>VDFB02047230.1:232760961-232861638 GCA_007258455.2 Sequoia sempervirens | reverse complement strand
AACGTATTTAGGAGTTATCTTCAATTTGTTTGCTATATAATCTTATTCCAGATTGAAATATAGATGGAAAGAAGAACCCCCTCAAATTACTTCATAGTGATGATCTGTCACAGCATTCGGCAAATTTCAAGCAAGAAATTCAAATTTTTCTGAATTTCAAACATTTAACATAAAATTCGTTAAAATTCGAGAAAAAAATCGTATAGAAACAAATGCATGTTTTTTCATTAAAATATATTATGGAAAAGTGTTATTTAAGGTTTTCGAAAACAAATTTTAGGGTTTTCAACCTATTTTTGTTATAAATCACTGCTCACGGATCATTCTAAGCACACAGTCTATTTATGGTTCATATTTTATAAATGTGTCAATATTTTTATGATGACTTCAAATCTATTTAGCAATGTTAAACTATTTTGATAATTTTGTGGATATATTACTTAGTCTATTTATGGTTCATATTTTATAAATGTGTCAATATTTTTATGATGACTTCAAATCTATTTAGCAATGTTAAACTATTTTGATAATTTTGTGGATATATTACTTATATTTAAAAAAAAATTATATAAGGCGAATTTAATGCCGAATTTTTTCAAAGTTCTTTACCCTTGCCGAATTTCATCCGAATTTTATTGTTGCCAAATTCAAACTCGAATTCGAACCTTGTGACTTAAGTGATGATAATACATGAGGTCCATGGTCAAGGGTGAACAATGGTGTCAGGCCAATGCAAACTTGGCATCATTATAATCTCCAACATACGGCCCCTTCCCAGGTTATTGAACTCAAATGCACTCTAGAACCAATCACTCACATATGCCTTCCAAAATCTGTATATCCTTATCAACAGTTGGCTCTGGCAACTGGGCTAGCTGGACTCTCCTCTCAAAAAGTGGGAACTTCTTCATGTGTTTTTGGTATTCATCAAGAGTAATGGGTCTAGTGCACTATCAGTCACCACATGTAAGGGCTCACTTTTACATTCTTACTATATTTGTACATCTCAGAATCTGCCTTGAGAGAAATGTTTGCTTCAAATGACCACATACATCATACAATATTCTGCCTCTAAGACCATATATGGCACCAAATTAGAAATTGCGGGAGATCAATGCAATGGGGAAATCACAACCTAAAGTAATCTCATGATCCACCACACTGAACCATACCATTGAAATATTCACAAATAAAAAACAAGCCATACACAAACCACAAGCTCCACCATACACATTAATTTATTTCCCAACCATATAAAACAAATCCATGGTTTTGAAACATTGCAGTAGATCAGTTTATGAGGAAAAAGAAAACGATTTAAACATCAAATCCACCACAAGTCTTTGAACTTTGCCGTGTGTACACCTTGGGAACCCTTCCCTTGCTTTACTTGAGCATCAAGTACGTTCATATTAAAAGAATATACTCAGACTAGAGGACAAACAATTATTCCAAGGAACTTGAAATGCATATTGTTATGCTTTGCAAAAAGTATTCAAACCCTTTTTAAACCTTATAAAACTGAAGTTACCCTCAATAGCATATGCCATGTTATTTGCATAAATGGGCCCATAACTAATCTCTATTCACTATTTCCAAAAGTGAGAATGAAAATATTAATTTTATCCTCACACTTCAAAAAATGATATAATTCTCACCTACTAGAAAATAGAAGTAATATACATTGAAGAACCCCCTTCAAGACTCTAAGGAGATCCCTCCAACATATCACCCATGGAACCGAATTCAAGGCGAATTTTGCAACTTAGGGATGGGGAACATGACCACAATACCCAAAACCAAGAGCTAATGCAAAATTTCAACATGACACAAACACTATCAACAATGGCTTTAGTTGGGGATGTATGCTTCATGTGGGCATAGCAAGATTTTAGAGAAACTTTGCGGTGCAAACCAGAAATAAAATAGGAGAGTGACAACCACTTGACATTAAAACTGACAAATAGTCAAAGCACATGAACCAAGAAGATTCCAATACCAATGCAAAGCCGAAATGTCATTCAATACAAACTAATCAAGTTGAACCCCATTTCTGCAACAACAAAAAAAATTTATGGCCCAAAGGCACAAGAAAACAAAATACCAACACTCGCCTCTTTACATTTTGTTTTGATTATATAAATACCACTTGACTGAAAAATAAAAATATTCATATCCTTGAATATGTGTAAAAACTTTGTGCCTTCAAAAGAATATGAACACATTCAGGCCCTGCACTGCTCTTCTAAATAAAATGGTTGACCATATAACATGGGGGAAACACCAAAGTTGATACTACCATATTTGCACTAAGCATATACGTCCACAGTACAAAGTTCATAATCACGAGGCAGCAAATTTGTCCAGATGAATAGGAAAATAGAAAATCTCATAATCCAGTGAATCAATAATATTCTAAATGCTAGCATCCTTAGGTAGACTAAAACCAAATTTAAATACCTCATACATTCAAAACAACTCACCCAGCTTTTGAATTGCTCTAAATCAGGTACTTCATCGGTTAAATCCTAGTAAAAAAGTATGAAGCTTAGGAAAATAATCAAGACATGCAGCACACAATAAATCATGCTGAAACTCGCGATTGTTTAAACAGGGTAGTTCATCATTCTCCAAATCCACAACCAGATCCCAATGAAAACTTTCGTAACCAAGTGAACGAACTACAATATCAGGCACAACAGTATCATCAGCAGCAATAATTGATCTGAGCACAAGGGGGATCCCTCAAGGACTTCCATTTAATTGTGGAACTCAGCAGTTCTTGGTTTCAGTCAGATTGATCTATGCCACAAGAAATATACGTTGAAGAAACCTCTTCAAGATACTAAAGAGATATTTAGAAATATATCACTCATGGAACTAGATTCAAGAAGAATTTTACAACTCGGGGACGAGACACATGACTATGATTCTCAAAACCATGAGCTGATGCAAAATTTCAACAGGGCATAAACAGCAGAACTACTGGCTCTCTTTGTGACTAAGTCTATTCAGTCGACTCCACTCGAGAGCGGATGTTGAAGACAGTGAGCTACACCCAAACCAGGATAAAGAACCTATCAAAAAGCCCGACACAAAGAGGGACGATAGATCAATTATAAAGCAACTCAACATGTACATGGGAAGTCCTAGGTTTAAGTCTTCGCAAGTCTATGTAAAATAAAACAGAATCATAGAAACACACCCCCAAAGTATGTCTCATAGGAGTATGTTGGAAAAATAGCCGCGCCTGAACCTCCGTAAGTAGCCTCCCAAAAAGCCCAGTCACATATAAGCTTGGTGGGCAGGCTCATGGAAAATAACAAACCGCCTGGGCCATAAAAAGTTAAGCGGTAAGCCCCAGCATGCGAACAATGCTACTCCCAAGAATGCCCTCGCGTCCTTATACTGCTATCAGGCTAACGATATTTATACATGTAAACCAGTTCATACATATCCAATAAAGATTGCCCTTGCCTGATTGCTGGAGTCTTTTTTAATTCTTTCATGCTATCACTCTAGAGAGACCGTTAAACGAATGACTTAATAGCTAATTTCATAATTAAAGCAAACAATTATAAAGAACAATGAATTAATAGCAAATTCCCTAATCAATGCGAACATTTGTTAAAGAAATTGATTGGAGAAACACCAATGCAAACAGTTACTGACGAATTTAATTGCAGAAATACCTTCGCGCTGAAAATCTTATGCATCTTGGACAGGTGCTAAATAAACCCGCCAATCTCAGCAGCAAGAAATGGAAGAAAATGGTGGGGATAGTGATGGCAATACGAGTTCCATTTAAGGCGCTGTTGATCATCGTCATTTTCGACGCCCTGCCTTGTTTTGTCCGATACAAAGAAAGAAAATGAGTTTTTCTAGTTACTTCCGAACAGAAACATTTTTTCGTCTTGGATTTGGCCTCTGTTAATACGAAGAATACAAATTATCCCCAAAAATATTCTGGCCCAATTCAACAACTGTAGAAAAGCAGAAGACACAGTGATAAAAGTTGTACGTTCGCTTTTCTTCGATCGAGAAGGTTTTGAAATTCTGTTTTTTTTAATATTTTGAAAAGCGGGATTTCTGTTGATAAAAAAACTGAAGTGAAACGTCACCTGCAATAAAATATGTCTCTTATTAACTAATATTAGGCCTACTTTACAACAATCTTTAATATAGATGTAGTATTTGAGATTAGGATGTATATATGGGAGGTTTTGACCTTGAGTCATGGTAATGGTCCATGGAGGGGGATTCTTGAAAATTCCCAGCCAGAGTTGTTTAGTTTTTAAGCATTTATTTTTAAAAGTGCCTGGTCCCAAGGATTTAATTTAACTCGCTTGTACCAAGCTCCAAATTTCAGAATGAACTCTAGTGCTTTGGATAAAAAAATAATAAATAAAACTGCACCTCTCTATTTTTATTACAGCACTAAAATTTAGATGATATATTAAGTGGCAAAAAAACCTTTAAGTTGTAGGGGAATTTCTTAGCCCCACCCCCACCTCAAAATGCTTGGAGACCTACTAAAAGGGGCTCCTATTTTTTTCTGGAAAAGATTCCAATTAATCTCGTAGCACAATTTTTTTTCCCATGGGACCTCCTGCTCCATGAAAGTAGAAGCCCAAGCCCCCCCCCATGGGACCATACAAAGAATCCACCATATGAGTATATTTTTATTTATTTTATTAGTTCTCTCCTGTATAGTTTATTGCCTGTAAATTGATGCATTTGCTAATATTGTTTTGAATGAGATTGTGCTTGCTTTAAAAATATTTTGATTTAAATACTTATTTTTGTGTTGGAAAAAATTAAGTTTGTTCTTTTTTTTCATTGGTTTGAGAGGACTTTTCACTTCATATTTTCACAAGTGGCCATTATAGGGTGATTTTTCGGTTTTCCTATATATTTCATTAAGTGTATCCTTTTCTATTTTCCTTGACATTTTATTAAGTGTAAATTAGAAAAATATAGGGACATTATAGGATGTGGGCACATTGGTCTCAAGCTATCCCATGTTAGGCTAGTAATCAAGCAGGGCCGGGTATTGCTAAAAGCAAAGGAATGTGAATGTTTTTAATGCATTATGCAAAATTGTGTGGGAGATTTAAGTCTACCCAGAACACCTTCACCTGGCTGTTTCTCAAGACAACATCACCACACTATTTCTGTGGTTTCTGTACTTTCTCTGCAAGTCATTCATTTCCTTTGGTCCTCTAATGCTTCTGGTGGAGCATCCTAATGAGTAAGTTAGATACCCTGCTGTTCTATTAGTGTCAGGTATGTTCAAAAAATTGTTTTAAACTTGTGGATTCTAAATTCTCCATCATTTCCCCTTTTGTCTTTGATAATTAAATAATTTTAATTATTTAATTATTTTCTAAAGACATAATTCTTCTTATTTAATTAATTCATTTTTTTTATATTTATTCCTCTTGATTAATTAAATAAGTCTTCTTCTTTCTAAAATTAATTATTCTTATTTAATTCATTCATTTTTTTATCTTTATTCCTCCTTGATTAATTAAATAAGTCCTCTTCTTTCTAAAATTAATTATTCTTATTTAATTAATTCATTTTTTTATCTTTATTCCTCCTTGATTAATTAAATAAGTCCTCTTCTTTCTTATTTAATTAATTTATTTTTTTATCTTTATTCATCAGCCTTTTCTCTCCTAAATTAATTCTTCTTATTTAATTAATTCATTTATTTAATTTAGTCCACTCTCTTGAATTTTGAATTAAATCATTATTTAATTCAAAATGATTCATTTTGTCACATTCCTCTATAATTAAATAATTATTTTAATTATTTAATTATTTTAATTATTTAATTATTTTAATTATTATTTAATTTCTCCTATCACCTTTTTATCTGTGCCAATCTTATCCTCCACATCAAATCTTATCTCTTGACATCTCATTTAATCTTGGCCCTTGATTGAATTATCTCATAATTTAATCTCAACCCTTCATCTTTATCATTTGCCATAATTTTGCCCTAACCTTAGTCCATACTACAACTTTCAATCTTGGCCATTGATTAAGACATCTTATTGGCATCCAATTTCAACCATTCATTCAAATTTTTCTTTTCTATAAAAGACATTACCCTTGTCATTTTCATTATCTACACATATTATGCAAGTACATGTTGCTAGTGTGAGACAACAATATTCAATATTTTGTTAGTCACTTGTCATAGGCTTATTATTGCACACTCAAATCTGAAGGCAATTATCATATTGAAGGAAAATGGAGAAGTGCAATGAGGCAAATCAACGGTGGTATGAAGATTTGGTAATACCAGAAATGGGTGCTTATGTCTTTATGCTCATTTTGAAGCTATCATGATTTTCAGGTCAGATTTGGTATAAGCCATTGCATTAACTCCTGAATAAATTTTATCTCTAATTATATTGGTGAACCCCATACCTTGATAAATTCTAAAGTTGATACTTTGTTGCTAGCTTTCTGTTACTTTTGTGTGCTCTTATACTCAGTTTTGGGACAAAACCCTAGTTTTCAAAGATTCAACCATATCTCTCAAACGGCTATGTATTTTCTCACAAATTTTTTTCTACGGGTTGAGGATAATATCAAGAGCTTTCAGTCCAAAAATCAAATTTTTTGGAGCTTCTTTTATTTTTTTATAATCTTTTTGTTATTTTTCATAAAAAAATCAATTTTGAAGAGCAAATTAGAGAATTTTTCAAAAAAAATTATATTTCTAGAAAGCTCTCTAAATTTCAATAGGGCTCTATTCTTTATGTTTTAAATTTGGATGAAAAATAATTAGACAAAAAATAGATTTTTAAAAATTAGGGTTTTACAAAGATTTGCTTATATCTCACACACGGTTGCAAATCTTTTCACAAAAAAAATTCTACAGATTTGGGATAATGTTAGGCACCTTTAGTCCAAACATCAGAATTTTTGGACTTGTTTTGAATTTTTTATTATTTTTTTATTATTTTTCATAAAAAATTAATGTTGGGTGCAAAACAGCAAATTTTTCGGATTTCTTTACATTTTTGGAAAGCTCTAGAAATTTTAGTAAGGGCTTGTTCTCTATATTTTATATTTTTTTTTCAAAAAACTTTTACAAAAATTAAATTTGTCTTGACTAGCTAACCCTCTAATATTAATGATCAATTATCTTGTTAAGGTTTTGGCTTTGATGTTGGTTTTGTGAATGTGCAGAAAAAATAAACTCTTCAAAAGACAAATTGGATCAAGTGGACAAAAAAAATTTGGAGCTAAAGAAATTCTAGGTGCACACATTCCATCTTTCATCTCTAATCATTGCTTGTCAACACACTTCAATTTGGGGCTTAAAACGAACATCTTGTTTGCAATCACACTTTGAAATTGGGCTTAAAAAGAACCATTATCTTCCATCACACATTTTGGCTTTGGGTTAAAAGGAACAAGTGCTTCCATTGTTTGTTTACACACATTTCATTTATAAGGGTCAATTAATAACTATGAGTGTGAATCAAGTGTGTGTGTCCTCCAAAACACCTCACTTGGTTCATTTTTGTCATACCCTTCTTAGGAGGCCTATTTGGAGCACACACCCCTCCAAGGGATGACCTCAATCCAAGGGTGAATCCAAAGGCACGCCTCTTTGGGAGTTGAAATCTTGTCACTCTTACTTTATACATTTGGGAAGTGAAGGTGAAGGGTGGATTACCCATTTCTCTCAGTTGTGTGGCAGGATTTGGCTTTCAAATTATCCCTAGTCAACTTCGTGCAAACTAGCTTGAGACCATTGGCCAATCTCCCCTCTTGAATAATTGCTAGGATTGTTCTTGTGCTTGGAAGTGTCTTCTTATCATAATCATTTGTATTACATCTTGCATCAAATCTTGTCTTGCATGTGTGAATATGTATTCAAGATTGAAATCTTAATTGAACGAGAAAAATCAAAAATCAAAATAAAATATATATATATATATATAAATCCAAAAACATTAGAAACATTTCAAAAATAAACAAATGTAGTTGTCCTCCAAGTCAAGTTATCCACATTATCTCCAAGTCAAAATTCTAATCCTCATTTTCATCCTAGCCTTTGCATTGTCATTTAGACTTTACCACCATGTCTGCAATTTACCTTGATATGCTTGCTAGTCAAGTTGAATACCAATTACTCCACAATGGTCAATACCAACAAGCCATACACTTCAAAAGATAATTCATCCAATCCAAATAATTCATCCAATCCAAATACCAATCAACCTCAACCCATGGTCAACTACCCACATACCCTTCTTACCAACAATCCATAAGCCCTAGTCATTCATCCATCTACCCTCACTATCAAGAGTCACTTAACACAAGCCATGCCATTAATCCACAACAAATGTCTACTTGTCACCCTTATCCTGACCTTGACAAGGGAAGCCAAATTTTCATTAATCCCTTCCAAGCCTACATGTCCTATCCTAGTCCTTCACCTACTAATCCCATCCAAGTCTCCACTAACCCATGTCAAGCCTCCACGTCCTATTCTAGTCCATTATTAGTCAATCTAGTCTAAGTCTCCATGGCATATCCTAGTCCTTCATCCACCAATCCCTTCCAAGCCTCCATGTCTCATCCTAGTCCTATATCCACTAATCCTTTCCAAGTCACCCCATCCCAACACACATTTAGTCAAGAAAATCCTATCATTGTCCAAAGTCACATTCCATTTAATAAATTTGAGGATATATGTCAAGATGAAAACCCAAGGCATGACATAATAACTTCACCTTCATGTCAAGATCAAGGTAGTCCATCCCATGACCCTATCCTTAAATCAATTCAAGAAGTCCTTCTAGACAATCATAGCATCCAAAATACACCCATTCTTGACAAAGATTCTAGTCCCAATCATGTCATCCAAGACAACCCCATCTTTGACCAAGACACTGTCCTTGATCAAGAAGTCCAAAATGATCCACTCCTTGACCTTTACACCATTCATGATCAAACACTTGACGATGACCCTATCCAAGCTTCGAATATCAACACTTTCCAAAATGAGACACTTGCCTCCATGGGACACATAAACGATCTCTCTCCAGAACAATAGTCTTCTACTATGGACATATTTGCAAATGATCAAGCTATAGTTGAATTCACAAGACTCTATGACACTAACCATAAAGACAGTTTCAACATCAACTTGGAAGCACCAATAGAATCATTTGAACCTGACATCTCACAAAATCAAACCAAAGACATTAATCAGAAAGATATCCAACATGTCAATGCAACGACAACGTCTTATCAGCTAGGATCATCTATCTTTGTCAGAGCAAGCTTTCTTGTAGATGAGAACATTCCAAGTAACAATGTCCACATACACAAGTATGGGTTAGCATCTTGCTTTCAAAACAAAAAATACCCCATCGCAAACAGAATCTGTCAAAGCATGCAATATCAAGGCAAAGGACTAGGCATACACGAGCAAGGAATTCGAGAACCAATACAACTTCATGAAAATCCTAGACATCAAGGTCTTGGTTATTCCTCAGTCAGAGAATCAAATGATGTTAGTGGTACCTCCTTGATATTGGGAACAACTTTATCTAATACAAACATCAAAATGGGGGCTATGAGTAATCCTTGTCATAAAGTTGTTGCCAACACTCCTTCCATCCCCACCATAAATCTTCATTCCAACATGAATAAATCTCCCATTTGGAACCAACAAAAACAAAATTCTTACAAATCAAAAGTTTAAAATAAAATGCCAAAGGCCATTGAATTAAACAAAAATCTGAGTGGACAAATCAAGTTAAAATAGATCCCGAAGAAAAATGGATCAAGCAAAGAAAATATTTCAAAAGAAAAATTCAATCAAAATGTGGAAGCCACAAGAAAAGAGGACTCCCACATATAATAAATGTCCACCTCCTTCAAAATGTTCATCAAGCAAGGCATCTAAAAGTGTTGGTTCCAAACGCTATCCCAATCAAAATTCCAAACTTTGTCACCCACCCTCCCAAGTTTGGAAAATAAAAAGTGATTCATCCAAATGTCCAAACAACCCTTCCTCATCTACCATCATCTGTCATAATCCTACATCTCACCTAAAGTCCAAAAATTTTATGTCACAAATTCATCGCATCTTGGTAACAACTCTTTATCACAAGGACCCTCATGGCACTCTATCGTGATGTGTGTATTTTGATAAGGCCAACTCTATAATCAGAAAGGACCACAATGACATCAATCAGTTGTATGCAAGCACTATGATCCTGACAAGACAACTACTTTAGAAAGGTCATTATTGGCATATCATGGCACCAGTCTCTACATTAGCACTGTTAGTGGATTCAGGACATTTAGTGGTCAACTAAGGCATCAAGGCCATCCAAAAACACCAATTTAAAAAATAAAAAATAAAAACAAAAAAATCAAGAAAATAGTAAAGAGAAAAATTTCTTCCAATAGTTAAAACCATTTTATGGCACTTTGGATAAGTACCATGATAAAAACCTGGAAAATAGGTGTCATGTGTAAGGATAATTATCTATGTGGACTATTACACTTGGGTGAAAGTCATCTCATCTCCCATACTCTTCCTATGACATTTCCTTATAAAAATTTCATTTATCCATCTAAGCATTGGCATTTCCATCCTTTGATCTTGATAATGACTAGTGTACAAACATAAATCATGCTTTGGGAAACCTCTTGACATGTCTATCCTTTGGTCATATACTCATCATGAAACATCATGTCATTGCTTTCATAGCATTATCTAGACCTATATTATTCCTGTACAACATAGTCCTTGAAAGATCATATGACAATTCCTCCAGTCTTATGTTCCCTATCTTTTATCAAAGTCCACCTATCATCATTTCATGTTTGTCACCTATCTTGGTTTTCCCTTGTCAAATGGTCTAAGGATACTCCATCATGCTATTCAGTCTTGAAAAGATGCCATTCTAAATGCAACCTCCCATGTCAAATAACGTCATCATCATCATCACCTGTCAATTGGTATTCAACTTGACTAGGGGAAAAATCATGTTTGTCCTCGACATCATTCACATGCATAAAAATTCAAAAATCCAAAAAAATCATAAAATTTCAAGAAGCCAAAAAAATCATAAAATGTCAAAAAGTCAAAAAAATCATAAAATGTCAAAAAGCCAAAAAAATCATAAAATTTCAAAAATCCAAAAAACATTTCAAAATTAAAAAACATAAAATTTCAAAAAGATAGAAAAATCATAAAATGTCAAAAATCCCAAAAAAAATCATAAACATCAAAAATCCAAAAAAATCAAAATATCCGAAAAACAAAAAACATCCAAATAACTCTCAAAAATCCCAAAATCATGGGTCAGCATTTGTCACGTCAATCAAATAAGGCAAACATAGTCACATCGGTCAAATAAGTTAGACAATGTCCATCTTGTCAAACATTAGGTCACATCGGTCAAATAAGTTAGACAATGTCAATCTCCTCACACAAAGTCAGCTTTCATCAGACATAGTCACACTCGAACACAAGACAGTCATCAAAAATTCCACATTCAAATCGTGTTCCAATAGACATTATAGTCCAATTGGTCATTAAGTTAAACTCAGACAACATAGTCCAATCAGTCATCTAGTCACATTAGTCAAATTGCCAAAACAATGTCAATCTCGTCACTCTTTGTCCTCTCCAAGATGTGTCCTTCTTGGACTTGGACCTCGTCAAAATGTCATTTGTCTTTTCAGGATGTCTCCTTCCTGACCCTAGGCACTATCAAACCGTTAAACCATCAAACTGTCGAATTGTCAAACCGTCATGCAAACAATTTTCAGCAAACAAATATTGACACACATTGAATGGTTGTTGATTTTTCTGGTCTATTTTGTCTTATCTTTTTTCTATTTTTTTTATTTTTGTTGGTCTGTTTTGTCTCTTGGTCATGTTACTAGCTACCTTGAGGATGTCCCATAGTGGATTTAGAGGTGCGATGACGTCTCATGAACCATTTTGTTTTTTCTTTGATTATTGTCTTTGTCTGCGACTATCTATTTTGCAAGTGGATGACCTTGCACACCTTGGTCTATGTCATACCATGGTGTTTGTTGTCCATTTGTGTCATTTTACCGCCCAATGATGATAAGTGCAGAGTCTTATTTAACAAAATGTGCATCTTTAAAGTTGTCTCCACTAACATCCATATCCTCCATGCTAACATTTCTTCTATGCCGCTTATCTATTTTCCTCTTATCCATTTTGAGAGCACACTCATGTTCTTTGAACCTGCATGTCCTCTCGAGGGGGCATACCACAACCCTCCTCGTCATCCTTCCTCATCCTATTTTTCCCTGGGGCATGTTTTGACTGAATTTCTTTGACACGACACGATAAACTGCATTGTATCAAAGAGAGGCAAAATGTAGACACTAAAAATTGTCTCAAGCTTGCGATTTCTAAATTCTCCATCATTTCCCCTTTTGTCTTTGATTAAATTTAATTATTTTCTAAAGTCATAATTCTTCTATTAATTAAATAATTTTAATTATTTAATTAATTCATTTTTTTATCTTTATTCCTCCTTGATTAATTAATTACATCACTAATCAAGTCCCCTTCTTTCTAAAATTAAATAAATTCTTATTTATTTAATTTTTATCCACTTTCTACTATAATTAAATAATTATTTAATTATTCATCAGCCTTTTCTCTCCTAAATTAAATAAATTTTATTTATTTAATTTGGTCTACTCTCTTGAATTTTGAATTAAATCATTATTTAATTCAAAATGATTCATTTTGTCACATTCCTCTATAATTAAATAATTATTTTAATTATTTAATTATTCATTGGCCACCTAAATTAAATAATTTTTATTATTTAATTTCTCCTATCACCTCTTTATCTGTGCCAATCTTATCTTCAACATCAAATCTTATCTCTTGACATCTCATTTAATTTTGGCTCTTGATTAAATTATCTCATAATTCAATCTCAACCTTTCATCTTTATCATTTGTCATAATTTTTCCCTAACCCTAGTCCATACTACAACTTTCAATCTTGGCCATTAATTAAGATATCTTATTGGCATCCAATCTCAACCATTCATTCAAATTTGTCTTTTCTATAAAAGACCTTACCCTTGTCATTTTCATTATCTACACATATTATGCAAGTACATGTTGCTAGTGTGAGACAACAATCTTCAATATTTTGCTAGTCACTTGTCATAGGCTTATTATTGCACACTCAAATCTGAGGGCAATTATCATATTGAAGGAAAATGGAGAAGTGCAATGGAGGTGAATCAATGGTGGCATGAAGATTTGGTAATATTGTTTTATGCTTTATGTCTTTATGCTCATTTGTGCTTCATTGTTGATTAGGGTTTGATTTATATGCTTTATTGCATTAACCTTAATATTTTTTCCCTAATTACACCATGCATTATTTATCACTACCACCACCTCCATACAAGTTAAATGAGCTCCTAATCTTAAGTCACTTTTCAACTTTTTTCCATTCTACTCTAACGAAATAGTTTCCATTTGACTAAAATCCTTACTTAGTTTTCAGGAGAACAATTTCAACTACCTCAGAACAACTGTAATGCGTAATTGACACTTTGAAGAAGGCCACAAAATAGGTAAGTAATGGGCATGATACTATTATTGATATTGCAAACAGTTATTTTTCCTTAAAATATAAGGTAAACAAAAGAGGAGGAGATTTGTGTTTGGCTTCTAAACTTTAGTGAATAACTGAGAATGTACCCACATGGAAAACTCTTATTTAACCATTTATTGAATAATTGAGTATGCACCCACATGAAACCCCCTATGTTTGAGTTCTCACCATTTAGGGAATAATTGAGTATGTACTCACATGCATTATGCAAAGACATGGTGGAATTATGGATGTGATAGTGGTTTTGGACCCAGTATATGGGGAGAACAATCCCCATAGTGGGTGATTTGTAGCAATGGAACATAATAATGTCGGATGTAGGTATTACCCCAACTACGAAGTCATCTTTTTTCCTCATTCTTTTTATAGAGAAATAAGGGATACTGAGAAGAGTTCTAGAATTGCAGATGAAATATCAAATCGGCCAAATATTGTGGAGGGCTAAACCTACTGGATACCTAGTCACCAAGGTTATTAGTGGAACTCGTCTAATATTTCCTAAGCTTGGCACAAATTCTACAATATTTGGTTTCTTGTAATCTATCGCCTATGTGGCCAGAAAGTTGGGCAGATTTGCAAAGGGTAAGTATCTTCACTATGGTAAAATGGAACCCTTAATAAGTAGTTGCATGTTTTGAGTTATTTTCCCTTGTTTCTTTCAATTTCTTAAATCGTGTAACTTAAGTACCTATCTGTTTTGAGTTATTGAATATAGATTTGCAGAGGGTTTCAAAGATTTCGACTTGTCGTTGTTTTTATTATTTTAGGTGTTTGGCCTCGCTCGCATAGAGTAAGAATCTTTTTGTGAGCACTATATGATTTCTACTTTATTATATATTTTTTCAAAGAAATATGTCCTATATTTTGTTAAAGGAACAAAACAGTTACTCCAATCTTACAATAGGGTTACCTGCATGGCCCCTTCCTTTCCAATACATCTAAGGAATGTTCTTTTATTGAATTAACATCTTTATTGATACTTCTATATTTTCTTTTCATAAGTAGTGTCAATTCTATTGCAAACGTCTTCAACTCCCTTTCTCGGCAGGGAGAGGTCTATCTTTCTGAAACATTGCCTTACATCTTGATTTCTACAAAATTTTCAATAATTGTCTCGTTGTCTCTCTCATTTAAGTATCCCCATATATTTACTTCTTTCAATTTTTGTTATTTGATTGGATATTGTTGTGATCATGGCTTTGCATCTGGTAAATAGTGTACATTAGGCCTATAAGAGTTTGATAGATTTTGCTTTACGCTACTGTCTTCCCTTTTTTTGGGTTTTATTTAGTTTGTATGAGGGTTAATTCTGAACAAGGTCAAGATGTTTGGAAACATTCCCCTTACTAGGTGAGAGAGAGATTTTCAGTCAATATTTGAACCTTCACCTTTAAATTGGGATAAATTCATCTCATTATTTTCTAGGAATATAAAATTTGCATAAGCGATACATGAGATTAAGTTCCTAAAAAAAAGACAGTTAACATATGTGCCTTTGTGAGAATTATTCACTTTACATATTCACTGATATTCTGATTTACATTTGATGAGCAATGTCGATTACTTCCTAAGTGTCTATTATTTAGAAACATCCAAACCTATGTGTTGAACATGATTTACAAAGTAACTCTGTTGATCTGTGAATATCTGGATGTTATATTCAGAATGTTCTCATTGTGAAATTTGGGCTTATAGATTTTTTAATTCTTTCCAGCTGAAGTGGAAGGGTGGCTTTTTGTACATTGATGGGATTCTTTATGAACTTTATGAGACCAGGTTCCATACACCATTGGAGCATTTTATCAATGGAAAAATGTAAGTTCAAATTCTCGTAGGTTTCTACCTTATTTTAAACACGAGTATAGACAGTTATTTTAATATGTGCTCTCCAAATGTAGCTATCCATTGGAAATGCAAATGATGCACAGGGATTTACATAGTGGTTAGATGGTTATTGTGGTGATTCTCTTCAAAATCGATAAGTAGATAAACACGTTTCTAGATCAGGTAGTATCAAAATCTTTTATGGTTGTCTTTATCTACAATTTTGTTTGTTACAAATTGCAGGAAAATTCAAGGGACTTGTTGCAGCTTAGGGTAAATTAAAATTATATCCGAGGCTTGTTGCAACTTTGGATACTTGGATTCTCTCTTAGTTTTATGGCTTTAATAAATATCCACACACAACCTAAGAATCTATCCATTTATTAGAATCTAAGGAACGATTTTTCATCATATACCATAGTGTCATTTTAGTTGAAATTCTGGTAGCTTGTTTATACACGTTAGCAATCACTCATTTGGAAAAAGGGTACATGCATATGGGATGATATTTTGAAATCTGATTAGAATTTAAATTTTTTAATGAAATCAATTAAACATTCATACATAAAGTAGGTTCCTCTCACAGACATATCCAACACGTTTGATCTCTTAAACCATAGCTATAAGAGATTCACCAATTAGCAACATACGAACTTGTCCGCATGCCAAAGACTATGGCTTTACAAGTATTATCAATTAAAGCTTTAAAATAGAAATGAGAGCACCAAAATGCAGGTTGAATATTTGAAGTTTAAGAGAAATTTTGAGAACCTATAAGATCAGTAGAATTTTTGTATAGGCTAATGTCTTCAGTTTCTTTAGTAGTTCAACTAGGTAACTTTTTAATTTTACTTTTATGTGTGCAATTCTAAGAGATCTAGCCTAAGGAAAGATTTATCCCTCAATAAATGATTTTTCTTATTACTTCGTATTCAAAATTTCTTGATAGTTGGTCAAGAGTTTTGTCAATCTAAAGTTTGATTTTGAATAAACTATTCAACACTGTTATATAAGTATTATTGATAAATTATAAAAAAATGTGGAAATTAGAAATATGTAAATATAGGTTAGAGCTTTGGAAATTTAAACAAAATTTGCTAGAGCTATCAGATTAGAGAATATTTTTACACGGGACATGTATTTGAGTTAACTAGCTCTATCTAGGTTTAATCAGTGCTTGCATTTCTAATTAGTGTAGTTTGGAACAATGTGGCTTACAATGCTTGAGCCAAAGATAATATCTAACCTGGCTTATTTTTACTTATGAGCATTTTTGGTTTGAAATTTTAATTACTATTCCTCTTTCCTTGCTGTTTTATAATTTTTGTGTCATGTCATCTTCTTTTATATGGACAGTTCTGGCCATACATTCCCACTTTTCAAGGGTATCAAGTAGTGAAAATAACATATGTGAAACCAAGCGAGATGGATTTGAATGGAAAGTATTTCTATTGGTATAGGGGCTCGCTAACGACTCGACCATGCACAAAGGGAGTGATGTGGGCAGTGACTAAGAAGGTTTGTGACCAAATCTCTTGAGTAATTTTTTTGCTTTCTGTATGATATGTTCCATTAAAATTAAACATCTTAGATATGTGTTAGAATTTTAATTTCTATTGAAATAGTATGCAAGATAAACCTCTCTCTAAATTGGAAGTGGAAGCTCCCTTGTAACTAAAACTAATCTTGGACACTAGACTATGGAAAAAATCTACAAGTACCCGAATCATGCACAATAAATCTCTGGGGTTTTTTTTGCAAAGTGAAACAGATTAAACCTGCCCTATGTTTTTGCCTCGGGTATGAGCACAAGACTAAAATCAACTCTTCTTTCACATATGAGATTTTATATTTTTGGATTCTAAATTGTATGAATCAACAACTAATATTAACACAACAATCACTTATCCCATTGCCTAAAAGCAGAATCCAACAACTGTGAACAATAAACTTTAAGAAATAAATTACTCTTAACAGACAAAGAATAAATGATTTCAGAATCTGAATAACTGGAGCTATGAGCATGCCACACCGTGGGTGTGTGATCCTCTGCGCATGAGAATAACAAGTCCTCGTCTTTATTTTATTTGAGAAATGTCAGAGGCCTCTCGTTAACTATATATGCAACTAGCTATTTAAATTATAAAAACTATGATTCAGAGGCATCACTAAGAGTATAATATGGGGAGTTCTTTGCCATTGAAAAATTGCAATGCTTCTTTGTTACTCAATGATTCAATGGTCAGCTTATATTATGTTATGTATCAAATGCACGACTGCAGAGCTAAATTCATTGTAAGTTAATTTGTCTCATTTTTTGAGATTTGATTTGAATTATTCAACCAGAATTATTTGGGAGTGGTTCTCACTTTTATACATGTTTTCTCATTTACTAGATTGTATACCTTTAGAGCTTTTCTGATTTTGATTACTACATGATAAGAGAGATTTAGAAGCCACTCATTTTGCTCTAGTTACATTTTAGTTTTTTGCACTCCTTTTTCCAATGGCATTTTTTCAAGTTTTTAAGTCATAAAATTCAGTTTTGCTTGTCATACCTAAACATTTTAATTGATTAATATAAATAAGAAAATATTTGTTGTGGGTGTATTGGTTCTTGTATATTATGCTGGAGAGTTGTAATATTTCAAGACGGTTTACACATTTTCTTTAGTTCTTGTGTATTATAATGGCAAGTTGTACAATTTTGAGATGGTTTAAGAATTATCTTCATTTTATACTAACAACTAGCAATGCTCTAAAATGGAATGCGCAAACAAAATCCTTTTTTTTAATTGCTTTAGATAAACTAGAAAAAGACTTGAAATGTTGAGTAGCACTTCTGATGGTTTATTGCACATTATTTCTTTAGAACCCTCAATTACACTATCTCTAATAACATAATCTCTTGGTTTAGGTCTAATCATGTTTTACAAACTCCGCTTCAAGGCTGGATGATGGCTATTGTAAGCTAATTAATTTATTTGGAGTTTTAACCATCCTTGTAACATAGGGATAACATAATATAATCATATCTCATATGAAGTAACATTAGGTATTTTCAAGGGATTTTTCCATGGTTATTCTTTCATCAATGTATGCTTGATTATCAACCATGCTCTTACGTACATTATTTATTTTGGGTTTCTTACATATTACATTTCTCAAGGTGGATGCTTAACAAAATAATTTATTTTTTGTTTCCTTGGTTATATGATTACATTTGATCTTGTATCACTTCTCTGCAGTGGGGTTGCAATATCTATGGTAATGAAATATGCAGATAATATTTTCAAGGTACATTTGCTATTACATTTAACCTATTAGTATTATTTGTGCATATGAATGCCCTTTGATGTTGTATCTAACATCCACCAAATTGTTATAGGTTTACTCAACCTTCGTTGCAATGCTTCTTACAATAATTATTTCAATGGTTCTTTTTGGATTTCAATTGACTCTTACCTTTTTCTTTGGTTCTATTTTAGTATTACATTTAATGGTTTGTTTCTTTCCATTGGCTAAGGCTTCACTACACTTATTATAATTTTTCCTTTGCCAGTATGAATTGATCCTTTCCTTTGAAAAAACAAAAAGTTTAATGATGTGCTTCCTTGCAAGGTTGTGTCTATATCGGTTTATTTGCATTCTAAGGGTAAGACGCCAAGGTGAAATCCAGTTGTTGAAGTCAGGGATAAATATTCTCAAGAGTTAGCAAAATGACTTTCTTTAGGGTTATCTTGCAAGTGAGGGTAACTCTTAATTCAAAACTGTTGTGGATAGACCTCCAATGTCATAATGTACCAAAGAAGTCGAGCTTTGTTCCTTTTTGACTCAAGGATGGTGTACCCATTTAGCACTTTAGATATTACTTCGTTATCTAATTGAAATTTAAGGAAGCAAAAGGACTCCCAACCTCACCTAAGAAGAAGAGCTTCATAGTCATTGAGTTGATATTTATATCAAATATAGCTAATTGATAAGAGTCTCAAAATTGTTTGGACCTTATACATGTAAGATACTTCATATTATCTAATTCAATTTAATTATTTCTGGGTTATTTAAGAGTTGAATACTAGTATCTTCCCTGCTAAACATTTAAATTGTGCATATGTAGATCAATTTCTATATTGCAGATGTTAGTTCTATTTTTGAATCTATGTAAGTGATAAAAATAAGAAAAATGTTTAAATGCATAAACATCAACATAGTATATTTTCTTTAGTTATTCTTTTATAAATAAATTTGTTAATCATACATTCTCAATTTTGATAGTTCTAGAAATCATATGCAAAATTATTGTACTTGTGAAAGAACAAAAATGAAATATTAAATTAGGAAAATTAAGTAAACTAAGGTTTTCTTTCTTAATGCATATATGCTAATATAGATCAAATTTAGAACTTTCTACATCTAAAAAATCCTAAATTTTGTCAATGGGGGTGATCGACTATATACACACATGCACACACAAACACTCCATAATTTACACAAACTGTACAAAGTTTTATAATGAATACAAAATTTTATTCAACCTTTGGATTTTCTACATCTGAAAAAATATCATATGGCTAATAACAATTTCTCCAAAACCCATGATGGTGAAAGTGTTGTCTTCAACTCTGCAACACATAAACATGAAACTCTTGAGATTTTGCAACTAATCCAATCCATGAAAAACAAAAAATATTGGCCCAAAAACATGAGGATTTCCATCATTATTTGGATAAACAAGCAAAATGAGTTTATTTCTAAACACTTTTAGAGAACAGTAATTGAGACAAGTAATACAGTTTCCTTGATTTGTAATACAGTAACTGATACAAGTAATACAATTCCTTTCAACATATTTTCACTACTACATACATGGATTCTACACTAACATAAGTTAGTTGTAGGTTAGCTATAGGTGATCTATAACACATCTATAAGTTAGTTACAAACAACCCAAGAATATATCTAAAGCCTCTATATCATATTCCAATGATCATCATGTATATCAAAAAGACATACACCTCCTAGGACTCCCATGACGAGGGTGATTTTTGGTCTACTATTGACTATAATATCTAAAACTACACCAATAACACTCACATAAATATGTGGATCATGTCATCAAAACAAGTTTTCAAGAATACACATAATGATCTACATAAATTCTCATTCTCTCATTGTGACTCTTCCCAGGTCTCACAATTTCTTATATGAAATAAAATCTAGGAAGAAACAATAGACTACAAAGAGAAAATATTCTAACTATACTAGATACCATGTCCTTTTTCCTTAACAATACCTAATTACTTAAACCCACTGACAGTAATAGATCAATAAATCAACAAGGATGTAAGCTTCTCAATTGAAGCAAGATCAAACTAATAGCCACAATCACTCTGGAATATTCCCAACACAATCCCTTGTACTCCTCAAATCTATCCTCAAAATAAACTCATGCACATGACAAGGAAAAAGAAAGACACCATGTGATGCACTCCACAAATAAGCTCTCTAAAACTAACAATTGTAGCTTAAGATTCATTACCATGAAGAGACAAAGCACAAAAAATAGAATGCATACGGGAGAAATAAGTGAGCAATACCTATCAAATGATTCTTTTTTGAACAGACCGAGAGTGAGGAATGAGATTGCTCCATCCACGAACAATTTCCTTATTAGGTCCATGTTAAACTTGTGTCCAACTCTAAGTGAAGGCTCCTTAATCTTTTTATTGAGGCATCATCATAGAGCCATGTTCCAAAATTTGATTTCCAACCTCACCCAAGTCTCTAGTATCCATTAACACCTAATAGACTATCTCATGTTTGAACTTTAACTATATAACTATAATCTCTAAAAACTCCCAAGGCAAAATGACCATTGCACTCAATACTAAAATACTACCACAAATCAATGCCAAAGCTCCCTTTGCATAATGAATACAAAATCAAAGAACTGACCATGATGTGATTTGCATCTCTCTCTCACAAAAGATATATATGTTTACAATCAATCAAGTTACTAAAGTGCATAAATTTACTAGACATTTTTATCAAAAAAACTAAGACACATCATGAATTTAATTAATACAGTTAATTAAGATTCCCTAAAAATTATATAAATTATTTAGAATCTATTATCACTATTAATTATTATCATTTGGATAAAATGATTCTTAATATATATATTTCTTATTAAACTAAAATTTGAATTCAAGTAAAACTAGTATCTTGAAAATAGAATCTATCTTTCAATTTAAACTATAATAAATTAGTGGTTTGGATCTCTTTTTATTAACTTAAAAAGGGATTGATTTGAAATCAGACACAATTCCTTGCATCTAGTCTTATCAGATACCTACATTCAAAACTACAGAAGGGAAGCTTAATTTAAAACAAATACTTTAATACTAAATTTGGTCTCTACCTTATCTTTAGGATTATAAACACTTCTTTTTTCAAAACTTACAAGTTGATAACTTCAAGCCAAATCTGTTTTAATACCTAAGTTCATTATGCATAAACTTTAGGTTCACTTTTCATGTTGTAATTTTAATCCTTCTACTGCTAAACTAAAAGCTCTTTGCTAGGCGGCAGGAACACGACGCACTGCGTCACTTGTTTTAAAATGGACTCTTCTATTAAATTGTTGTTATATCTCATTAGTTAATATTTCAAATTGGCAAGTGTAATCATGTATATTAATTTTTGTGATCTTATTGATCCAAAAGTTCCATTTTTTGTTGTTTGAGTAATGTATTTGATGTTATTTTATAATCATATGTTAATCTTATAAAGGAATATTAATGTAAGTATCAATGTATATGTAAGGGTGGTAATTAATTATGTGTGTTAATTGTTACAAGTTGCTTATGTAGTTATTATTAATGTGTAGGTTTAAAGGTATTTGTCATATTTGTAATGTAATCCTATGAAACTCCAACTCTGAAAGATGATAGTGAAAATAATCAAGGAGTCAAGGGTAAAAAAGAACTCTTAATAACTACAAGGAATGTGGTACAGGGAACTCTATTTATCCAACTTCCAAAGAATATAAAGGAAAAAGGTTGGGAGTACAACAAATTCCATCCCAAAAGGCATCACATTAGAGGTATTCTTGCATCTCCAATTATAAAAGACATATCAATGAAAAGGATGAAGAATTGAGGATTGTAGATATTGAGAAAATCATACCATGAGACAAACAAATAAGGATAAGCCTAAAACGCTAAGTCCAAAGGATAATACAAAGGAAGCATTAGTAGTTGAGGATCAAGAAAACCAAAGAACTTATAGTCAAAGTATTCAAATAATGATAAGTCTAAAACTCTAACTCCAAAAGATAGAAAATGGTTATAATGAGAGTTAGGGGTTAGGAAAAAGGTATGTCAAGATGAGAAACTCTGAAGCCCCAAAACTTGATAATTCTTAGGATTTCTTCATCACTTAAACTTACAAGGAAAACCAAGAGATTAGAGGTCTGGACATAATGAAAGATAACTTATCTATGCATCCTAATTGAAATCTTACAATTAAAACATCTTCATAAAATTCACTAGGTCAATGTTGCTTTAATTTCACTCTCTTAACTCTTGTAGGGATACCAAGGACTTTAGGATATCAGGCATTCTTGGTAAATAGATTTGTCACTGCAATTATATCTTCAGAAATGATCTTGTTCACTCAAAGAGAAATTTTAATTGTACCAACAATTGGAGAGATCACTATGAAACAATCTTCTTCTACATTTGAGAGGAGCAGCTCCATCATATGATCAAATTTGATATCTTTATGATATTTTAACCAAAAATATTGAAAGGTGAAAAAGGCAAAAATTGAATGAAAATGACTCTTAGAAACCCTAGTTATAGACACACCAATATACTAACTATGATTCCACAAACTTACACAAATGTAAAGAAAGATCTAAATGATAAAAGGAAACAATAAGCATGGTGTTGGAACAACAATTGAAAATGACATGCAAACTCACATATTATGAGATAAGCTATGCCAATGCACTCAAATCAAGATACCAAGATTATGAATGCATCTATTGTGCATGTTGCACAACTTGAAAGTGCTCAACATATGACCAATGGTTTTCAAGAGGACATAGAGAGATTACTGATTTAACATACAAGAAATCAATAATTATAACTCAAAAATACACCTAAAACATACAAATAAAATACAATCTTTATTATCTCTTTAAAATTATTTAACTTCAAAATCTTCTACCAAACTGATTTGTTTATCTTCATGGGTTATGCTCTCTCTTGAAAAATAAAAAATAAACACTTCAAAATATGCAGATTTAAATCTTGCTCTCAATCCTTCATCAACTAACATCAAACCATTCAAATGATTACCAATTAACATTCACTCTATGTGAGTGTAATGCATCCATGCAAATAGTTCAAGCTTTTAAGTATGTGGATTTATTATTTCTTCTCCTCTTGCAAACCAAAGAAACAAAAACATATGTGTCAATGTTACAACTCACTTATGAATTTCCCTTGATATCAACATGACAATGTTATTTATTATGATTCAACTAGTGGCGAATTCTCCCCATTCTAATGAGCTCCTTAAGGAAAAAAGGACCGTTAATCTGCAAGCATAGGCACATTCAAATTCCTCATCTCATCATCCACCATAGTACCATATGATAACTCCATGTGAATATCCGATGGTGGTCCTGCAATCATCACAGTTTATGATATCACATTTCTCTAAAGTATTTTGTCAAACAGTTTATGTGTCATGTCTATGATTTGTTGTATTATGTGCAGATTTTCTAGGGCAGTTGTAGCTACATTATCTTGTTGAAAATGTAGGTTAGAAGATAAATCTTCCAACCTGGAACCGTGTCACCTGGGTTGGAGAGATTGGATAAAATTTCCTTCCTTTTCTCCTTATCTACAACGCACTTGCCAATTTGGAAATTTTCCTTTTAGCAACAGCTCTACTTTGTTTCGAAGTTAATCTCTGCTTTATTTTATCGATGGTGAGTAAAAGATTATAAAAAGGAATTGATGTGGGTATTGTAGATATAGATTGAAGGTTTTTGCAGGAAATGACACAAAAAGAAAGGGAGATTGTACTAAATAGAAGGAGTTGAACATTATCCAAGTTTGCAATATTGCTATGGATGCCAAGTTTTGGTAGTTGTAAATTTCTTCTTTTTCTGTAGTAATAAAATCTCTCTCGTTGAATGTTGGTTTTTCCCCATAGTTAGGGGTTTTCTAGGGTAAATCATTGTGTCAAAGTGTGATTGGTTTTCTATAATTTTTTGCTACATTAAGTATTTTTTGTGAATGGTGTTGTGCATATTTTATTTCTTTGTTTCAACAATTTGATTTTTGTTATTCAAATTTTTGAGTTTAAACAATAGTGAATTTATTACTGGGTTTCACGACACCAATACTCTAAAAGAGAAAACTAGGGCTTAATCACATAGGTGCAAGAGAAAACTAGGGCTTAATCGCATAGGTGCAAGTTTTGATTTTCATTTTGTGTTCAGGGAGGTTTAAGTTCAAGGGTTTCAACAATGGCAACAACCGGATTAAGAGATCCAGATAGACTTGAGGGGGCTTCAAACTTTGGCTTGTGGAAAATAAGAATTCTTTTGTTACTGGAGGAGAATGGTTTGAAGGAATACACAACCACTACCATTTCTATTCTGAAAGACGCTACGCTACTAGCGACCTACTAGAAAGAAGATGCCAAAGCTAGACACATTGTTATGGATGGGGTCAAGGATCACCTTTTTCCTCATATTGTAGATTTAGACACTTGCAAAAAGATGTATGATGCCATACTCAACCTATACCATAGTTCAAATTTGAACAGGTAGCTAATTCTTAGAGATAAGTTGAGAAACACTAGAATGAAGAAAGGGGAGAGCATTGTGGACTACTTTAGCAGGATTAGAATAGTAAAAGATGAGTTGGTAACTATTGGGGTAGCAATACCAAATGATGAGGTTGTTAGGATTGCATTGGAAGGATTCACAAAAGAATGGGACATCTTTGTCAAAGTTGTATCTGAATGGCAAGATATTCCTGATTGGGATTGTTTGTGGACTGATTTCACTTAGGAAGAGTTACAAATGAGTTATGTTAATGGAGGCAATAGTAGTGGTCATAAGGGTGAGGTAGAAGAGAATGTTGCTCTTGATAGCAAAGGCAAAGCCAAGAAAGGCTCAAGCAGTGAGTCTACCTCAAAAGGGGACAAGAAGAAAAAGAAATACTTGAGAAAAATTAAATGTTATGGTTGTGATCAGCTAGGACATTATGTTAGTCAATGTCTGAATTGGAAGAAAGGAGACAAGAAGAAGAAGCAAACAACAAATTCAACGAATGTTGATGAGCTATCCTCTAGACTAGAAAATGAGTTTGCTCTTCCAAACTGCTTATCTAGCTCAAACACTAAAGGGGTTTGGTATATTGACAATGGTGTGTCATGCCATGTGATAGGAGTTAGAGAAAACTTCTCCAACTATAAAGTAGAAGAGATAGGCTTCCAAATAAAAATGGGAAACAATTCCACATGCACTCCAGTTGGGAGAGGGACTGTTTCATTTCAGATGGAGTGAAGAAGTGATATTAAGATCACAAATGTATTACATGTGTCAGGGATGTGTATGAATCTAATTTCAATATCTACCCTTGGATACAAAGGGTACATCATACTCTTTAAGGGACATAAGGTGTATTTAAAACACAAGGACTGGAAGAAGGCAAATCAAAATGGGGCTAGAAGTGACAATTTATACACATTGCATTTTGAAACTCCAAAGGCACTAGTGAGCAGTGACAACAATAGAGAAATATGAGAGCTATGGCATAGACAAATGGGACATATACACCATGGGGCATTGAAATTGCTCAAAGAAACCATGATAAGAATTTAATAGTTGAGTGTAGAGCATGGTGACGTGTGTAAAGGATGTGCACTTGGGAAATTTTCAAAGGAAATCTTTCCTAGAAGTGATAGTAGAAGTACAGGTGTTCTTGATTTGATACATTATGATATTTGTGGTCCCATGTCTACCTAGTCTTTGAGGGGTTATGAGTATTACATAACCTTCACGAATGATTTCTCTAGGATGACCTAGATATATTTCTTGAAGACCAAAGATGAGGTCTTTAGTCGCTTCTAAGAATTTAAAGCTCTTGTGGAGAATATGACAGGTAAGAAGATCAAGGTTCTTCAGACAGACAATGGGGGTGAGTATAAAAGCAAAGCCTTCAAAGATTTCTGCACCAGAGAAGGAATAAAGAGAGAGTGGACTATTCCCTACAACCCACAACAAAATGGGTTTGCTGAGCGTAAGAACAAGACAATTGTTGAAGCAGCCAGGGCCATGCTATTTGATCATGATTTTCCTAGGTATCTTTGGGCAGAGGCTTGCAACACAACAGTCTATATTTAGAATAAAGTATCTCATAAGATTTTGGGGAAAATGACACCAAAAGAAGCTTGAGGTTGGGCATTTTAGGATCTTTGGCAGTATAACATACTGTTACATACCATCAAAGAAACAAACCAAGTTAGATTCGACTGCAAAGAAAGGTTTCTTTGTTGGATATAATGAAACCTCCAAGTCATGCAGGATCTTTATTCCAGAGATGAGGAGGATCATAGTGAGATGTGATGTGAAGTTTTTGGAGGAGAAAGACTTCATAAAATCTCAATATTTTCCAACACTTGAGCAAATTCAGTAGATTGAAGCTCCAAAAGTGGATCAGGAGTCTTAGGTATAGGGTAGTACACGATAGGAACAAATGCAGATATAGGTACGTTGGGTGAGTTAAGTCCACAAGATCAGGAACAATAGAATAAGGAACAACAAGCTCCATCGATTGGTTTATCTCCTATCAATGGGAGAAGAACTATTCGAGTGGAAACTTAGATTGCGTGATATGCTCAGGAGTTTATGGGAGCTCCTAGAATGAGTGGCAGGGAGAGGAGACTGCCAGCTAAATATTTAGATTATGTGGCATGAATAAGCGAGCTCATTGATAGTGAGCCTTCTAGTTATCAATATTTTGCATAGCAGTGGATTTGGAAGTGATGCAGAGGGTATGGGACTTTAGGCAAAACACAAAGTTTACAATGATGCACTCTTAAACCTTCTTCTAGGTGCCCTTATGGAGATAAGGATTCAATGGTTCACTTATGACTTAGATCCTTCCCTTATGGAACCAAACCCTTGGAATGAACTTAAGGAACACAATTACACTTGAATTGAATGGTTACAAAGCCCCAACCTCTGTCTTAGACATAAACCCACTTATCCTCCTTAACTAGGCTTCTAGCCCAACTAGGTCTCCAGTGACCATTTTTTTAAATTTTCTCACAACTTTCCTAAATGACTCCCAAAACTAATGACTGATTCAATTGTATTTTGTGATGCTACATAACATACTCAAACCTTGATGACACTTTTTTTGGATCAATCTCTCCAAAATCTGTTGTTTCCACAGAATTAAGGCCTAATTAGCCCTTTTTTCTCAAACCAACCCTACTCAAATCTTGTCCCCTGATTATGAAACCTTCTACAGTGTCATAAATTATTTCCAAACTAATAATTTTCAAGTTCTTAGACTCCCATGACACCTTTAAGGCCCCTAATCACAAAACCCTCCATTAAATTCCCTAAAACTAGGGTTTCTTGGATACTAGCCTTCCAATCACTTCCAAAACCAGTTCTTTAACTTTGCACCATTAAATCAACATGTTTAAACATTTCCAACTCAAAAACATACCCCTTGTTTAGGTAGAACTCCTATTTCTATACCTTGGGCACCATTCCCATGCACCTTGTCTTGTCAAATCACAGTGTACACCTTAGATTCCTTCCTTCCTACACATTTCCCTATTAGTGCTGCATAATACATGTTAGTTATGATCCATTTATTAGGTTATAGTCACATTCTTCCATGAAATGGCTTAGTCATACATTGAAACTCCCAAAAAATAGTGAAAATCAAAATTTCCTTTAGACAATCAATAGTATTGTACAAAGAACTGATTGATATTGCTTATCAGAATGTACAAAGGGTTTAAAATCATGTAAATACAAGTCTCTAAATCATCCAACTAAACAAATCACCAATATCAATCAGAAGTTCATCAAGAAAACTCAAGAAAATGCAAGAAAACTATAGTTTTTTTCTTTTTTCTGTAGCAGTCCATACAATCACTGCAGAAATCAACAACCTTCCATACAAATGACTTCTCCAACTTTGTAAACCCTTTCCCCAATTTTTCCAACTTATTTGGATTAGTTTTATTACATTATTGTTGTTTAAACACCTAAAACCTACTTGCCCGCCCAAACTAAAACTAGCCGTTGGTTTTCAAAATTTGAATTTCCAACTTCTATTTTATTGATTCCTACTAACTAAAACCCTCCAAAACTTATTGCACATTACTATTCAACCTTATTTGACATAATTAAAACATTTTATACCTATCTAGACTTGTAGGACACTATTGATCCACTTACAATTCATCTTGGTCCTATGGTCCTTATCAAGACCCTCAGGACTTTTGATTCTTCTAATACATTTATCCTCTCCAAATGCCATTATAGGTTCCAAAATGGCATAATTGATGCTATGAGATGTTTGATAGGTCTTCATGACTCCTGCATCCTCCTGACTCTTCAAGTGATCCTTAAGGAGCTTGGGTGCCCTTGCACCATACTCCCCAAGAAAGAAAAGACTCTTGCCCCAAGAGGTGTCCAACTTGTTGCCCTCACATTGCTTCTTGTTCTTGGATGTCTTCACCTTCTGATTACAGATCAAGAAATCTCCTAAAGTCACCTTCTTCCTTTTCTGCCAACCTACACTCATGTTAGAATCAAAATAGTGATTTATTTGTCCTCCTTGCTATTTGATCTTAGTCTGTCCTTGTGCTCTACTCTTGCCTTCATTCCACTGATTTCTTTGTAGGGGAACACCATCTCTATTACCCTCAACAATAGGGCATTCAATACTCCCAATATTGATACTTTCCAAGTCGCAAAAGTTCTAATTTTTAGGACTGTATACCTCATGTCTCAGCTGCAACTTGTTAGCTTTCACCCAACCAATATCTTCCCCTATCTTACCTTGCATATCCACCTGCAAATGCTTCTCAAAACAGATCACAAATTTTTCATTTAATTGATCCAAAGGAAAAGGCTTCAACTTATACCTAGTACCTCCCTTTTGTACCAAATATGTATTATGGTATCCATCATGCATTGTCTGCCTAGTATACTGCCATGGTCTCCCTAAAATGATATGACCACAAGTCATTGGAATGACATCACAAAGCACCCTGTCCTGATATGCTCCAATTGAAAAATCCACATAAGCCCTCTTACTAATATCTACATTCTGAAATTGAGTTATCCAAGTGGCCTTGTAGGGAGTAGGATGATCATATGTTTCAATTCCTAACTTGTCTACCATATCAGATGAAACCAAATTGCTATGTGATCCTGAATCTATAAGCAACCTACATAATTTACCATGGCTGAAACAATTTGTCTTGTTCAAGATGGTTACCTTTGGCTCTTGATGAAGTCTTTCCCCTTGCTTTACCATAAGGAACTCACCATCAATTTCAGGGTTTGCCATAAATTTTTTTGGCTCCTCCTTTTTGTCTACTTCTTCTTGTACCAAATTGGACCTCCTATCTCTGCCCTTCTATGATTGGTCCCATTTAGGAAACTTGAAAGAGGGATGCCCTAGCTCATTGCAATTGAAACACCTTCCTGTGAATGTGCCTCTACCTTGTCCAAATCTGCCTCCTCCTCTATGAGTGTATCCTCCTCTTTGATCTAAAAAGACCTCTTTGCCTTTTTCATTGCTACTTTTATTGTTGCTGCCTTGACCTTGTTCTCTATTACCTCTACCTCTACTTGAACTACCCCCTCTTCCACCATTGATTGACCTCTCTTGCTTCCTTTTCACCTTTTCTTATGCTCTAATGGCCAACTGAAAACATTCTCCTAATGTCCTTGGTACCTACAAACCAATTTCATCTTGTAAGTTATACCTCAAACCATTGATATACCTGGCTACTTTTTCATCTTCTTCCTCATATCCTCTTATGATACTAAGCTTGTGTAATTTCTCTGTATAGGACATCACATCCATGTCCTTTTGCTTTAAATTTTGTCTCATCCTCTTTACATGGATTGTATAATCAGATGGTACGAATTGCTCCTTGACCAAACTCCTCATCCTTGCCCATGTAGAAATTTTTTCCAATCCCCTAGCCATCCTATCATTCTGAAAACTAGTCCACCATGTCAATGTTGTACCTCTCAACTTGGTTTTGGCAAACTTAACCTTCTTCTTTTCTTCCATCTCTTTAAACTCAAAATAGTTGTCTAAGGCATCAAGCCATCCTAACACCTCTTCACTATCCACATTCCCTTGATAGATAGGAAAATCTATGTGACTCTTTCCTCCATGACGTCGTACTACTTTCAACAATCTTAATAACCTCCTTTCCTCAAGGTCTTCTATCTCATATGTTGGTTGTTCTTGAGTTACCCACACATGCTCTTCTTCATCATTATCTTCTTGGTCTTCTTGCTCTTCTCTCCTATTTCTCTCAAGGTTGTTTATCCTAGCTTGCATAGCTTCTCTCTCCCTTCTCCATTGCCTCTCTTCCCTTGCTTTAGCCTTCTCTCTTGCTGCTTCTTGTTCTCTTCTTTCCCTTCTTTCTCTTTCCAAGGTTTCCCTCAACTCTTCCAACTCTCTTGCTAATTGAATTTTAGGTGCCATTGTTGAACTTTCAACCCTTAAAAGGACCTACTCTCTACTTTGATACCACTTTGATGCAGAGGGTATGGGACTTTAGGAAAAATACAAAGTTTACAATGATGCACTCTTAAACCTTCTTTTAGGCACCCTTATGGAGATAAGGCTTCAATGGTTAACTTATGACTTAGATCCTTCCCTTGTGTACCCAAACCCATGGAATGACCTTAATGAACACAATTAAACTTTTCTTGAATGGTTACAAAGCCCCAACCTCTGTCTTAGACATAAACCCACTTATCCTCCTTGACTAGGCTTCTAGCCCAACCAGGTCTCTAGTGACCCTTTTTTTTTACTTTTCTCACAACTTTCCTAAATGACTCCCCAAACTAATGACTGATTCAATTGTATTTTGTGATGCTAAATAACATACTAAAACCCTGATGGAACTTGTTTTGGACCAATCTCTCCAAAAATTGTTGTTTCCACATAATTAAGGTTGAATTAGCCCTTTTTCTCAAACCAACCCTACTCAAATCTTGCTCCCTAATTATGAAACCTTCTACAGTGTCTTAAATTGTTTCCAAAATGATAATTTTCAAAGTCTTAGACTCCCATGACACCTTTAAGGCCCCTAATCACAAAACCCTCCATTAAATCCCCTAAAACTAGGGTTTCTTGGATACTAGCCTTCCAATCACTTCTAGAACGGGTTCTTTAACTTTTAACCATTAAATAAACATGTTTAAACATTTCCAACTAAAAAAAAACCCTTGTTCAGGTAGAATTCCTACTGCTATACCTTAGGCACCATTCCCATGCACCTTATCTTGTCAAATCACGGTGTACACCTTAGATTCCTTCCTTCCTACACATTTCCCTATTAGTGATGCATAATACATGTTAGTTATGATCCATTTCTTAGGTTAAAGTCACATTCTTCCATGAAATGGTTCAGTCATACATTGAAATTCCCAAAAAATAGTGAAAATCATAATTTCCTTTAGACAGTCAGTAGTATTGTATAAAGAACTGAATGATATTGCTTATCAGGATGTACAAAGGGTTTAAAAACATGTAAATACAAGTCTATAAATCATCCAACTGAAAAAATCACCAATATCAATCAAAAGTTCATCAAGAAAACTCAAGAAAATGCAAGAAAACTGTAGTTTTTTTCTTTTTTTTTGTAGCAGTTTGTACAATCACTACAAAAATCAACAAACTTCCGTACAAATGACTTCTCCAACTTTGTAAACCCTTTTCCCAACTATTCCAACTGATTTGGATTAGTTTTATTAGATTATTGTTTTTTAAACACCTAAAACTTACTTACCTGCCCAAACTAAAACTAGCTGTTGGTTTTCAAAATTTGAATTTCCAACTTCTATTTTATTGATTCCTACTAACTAAAACCCTCCAAAACTTATTGCACATTACTATTCAATCTTATTTGACATAATTAAAACATTTTATACCTATCTAGACTCCTAGGACACTATTGGTCCACTTACAATTCATCTTGGTCCTACGATCCTTATCAAGACCCTGAGGACTTTTGATCCTTCTAATACGTTTATCCTCTCCAAATGCCATTATAGGTTCCAAAATGTTATAATTGATGTTATGAGATGTTTGATAGGTCTTCATGACCCCTGCATCCTCCTGACTCTTCAAGTGATCCTTAAGGAGCTTGAGTGCCCCTACACCAGGCAGGATGCCATGGTGGATGAGTACAACTCCATCACGAAGAATGATGTCTGGGAGGTAGTGCCAAGGCCTATAGATAAGGCAGTGATTGGTTCTTGTTGGATCTATAAGATCAAGCATGTTGTAGATGGTAGCATAGAGAAATACAAAGCCGGGTTCATGGCCAAGAGGTTCTCTCAGAAGGAGGGAATTGATTATGATGAGACATTCTCTCCAATAGCCATATATACCTCCATACTAGCTATGATCTCATTAGCATCACAAATGGGATGGTAGATTCATTAGATGGATGTCAAGACGACATTCTTAAACAAAATCATAGAGGAGGAGGTGTACATCGAATAGTCAAAAGGTTTTGTGGTGCATGTGAGTGACTCTCATGTTTGTAGGATAAAGAAAGCACTATACAGACTTAAGTAAGCACCTAGAGTGTGGTATGAGTGCATAGATAGCTACTTGTAGAGCATGGAATTTTTGAAGAGTGAGGCAGACTCCAACCTTTACTATCTCATGGTGGGAGGTGAGCCACTCATTCTAGTATTGTATGTGGATGAATTATTTATGATTGGTTCACCAAGGCTCATAGAGGATTGCAAGAGGGACCTATCAACAAAGTTTTAGATTAAGGATTTGGGGTTGATGCACCATTTTCTAGGAATAGAGGTGTGGTAAACAGAGGGATATATTTTCCTTGGTCAAGGGAAATATGCTATGGAAATCTTGAAGCGATTTAGAATGTTGTCCTGTAGACCCATGTCTACACCAATGGTTACAAATTGGTGAAAGATCAATGCATCAAAGCAAGAGGTAGTTGACCCCACCTTGTATAGACAACTTATTGGGTCATTGATGTATCTGGTCAATACATGACCAGACATTTGGTTTGGAGTCAACTCTCTTAGTCAGTTCATGGTAGAACCAAAGAGAGTACATTGGATAGTAGCAAAGCATGTGTTGAAGTATCTACATGGTACAGTTGAGTATGGGTTGAGATATACTCAGGGTGATGGTGTCAGGTTGATTAGCTACATTGATGTAGATTGGGTAGGTAATTCAGTAGATAGGAAAAACACTTTAGAGTGTTGTTTCAGTATGGGATCATGGGTTGTCTCTTGGTATAGCAGGAAATAGAAGTTTGTTGCATTAAGCTTCGTCGAAGCAAATTACATGGCAACGAGCATGAAAACATGTGAGACCATATGGCTTTGGAAGTTGTTAGTGGAATTGTTTGGTCAAGATCTAGAATTGACCATCATTCACTGTGATAATTAGAGTTGCATAAAACTCTTAGAGAATGTTGTGTTTCATGATAGGTCGAAGCATATTTACATTAGATATCACTTTATCAGGGATTGAATATAACATGGATTAGTTCAACTACAATATATATCTACAGATGAGTAGGTTGCAAACATCTTAACAAAGGCCTTGATGAAAAGCAAATTTGTCTTCGTCAGGGACAAGTTAGGCCTAGTAGAGAACACCTTCCTCAATAAGAGGGAATGTTGAAAATGTAGCTTGGAAGATAAATTTTCCAACCTGGAACCGTGTCACCTAGGTTGGAGAGATTAGATAAAATTTCCTACTTTTTCTCCTTATCTACAATGCACTTTCTAGTTTCAAAAAATTTCCTTTTAGCAATAGCTCTGCTTTGTTTCTAAGTTAATTTCTTCTTTATTTTACTGATGGTGAATAAGAGATTATAAAAATGAATTGATGAGGGTATTGTAGATATAGATTGAAGGTTTTTGCAAGAAATGACATAGGAAGAAAGGAAGATTGCAGTGACTAGAAGGAGTTGAACATTATCCAAGTTTGCAGTATTACTGTGGATGCCAAGTTCTGGCAGTTGTAAATTTCTTCTTTTATGTAGTAATAAAATCTCTCTCATTGAATGTTCGTTTTTCCCCAGAGTTAGGGGTTTTCCAAGGTAAATCATTATGTCAAAGTGTGATTGGTTTTCTCTAATTTTCTACTGCATTCAATGTTTTTTGTGAATGGTGTTGTGCATGTTTTAATTCTTTGTTTTAGCAATTTGATTTCTGTTATTCAAATTTATGAGTTTAAACAATAGTGAATTTATTGATGGGTTTCACAACACCAATAGAGGAGACATATTTTTCACACATCTAACAAAGTTTCTCTATCTGTTATGCCTTGATGGATGTCCATGCCCTATTCCAACACCATTAAGGCACAAGTTCGGTGTCTGTGCTTCCATATTTTGCATGACATATCTACTATGTACATTTACGTGAAAGTTTCTAAAACCATTTTAATAGATATTTTTGTGCAGATCTGTAATCATGGTGTCCCAATGAGACCACATTTCTATGCTATAGGGAGGAGTCAGGGGAAAATGAGCATTCAAGAAAATTTGGGCAAATAAGAAATGGTATAGGAGGACAAGGAGGTTTTTCCGAAACATCTGATTTGTTGTTAGTTCCCATTAAAGTGCTAAAAATATGATTTAAAAGTCATTTGAAAATAATGTTGGGGTTTTATGGTCATTGGGAACTTGTCACGATTTTAGAGGCCACTAGGAACTATGGGGGGTTTCAGGGTCATTAGGAACCATTGAAGGTTCCTTTTAGATTGTGAATTAAATGTATTTTGAATATTTCAAAATATTTTAGAATGAAAATATGATTTAAAAGTCATTTGAAAATTATGTTAGGATTTTATGGTCATTGTGAACTTGTTAAGACTTTAGAGGTCACTAGGAACTATTAGGGGTTTCAGGGTCATTAGGAACCATCAAAGGTTCCTATTAGATTGGGAATCAAATGTATTTTGAATATTTCAAAATATTTTATGTTTTAAAATTCTAGTAAAGGATATTAATGGATTTTTGGAAGGATTAAGAATCTTTTGAACCAAAAAAAGTTTTAGAAATCATGAAATTTTAAATATTTTAAAATCCAGCACTCGCTCAAGGCCTTCAACGAAGAGTAATTTCAGAGTCATCATTTACTTATTGCTTTTACTTGAAGAAACAATATTAAACTTGGAGAATGTCCAAATTCTTTTTTGAAAACCTTGTAAATTTTGCTTGACGAATTTGTTAATTTGATAAATGGAGTTTAGTGCATAAACTTCACTTGGACTCATATTCTTTCACAAAAACTTATTGCACTATGGATAATGATGCCATAAAACTTCCCATATAACCATTTTTCTCTAGATTTTACAAAATTCCCAATTTAATTGTTTCTACAAACCTTTCAATGAAAATTGAAAATTGAAAATAGCTCAAACCAAAAGGGGTTTTGACCTATTAACTTGCTACATTAGGTGAAATAATATCAAGAATATCCCTATAAAAGGATTTTTCACCATCATTCATGAATTACAATATTTAATTATTTTTTCAAATCTCAACAAGTTACATCACTACTTCTAAGGGTTTTGGCTACAACAATGGGGATTTTTCGTCAAAATAGCAAGAAATTTAATATTTGAGGATAATTGGGGCATTTTTACTAGGAAACACTGAAAACAAGGATTTGGATTCAAAAAAATTAAAACTTAGCACATTTAAAAATGAGGCCAACTATTGGCTTTAATTGAGGACAAGGATTGCAAAGGATGAAAAGAAAACCTAGAAGCCCCAGTCAAAGTTTAATGCCTTAAATTGATTGGAAAACAAAGTTAAGGGGAAGAAACACTACAAACTAGGTAAGAAGATACTGGATATGAGCCAAAAATAGAAAACACAACAAAAATTCTACCAAAAATATGGACAAGGTAGGTATCCCTACCTCAACAACGCTGGGATGACCAAGTGAATTCATTAACTAATCAAGGAAAATAGATGTCAGTGCAAAATACCAAATGACAACTCTAAAGTACCTATGAATTTAGTTCTAATTTTTCTCTTTGAACTTTAGTTTTGAGGTTTTTCCCTTGTGAAACTTCCTTAGGTGAGGAAATATATCTAAACAACCATTTCTAATTACAAACATATAAGGCTTCTTGAACATGGTTTTGCACTGTGTCAACATCCCACAATTGGATATATGTTTGATCAATTGAAACTAAACGATATAAACCTCTGGCTAGGTGCACAAGTAGTAAACTTCAAAATGAGAGAACTCTAGGTATTTTAGACTAAAAAACCACCTTTTGATTATTAAATTCAAAGTGTTGTTCCCCCCAAAAGGCTTATTATAACTATTTATTTTATTTATTGATTTATTCACTCATAACTCCTATCAAATTGTTGCACTCTCTTTGTTCATTATTGAGAATCTCGACATAACTTTTCAACTTATGCTCAACCATTAGAGTATTCAAGTTTTCATTTCTTCTTTCAATTGAAAAGCCACATGCATGAATAATAATTTGCATATTATTTCATATTTTTATATGATATCTATTTCATGCAGTGAATCAACATAATGGGAAAAAGGAGATTGAAATGGGCTATCTGGTTTATCTTTAGGCTAATTAAAAGTTGTGGTGGCATGCAGATGGTACAGTTCAATGTTGTATTTTGTATTCATCCTCCCTCTCTTAGTAGCATCATTATTCTCTAGTGTTGATCTATCATTATACATGAATCTACCTTCTTGAATGCACTCATGTTCAAAGGAATCAAAGAAAAAATAAAATTTGAATTTGATAAAAATATTGCAAATCATTCCAAATGAAATAAACTTAACTAGTTGATATTGTGAAACGACCTTGTGAACATCAACTTCAAAGAGAATAGGATCAATCTTCACATCATGAATTTATTTGTCTTTTGATGCAACCAAATCAAAAAATTCTTCATCTAACAAAGAAGGAAATGATAGATTAGTACCTTTGATTTCAACATTGGAGTGATTTTATTTCATAACCAATAAAGGGGAAAGTATAATGCTTTATTTGCATAAGAATTCATCATCTAGAGCTTCAAAGAACCAATTTGAAATAGATAATTCCTCATACTGTAAACCCCCATTAATTGATTCATCATTTGTATATCAAAATCTTCTCTTCTTTTCATAACTTTAGATTTTGAGCAACCATCAAAAGTGCATACACTTATTCCTTCTTTAACATGAATTTCATTGGACAAATCAAAATTAGTAAGAAGGGTAATTGATGTTGAACCCATAGGAGTTTTCATAACAATAGATCTTTAAAATGAAAAGATTCAAAGATAAAATCATTTTTAACCTTTTCTTGTAACAATTCCTTGTCATCATTTTCTTTGAGAAATTTGCAAGTTTCGTACTTAGGTTGCATGCAATTTAAGGAGAACTTGATGATTGATTTTTGTGTTATCTATTCTTAGGTTTGTCTTCCATCTTTTCCTCTACCCAACTACTCACTAATTTTTCTTTTATGGTTTTGAAAAATAAGGATTTTATCTCTAGAGAAGAAAATGACCTCAATGAAAAATCATTATTCCTTGTTTCTTGATTTGTTGTGTTGATGACATGTTGTTCAATGGTTGCAACCTTTGAAGAGGTATTTTTTATCATACTTTCTAGATGAAAACTATGATCTTCGTATTTTTTAAATGAAAACTAGGATTATTTCTCCTCTCCGAAGGTACTTAACATCCATAAGGTTTAATAGATGTTTCCATGGAGTCTCATTTATCTAGAACCAATAAATTGTAGGAAATGATAATATTAGAAAGATCTAAAATATCATCATCTTCTGTTCTTCTATGAGATGCTTTAATTTTTGTATTTCTACCTACAATAGATACACCTTTTCTTCAAGTTCTTTCATCTTCTAAACTCTATGATAAAAAATCCTTATTACAAGTACAAATTTGTAATCATCTGAAGGATTCAACCTTGCTCTTTGTGATTTGTTGGCATTTCAATTTGTACCTCTGGTGTGCATATTGGAAACAAACAACTATGCATAGTTAGACTGCACTTCAAATTAGGAGGGGAAGCTCCATTTTTGATGATTATGCATAAAAATAAATATTAAACTACTTGATAATCTTTTTATCTCAGTTGAGAGCACAAGGTTATAAAACACTTTGCATTACAGCTGAGGTTTTCTCTGGTTTCGTAACTTCAACTATAACTAATCCTATTCTAATGATGCTTCTAACTTCTCAAGTAAATTTAGAGCAAGAGAGTTAGAAGTAAACAAGGAATGATTGATAAACACATAAACTTAAATAAACTTGCTTTCAAAATACCCTTGAAGACTCATTGTACTTTTGAGATGTATGCTGAAATAAAGATTATGCAAGTTAAACATATAAGAAATAGCATTGAAAGATTTTGAGACCATGGATCAAAGCAAGATAGGCATAAGATTTATTTCCTCAAATTTCAAAAATAATAACACATTTGGGATAGTATATTTTAGAAAAAGAAGGCATACAATATACAATCAAACCAAATTACACTTGACAAAGCGAACAAATACTAAATAGCAAATTTGTAGGCAAAATAGGCTGAACAAAATTTGTTATAGTAACAACGGTTAAGAAAATAATTAGCAAGGCTACTCTTATTTATACGCAAACAAGGAGTAGGGAACCATAAAATATCCTTGTGTTTACAATTAGTCTTTCCAACATGCAAGATTTATTTCTAAAACTAAACAAAAGATAACTAATAACTGTCTATAGAAGCTAACATCAGTTAATTAACTTGACTAAAAGAAAGGCTCCAACTTCATAATTGATATCTCCAAGGAATAAATATACATGAAAGAGAACAACTAGTTAACTTGGAAAAGGCATCAAGTTAATTGATTCCTTCACTTGAGTTCTATTCCTAGAAAACTTTGTATGCTCCAACTGGCAATTCACTAATTGATAACTCTAGTGGCTTTGCAACTAGAGTGAAGACCTATGTTTCTTTTGCAACTTTATGATTCAGATGCTTCTCTTGATTTATTCAATGGAAGAGTATTGTATGATGTAAACCATGAAGTTTGACTATGAACATGCCTATGTTCGGGAAAGTTTTGCATAAGAGCTAAAAATAGCTTTGTCGATTTTCCTTCAAAAATAGATAGATTTTTTGAAAAAAAATTGAGATATGGGTTTTGTAGACAATGTCATTCTGAATAGACCCAAATTGTTAGATTTCAAAAAAAATGATTTTTTCAAGAACATGCAAGATCCTCTAAAAAGTAGAAGCAATGAAGCAATTTTTTTAAAAAAAATCAGAGATATGGGTTTATAGATATTCATGTGTTGAATAGACCTAAATCATTTGTTTTTCGAAACATTGAGTTTTTCCTAAAAAAGAAAGATCCTCTAGAAAGAGGGAAGTTGTAGAAGGAATTTTTTTGAAAAAAGTTGAGGTCTAGATTTTGTAGAAATTTTTGTTTTGAATATACCCAGATTGTCAGATTTAAAAAAAGAAGGATTTCTTGAACATGCATGAAAAATAGTAGAAGAAACAGATGAAAAAAATTCCAATCTTGGAGAAGAATGAAAAAGAAGTAGACCTAGATTGATGAAAGTTGAAAATCTTGACCTCCTATTTCTGAAAAGTGATGCCCTAGAAAAATGGATTATGGAAAAGTGTTCTTCTGTGCAACCCGAACTCGATTCTATGAAGAACACTGAAAAATTCCTTCATTTGAGCTTTCAAATCCTATTGAGAAGAAAATTCTATGTTTCTTCCTCTTGAAGCTAACCTGAAATTTGTGAATAATGGATGCCCAAAGCTTCTTTAAATAAATTTTGGAAGCAAAACAAGCACTTCACTTCAAAAACCCTAAATTTAGAGCCCACATGCAAAAATATCTATCATTTGTTTGCATCAACATAGAGAATCCCTAAAAAATAGGGTGGCCAAAGCATGCATTTAATAAAGATGTTTTCAAAAATTTCAACTGAAGTTGAATGGAGTTACCCCTACCAAAAAATTAGAAGGGACTGCAGTATTTTCTAGGGAAGGTCAACTTTGTCAGTAGGTTCATATCAAATTTCATAGGCATTGTGAGACTGATCACCCTGATGCTTAAAAAAAACTTGATTTTCAAATGGATTCTCTAGGGAAAATCAACTTTTGAGTAGATAAATATAGCCATCTTCACTGCTCCAGTATTGGCTAACTCCAAAATTTCCAAAGATTTTCTACTCTATGTGTACAGTGGTCAATATAGTATAGCTTCAGTGCTCACTCAAAAGGATGAGGAAAATAATGGAGAGCATCCCATCACATTTCACTCAAGGACTCTTAAAGATTATAAGGCTAGGTCTAATTTTGTAGCGAAGCAAGATTTTTCCATTTTTAAAATCTTAAAGAAGTTTTGACATTTGGTGTCAACTAATAAGATCACTATTCTCATTGCACATCCCAGTGTGTAGGAGTATATCACAGAAGGTGAGATAACCAAAAAGAGGGAAAATTGGATCACCAAGATCCTAGAGTATAATGTGGACATTAGACTAACCAAGTTAGTTTTAGGAAGAGGTTTGTGTGAATACATTGCATAGGAATCAAGTTCCATCGCTGAAAAGGAGACTAATCAGGTCTACTCGAACCAATTCAAGTTCGACAAATATTGGGTGGTGGATCAAACATAGTATATGCAAAAAGGGAACTACCCGACTAACCTTCTATCCCATAAAAGGAGATACTACCAATTTCAAGGCACTAGGTATTTTTTAATTGAAGGTGTATTATTCAAAATAAATTATGATGGTGTCCTACTCTAATATTTAGATAAGTTGTAGGTGAAAAGAGTTCTCAATGAATTCCATCGTAGTCTTGAGGGTGGACATTTCTTCACCAAGACTATCACCTTGAAGATAATGCGAGTAGGATATTATTGGCCCTCTATATTTTCTGAAGCACATCATTTGGTGAAAAAGTGTACTTAGTGCCAATTCTTTGTTGGAAAAAGAAAGAATGTCACTTTGCCTTTGAGTCCAATTATAACTAAAGAGCCCTTTGCTCAATGGGTTTGGATTTGTTCAGAATGATAAATCCTATTTCTGGCACTGGCCACAATTGGATTCTTACAATGACTGACTACTTCACAAGGTGGACAGAGGCCATAGCCCTAAAAAATGCCACAAAGGGTGAAATTGTCAATTTCCTTGAAGAGTTGGTAGGCAGATTTGGCTTGTCCAAAACCATCATATCCAAAAATGCTCAAGCTTTTGTAGGTTTGTGGATGTCAAATTTTACTATCAAACATGGGGTTTACCTTAAAAATTCATCAAACTACTACCCACAAGGAAATGGGTTAGTGGAGTCAACCAAGAAAAACCTAATTAGGTTAATTAAGCGTATTGGGTCAAAATGACAAAGGGATTGGCACAAGCACCTGTGAGCTACTTTGTGGGTGGACTAGTGAAATATGCTAACCAGTTTTTTTGATGAATTAACACAACATAACCAGAGATAGATAACTGGATTAGCGTTAGCATCAAATTGAAAACTGAACTTGGAATGAAAACTACTCAACATCAAGAATGTGCACTCAAGATCCCACTGAAGGCGAGGTGCTAACATATGACGGAGTGTTGAAAAATTGAAATTAAGAACTGATAGGCGGATAACCAGCCACGAGAAACATTTCCACACTACCACCAAACAGTGGGGGGAAAAAGATTATAATAAAAATAATTCATCCGCTGCGGCGGGCATCCACAGAGCTGTGGGGATTCACCACTATGAGTGGGTACAAGGTATTACAATCAATTTAACCACACTGGTGGTAAACCATCTAGGGGACTTATGTGAGAAGATAAAGAAAGAATTGCAGCAATTAAAACTGGAACAATACTACTGTTTACAGTTTGTACAAATGAGAAATAAGCTGCAAATTACATAGGAATTACAATAATCTCCAAACACAAGAATAATAGATGTTTTTCAATGATTGTTTAACTCTCTAACAGCTGATAATGAATCAGAAATCAGAACTTCTAAAATCTGATACAAAAATTGTAAACTGGAAATATCAATTTGCAACTATGAGAATCAATGAAATGTTCATAACTCACTTAATTCTCCTCTGAATGACGTGAAATAAGTTGCAAATGCTTCCTAGAGGTCTGGCGCCCAAGATGCAATCCCAAAACAACCACCAACAACTCTAGATTATTTAGCACGAATCCCAATGCACCTCTAAATGGTACGGCCTTCTTCAAAAATTGATTTTGCAAGTAAAAATTAAATACTTGGAATTAAATTCCAATTCTTGGTGAAAGATGGCGCCTTGAGTCAACAATTTGATTGCCAAAATACCCAGAATGAAAATAAAATCACTCAAATTGATATGAACAAAAATTAGCTTCAGCTGTATAAAAATTAGGAAACCAGAACTGTGAAAATACTCCAAAATTCTTCAATCTTTGATGCTCAATCTGCTAGTCTGATGTTGAGAAGCAGCAATGTAGCCAACTAGGTGTTATATTGCAAACACGAAATTGGATGGAAAGCTAGGAGGTAGACATCCTCGAAGCAATATGTCAATTGTCATTTCGACAACATAACTTTAGCATAAATTTCATGGATGAAATGCTGGAGCAAAGATCTTCAATAAATAAGAGCTCACAAACTCTTCAAATGCCTGAGAAGCAGACCAAAAGACACAGGAGACCCTTCAATTTCCCAAAACCATTCAACTTCTCAAGGTGGCGTCCCAAAAGCCTCATAAGAAATTCACTTTATTCAAAAAGTAACTTTTATAAAAGTGGCGTCCAATTTCAAGTTGAGGAAATATTTGAATAAAGAATAAATAACCTTTTAATGAAGGCGTACCCTTCATGGCCCCACTTTAAAAACAACTTAAGTTATCTCCTTAGGCCAAGGGGGGGTCAACAGTGAATTAAAACATAATGCCTTTAATTAAATATTTTTCACCAAATAAAGCTTTCAGAAGACCAAACCATAATAACAATAACTGCTCCAATTGCAAAGGACTAAGAATAGACAACTGTAACTGCCACAACTAGCATTTACTATAAATAGTAAATAACATGAAATGCCACAAACTCCAAGCTAAGAAACCCTAATTTCACCTCATTCCAGTCTACGGGTTCCAGAATAGACTGATGAACTTGCAAGGCTAATCACTGATGAGAAGGGGACATTACAGTCCGCCCTCCTCGAAATTGCTTGTCCTCAAGCAACTGAAAAGATGGATGCAACAAAATCTGTTCACCTTCCCATGTAGCATCTTCAATAGGAAAATTCCTCCACCTAACCAAATATTCTTTGATTGTCCTTCTCCTCAAAGAACGTTCTCTAGTATCAAGGATTTCTTCAGGAATCAACACTAACTGACCTTCCTCATCCAATGGAGGTAATTCTGATGTAGCCACCACGTTGTGTCCAATTGCCTTCTTTAGGTGTGACACATGAAAAACATTATGTACTTTGCTTTCAGCTGGAAGCTCCAACTCATAAGCAACTTCACCAATTCTCTTGGTGACTTTGAAAGGGCCATAAAAACGTGGCTTCAACTTTTCTGCACCACTTTTCTTGAGAGAAGATTGTCTATATGGCTGAAGCCTCAAATAGACCATGTCCCCAACTTCAAAAGACCTCTCAACACGCTGCTGATCAGCGTATAACTTCTGCTGATTTTGAGCTTGTTGCAGATTTTCCTTGAGAGACTTCAAGATGTCTTGGCTCTGTTGTAACATATCCAGTGCTTGTGGAGCTCTACTATCACCAAACACTAAATCAACAAAATTAGTAGCTTCATAACCATAAAGAGCCATAAAAGGTGACATCTTGATTGACATGTGATAAGAAGAGTTATAACAATACTCTCCTAAATGAATCCATTTAATCCAAGCTCTTTGCTGTCCTGAAACATAATTTCTTAGGTAGCCCTCTAACCATTTGTTCACAATTTCTGATTACCCATCTGTTTGTGGGTGATAACTAGTGCTTGGAGTAAGCACTGTCCCACTCAATCTAAAGATCTCCTGCCAAAAAACACTTAGGAACTTGTTGTCCCTATCACTGACAATAGTTTTAGGCAACCCATGCAAACGGAAGACCTCTCTGAAAAACAACTCAGCCACTTGAGCTGCTGTAAATGAAGTGGTAATAGCAAAGAAATGAGCAAACTTCGTTAGTCTATCAACCACAACAAAAATACAATCACGTCCTTGCACCTTGGGCAATCCCGTGATGAAATCCATGGCAATACTTTCCCATTTCTGATTCGGAATGGGCAAAGGCTGAAGTAGACCAGCAGGAAAAGAAAGTTCATTTTTATTTCTTTGGAAAATCTGACACTCTCTAATGTAGTTCAAGACTTCTTCTTTCAACCCTTTCCAAGTGAATCTTTCACGAATCTGCTTATAAGTCTTGAAAATCCCTTGGTGACTAGCAAGGGGAACATCATGAAAAGATTGTAGAATCTTCTTTTTAAGCTTAGACTCTTGCACTAAAAAGATTCTATCTTTATAGTAAATTATACCATCAACCAACTTATACCTTTCATCAACCAAATGACCTTCTAACAAGCTAGTTGCAAACTGATTTTTAACATAATCAGCAGCAATTAACTCCTTCCAATATGTTGATAACTCACAAAGTGACTGCAAATGAGGCCTTCTTGAAAGAGCATCAACCACTATGTTATTTTTCCCTTTGACATACTCAATGTCAAAGTCATATGCTTGGAGCTTACTTACCCACTTTTGCTGCCTTTCATTCAAATCCTTTTGGCGCATGAAATGTTTAAGACTATTGTGGTCAGTCTTAACAACAAATTTACTTCCCACCAAGTATTGACGGAATTTAGACAAAGCATGCATGATGGCAAGCATCTCTTTGTCATAGATAGAGTAAGTTTTTTCTTCCCCTCTCAACTTTCAGCTCTCAAAGACAATAGGGTGTTTGTCTTGCATTAGGACAACTCCAACACCTTCTCCTGAAGCATCACATTGTTATTCAAAAGGTTTTGAAAAATCCAGAAGTACCAAGACTGGACACGAACTCATGATTTGTTTAAACTTATCAAAAACCTCTTGTGCTTGCTTAGTCCAAAGGAAAGCTCCTTTCTTTGTAAGATCTGTGAGAGGTGCTGCTTGATGTGAATATCCTTTCACAAATCTTCTATAAAATCCACATAACCCTAAAAACCCTCTCAAATGAGAAATATTCTTTGGAGTTGGCCAATCAAGAATGGCCCTTATCTTTTCTGGATCCACTTTCACACCCTTTGAACTGATAATGTGGCCAAGGTATAAAAGTTCTGTAAACCCAAACTCACACTTTGATTCTTTGGCGAACAAACATTCTGCCTCTAAAATGCTAAGCACTTCTTCTAAATGCTTAAGGTGCTCTTCCCATGACTTACTGAATATGAGAATGTCGTCGAAGAAGATGAGCACAAACTTCCTCAACTACTATCTAAAAATCTTGTTCATACAAGATTGAAATGTGGCTAGAGCATTTGTCAAACCAAAAGGCATGACAAGAAATTCAAAATGCCCAAAATGACATCTAAACGTTGTCTTCTCTATATCCTCCTCCCTCATTCTGATTTGGTGATTGCCCGAACGAAGATCAATCTTTGAGAAGAACATTGCCCCATGGAGCTCATCAATAAGCTCATCAATCCTAGGGATAGGATATCTATTCTTGATGGTTTTCTGATTTAATGTGTGGTAGTCAACACACATACGCATTGTACCATCTTTCTTTTTGACCAGCACTACTGCAGAAGCAAATGGGCTCTTGCTTGGTCTAATGAAACCACTTTCCAACAGCTCCTTGATGGCTTTTTCAATTTCATCTTTCTGCCTCTTTGGATAGCGGTAAGGTGTAGTAATGATAGGTTTTGCTCCCTCTTCTAACTCAATCACATGATCAGAACCTCTTTCAGGAGGTCTTCCAGGAGGTAAGCTTCCAAAGACTTTTCTCTTCTTTGAAAGTAAGGCTTGAATATCAGGATGATATTGCCTTTTTTCCTCTACCGGATCAGTTGGTAAAACCATACATTCAGCAGCCCATTCAACCTGATCATGGAGGATCAACCTTTCCATCCTTTTCAAAGACACAATTCAAGGGCCTCCATTTGACATCCTTCTTAAAACAACCTTTCTTCCATTAGACTGAAATTTCAACTCCATAGTTTGCAAATTCAATGTGATCTCTCCAAGAGATCGCAGCCATTGTATGCCCAACACAACATCAGTGTCTCCAATTCCCACCACATAAAAATCACCTTTAATCTCATGATTCCCCAATTGCAAGGAGAGGTTAGGAATCTTCCTTGTGCATGACATAGTAAAACCATCAGCAACCATTACCTTGAAACCATCAAAGTCTTCAGTCTTCAAACCTTTTCTAGCAACTAGTCCATCAATAAAGTTGTGAGTTGCTCTGGTATCAATTAGAGAAACTATCCTTTGTGAATTTACAACTCCATGAACCCTAAAAGATTCATTTTTTTGGAAACTTGATATTTGTGCGAAAGCACTACCATCTCCCACCTCTTCGGATTTGTCTTCTGGAACTTCTTCACCTTCACTACTTGCTGATTCGTATTGCTGATCAGACGAATCAGATTCTGATCCATAATCAGAATAGCCCTTCATTTGATTTGCTTTGCCTCTTCCATAGCAACGATGACCCTTAACCCAAGGATCACGACAAGTGTAACAAACTCCATCCTTTCTAAGCTGTTCTTTGAGCTCTTTTGACAGCCTTGGTGGAAACTTCTTGGGCAGATTTGAAGAAGGTTTTTTATCTTTCTTATGGCTGAATGGTTTTGAGTGAAACTTAGGCCTTGGGGCTGCTAACTCCATGCTCCTAGCTTTCTTGATAGCTTCATCTAATGTTGGTGGATCAAATGCTTTGACCCAACCCTTCAAAGGCTCCATTAAACCTTCAGCAAAAAGAACCACAAGTCTTCTTTCAGTAATGTTAGGCACCATTACTGACAACCTCTGAAAATCAGCCACATAGCTTTCTAAAGATCCTTGCTGTTTCAATTGTGCCAATTCTCTAAATCTCAATTTTGGATCTTTGGTGTCAAATCTTTCAATCAACTTATTGGTAAACTCTCCATATGTGCGAACTAGGTTATGACCAAGAGTGACCAAACCGTGAGTCCACCATTCATGAGCTATCCCATCTAAATGCAGAGTAGCAAATTTGATAGCATCTTCTTCTGGCATAGGTCTAAGAGAGAGGTAGTTATCTAACTTTTGTACCCATGATCTGGTGGTACACTTATTACTACCATCAAAATGTTCCATAGTGATCTTCCCAATGCCTGGTAGAAATCATTTCTAGGTGTTGTAGGAGGACGTTGATCATTCCTTCCACCATTTCTCTGACTCCTTTGATTCATGTATTGATCAAAGGTCCAAGTACCTCTCAAATCAAGAGGTAAAGAAATGTATTCCATGTAAGCTTGATGAGCATCATCAGCAAAGTTTGGAGCAGCTTCAACTGGTTGTTGCTCTTCCCTTGGTGTGAAGACGAGAAAAAGGGGCCTAGAGGATGACCCACTAGGAATTGCAGCATGTTGACCTACAATTCTGTCTCTTGTATTCACCTTGGGACTGCCACTATTATTATTCCCATTAACTCCACTGCTTTCTCCAGTTGAGTTATTTTGGGGCTGAATGATATTCTGAGCTGCTTGCTGGTCCAACTTGGACAATAATCGGGACATCATATCTATCATCCCATCAAACTTCTTCTCAACTCTGTCCCTCTCATCATTATCTCTCCTTACAGTGTTTGACATTATTACAGTTGTCTGTTCAACTACTTCCACTGATTTATCTAAACCTTCCACTGTTTTACCAAGATCTCTTAGAACTTTTGAGAAGGTATCTGCCTCTGGAACGGGCAGAAACTGATGTTGATTTCTAGCTTGACTTCTGGTGTATGGCCTAGTGTCTCTTTCACTCATCAGTTAACCAACTGCAATTTGCCACAGGATGGCAAGGTCTTCTACTCTGATACCACTAAAATATGCTAACCAATTTTTTTGATGAATTAACACAACATAACCAGAGATAGATAACTGGATTAACATTAGCATCAAACTGAAAACTGAACTTGGAATGAAAACTACTCAACATCAAGAATGTGCACTCAAGATCCCACTAAGGGCGAGGTGCTAACATATGACAGAGTGTTGAAAAATTGAAATTAAGAACTGATAGGCAGATAACCAGCCATGAAGAACATTAACTGATAGGCGGATAACCAGCCATGAGAAACATTTCCACACTACCACCAAACAGTGGGGGGAAAAAGATTATAATAAAAATAATTCATCCGCTGTGGCGGGCATCCATAGAGCTGTGGGGATTCACCACTATGAGTGGGTACAAGGTATTACAATCAATTTAACCACACTGGCGGTAGACCATCCAGGGGACTTATGTGAGAAGATAAAGAAATAATTGCAGCAATTAAAACTGGAACAGTACTACTGTTTACAGTTTGTACAAATGAGAAATAAGCTGCAAATTACATAGGAATTACAATAATCTCCAAACACAAGAATAATAGATGTTTTTCAATGATTGTTTAACTCTCTAATAGCTGATAATGAATCAGAAATCAGAACTTCTAAAATCTGATACAAAAACTGTAAACTGGAAATATCAATCTGCAACTATGAGAATCAATGAAATGTTCATAACTCACTTAATTCTCCTCTGAATGACGTGAAATAAGTTGCAAATGCTTCCTAGAGGTCTGGCGCCCAAGATGTAATCCCGAAACAGCCACCAACAACTCCAGATTATTTAGCATGAATCCCAATGCACCTCTAAATGGTACGGCCTTCTTCAAAAATTGATTTTACAAGTAAAAATTAAATACTTGGAATTAAATTCCAATTCTTGGTGAAAGATGGCGCCTTGAGTCAAAAATTTGATTGCCAAAATACCCAGAACGAAAATAAAATCACTCAAATTGATATGAACAAAAATTAGCTTCAGCTATATAAAAATCAGGAAACCAGAACTGTGAAAATACTCCAAAATTCTTCAATCTTTGATGCTCAATCTGCTAGTCTAATGTTGAGAAGCAGCAATGTAGCCAACTAGGTGTTATATTGCAAACACGAAATTGGATGGAAAGCTAGGAGGTAGACATCCTCGAAGCAATATGTCAATTGTCATTTCGACAGCATAACTTTAGCATAAATTTCATGGATGAAATGCTGGAGCAAAGACCTTCAATAAATAAGAGCTCACAAACTCTTCAAATGCCTGAGAAGTAGACCAAAAGACACAGGAGACCCTTCAATTTCCCAAAACCATTCAACTTCTCAAGGTGGCGTCCCAAAAGCCTCATAAGAAATTCACTTTATTCAAAAAGTAACTTTTATAAAAGTGGCGTCCAATTTCAAGTTGAGTAAATATTTGAATAAAGAATAACTAACCTTTTAATGAAGGCGTACCCTTCATGGCCCCACTTTAAAAACAACTTAAGTTATCTCCTTAGGCCAAGGGGGGGGGGTCAACAGTGAATTAAAACATAATGCCTTTAATTAAATATTTTTCACCAAATAAAGCTTTCAGAAGACCAAACCAGAATAACAATAACTGCTCCAACTGCAAAGGACTAAGAATAGACAACTGCAACTACCACAACTAGCATTTACTATAAATAGTAAATAACATGAAATGTCGCAAACTCCAAGCCAAGAAACCCTAATTTCACCTCATTCCAGTCTATGGGTTCCAGAATAGACTGATGAACTTGCAAGGCTAATCACTGATGAGAAGGGGACATTACAACTAGATTACTCCCAAGAAAATCCTAAAGACCTCCCCTTATGAATTGGTATATGGAAAAGAGGTAGTGTTATTCATTTCCATAGAAATTCCTTCCTTACAACTACTGAAAGCCCTAGAGATTGAAGAAAGTGGCAGAATGGAAGTATGGTTGGCAGAACTCCTCAAACTTGAGGAGGATAGAGGAAATACTTATGAAGCCATGATCAACCATCAATAGACAATAAAGTGATGGTTCGAATAAAATACCTCTAGCCCATAATTCAAAGAAGGGATCCTAGTGCTAAAGTATGATGAATGTATTATGAAACCAGGGAAACACACAAAATTTGAAGTGCTATGGAAAGGACCCTTCTGAATTAGTGCATGCAAGGAAAAGAATATGTATGAACTTGAAGATATGGAAGGTAACACTTTAGATATTTCAATGAATGATATTTATCTAAAATTATTCCATTTAAATACATAGTTCTTTAAATATTTTAACAGTTATGTACCATATGTAAAAAAAATTGTAAATACGCTTAATTTTGAGAATAATCCATTGAGAATAACAAAGGAAAAAGGTAAAAAAATTTAGTATTATATATATTCATTAAAAAATTTACAATGTAATACTAGCCTGAGGCTTAGATTTACACTTGAGGTTGTCTCAAGCAGACCCAAAAAGAGGTATGAAGCAAAAAGGAGGCAACATGCAAAAAATAGTAAAGAAAAGCCTCCAACCATTGTTCAAGGAGCTGAAAGGGCTCATTGTCAGGTTTTTCTTCTTCTTCTTCTTCTTCTTCTTCTTCTTATTCTTCTTCTTCTTCGTCATGATGCAAAAAGGGGCTGAACACAAAACACATGTAGGCTCCACATAGTGCAAGTTGTTGGTTTAGTCGTCACGACTCTACACCAAAAACTTAAAGTGATTCGTTTAGGTGAGCCCAAGAATTCACTCCATGACATCCTCCCATAGCAGGTAGGTGGGTGATAGTTGAGAGCTTGAGCGATGTGTCTCAAGGTCCATGGTGCAAAAGTTAGAAAGGAAGGGTAACCAAGGTATGTTTATCCCATAGTCCATGTGCCTACGGAGATCCATGGCACTCATAATACCAATGCCAAGGACAGCTACTTGCATTATCTTGCGAAGCCCTTCCATCAGTGCAACATTGAACATATGGTGACACAATTGAAGTACTGGCCGACTACCCACCTAAATGCAAGCAAGGAAAGATAGTCATACCTCTTCACCAAGTGCTTGATTCTATCACTAGTGATCTCTTCCACAAAGCAGTATTGTGGCCTTAGTGGGAGAAGCCAAATAAGAGTGCCTAAGCTAGCTGAAATTTTGAGAAAGCAACAAATTGTGGTGGAATGAGAGACAAAAAAAATCTTGCTAAACTTAAAGGCTATATTTTTGAATGAATGTTGTAATAAGGTGGCATAACAATATATAGAAAAGATAAGCCAACAAACCTAACCAATGGAAGGTCCATTTTGGCTAGACAACAATGGGAAAATATCAAAGCAAAATAGAGGAAGCTAGATAAATCATATGAAGGATCTAATAGGAGGTCTTAAGAATTAAATTTTGGCATTGGTAGTAAATGCTCTCGTATGTAGATTGTTGATGTGTTTCCTTTGCCATTATTAACACTAGCCAGCTTGTTTATGTGAAAAGATATGGATTAACACACTAAGTTCTAACAAATTAATGGGCACATATTTTCAAAGGTACCTTGCATCACTTCAACACATTTCTCATAGCTAAAAGCACACGCTCTAATGCAATGAGTTTATTTGTGAAAGAGGTAGCGGGGAGAATGTACTAATTCCATTCTCACAACATTTTTGACATTCCCAAGGGATACAAATCTCAAATCCACATGTATCACCTTGGTGGTTGCATATAATGGACCAACAGTAATGGCATAGCCTTAACTACATGTATGCGCAAGGAAATTAATTGTACTCAAAAGTAGATTTTTCCAAGAAGCAAAAGGCAAGTGGTCATTTTCATTAAGGGAACTCTCTGCTAATCACTAGCATGAAGCTTCTTGTGTACAAGCTTGAAGGATAGATGTAGATGGAGGACTATGAAATTAGAGCCATGGGCCTAAATTTGAATGAAAATCACCCACGTGAAAAAGTGGTCCTAGCTAAGGCCACTCAAAAGGTGGTATATGTAGACTATGAGAGGTTGGGTAGAAAATTGAAGAAGCACAAGATAGAGATGATACATGTGAAGGAAACAGTGAGCAAGCTATAGAATGAGATCCAGGCCAAAGATGTTAAGATGACCTGCATAAGGAAAATATAGAATCAACAAGGAGAGACATCCAAGTTGATTATGGAAGCCTAGGGTGAACAGTTTCAACTTCATGCTAAAATTGAAAGATTGAAAGTTGAGTTGGCTACTGAGTGTAAAATGAATGCAGAGTATCGACAAGCTCTAAGAAAACATGAGAAGAGAGCTAGATGGTGTCTGATATCAAAATTCCAATGGTCTTCAGAAGGCCCAGGTAGAAGAAAAAAATTCAAAACAAGAGATGAGAAGGTTGAGCTCGAAATTGAAAAAATGCCCTTAGAGAAGGAAGTCAAATGCAGGAGAGTGCAAGAGCAAGTGAGGCTCAGTTTAATTAGGAGCTAGCTATTGCATGAGGATGTGGGACCCTCCCAATATTGAAGAAGTTGATATCTACACACTTGGAGTGGATCATAGTTGCTATTTCCATTCTTGCGCCCACTTTACAATTATTAAGGGACGTACAAGAATTAAATGTGAAGGTTGGCCTAATGGCCAATTAATTTTTGCAAATATGTAATCCTTGACTAGTGGAATCATAAATATTGATTTCTAAGTTGTGCGTGGCCACTAATAAGGCCCTAAAAATTGTAGGGATTCCTAATCGTAGAGCCCCCTCCATCAAAGAAAATGAGATCATCAATTGTAACAAGGTTGTAGCAAGGTGCAAGGATTTTCAAATGATGTTGAATAAGAAGGTCAATGAAATCAAGGAATTCAGTGTCCTAGTTTACTTTGGGCTACCTCTTCTTCTTTTGTTAGATGGAGATGTATTGTCAGTTGAGCAAGTCATGGATGAGATTCGATGTAAGGTCCAAACTTCTACAAAACTCTTGGATTCAAGTGTGACGCCCATGACTAATGATATTGAATGCAAGATCTTTCCTCTTTCTCGTCTCTATTATCACCTTGGGGTGGTTTCTTCCAAATGGGGATTTTTTTCTTTCAATTTTTTTTTTAGCTGGAGCAAGCATATAGGCACATTTGTACTCTTGTTTGATCGATTGATGCAAATTGGGAGGCACAAAATTTCACTTTCCTCAAACTCCAATAATTACCAAAGGCCTAGGTTCATGCCTTCACAAGCGAAGACCCCTTATGAGTCACCACAATTGTGAAACATTTTTTCCTTGATCATTTTTGATTTTCAGCTTGTATATGTTTTTGGCTTCAAATGTGTTCGCACTCAAGTAAAGTTGTCAAAAAGGTGTGCAACGCGCCATGTGATGGTTGTGAAACTTTCATTTTTTTCCTTCCTTTCATGAGAGAGTTAAGACATGTGTCAACTTATTGGGGATTTTATCAAGGAGCTATATTCATGAGTTTGATAATTTTCACCTATGTGACATGCCATCTCTTCGCTACGAGCAGTTTGCGCTTTTATGAAGCGATATTTTTGGGAGTTTGTTAGAGCTTGCTAGCCCATTTTTGGTTTTTGGGATGGAAGCTTTGAGTCAACATCATTGGGTTACGTGACTAATCAACTATACTTTTTCTAGGTTGTTTTCTAGGATCTAATCATTTTTAGATAACTATCTTTGCTAAATATCTAAAGAGCATTAATGTAACAGTTGATAATTTATGAGCAAATATTATTTTGACCTAATTAAAGATCTATGATTAGATCGTGTGCTATCAAATTCCAACACCTAGTAGTAATTACTTCTATGTGTTGGTGGAAATTTTCTCTTTTAGTAGCTATAAAGGAGAGGTGGCGATAGAACAAAGGATTGGATTCCAAGTTTTAGTTTCCTTTGTTGAGGAAAAAGTTTCTTTAGTTTTCTTAAGTTATAGAACTATCTTTAGAAGTAGAATTGCACAATTGTTTTTCTTTGGCATGTTATATTGTTTATGCTCAAACTATTATCAAATTGGAATTTAAGCTTTGCTTTAAAGTTCATTTAATATTTAAGTACGAATCATTTTGGAAGAGATCTTTGAGACTGTGCATGTATGGCCTTTATTAAGTTTTCCTTCTTTATGCTTTTGTTCTAAATAAAACACTGTTTCAAGCTGAATTCAAATAGTTTAAGTTATTGATTTCCATGTTGTAGGCTTATATGGTAGGATAATGACTTTTGAGAATTGGATTGTCTATGGAATTCTCTATTTTTATGAAGGGTTGTTTTTTTATATTATGATGTATTAGGAGAGAGAGTTTATGTAGTTTTTGAATGTTTTTCTGTTAACCTTGGAAATCTTTATGTTTGATTGGACCTTAATGAACACTACCTGCTGGAAGATTTGAAAGTCTGCATTGTGCTTGAAGTCAACCTTTGTTGTTCGTTCTCTTCCCAACAATGAAGAATTGTGGCATTCTGTGTCTAAATATAACATTCATAGGAAATATTAGGTTTGAAATGTTGTAAAAGCTTTGGCGTATCACCATTTTTATGTTTTATGTTTACATTTCCTTCTACCCTTTTCTCCAAAACCTAGAGAAGAGTTGACTTTCTATAAAAATCCTGGAGGTATTCAATGAGGTGCAAATAAGTCCCCAACTCACTAAATTTCCCATAAGACTGTCGAAGAGGTGCAAGCTTTGATGATCAACAAATCCATTTATTTTTCAAAAATTTCTAAAAATAGAAAATTGTTATTTTTAGAAATTGTGACCTTTTTTTGACTTTTGATGACAAAATTTTCAAGATTTTGACCATTTTACCAAAATACCTCAATGAAGGAAATTTTTTATTTTTGGGTACAACATGATTATAACATAAGAAAAAGGGGACCCTAAGTTTAATGTTTAAACCTAGTATTGCTTTTTTCTCCTTTTTCAAAGGTACATTACGATGTAAATCAACAAGGTATTTAGATTAACTTTCCACCATGAAGGTGAGTCAATTAGACTTCAATTTGATCTTTTTGAGCCTTAGAAATGGACTAAAATTAATTTTAATATGAAAATTTTAATATCTCGATAATGCACAAACTAAAACAACAGTTTGCAAAAAGATCTAGGAAGTGCAGAGGACTATGTACTTACTCAAAAAATTTGGTTTCAGTGTGGATAGGACTCATTCACCCTAGGGTGTATAAGTCCTTGTATGCCTCTCTTGATCTATTTTTGAGGTCCTCTGGTGACAAATATAAGACTTTTGATTTTTCTTGCAAAGCTTTCAGATCATTTTTGAATAATTATGTAGGTGAGTTTTCATGAGTTGACAAGATATAGGGTATCAAATGCAACAATAGACAATTTTTATTCAAGCTTCCCTCAATCCTCTTCAAACCTAAAACCTACACATTCAAAGAGAGGGAAAATGTTGGGCCATTTATTTAGGGGCTTGCCTTAGTCAAACCTCATGTAAGTGTTTCCACTTCCACAATGGAAATGTTAATGATAAAATGATAATGGATAGGAAGGAATGATGAAATCACAAAGTATTGCAACTCACCACCCTCCAATGGATTCCTTGAAGGACTGAAGTCATACACATCACTTCAAGGTCTTGGATCTTGCTTGCTTGAATTCTTTGGAGACCTACAACAAGGGTTATCCTTCACAAAACAATGATAGCATGAACACACATGAACTCACATAAGGTTTTACATGACGTTAGGATCCTAAATTACTACAATAAGGCTTTGAAATTCTGCTCTTGACTTGTTTGATAATGCTCTTGAAAATAATAATTTCTCATAATTTCTCCTAATTTTGAATGTTAAAAAAGATTAGGTATTTATAGGCATTTGCAATTTGAATGTTAAAATTTTGACATCGATATATCCAAAATTGGTCCCTAGAAAAATAGGGGGACCCATACACCCTAGGGTGAATGGGTCTTGGCCTTATTTTCCAAGACATTAAGTGTTGAGGGAAAAATAATAACTGGATGCATTTGTTCAATGCTTGAAATTTTTAGAAAATGATAAAATAGGCTTTAGAATGCATAATTTAGGAAATTAGGGACTTAATTAGGCTCAATAATTTAGGGGGGATAAAACGTAGTGTAAAATTGTCAAGAGTGACAATTTATGATGCTACATTTAGCCCCCACTTTAGTGAGATAATGAACTTACACTCAAACTCACACTAAAGTAGAAAAATATGTCAAGAGGGGTCTAATTGTCCAATTGTTGAAGAGATAGGATGACTAAGGATCTAGGGGGAACACGCAAGCCCCTAGGATCCAAGATCCCATGGAAAACCAAAATGAGCACAAAAGGAATACACACACATGTATGATATGTAGTGAGACAACATACACAAACATACATGTTGAAAAACATGAAACATACATGATGAAAACACATGACATGATGAAACATAAAGATGATGATGAAATGAAAAAAAACACGATGTGAACATGCTAAAGACACTAAAAAAGACACACAACAAAACACATGGTTAATACTAAAATATTTGAGTTGGTAAGGAAAAGAGACCTTAGTCTTAAATTGTCTCAAATACCAAATGTCGTCCATTGAATGTGTTGTTGAATAAAATGATGCTCTCACAAGGATGTAAAATCACTTACAAAACACATGGCTCCACTAGCAATCAATTTATGTTATGATAGGTGGCCATGTTAAAATGGGTGCTCAAGTTCAAGACCCAACAAGCTCTGTTATGCTCAATCCATGAATTATCTTGCAAAAACTATCTTCAAAGAGAACATATCACCTCAGTGGGTGCACAAAGTTTAACATCATGGGGGATGAACAAAACTCTCCTCAGGGGGTGCACAAAGTTTAACATCTTGGGGAATGAATTTATAACCACAAAATGATACCACCACCAAAGGGGGTATGTCAATAGGTCAAATATCAGAAGACAAAATGGATAGGGATAATATATGCACCCCCTTAAAATTTCAACATACTTGCTATGTTGGTATTTTAAGGAGAAAGTGGGGAAGAGGAGATCCTTTAAAAGAATGAAAACCTCCCAAAACTAGTTATCCTTTCCCCCCAAAGCATAGAGATAAGGAAAAAAAAACCAAGGAATATCATGTTGCTTCCATGAAAAATATAGTTGCACTTAAGATTTTACCGGTCATGCATGACATTAACGAACATAAGCTACAAAGGCCACATAGTGATGAGCAACATGATAGGATTGTTGATGATGTTTTCTGCACATCAACAACTCAGACATAATATGAAATCCTATCTCTCTTGAAAGGTAAATCTCTATCGGCAAGCATCAAGAGATAACCCCAAGGTCTCTAATGTTAGGTCTTGACAATGCACAAACAACTCAGTGATAAATGTGAAATGCTGGTAATCACAATGGGACCTTACTACAAGCAAAATACTGAATCTTAATTTATCAGATTTAGCAATAAAATAATACTCCAATCCTAAATTTAATCCAATAATCAAAGAAATAACAAAAGATAAGGGTTTTAGAGAGATCTCTAAACTTAATACTAAATCTAAGATTAACAATGCAAATGACCAAACACTTGAAATGGACTAATCCCTCAAAACTGATCTCTATTTGACCTAGACAAATCTACAATCTTATAGAAATAGTACAATATTCTAAGGTGTTAAGATTTTCACATCATGAACATTCATTCAAACAACCCAATTGCAATTGAAATGAATAAATCCTCACAATCGAACTAAGTGCAATAAATGTAAAGTCTAGGCTAACTTTGAAAAGCAACTAACAATCAGTTGGTTGCAAAAAGTATGGACTAGGGACTACTGCAACACTTCAAATATCGAATCATAAACATTATTAAATCAAACCTAATCTAAATATTATCTTCCTCCAAGCAATGCTAAAGATAGAGAAACAAGAACCATGCAAGACAAAGAACACAAGTATGGCACCAAATCACAATGTCATTACTTGCATCAAATTATCCACTATAACAACAATTTCAGCTTTCTGTTACAATCATTTGCTTGAGAATAACTACTTACTAAACTTTTCTCTACTCAATTTTCTCTATACTATCTTTCTACTTGACTATATCTAAAATTTCTTAACCCTTACAAATGAGGCAAAATGCCATATTTATAGAATCCCCCCAAAATATGTCGGCCTAAACAGATTTTTACAATAATAATAATAAAGCACAACAAGTCGGCCAAGAGAAATTCAAAATATGATAAATGATGCATTAAATGCACGGATTCCATCTAGGTCGGCCTGGGATCTCCAATGCAATTCGGACCAATGCATGGAAAAATAATAAGGAAGCACAAATCTCAATGTAGCCAGTCATTAACTACCTTTCCCTTTGTCTTTATTCTGATCCAACATTTCATGAACTTTCAAAAGTACCCTATCCAAGTCGGTCACAAGAGGTAAAGGAAAAACCCTAAGTCAGTTTTCAATTGATGTGATTTCTTCTCTTGACTGTTTTACCGACTTATCCCAATCCACCTTGTATGTTAGGTATTTGTCAATGACAACAAGGTAGGTAGCTGCATCATCCAACTAGTGCTCAGAAATAGAATCACCATCAATTGGGGCATAAACATACTGCCACCATCTTCTCAACTATTCTAGACTCAAATATTTAGGAGCAATCTTCCTTCTTCCTGTCATAATCTCAAAAAAGGCAATAGAGCCATTATATACACCACCTAGGGTATCATCAATCTGCGTCCTCTGCTTGTAAATCTTCTTCAAAACTTTTTGCCTGATTTGCAATGCTTCAAACCACTCCCATGGTTTAGTAACTCTAGAGAAGGGAAGGATCTTATCACTTACTAACTTATCCCAGGTGTATTCTATAATAGTCTTGGTTTTTTGCAGCAAGAGGTCTGTATCCTCCCTATCTTGTATTAACACCTACTTCAACCAATCCGTCATCCTCGCAACATCCTTCCCTATTGATAGAATATCCTTAATAGCCTAATTACCTTTCATTTGTACTCCTTTCAACCAATTCGCAGTGGCAAGAGTGGAAGCCCTAATCTTTTCCATCTCGGTAATGGGTTCTTGGGGTAAAGGATTTGCAGCAAAGGAGGAAGGGTTAATGGATTGCAGTGGTTTCATCAGATCTTCCAAGCACTTCTTAAGATTCTAATTTCCTTATTTAGCTCCTACTTGGTCTTTATCTCCTTCCTCAACCTGCCCAAGATAACTACACTAGAACCCTCAGAATCTTCAATGTCCTGCTCAACGGATGTAGGCCCTAGATTGAAAGTCTGAATATTGTAATCCTTTCCAGCCACATCATCTCTATTTTTATCTGGAGTAGGGGTGGAAATATGAACAACCCTATTATGAGCTTCATCTCTTTCAACCCTTGAGATCACTCTAGCCTTCTTCTTTCCTTTATCCTTATCGATATTGGCTAGCAGTTCATCCCAATTAGGTGGTGTGTCCTCCACTACAACTTGTTTTCTCTTTATTTCTCTATCAAGCCACTCTGGAATAGTAGGCTTCAATTGCACTTGGCTCTGTCCTATTTCCTCTTGTTGATCTCCTGATATCTCTTCTCCCAAAGTCTATTTCTCAAGAGTCTCATCTATCTTTCCCTCCTCTTCTTTAGCATGTTCCTCTTCATGTTCAGGTGATGGGATCTTCTCTGCCTCTTCCTCCCTTGGATGTGACCTGACCTCTTTGGTTCTAATAGGAGAATCTACATAGGCCACTAAAGGAGTTTGTATTATCTTTTCAACTTCCGCCTCTGCACTGTAAAGTTCTCCTTCATGGAATTCCTCTCCATTAGTATCTGGATGCTCATCAATGTTTTCCAACTCACCTAGTTTGCTCTGACCTTCATGGACAAAAGGAACATCATCCTGCTGCTTCTCATGTGAAATGACAGGAGGAAACTTTACTTTAGGAACCCTATCCTTAGGAGAAGGAGTCCTAGAACTCCTTGTATACACCTTCTCCTTCTGCCCTGAAATTTCTACTTCTACCATAGGCGGGGTAATCTTTTCTTGTTTCTTAGTACTTTCTTTCTCTGACAATTTTATAATTCTTCTTCTCTCAAGCATAGGAGCATCAGTCTCAGGATTATGTTCTTCTATTTCTTTCTGTTCAAGTTTCTTAGCCCTTGTCCTCTTCTTAGCCTTTGAATTTCTCTATTTTTTTGTCTCTTGGTCTTCTTCCTCTTGAACACCTTTGATCTTGATCTTGAATTGAGAATCGAACTTACCTTTGCCCTTGGGATCCTGCTTGGCTGACTCTTTAGAAGTGGAGTGAGGATCTAAATCCCCCATTAGATTGTATGTGCATTTCACTCCATTATTCTCCAACTCCCACAATTTGTGCCTTAGCCACATCCTGGTAAATTTGATAACTGGATCAGTTAGTTGCTTCAATTCTATTTTTTCTTCTTCTAACCAATCCACGTGACCAATTGGCCTATCCTTTACCGTTTCATAAACATGATCTTGAATTAAGTTCCCATCATCCTCCAATTGATCGGGAACTACCTTTACATGATACAAATGGAGTTCCTCCACTGGAAGCCAGGAGAATTTCTTCTTCCTAACCTCATATTCATCACTATAGTTGGCCCAGTAGTCCTCCAAATCCACTTTATGACTATACTCTCTACTAGCCTTCTTTTGGGCTTCTCCTGTGATATCAAACCTTGATCTCTTGGAATGGAAAGGAAAACCAAGGGTACTCATTTCTTCCTCTGAATCTTGGGTAGAAATAATGGAAGGACATGCCTCCCCGGTGCCAATCCTTAATGGGAAATCCCCACCAAATCCAGTCTTATGCTTATCCCTTTTTACAATGGCATCAAAATCACAAATTTGTATGGTTACCTCCAAGAGTATAATATGATTAGTAGGATATCTTGTAAGTTTGTATGGGGCCCTCTGACAACCATCAACCCAGACATATGAGAAGGTTGGGAATTGAATAAACCAAGCCCCATATTTCTTGATGAGCTCTTTTGCTTGGTCTGAAATCCTTGTGTGCTCTGCTCCCTGAAGCATTCTTGTGATGTGCATGGTGAATGCATCATTCACCCTCCTATAGTCTAAGCTTCCCAAATGCAACTGAGGGAAAACCTCATAAATAATATCCTATCCAAAAATTCCCCTTGTGCTTAATCCTTTATAGGGAATGAACCTTGCAAGTGCAGAGACCAAATATGAAGTCATCATGAAATTTTTGGTCTACAACACATTGGATAACTACTCTTGGATTATCCTACTAATCAACCCTACCCAGTGATAGTCAATTAACTCCTATTCCATCCTCACAATGACATGGCACATCCAATTTTCAAACACACCTGCACTTCTCAATCCAACCACCCTACTAAGCAATGTGATGGCATCATAGTATTCCTTTTTAAACTTTGCTCTGAATAGTTGCTTGGGCAACTTGGAATAATGTGACTTAGGCTTCTCTAGCCAAGAATTGATGATTTGTTGAGATTTGATAGTTTTTTCTTCATAGAACCCCTTGGCTGACTCCATGTTAAATGCTACCATGTGAGATCTGTCAGGCATGTTGAAAGCCTGAGCAATAGAGATAGGATTGAGATTTGCTATCACTCTCCCTTGAGGACTGATAATTCTTTGTGTACCCTGATCATAGTGTCTGGCACACTCAAGGATAAGCTCATAGCATTGGACCATGGAAGGAAAACCTGCTACATGTGATAAACCTGACTCCATCCTTCTGGCCACCAAAGGAAGATCTTTAGCTACCATTCTTTCTTTGAACTCTTCATAGTCCCACAGTCCAACATTGGTATCCGTCACTTCTAACCAAATTGATGTGATATTTCTTTCAGGGATCTTTGTCTTGGTGTCCATCTTAATCTTCTCTACTTCGGTCATTGAATATCCTTCTGTTGCCTTGCTAGATTTAGCCTGTATTCAACACAAAAATTACAATAAAAACCATAGGAAACTAATGTTAATCTATCAATACACCGTTAAGATGAATCTCATATAGCCAAGGTGTTATTAAATCTCATCCAAAATGATCATAGCAAACTTCGAGTTTCAAGATCATCCACAAAATCTAAGCCAGAGAGGAATTTTGGGAAATTCTAGACCAATTAGATTCCAATGAAATAACCAAGAAACACCTACTAACCATTAAACCTAATCTCTATCAATCAATAAACCACATAGGAGGTTAGAAGATAGCATGGATTAACCTTAAAATGCATCATGAATCACTAATAAATCCAATTATCTTATGTTCCATTACATTTCATTAGATCTCGAGAAAATCCGCGAGGGACGAATTTCCACAAAGGGGAAGACTTTTCACAAACTTTGAAAAATCAAGGCAGTACAGGACTTCAGGAAAATCCAAAATCGACAGAAATTCACAAAAAAGTTGAAACTTCGAAAGAAAACTGATTCTGGGAAAATAAAGGCGATCGGGAAAATCCGGGGTCAAAGGAAATCCACGGAGTATACGAAAGTCCGAAAGTGAGCAAATTTTGGAAAAGTAGAGGAAATCAGGAAAATCCGTCAAAGACAGATTGTCATGAGGGAATGAAAAATATTGTACTAAGAACAAAACCTGAATTGACACCCAAAACATGATTTCGCTCAACCATCAGATCGATCATGAATTTCAAAAATTTAAGCTCAGGGAAAGTTAGGCATGGACCTTTCATAGATTTTCTTTACATTCTAGGTCAATTCGAGAACATACTAAATATAAATGGCAATGCCCTAGGTTTCAAACCCCATTCATCTGCCATTAGCATACAGGTGAGCTCAAAATTTAAACATTTCGACCGCAGAGTCACTACTAGGGTTAATCACGATTCTCAAGCAAGATCACTAAAATGCGAAGAAACAAACCAACTCAGAGATTACTTGGGAGATCACAAATTAATCAATGCTATGCAACCCTAGCCATGGAGCGATCAAATATTCAGGAATTCAAGCCCCAAAAATCTCTATTACATAAAAATGATATTCATAATCCTCAATTCAAAGCAAGGCAATCGAAAACATACCATTATGAAGCAAAAATTGATCTCAAAAATAGTAAACATGAAATCAATGGCGCCCGTAAAGAATAGATGCAGGAACCCTAGAAATCACCACTTAAACCCATGATTCACAAATTCAAAGGCCTCAAATTAGATCAAACACTCTTCAAGAACAAACACCCTAGCTCAATTGATAGCAACAATAAGCATAATGGCACAAAAGACTTCAAAAATCCATTAAATACCTCACTCAAAGCTTGTACGAAGAAATTAATGTCATTGACAAGACAGCCAGGGAAAAAATTGGGAGCTTGATAATAGGATGGAATCTAGAAAAATCCGACCCACATGGAATTCCTCGAAGATTGAAAATCTCTGAATCACAGTGCATAGCCGAAGTTTGAGTAGAATTCGGGAAAATCCGTATGGGGTGGAAAGTCCCGAACCAAGGCAAAAATCTGAACTTGGCTCAAAATTAAGGATCCTCAATAAATAACTTAGGGAGATCACTTAGGCTGTCAAAATAAACTTTTAAGCACGTGCCAAAATAAGACACAACCTCAAAATGAAAGGGCTAAGAAACCAAAACCAAACCAAAAGAGGGTCCCTGCTTTTAGTGGGGCGTGTGTGCGAAAACTGCACAAGGATGAAGATCATTATTGATTAGAGGAATTAAGTGCATCAACACATGGAAGAGCACCAAAATCCTTAATTTTTTTTATTTTATTACTCAAGGTTTGACATTCATTAGTAGAATGACCACACACTCGATGATATGCACAAAATGAGCTTTTGTTGTAGATTTTTTTTGTGTTCTTGGAGGAAGAGTAATCGGGTGGGCTTTGATAAGCCTTAAAAATATATTCTCTTGATCACTAGTAGAGGAAATTTATTTCCCATGTGAAGAAATTTTTTCTTTCTTATCACAAGATGCCATGCATACAATAGATGATAAAGCACTAGATGAAGATGGGGAGGAATTTTGAAAACCTAAACCTTTCTTGGAAAAGTATGGTATAAGATTCTCTTGATCCCTATCATTTTGTTTCATGTTTTCATTATATCCATGTTTAGAAATAATTTTGTATCCAAGACCATAACATGCTTCCAAATCAAATTGTAAACAAATATTTTGGCACCCAAGGGTCTTTCTAGTGCTTCTAGGTTTTTTCACCTAAAAGGAGAGAGATGGGCCAAAATAGGCAATGTCTACACTCAATATTAATGTAATATGAGTGAAATAAGTCTAGATAAGATGATATAAGTGCAGAAAACTAAGGAAATATATTAATTATTGAATGAAAACTAAAGAAATGCAAGTTGTTGGAAAACACATTATGATATGCAAAAACACCTAGAAATGAAGGTAAATTGTTATAGAAACCAATGAAACTGAAGGTGTGCACTTGGAGGATAAAAAAATATGGCATGAAGGTCTGGAATCTTGATGAAACTATTGTAGAAGCCAACTGGGACACTTGTGCGAATCTAGGCGACTTAAGTCCCAGATCTAGAAAAATTGCTCAAAAACTTGTTTCTACCAAATGGGTGCTTGAATCTACAAAAATAACTGAAAGGAATGTACAATGGGACTAATTCACCATTAGTGGTGACTTGGTCCACTTCTGTATTTCTAAAAATTTGAAAGGAAAAACGGAAGTCCTCAGTCCGTGCTTTTGTTCTTGATAGGTGTTCGCTTTTGAAACTTTGATTTTTGGGCCTGAAAGTGACTTTTAATTTGGCTTTTCAAGCAAGGAGAGGTCTTAAAAAAGTCTTCAAAATTATCTTCAATAATCTTAAAACCCTCAAAGTGCCTAAATCTACAAACACACAAAGAGAGAAGGAGAAAATATTGATTATTAGAGCATGGGGGTTTCCCTTGGATAAACCCCTTATTAGGTAATTAAACCAAAATGGAGAAATGATATAATGGAGGATGAAAAAATGGAGTTAATAACTTTCCATGATTATTGATCTTTATTTTCTACAGTAATAGTTGAAGAATTTTCCCTTGAATGTCTTAGGAAGCTATCTTGATGACTTGGAATGATAAAACCCTAGCTTGCCTGACTTGAGAACATGATGAGTGATGAATGAATAATTAATGTATCTAATTTAGGGTTTAGGGACTTTTATTTATGGAAAATTCACCTTATTTTCCTATTAATTTGATCCCCAAGGCTAACATGAAGGAAGAATAAACTTAAAATCCAAAATTTCCTGTTTAAACCTCGAAAATAGGCCAAATTGGACTAAGTTGCCATGCTAGGCGACTTAGTCCCAAAGGGGCCCTTTTGACAGATGGAATGTTGGGGAATGAGAATTTTAGTTCTTATGTTTATTTCATTGGGTATTTGATTAAATTATTCCTTGGGATGCATAATATGGGGAAATAGGGGCCTATTAATGATGATGTAAAGGGTAATTAGGGATAGGGACACAAAGTTCAATGTGAAAGTGTGATTAAATGCACTTTACATCATTCAAATGAGGTCCACATAGCCTAGAAGGACACAACATCCAATGTGAATGTGTAAGACACATTACAACACTAGATTAGAATCAATTTTAATTCACAAGCCTTCTAGATTAATGTGATAATGTATTTAAATATATTTTACAATGTTGATTGAGTCTGGAGAAGTGTAAAAGTATTTTACAACACTTTATAACACCTTTACAAGACATCGTTAAATGCATTTTATTCAATTTACAAGTGTCCAAGACCTATTGTGGATGTGAAAAATACCTCACAACACCGAATCAAGGCCTCATTAAGTCTAATTTATCATTAGTTATTCCCATATCAAGCAAGTAAAAAGGGATACTTTTTCCATGTCCACACAAATGAAGAGATTTTATCTACATGATTCTGAGAGATATTGGATTATTCTTGAGCACACAACTCCTTTTTAATTATTTTAAAGTTACACATCTTCCTCTCATGAGGGATGAGAGTTGAAGAGCCCCCATTACCACCATGGGGTGATGTTGTTGATGTAGAACCAAATTGGGAAAATGAAACACAAGAATCTTTAGGTTTAGATTGTGAATTTTTGTACTCTCCTACAGAGGCTGTAAAATCAAATGAACCCTAATCATCACCAAAGCATGTTTTTAAAGATGAATCATTTGTATTTGAATCTTTTGACTTTGATGGTGAGATTTTATATTCCCCTTTGAAACAAGGTGTAAAATTTAATGACCCTCATCATCTAAGAGTTTTATTGTAGGTGAAAGATAATTAGTATTATCATAAACTTTTATAGGTTCTACCTTTGAAGTTGGAATCAAAGTATTAAGAGAGTTGGAAGTGTTACAATATTTTGAATTATAACTTTGTTCATTTTCTTTAACCATGTATATCTTTCTATTATATTCATAGTTCATATCATAGTGAAGAGAAGATGAGACTCCCTTTAAGGCATGCATTCATGGTCTACCTACGAGAATATTGTATGAAAGAGGTCCTAACATGATATGAACAAGGGTAGGAAAAATAACAGGTCCGACCTCAATAGATAGTGTGATCATTCCTAATGTTTACTTATTAAAATTGTCAAAGCCATGAATATTAACATCATTGGGTTCTATAAGATGCTTTTACACACCAATTTTATCTAGGAGGTCAATACTACAAACATTAAGACTTGTTCCATTGTCTATGAGAGTATTCCTAACTCTAGTTTCATTACTGATAACATTTATTATTAGGGCCTCATGTTTATTTTGGATCTTGAGTGAGGGTAATTCATGTTGATGGAATGTAATATCCAACTTTGTTACTTGCATACAATCAAATAAGGAAGCTACATCATTCTCTCTAACAAAAGATGGAACATTAGTCTTCTACAAAACCTCTTGGAGCATCCTACTTTATGTAGGTGATGTTTGAATCAAATCCCAAAGGGAGATGTTTTTTGGAGTATAATTAAGTTTCTCAACAAGATCATACTCTTTACCACTATGTTGAGGAATGTTATATGTGTGAGCAATCATGTGATAACTTGGCTATTGTGACACATGCTCACTCATAATTTGTCTTGCAAAGTTCAAGATATGGCCAAGGGGTTTAGGAGGTCCTATAATGAGAGGTGATTTAGGAGATCCACTAATTAAAGGATATCCAATTGTAAATTGTGCATTTATAACCTTAATTGAGTTATCTACTTGTTGATGACCTTCTATTAAGGGGGGATCTAATGCCAACTTAGAATTTCCATATATGCCATCCATCTTACTATTTTTTGAAAGAAATGTATCAAAAATTTCATCCTCTTGTGCCACAATATCTTCCCAAGTAGGAGAGGTATTGGGAGAGAAACAAATAAGATTTTCATGAAACTCAATGATTGGATCCTTTAACACCATAGTACCTTCTTCACAAGTGGGTGAGGTATTGAGAGAAGAACTATGATTGTCATGATTGTCCATGATTTCATCCTCTTGCACTAAAGTGTTCTCACAAGTGGGAGAGATGTTGGGAGGTAAATGGAGATTAGGAAAAGTGATACTAAATTTTTTTTCAATGATTTCGTTTTCTTGTGTTAAGATACTCTCACAATTAGGAGGGATATTATGAGAATGATCATGAGTATCAATGATTGCATTTGTTAGAATGTTAGAAGCTTTAGTGGAAAATCTAGGTGAGATGAAGTCTCCAAGGGCATCATCTAACATGTCAAAGTCATCACAGCTAAAGGGCTAGTTAAATATATAATGTACTTGTGGAAAGAGATATAACATGATTATATTACTATGCTTTCCCCAAGTTGAATCATTAAATTTCAATTGCAATCTAGGTTTACGCGCACCAAGGAAAACTAGAACTAAAAATAAACTTATAGACCTAATACAAGCACAAATATGGAAACTAGGTTCCAAATATGCAAACTAACATGTATTAAATTGTTTTGGAGATCTCAGACAGGGTTTTGGAGGACTAGGATGCCCTAGGGAATCTGCTAAGATTTCAATTTTAGAGACACTAGTGATAGGAACTAAGTATGTGATAACTTGCAAACCCAAATTTAGAATTAATTTTGTTGTTATTTTGTAAGTTTTTGGATTGTGTACTGTGTTGGAAGAACTTAGGGTTTTGAGTTTTTTCAAAAATGAAACTAATCTATCCAAATTATGCAATGTTTCAAAAAATGTAAAAAATTATCCTACAAATCTAATAATCATCATACTGAAATGCAATAATTTTTCATAAATTTGCAACAAATGAAGCATAATGACAACTTTATTTACATGCAATAATACTTTTCCAAAATTTTAAATTAGATATTTGCAAGTAGAATTGGATAGAGAATACAAAGATAAAGACTTATGCAAAAGTTTTGTGAGCCACCTATAGCAAGAAAGAGGTGCCCTAGGGCATCTGAGTCCTTGACAAAGGTTGAAAAATAAAAAATCTAAAAGTTTATTAGATTACCTATAGATTCTACTTCTGTGTGCAAGCAAGTTTGATAGTGACTTTTTTTATAGATTTTGGTTAGTTTATGATTGTGAAATTGAAAATACAAGTGTGCAATAATGTTGATGTAGGGACCAACCATGTTCAAGGCCCCAAGTCATAGAGAGAAAAGAGTGGAAGGCTTCCCTAACATACCTCAGCTTAAAGGAGTGTTTTGAAATGAGGGATGAGAATGATGAGTACTATGAGGTCCTTCAACCACTTTGTAGATCTGAGATTTGAGATGGGGCTAGGTGAGCCAATTTTCAGATCCCACATTGTACCTCAGGAAGCTCTCTGCCTGAGGATGAAAGAATGATGTGCTAGTGTCTCTTAGGTGCACTGGCATTCGTACGACTAGAGGACCAAAAGTATAATGAGAATTTCCATAAAATGAGCTAAAAACCTAGATAATCACTTCCAAAGGGCCAGAAAAAAGCTATGAAGTAGGGAAGCTATGAATGAATATGATAAAGTAAATATACAAGAGTTAGGGTGACAAGAATGATCTCACAAATGTATTCATTCACCAACTACTCCAAATACATGTCCACCTGCACACAAGAAAGAGGGAAATTTGTTGGGGCTGTATAGGGGCTTGCCTCAGTCAAACCCCTGTTTTGGTGTTTCCACCTCCATGGACAACCAAGTTTGTAACAATGGAGAAAAATATGATAAAGAAAAGAAATGAAGTAAAGAACACAAAAGCACTACAAAATAGTAAGGTGCTACCCAACCAAATCATAGAGGAGAGGATTATAAATCTTGCCACCTCCTCCAAGAGCTAACTAGCTAATGGAGGAGAAAATGAGAGGACTCAAGCCCCTACTACAATAGTGTTGTTCCACACTTGCTCTATGGAGTTGACAGAGTGTTGTTGTTGCTGCCATGGAGTGCCAAAGTGCTGCTAAAAGTGCTTGAGAATGCAAGAGGATGCAAAAGAGGATGCTATAGTTTGTGAAGAAGACAAATTGAATGCTTAGAGGATGTGTAGAAGATGAAATGCATGAAGGAGTGAATTTGAAGGAAAGTTCATGAGGAAAATGACCATATTCAGGTCGGTTAGTCAAAGAGGGCATTACAAATCAACCTCTAATGGGAAGTGTAACGCCTTTGTAGGCTCTAGACAAAGGAATCTGCCATGGATGTAAGCATGCTATGTGGATGTCTATGCACCAAATGGGAATCCTTGATAGTTATTCCTTTATTGATGCACAAAACATAAGCCAAGTGGAATGAAGACAACGGGCTTATGTAGAATTTAGCCTTTGAATTTGGTTTTCTATAGTGAGGAAGGGTAAAAGGGGAATTTGCATAAGGGGTGAAAATTCGCTCCTATACATTTTTACCCCACTTTAATGAGCATGAATGTTGATGAGTGCTTTGGTAAAGTAGATTTAAGAAGTAGTAAGGTTAGAAATGTATACCTGAACCGTTGAGGAAGTAGACAATGATCTAGCAAACTTGAGAGTGTAGGATAAGTAAAAGACTTCATAGCCCCACAAAAATATGAAGCTAAAGAATGAAAGTGTCTTATAGGACGGTAGACCGACAAGGAGGTGACCCAAGATCTCTCACATGAAGGAAGCCCTGAGAAGAAATCACCTCATAGGCCCATAGACCTACAAGGAAGGTGCCCTTCAAGATCTCTCATATGAAGGATACCCAGAAAAGCACCTTACAGACCCACAGACTTGCAAGGAAGAATCCCCCAAGATCTCTCACATGGAGGAAGGCAAGAAAGTGCTTTATAAACCCATAGACCTATAGGGAAGGTGTCCTTCAAAATCTCTCACATGAAGGAAACTCAAAGAAAGCACCCTATAGACCCGCAGACCTATAGGGGAGCCACCCCCAAGATCTCTTGCATGGAGGAAGCTTAGAGGAAGCACCCTATAGGCCCATAGACCTACAGGGAGGTATCCCCCAAGATCTCTCACATGGAGGAAACCAAAGGAAGGGGATTCCGTAGAGTTGGAAAGCAGCTTCATAGGTGCACTTGTAAAGTGACATGTTTACCCATAGATAGAACATGCCAAAAAGTGACCATGTAGGAATGTAAGAAAATAGTTGCATAGACTATCAACAAATTGAAAACTTTCAAGGGGGTCCCTCAGGAACCTAGCATGAAGAAGGGGTGCACTCAAGAGACACACTTTTTGAAAGCACAAAATAGATGTTTCTTTCTCGAATCGATTCATCATCAAGGAATACTTTTGAAAGATGTTCACTTCATCAAGGAATTCAAAAGGAGGAATATGCCCCCATGTGAGGGGAAGGTCAAAGCAGTTTCCACCTTAGAGGAAGGTTCTCAAGCTCTTTCTTTATGAACCCATGATGAAGGAAATATGTTCCATTAGGGTTTCAAGTTGAGAATGTAATTCTTGAAAAGAAGCTTGTGAAGATTCTCAAGAAAAGATTCATTGGAAATGAATGTATTTTTTGAGAATCAAAATGTTGTAGAAGTGACATGATAGGATAGGGTTGGATGGAACACTCATTGTTCCATGCTCTGGGTCTTCACCTTGGAAAACCCCTTTGGTGTCACTCTCCACCACCTTAACCTATAGGCCCTAACACTTGTTAGGCACCCCTGGTTCTCCTGGCCAACCCTACTATCATCTCCATTTCCCTAACCAAGCCAGTCTTGGTGCTCTCTCTCCCATTCTCTCCTTAGCCCTTAATCTTCCTAAAGGCTAGCTAAATTCCCAACCTTCACTAATTCAATGTAGGGGTGTGTGATGTCTCCCATGGATTTGAGACCATCCCCCTAGGGTTCTTGATTATCCACCAATCTCCAATTCTCCATTGCTCTCACCAAACCCTCTTCTAGGGTTAAAAAGGCTACTAGCCCTTGAGCCCCAATTAGGCCTCCATCTCCGAGAAAATTGGTCTTTGCTCAAAAACTTCCCAAAGGACACTCACTCTTTCTTTGAGATTCTTGGTTCAAATGAATACCTTTCAAGGATTTTTGAGGTCTTAAGCTTCAACTAACCCTACAATGCTTGAACTCAGAAATGGCCATTTCCTAGGGTTTTCAAGCCACAGTCTAGCTATTTTCAAACTGTTTACTTGTTCTCACATCAAATGAATTGATGGAGCCTTTTCCTTCATACCAAAACTAGGCAAGACACTTACCTACCACCTCCAAGATTAATTTTTCCAAGAACTTGACCCTTGCAAAATTTATGTGCTCTGCACCTCTTACCTTCCTAGTCGGGCACCATTTTGGCTCACCTAGGGTAAGATCTTTCTAACAGCTCCCGACCTTTCCAAACCATAAAACCTACCATATGTACAATCATGGAGTATAGGAACTATTCCCAATGGGCCGTACAATTTGTACGGTGGGAAAGTGGTCTAGCACTCCATTCTTTTCAACTTGTCTGATTCAGACCAACAACAGGGTGCACACAAAACTATTTACAAACAACAATTAGAAATGAAACAAAAAAACTAAATAATGGCACACAAAAGTAGAAGACTAACAACACCACATCCTTCGTACAAAATAGTAATAAATTCAATCCATTAGAGCTCTTCTTGAAGCAAAAATCAGAAAAATGACCCACAAAAACTGTCTTCTCTTCAATTTCACAAAGTCACACTACAACACCGATGCTTCCAACCTCACATTCAGGTCGAGGCATATCTTAAATAGATTTCCAAAATAGTTAGACTCCTTAGGTCAGTCATGTAAGACATCAAATGGCAAAGTTGTAAAATGCACTGTGTTTTTCAACTTTTGTCAAATGTTAGCAACCTAAGTAAGTTTTGTTCCTAAACTCATCCATCCTCTTCACTTCTTATTCTATTGATCACAAAAGATCAAGACTTATTCATAAACCTCGAATGCTAACTAGATGGTCAACATGACCTTAAATCATTAAAACCACAAAATTTCATCCTAGGCTCACAAATTTGCCTAGTGCTACCTAATGCTCCCTAGGTGCTCCTGCACCATGGCATTGTCACACATGAGAGGGACAACTCAAGAAAAGAAGAGAGAAAGATAAAGGAAAAGCAAAGGAGAAAGGAAAAAATATACAAAGGTCATAGGGGTAGTTTGATATTTCGGGGTTAGAACTACTCATAAATATATATATGTATAGTAATAGTATATAAAATGAACTATCATCAACCCCCTACTATATCAAACCATATGAAGAATGCACAAGAAGACAAAGTAAAAATAAAAAATTGGGTCAACATGGAAGGGAAGCCTAAATTCCCCAATGCTTTGTATCATCCCTAATTTATTGAAAATCAAGTCACAAACATGGAAGAATGATGACACAAATAGAATAAGGTTTACAAAACAAAAACCATGCATGTATCCAAGCACCAATAGGGGTGACAAGGGTCATCTAGGCACACATAACACTATCACAGGGGAACACATCACAACACACACACACACGTATAATCTAAAGATAAAGAAGGAGCCTCCCCCTAACATTGATTGACCAAGAGGTCATCCGCTTCCAACTCTAGATCATCGTAGGGGGAAGAAGGATGAGCCTACAGTGGTGGGATGTTAAGGGGAGGAGATTTCAACCCTCCCACAACAAGGGATAAGGAAGAGGGCCCTGCAAGGTCCTCTCCACCAAGTTCTTGTGGAGCTAAGTTTAGCAATTTTGTGAAGATCGCCGACAATTTCAAAATCTCATCTAGAGAGTTAAACATGCACTTAATAGGAGTGATATGTTTTACCTCAATGGATAGAGAAGGTTGCACCCAAGATTCATTGTTAGGTTCACCAAGTGATTCGGAAGTGGTGATAAAATCAGGAGAAATTGGGATGGGTTCTGTCACTAGGAGAAAACAAGTCAGTGTGGGACCATATTTCAGAGAAGGCATGCTCCTCTTACATCCTCCATTGCTAGAAGGAGCACTCTCTACCTTTTGCTTCGTCGAAGGATGTGAACTCCCCATATAAAAGGAAAGAAGTGTGGAGGAAGAGGAGGCAGAGAAAACCATAGTAGACACCATCGAAGTGTTCATCATATCTACAGGTTTTGAGAAAGGTAAGACATCTAGGAGGGACATCAAGAGAGGTGAATGCATTGAAGGAGTGATGAACACTTGCACCTTTTTGGGGTGAGGCACGTTCATACTCACAGTGAAAGCGAGAAGTGATACAAATCTAGTTTGAATAGAAGTAGAGGGGAGGAGAGAGGAGGATGCAGTGGGAGACCTTGATATAGGGGTGGTTGTATCCTCTTCTTTCCTCTTTATGGAAGCCTACTTAGCCATGAGAGCCTTTCACCGATGCTTACACTTGCACACAAGGTGACTTTTGTGATTCTTTGATTTAGAAGCTAGAGGCTGCAAAGGAACATAAGGCTCCTACTTAGCCATGGAAGTGTCCACTATAGCTATTTCGAGCAGAGGAATAGAATCCTAAATAGGAGTAGGAGGAGTAGGTTGAGAAGTAGCAGGGGGAGTTGACTAAAGTGGCTCAGCAACGGGCCTCTTCCCATTCACTACTTTGGGAGCTTGAGTGGTAGGAGGTTACAGAGGCTAAGAAAAAGAGGAATCTCCACAGGGGCCTTCTTCCTATTAAACTAAATGGGCCTAGGCTCTGTGCGAAAAATGGGAAGCTCAAATGTGAGACACTTGGGCTTTCGCCAATTGGGAACCATATGATTCTCTCACAAATGCAAAAAAAAAAATGATGGTGCCTCAATGGGGTGAGAGGAAGCATCAATATGAACAGCAGAAGAGGAAGAAGGAGGATCTTGGGATTGCATCTCTTCTTACCTTCTACATTCCTTGGCAGCATCACTATAAGCTTTTAGGCAAACCCTATGTGAAACAACATAAGGTGATGAAGGGTATCTCACTTTTAGCCTTAGGCATCCTTTCTTATAATTTTGATATGTTTGGTGTAGGAGGTCTATCCTAGGTGGGCGTAGACCAATGGGTGCAGGCCAAGAGTAATCCAAGGAGTAGCTACCATGAGCAATCAATGGTTTATAATTGGTGTCATGAATCACATGTACGGAACCCCCGTGGATAAAATTTAAACATTTATGCACGACCGAGGGTACTGCATTCATAGCTACCAACCAAGGGATAGCTAGCTTCACTCTAAAGATTTCAGACACACAAATTATGTCGAACAAAAGATTCACAAATTTAGATCCAACCAAAACTGATAAGACAATACTACCCATAGGGGGCACAAAAATTCCATCATGCATGTGGATGGTGCTCACAGGTGCAACATACCCATCTTTATGCAAAAATTTGATTAGCATGATCTCCTTAATTATGATGTTTACTTGAGATGTTGGATCAACGAGAACACCTTTTATGATGTTTTCACTAATTCATGCAGGGATGTAGAGGGGAGTGTTGGAAACCATGCCTCAATCTTATTGGCATGTAAACTTCTGAAAGAGAAAAGTTGGTGAGACCCTTTGGAAGTCTTACCAACTAGCAGCAATCTTCTAAATCTTTGAAGTGTTCAGGTTGCCGAGACTTTGATTCAGTCTTGCCAACGGTTTAGTTCCTAGTGGTTATCGGGAGACTCATGGCGAATGAAGTCATTAGGGAGAGGCATGAACATTCGGTATAACACATCCCGACAGTGTATGTCTCACCGATAGTTATTCACAAGGATATCATCTTGGAGACTCTTGGCTGACAGGTTTGCATTCAATAAGAACTCTTGTCAATGGATGTGGTCTTGCCGACATGCTCGTGCATTCGTTATGACCTCTTAGCGATAGAGTTTCTCTATCCGATGGAGTTGTTTGTGAACTGCCAATGGATCTCCATGTAATGATCTTCTTTGTAACCTCTTGCTGATGGTGTTGCTCTTGCTGATAGACTGGTCGGAGTAATATGAATTGCCGGGTATGTCTTTGGTATGATCTTGTGTTGATGAGTATTGGTCTTACCGATAGAGCTACATGAGTTGAACATCAGTGTGAAGTCTTAGTGACAATGATGGTCTGGCTGATGGTTCTGAAATGGATATTGATATGATGTCTTAGTGATAGGGTGAGTCTGAGTGACAGTTTTGAACTCAATATGACTCTTTCTGAAGGTGATGAATCTGGCCAATAAAGATAGTCGAGCATTGTGGCATCAGGGAGACATGGCTTAGTGTCTCACCGACATGTGACACAGTTTGAATTCCTTGACCGAAAGACTATCCTATGTGGACTATTTTTGACCAATCAGAGAAGTGAAATGTAAACCATTAGTAGTTGGACTGTTGTGACTGTTCCTGTGAGGAAGATCAACAAACCATGAATGGCATGGATATACTCTATAATTGAAGATGATGATTGGTTCGGTGAATAGTTCAATGTGATAACGAAATGTTGTTTAATTGTACATGATTGTTATGTGAAAATTCATTTTATGTTTCTGAGAGAATTTCTATACAAGGTTGATTAGGAAGTTATGCTGCTGTAAATTGACATCAGAAAGTGAAGTCTGTACTCTATATGTAATTTGTTTACTATAATACAAAGGGGATTTTCTCCCGTAAGGGTTTTCCCACATAAATCTAGTGTTCAATTATGTATGTTCATTTCCTTATTTCTATTATTTCTTTCATGAGTATCTTAATTGGACTGTAATTGCAAAATTTAAAGTCACCTTTGCATTCTTCCCTAAGGTTTTGACATTAGGAGAGTTTGTTCCGCACCTAAGCTTACCTTACAAGTGCTATCAGATCCTGGCCAATTATGTTATCCTTGTGGGTATGTTGGGTTTTTTGTGTCAATTCTATTTAAGTGGGAGTCTTGTAGAAGTCTGGTAATTTCCAATTACAGATTAAGATGGCAAGCATGTCAAGAAAGATTGAAATTGAGAAATTCAATGGCAACAATTTTGAGTTGTGGAAACTGATAATAGAAGATCTATTAGTTGATCTTGATTTGTGGCTTGCTGTGTCTAGAATGAAGCCTACATGCATGAATCAAGAGGATTGGGACCTTGCAAAACAAAAATCAAAGGGACTGATAAGACTCTATTTAGCAGACTCTGTTCTTTTGATTTTTCATGAAGAAAAGATTGCATCTTCTATGTGGAAAAGACTAGGAGCTATTTATTAGGGCAAGTCCTTGGTGAATAAGTTTTTCTTGAGGAAGAAGCTATATTCTTTGAAAATGTAGGAAGGAGCATATGTTGTTGATCATTTGAATGCTTTCAACATGTTGATTGCTCAGTTAGCATCTGTGGGTGTGAAAATTGATGAAGAAGATTGATGTATGCTGTTGTTATGTTCTTTGCCAGATTCTTAGGATCACTTAGTGATGGCTATTGGGAGTACAACATCCACTTTTAAGATGGAAGATGTTTTTGCTTCTTTGTTATCAGAATAAATGAGAAGAAAATCTTCTAAGATGGAAAAGAAGGCTCTTGCTGTTCAAGGGAGATCGAAAGAAAAAGGCAAGAAGAAAGAAAATAAGTCCAAATCTAAATCAGAGGGGAGATCAAAGTCTCTTGGCAAGAAGTCCAAGGTGAAGTAATAGAATTGTGGGCAACCTGGTCATGTCTGTAAGGATTTCAAAGAGGGGAAAAGAAGAAGAAGAAGAATTCTTCCAACAACGATTCTTCTTAGAGTGATGCAGACACCTTCATTGTAGCTTTGGAAACTCAGGCATCAAATGATGTCTGGTTGATTAATTCTAGAGCATCTTTCCACATGACATCTCATAGAGACTGGTTCACTAAGTATGAAAAATATAATGGTGGAATGGTGTATTTGGAAAGCGATTCATCTCTAAAAATAGTTGGCTGTGGAAGAGTCAGAATTCAATTCCCTGATGGCAAAATAAAGGGAATCAATGATGTAATGCATATACCAGGTCGGGCTCAAAATATACTTTCTATTAGTAAGTTGAACGATGTTGGAGTGTAGGTCATGTTCTCTAGAAATGGTTGCAAGATGACTAGAGGCTCAATGGTGCTAGCAAGGGGTGCTCAAATTGGTACCCTGTATAAGCTGGATGCACATGCTATTCAATGCAATAGTGTCTCTGTAAAGTCACAAAAAGCTACTCATGGAGAAAAGAAGGAAAATGTTCCTGATATGTAAAATCTATGGAAGTTAAACTTCCAGTAGGAAAGACTATGGTCTGGCATCATAGGCTAGGCCACATTGATGAAAAAGGTTTAAAAATCTTGAAGAATAAAAACCTGGTTGAAGGGCTTGATGATTGTAACCTTGAATTTGAGTTTTATGAACATTGTATATATGGTAAACAACACTGTGTTTCATTTTACTCTAGTCCTCACAAATCTTCTGGTTTACTTGATTATATTCATTTTGATGTTTTTGGTCCAATAAATGTTCCTTCTTTGTCTAAATCAAGATACTATGTATCATTCATTGATGATTATTCAAGGTCATTTGTATATTTTTTGAAAAGTAAAGAAAAAGTGTTCAATCATTTTGAGGAATTTAAAAACCTTGTGGAAAATCAAACTAGAAGAAAAATAAAATGTTTAAGGACTGATAATGGCAATGAGTTTTGTTCTGATGAATTCAAGAGGTACTGTAAATATCATGGAATTGAAAGACATAAAACTACACCCTATACTCTATAGCAAAATGGAGTTACATAAAGGTTCAACAGGACAGTGATGGAAAGAGTACGAAGTATGCTAAGCAGTGCTAGCTTGGAGGAGAAGTTTTGGGCTGAGGCAGTTGCAACAACATGTTACTTGATAAACTGTTCTCCTAATTCTGCTCTTGTTGAGAAAACACCTTTGGAAGCATGGTTTGGAAAGAAGCCCTCTCTAAGACACATTCGAGTCTTTGGCTGTGAGGCATATGTATATGTACCAAATGAGAAAAGATCTAAATTGGAGAACAAGGCTATTAAATGTATTTTTATTGGCTATAGTGCCGACATAAAAAGATACAAGTTTTGGAATCTTGATACAGAGAAGGTTCTATACAACATAAGTGTTATCTTTCGTGAGATGAAGCCTTCTACTTTGGATCTATAGTCAGACAAAATTAGAAGATAAAAAGGTTGTAGTTGAAATTCCTCCGACACCAGATAAAGAGAAATTGAAAATTCAAAGTGTACCTGAAACTGAGGAGAGCTCAAGTAGTTTTGAGAGTTCTAAAGAAGAAGAACAACCTCAGCCTCAACTTGTGAGGAGGTCAACACATGAAAGAAAGTAACTTGATAGGTATGGGTTTTCTATGTTAGATTCTACTTGTGCCTATGCTTTAATTTGTAACATTGATGAGCCTAGGATTGTGAAAGAAGCATTTAGAATGTTTGATTCAAACTCTTGGTTGGAAGCTATGAATGAAGAGATGGCATCATTAGGAAAAAATGATACTTGGAGTTTCGTGCCCTTTCCTGAAGGCAAAAAAGCTATTGGTTGCAAATGGGTATTTAAAAAGAAAATAGGTTTGGATGGTAGTGTGGAAAAGTATAAGGCAAATTTGGTTGTAAAAGGGTATTCCCAGGTAGAAGGAATTGATTATGGGAAAATCTTTTCTCCTATGGCTGAGTTGACATCTATCAAATTTCTTTTGTCACTTCAGCAATGTATGAATGAGACATTGAATAGATGGATGTGAAGACAACATTTCTTCATGGTGACTTTGAAGAAGAAATTTATATGTCCCAGCTAGAGCACTTTTTGGAAAAAGGTAAAGAAAATCTGGTTTGCAAGTTGAAAAAGTCTTTGTATGGATTGAAACAATCTCCTAGAATGTGGTACCATAAATTTGACATGTTTGTTTTGTCATTGGGATTTGTAAGATCAAAATCTGATCATTGTGTGTATTACAAAGCTGAAAATGATTGTTTCCTTATTATTGCTCTCTATGTTGATGATATGCTATTCATAGGCAATAGTAAGTTAATGATTTTTGATCTAAAATCTCAATTGTTTGCAAAGTTCAAAATGAAATATCTTGGTGCAAACAAGTATATTCTGGGAATGGAAATAACCAGGGACATGAAGAGTAGAAAATTTTGGCTCAGTCAGAGTAAGTATGGTATGCAAGATTTTTGGAATAAATTGTGTGATTTTTATATCATCAACGTTTCAGATCATACTCCATGATCCATCATCAAGATGATTAGTAGTAGAGTGAGGATGAATCATGGATTGCTCACTCTACTGCTAATCATCCTGATGATGGATCATGGAGTATGATCCGAAACGTTGATGATATAAAAATCACACACAGTTTATTCCAAAAATCTTGCATACCAGCATCATGGACTATGGAAACAAAATGTTATTAACAGAGTAAGTATATTAATACTATTTTGGAGAGATTTTGCATGAATGATTGCAAGCAACTAGTTGTTCCAGTTTTGTAGGGAATGAAGCTATCTGTTGAAGACTCTCCAAAATCTCCTACTGAGATGGAGGACATGACCATAGTGCCTTATGCTAGTGCAGTTGGTAGTTTAATGTATGCAATGGTCTATACAAGGCCAAACATTGCCCAAGCAGTGGGATTACTAAGTTGTTTTATGGAAAATCTCTGAAGGACACATTAGGATGCTGTGAAAAGGGTGTTCAGATATCTGAAGGGAACTTAAAAATATGCTTTGTGTTATCATGGGAACTTGGTTGAATGATAGAGGACTCTCAACATTCGAGGCTATGTGGATTTTGATTGGGCAGGGGACATTGATAATAGAAGATCCACTAGTGGATATATTTTCATGATGAATGGTAGTGCAGTTAGTTGGATGAGTAAGTGACAGGTTGTAGTTTCTTTGTCCACTACGGAGGCAAAATACATGGAAACAACACATGCTTGTAAAGAAGCAATTTGGTTAAAACATTTGTGTTCTAACATTGGTTTTGATGCAAGGAAAATTACAATTTAATGTGACAGTCAAAGTGCTATTTGTTTGGCCAAAAATCCTACTTTCCATGCCAGGATAGAACATATTGATGTGCATCATCACTTTGTACGAGATATTTTGGAGGATGGAAATGTATTTTTAGAAAAAGTGGATACTTTGGAAAATGTTGCAGATGCATTGATGAAACCAATGAGCACAAACAAGTTCAGGTGGTGTGCTAGTTCAATGGGCCTTAGTGCCCATGAATTTTAGTAGTTGTGTTATGCTCTAGAGGTTTTAGTAAGATCTTCGTCAAGTGGGAGATTGTTGGAAAACATTCCTCAATCTTATTGGAATGTAAACTCCTGAAAGAGAAAAGTCGGTGAGACCCTTTGGAAGTCTTACCGACTAGCAATAGTGTTCTAAATCTTTGAAGTTTTTAGGTCACTGAGACTTTGATTTTATCTTGCTGACTATTTGTTCTTAGTGGTTATCGAGGAGACTCATGGCGACTAAAGTCATCAGGGAGAGGCATGGACATTCAGTATAACACATCCTGACAGTGTATGTCTCGTTGATGGTTATTCACAAGGATGTCATCGGGGAGACTCTTGGCTGAGAGGTTTGCATTCGGTAAGAATTGTTGTCGATGGATGTGATCTCGCCAATAGGTTGGTGCATTCATTATGACCTCTTAGCGATAGCGTTTCTCTCATCGACAAAGTTTTTTGTGAACTACTGATGGATCTCCATGCGATGAACTTCGGTGTAACCTCTTGCCAATGGTGTTGCTCTTGCCAATAGACTGGTTAGAGTAATATGAACTGCCAAGTATGTCTTCGATATGATCTCCTACTGATGATTGTTGGTCTTGCCGATAGAGCTACTTGAGTTGAACATTAGTGTGAAGTATTAGCAACAACAATGGTCTAGCCAATGGTTCTAAAATGGATATCGATATGATTTCTTAGTGATAGGGTGAGTCTGAGCGATAGTTTTGAACTCAATATGACTCTCGCCGAAGGTGATGACTCTTGCCAATAAAGACAATCAAGCATTGTGGCATCAGGGAGTCATGACTTAGTGTCTCACTAACATGCAACACAATTTGAATGCATTGACTGAAAGACTATCCTACATGGATTGTTTTCGACCAATCAAAGAAGCAAAATGTAAACCTCTAGCAGTTGGACTATTGCGATTGTTCCTATGAGGAAGATCAATAGACCATGAATGACGCAGATATACTCTGTAATCGAAGATGATGATTGGTTAAGTGAATAGTTTGATGTGATAATGAAATGTTGTTCGATTGAACATGATTGTTTTGTGAAAATTCATTGTATGTTTTTGAGAGCATGTTTGTACAAGGTTGATCAGGAAGTTATGCTACTGTAAATTGACATCAGAAAGTGAAGTATGTACTTTGCATGTAATTTATTTACTATAATACAAAGGGGATTTTCTTGGTGTGGTTTTTCTCCCATAAGGGTTTTCCCATGTAAATCTAGTGTTCAGTTGTGTATGTTCATTTCTTTGTTTCTATTATTTCTTTCATGAGCATCTTAATTGGACTGTAATTGTAAAATTTAAAGTCACCTCTGCATTCTTCCCTGAGGTTTTGACATTAGGAGATTTTGTTCCGCACCTAAGCTTTCCTTACAGGGAGATGGTTCCCTATTGAAACCCATAAATAGGTCTTGCAAAGTGAAGGTTATACTAGTACCACTACTCGTAGGTTGCATAGAGGGGATAGGTTGATGCAAGAAAGAGGCCATTACACACACCAGATGATACTTTCACAGAGTCCCTAAAAGTTGAAGGATAAGATGGTGACCCAATTAAGGTTGCATTATGTAACACCTTCACAACCTTCCAACTACACCCACTAGGGGTCATAGGTTGCACTATGAGGCAGGAAGCCTCACAATGCTCACACCTACAACACTCCTAGGATATGAGGAAAGAAGATTTTAGTATCGTAAAACAAAACCAAAATGGTTGATGTTAGGTTCACCAAAAATGTAAGAGAGGGGGACCAACCATGTTTAAGGCCCTAGGTCACAAAGAGCCAAGAGCGGTAGGCTACCCTAACTTACCTCAACTTAAAGGAGTGTTTTGAAATGAGGGACGAAAATGATGAGGACTATGAGGTCCTTTGACCACTTTGTAGACCCAAGATTCGAGATGGGGATAGGCGAGCCAATTTTCAGGTCCCACACTATACCTCAGGAAGCTCTCTGCCTAAGGATGAAAGTGTTGTTCTGGGATGACAATGCGATGTGCTCACATCTCTCAGGTGCACTGGTGCCCATCTGACTAGAGGACCAAAAGTACAATGAGAATTGCTAGAAAATGAGCTAAGAACCTAGCTAATTACTTCCCAAGGGCCAAAACAAAGCTATGAAGTAGGCATGATATGAATGAATATGATAAAGTAAATGTAAAAGAGTTGGGGTGTCAAGAATGATCTCACAAAGGTATTTGTATGCTAGCCAGTTGAAAATGCACATCCACCTACACACAAGAAAGAGGGAAATTTGTTGGGGCTGTATAGGGGCCTGCCTTAGTCAAACCATTGTTTTGGTGTTTCCACCTCCACGGACAACCAAGTTTGCGACAATGGAGAAATATATGATAAAGAAAGGAAATGAAGTAAAGAACTCAAAAGAACTCCAAAATAGTAAGGTGCTACCCAACCAAATTGTAGAGGAGTGGAGTAGAAATCTTACCACCTCCTCCAAGAGCTAACTAGCTAATGGAGGAGAAAATGAGAGGACTCAAGCCCCTGCTACAATGGTGTTGTTCCACACTTGCTCTATAGAGTTGACAAAGTGTTGTTGCTGCTATGGAGTGCCAAAGTGCTGCTATGGAGTGCCAAAGTGCTGCTAAAAGTGCTTGAGACTATAAGAGGATGCAAAAGAGGCTTGTGAAGAAGATGGATTGAATGCTTAGAGGATGTGTAGAAGATGAAATGCATGGAGTGAATTTAAAGGAGATAATGAGTAAAATGGCCATATTCGGGTTGGTTAGTCAAAGAGGGCATTACAAATCGACCTCCACTGTGAAGTGTAAAGCCTCTATAGGATCTAGATGCAAGAATTTGCTAGGGACGTAAGCACACTACATGAACGTTTGTGTATCGCATGGGCATCCTTGATAGCTATTCCTCTATCGATGCACAAAACAGAAGCCAAGTGGAATGAAGGCAATGGGCTTATGTGGAATTTAGCCTTTGAATTTGGTTTTCTAAAGTGAGGAAGAGTAAAAGGGGAATTTACATAAGGGGTGAAAATTCGCTCCTATATAGTTGAAAAATCTTGAACAATAAATGATAATGTTGAATGCAACTTTTAGATCTAAGTGTAGTGTAGAAAAATATACACCTTTACATTTTCACACTATGTTTGGGTCCCTTAATTAATTAGACTTAATTAAGCTTCTAATTCCCTAAATTATGCATTCGTAAGACTTATTATTCCCATTTTTTGAAAGGGACATTAAATAAATGCTAACATTATTTTAAACACCCTAGAAATTGTGTCTTGGATTTAGGTCCCAGGATCCAAGGGAAAATGGGTCCTCCTTAAGTGCCAAGACCTAATTTTTAATATGTTTTTGGTGGCATTTTAATAATTCAAATTAAAGTTTTAAATGTTGGCTTATGGAATCTAATTTTTGAAAAATTAGATTGTTGAACACCCATAATACTAAGAGGGGGGTGAATCAGTATTCTATTATACCATTTACTCATAATCTAACCAATAATCAAAACATATGTAACTGCAATTATGAATGAAAATATGAAAGAAATCACAACACCACGTAACACATGAACACCAAGATTTTTATATGGAAAACTCAAAAAGGGAAAAACCACGATGAGGATTAGCTCACAATATATTATAACTAGTTATAAGATATTATAGGGGCTCATTGCCAGGACTCACTGTTGTTATAAGGCTCATAGGATAAAATAGATACAAAACAAGAGTGGATACACAACTAAAGTGTGAACTGAGGTAAAATGAACCTCCCTTGTGTTGAATTCAGTTCTAATGAAGCTCTGGATACAAAATACTACTTTGCTCAACAATCACTCAACATACACTGTAATTCTTCCCTTTTACTTATCTCACACATACAAATTTGCAAGTTCACACAATATCAAATCTCACACCTATCACATTACATCCTCATCACCTTATGCAACTCAAAAATTTTCCACATATATACCCTATTACATCCACATACATCAATTAGGTCAGCCTAATTAGATGTAGTCCTATTTTAATTAAAAATAGCTCTATCAAATCCAAACTTGATTCCAAAACATCTTTGCACTCAAATAAAACATGGAACACTTGATTTAGGATGGTATAGATTTAAAATAGATCCCCTTAACATCCATAATGCATATTAATCTTCACAGAACAAATTCAAGTATTAGGTTGGCCAAAAGTTAACCTAATAAAAAATAAGCCAATCTAACAAACACTGATCATCCATATGAGCATATAAACATGCACTATCTAGAATGTTTGTAGAACTAACACCTACAAATCATCTCCCAAAATTTTAGATTTTGAATCTAAACATTGAAGGAATGTAGACCAGATGACTCATACCATCTTGCACTATATAAGCCAAAAACCTATATGTCAAACTTCTGTAATTTGTAAATTTTAGCCTGATCAACCAAAATTGTTGAAATATTGATCATAGATGTATTTAGTAGTCCTAAAAAACATACTCTAACTGCATAAGATGAACTTATAACATGAGCAAATTTGGGACAAATTGCTAGATCAATGTGTCGCCAAAAATTGTTTACCGGATAAGACAAAATTGTCAACAAACAATATTGGTATCAATGAAAACACATCAAAGGGTTCCTTCTTCATTATTTCAAAAATATCCCCCTTTGTCATTGATGACAACATGTATGAAAAATGAATCTCCAATAATTCAACTTCAAAACTATCTTCAAAAAATTGTATGAACTCCCCCTTCTAGATATACATTAAAACTTCTCCCAAAATATTTATTACACAAAAATTGTAGTACTCAAACATTTTCCAGGTTCTCAAATCATATATAACACAACTCTAGCACCAAAAATTCTCCAAACTTCTCAAAACTTCTCCCCCAACGCAATATCTTAACAAATTTGACACCAAAACTTCCCCCCCTTTGACATCAAGGACAAAGGGTGTGTTGAAACATACTTGTATGCATATGTATAGAAAGACAACTAAAATGACATGACTAGCTCCCCCTTAGGGAGTGTCCCAAGAATTACATTCGATCATATGTACAAGAAAGAAAGACTGAAAGCAACTAAAATGGAATAATAATATACAAAGTGAAATGTGTTCACCCGAAGGAGGAATCACCTTCAAGTTCCTTGAGAATGGCTTCCCAAGTAGATTTCCCTTCATCCCAACTCTTCTTAGTTGTAGCAAGTGCCTTATACATTGATTCAAACTCTACCAAAATCTCCTCTCCCTCTTCCAAAGATGTAAAATTAGGATGTATTTTTTCTATCTTTTTTGCATCCACAAGGGAACATGACACCAGAATGTGCTTGGTCTTCACCAAGTCTCTAAGCTACCAAAATGCCTTATTACATCCTCTTTCTGTCTTTGCAAAGTGAAAAAATTGTTTTTCAAGTCTGAAATGGTAGTCCAAGAGACATATTTTCTATCTTTTTTAATGTCATAAGCTCTAGAGGAATTAGCTAATTGTGACTCTATTGAGTTCATTAAGTATTTAATGCCTTGAGTGACATCTGACCACCTCATTAATATAAGAACAATATCTAAGCTTCATCTTCACATTCCTTCACATATTTCAAGCTTTTCATTACCTTGCTACATGTGTAGTTCAAGCAATATTTTATTTTCAATACTTGATTCTACCTCTTTTGTAGTTTTCTCCTTTAGATTAGAGGTGTACTCCCCGAGTGAACCAACCAAAAACTTCAAATTCTTAATAGGTGTTAGATAATCATCGATAGTGGCACTAGGGGTTGCATCTTATAGAGCTTTGAGGGCATCATTGATTAGTTTAGTCCCTTTATAATGAGTTTCTATAATTTCCTTTCTCTCAGATGCAATAAAAGTATCTCCAAGCTCCATCCTCTAAATAGGTGAGATCTTATTTAGATCTACATAGTCTTGTTGTGATGAGATTTGAATCAATTATGGTGGAATGGCTGGTTGAACCCTTATTTTTCTTGTCCAAAGACCCTTTACTGTACTTCCTTAGGGTTCTCCAGATAACTTTGATGGCTCTGTGGTCTTTTGGGGTTCTTCATTTCTTTGTAATTCAATCTCTTCTTTGTTCTCTTCTTTCTTTTCCTCTTCTTTTTTGAAGGTGTTTTCCTTTTAACTATTTTTGTTTTCATCCTCCTTTTTATCTTCATCATCTTCCTTATCATTGTTCTTTTCATCTTTTCTCTCTTCTTCTTCTCCGTTTTTATTTTCTTCACCTTTATTTCCAGTATCTTCATTCTGTTTGTCATGCTGATCTTCAACATTATCATTGACATCATTCTTATTCTTATCTTCATTATTTTCTTTGGTTGTATCCTCTCAATATCTTCCAAAGGAGAAAAAGTATTCGGAGGAGCATGTGTATCATCAACCGTATTCCCTTAAACATCCAAATGTGGTGTCTCTTCTATAGAATGATAATTTCTTCCTCTACTACTACTTCTTGAAAAACAAGTAAATTAGATATAAGAGGAATATTTTCCTCTGCATCAGTCACTTTATCTATACCAAGCTCCTTGACTTGAGCTATATTAGATGAAGTAGCAACAATTATCCCAAATTTTTGTGCCATATCTCTCACTGTATCAAAAGTTTCTTGTTTCAACTTTTTTGTATTATCCTTTTCTCTAGCCATAAGAATCTTGACTCTTTGCTTTACTCTAAACTATTTTATGTATGATTCCAATAAGGTAGCCTTATCATCCTCAGATAAAGAGGATCCAATCTTATTCCAGGGATCAATTTTGATCTTGTTTTCAACTTTAACTTCATGTCTTCTTTTTACCAGGGCTTTCCATACAACATTAGTTACCGTCTTCTTCATGTTGTGCATGTTTGCATCCAAAATGATCATATACTAAATAATGATATCTATAATTTTTTTCTTATCATCTTCATCAACTTCATCATATAATTTGGTAGTGGCTTCTAATAAGCCATCATGTTCTAACAAGGATTCCAAATTTATAGGTGAACTAGCTCTTACCAGAGGAGTCTTGGACTTCTTCTTCTCAGGATTTGATGTGGCTTCATCTATTTTCTTATCCTCTTTCTTTTTAGTCTTCTTGTGCACATGTATTGTAAAAGCTTTTTCCTCCTTTTTTGTCTCCTCTTCTTTAGAGGTATCTACAATATTGACTTTAGCCTTCTTGAATTATGTACTAGCGTCTTCTGAAGCATCTTTACCACTGGTGGAAATATTGCTTCTTCTCTTTCCTTTCAATTGCTCTTCTTGCTCTAAGACAAGTTCAATCTCCTCTTCCACAACATCACTTAAGTTTCAATCTCTAGATGCTTCCTATTTCTTTCTTCTTCTGGAGGTAGCAGGTAGTGCTACTAGAGGTACAATTTTCCTCTTAGAGGTCCAGGTGCTAGGTCCGGGGGGTGCAAACACATCAACTATTTCTAGAGCAATGGGCTCCACCTTCTTCCCTTTAACTGCAGCTGTAGACACTTAAAATTGACCTAAATGGTATTACACACCTAAATTTGATCACTAACATCGGTTCATCCTCTTTTTTCTTGTTTAATTAAATAAGCCTAGTTATTTAATTAAATGCATTATTTTCATCTATTAATCTAATTAATTTAAGTAGGTTAATTCACCCCCTTTCACCTTCACCTCTCATCCTATTGAATTGAATAAATCAAATTATTTAATTTAAACCCCCTAAGTTCTATAATTCAATTAAATAATCCTATATTAGTGAATTAAATGTCATTTGCATCCCCTTCTCATTAAATAAATTAATTATTTAATGGACATCCTCATATTCTTCAACTTGCACAATTAAAACTTATTTTTAATTACTAATTTCTAATTTTCCTCACCTATCCACTTGCATAGGGAATATTCTAAAGGAATACTCTCCTATTTTGGCTCTAAAAGTGAAATATTATTTCCTAACAAACTTTCAAAGTTATTACAAAGTGTGTTTGTTTGAATCATATTGAGCCATTGATGCTTTCTTTGATCCATGTGATCTTTGATTCTCATCCATTGATGAGAATCACTAATCCATGCCTTCACGCTTAATTCCATATTGACCATTGATTGATCCTTTTCATCTTGATCATTGATTCTTCATTTGCTCTCCTATAAATACTTCAATATTTGGAGATAAATGGATCCACTTCCACCATAGAAAATTTATGCTTCCCATTTGAATACTATCTCTATTCACACTTGCACTATTGTCAATATTTTTCATCTTTTTCATCCACCCATAGCATCGTTTTATCAATTTTAGCTTGGTTTTTCAACAATGAAGGTTAGTTAACTGCTCGTATCATCCAAGGGATTGGGAAAGGGTCACCATTCCACATAAATGTGACACCCCTCCCCCAATGGGATAATGTTTGGAGTTCTAGATTAGGTTTCTTTTAAGCTTTCATTTTTGTTCATGCTTAGTTTAATGGTTTCTTAGTTTTTGAAGATTTTGAACATCTCATTGGGATTGTATCTTAGGGGGTTAAATAGCATTTAAATTCATTAGGATCTAGTATATTTAACCTATACTATGATTACATTACAATCACATTTTGGCACTAGAAGGAAGGCTTTACTAACTTTAAGTTTTTGTGAGTTGCAGGTTCTAGAGAAATGGCGACAGTTTTGATGGCTTCAACGATGCTATAGGGATGCATCGCTATATAGCGATACACTTTGATTGAAACATAGCGACATATAATTAATACAGTGACACATATTTAATATGGCGACACACTTATCTTTTTTAATATCATAGATTTAAATATGGCAATGAGCATGATATAGCGATGCAATTGATGTCCTTGTTTTGGTGTAGAGTGACACTTCATAATTTCACTAGAGCCATATGCCTTGAGTTTGGTGACACCTTTGATAGCTTCAACAATGCAATTGATTTCAGCGATGCTTTTTACTAGTAAAAAAAAGAGAGCTAATTTGCATGTGTGTTTTAAATTTTTCAGTTTCATATGCTCTCTGATATTTTACTAACACGTAGTTTTGTTTTATGAGGCTAATTGGTTTTGCAGATTTGAAAACAACTTGAAGTGAAGGAGTATACTATCATTTGACTATACATTGTAAAAAGTATTTTTACACTTATGGGACAATTATAACCCATCATATGTTGCTTTGCACTAAATTTCCATTGGGCTTAAAATTCACTTTCAAAGTTGGTTAAATTGAACCCATACAACCTCATTTTGCAATATTGGTTAAAATTGGACCAAAGAAAAAAACACTTCCATTAGTGCTTAAAATGAAGTAATTTTGCTATATTGGGTTAAAATGAATGAGTGTTTGATGTGCTTGCTTTTCCTGTATACACCTGTAGTGCGTATCCACTCCCCTTGTGCTTCGTGCGATCTTAGGTGAAGAGAAACACTCAAGTGCATTTTCTTGCTTTGAGTCACCTAAGTAACTTACTATGTATCCTCTCCCCTTGTGCTTCGTACGATCTTGGGTTAAGAGAAGTAGCATTTTTCTTATTAAGAGAGGGCTTGCTATGAGATAAATCTCATAATGGAGAAGTCATAGGCAAGTTCTTGTAAGCCCGTTTATTGGTGGGCTATATTAAAACTTATGAAATCATGAGAAAGTAGCTTCAATCTGTGTTGACAATGTACTGTACCTAATCCCATGCCTTAAGTGGAATTAGAATAGTTAAAGAGCCTTAAGTGGCCAAGCGGGTGAATGTTAGTGGTAGTGTTCTTGGTTTTTTGTCAATAAAGACCCTTGTGTAGTGGCTAATCAAGTCCATTTCCCAAATGCATTTTAAAGTAGTGCATCAGAATAACACCATTTTGTGAAGTTACTTACAATGTTCAATTTTTGGTTGAGGTAATAAAGAAAATAGGGAAAGGACTCTTTTGCTCAGCATGTCAAGATAGTACATTTCCTTGACATAGCCTATTTTTCCATTCCATCTTCATAGATTAATCATCTCTTAGGGGATGATGGCAAGCCTACCAAGAAATGCATACCCACTTGAGCTAGGATTATTACTACTTGTGAGTTAGTTTGACACATTGTTTGGTTCCAAAACAACTTAAACATACATCAACATGTTCATCAAATTTCAAACCCTTTGGATCAAGTGTGAATGCCTTTGAAAAGTCTTAATATTGTTGCTTGTCCCTAAGGATTTTATCTAGGCTTCTAAATATTTGGACTTATATCTAAATTCACACTTTCCAAACTTAACATAGGGAGCTATGGCCTTAGCTTCTTGATTTTTACATAATGGACTTTGTGGAATAAAGTTTACTTAGAAATAGACATTTTTTTGTTTGAAATTAATTAATACTTTCTTGATGTGGTAATGAAGCAATCTCACTAAATTAGAGATTAAAATAAAAATGAACACACCACACATTGATCTTATGGTTGAGACACATTGACTTCCCAACACAAAAAAATTTCACCAAGGAAAGTATTACAAATATTGAGTCCAAGTTCTATTATCAAAATCATTGAGTTCTTAAGGTTTTATCACTTTAGAGGTATAACATGTTTCTCACCATATTGGTCTTATAAAATAAAGGTCCCTTTTAGGTTAAAATTTTGGATCAAACATTTCATCCACCTTCATCATATTTTACATTCCACTTCACCAACAACTTTAGAAACTTTTGGACACCTCAAACACTTTGGACTTAGATAAATTATCAAATCAATCCCCTAACTTAACTACTTTGAGTGTGAAATGAATCCTTTCCCATAAACTTAGTTTAGTTAGTCATCACATTTTTGAAATAATTTATCTTGAAGGTCACAAGTCTACCTTAAAGATTTACATGTTCATTAACACCTTTTATCAAAGACATCAAAATATTAAATCCTTTTGTCTAAAAGTGTTTTCCAAAAGTTTAGAAAGTTTATCCCCCATATCATTCACCCTTTTCATCATCCATTCACACAATTGGTCCAAAAAAACTTAAAGGGTCCCTTTTACCAAAATTTGAGGCAACTAGAGAGTTTCAACACTATAAATATCAATACACGTCTCCCATAGTTGGCCCACAATTTATGGTTACAACAAAGTCACAACATAAGAGAATCATGGAGCAAACCAAAAATGCATCTACCACAAATGATACCAATCCACAAGAATTTGATCCAAGGAGCCATTATATCCCCTCAAAATGACCACAAAATCTATTAGGTTGTGAGAGAAGATGTCAAAAACAACCCCCTTGAGCTCACATCGGAATAAATCCTTGAATATCAACAAGATCCTAAAACAAGCCACATTTTTAACACTTTGATGAAGAAGAACCCTACCCAATATATGATGACTATAGAAAAAGAAGGGGATAAAATCCCTTCAAAATTTGACTTTGACACAATTAGGGAAAAACCCTTAGAAAATGAGGCTTCAATTCCCCCAACTTTCATTGCACAAACCTTGACACAAGGATTGAATCAATTTACTCCATCTCTTATACCAAGTCAAACATTAATTCCTAGTTTTGTAACTAGGATTGCCACTGACCTTGGTCACACTCTCCCTTTGGAAGGAAACACACTTTTTGGTACTCAAAACACCAACCTTCCACAAAACATAAGTTGGAAACCAACATTTGGTGCCCCATCTCATTCTTCCACCACCATTTCTGAGCATACCCTACATCCATATAAACCACTTACATTCCATAAAACCATGATAGCCTCAACATTTTGAGTGCAACCATCTTCATCCATCACCACAAATACCCAAAGTGTGCCTAATGTTAGACAAGGAAATGTGAACCAAGTGCCTCAAATAAGACAATAAGGGCAAGTTAACACCCTCACACAAATTCAACCCTTAATGAGTGGTTCCAACAACCTCATTGACACATCGAAACAAGTGGTTACCCAAACTACTCCAATCAATGCACCATCCACATCAACCCCATCTATCATCAATCCAAATCAAAAAAATACATTGATAAAAAACTGCATCAACCAAGGTAATAACTTGGGTCCCACAACAAACACAACAAGGGGAACCCTTAATACATCAGTCAAGGGAACCCTTCTAATCAATTGATCTGAGGTCAAAATGTGCCATTGACATCACAATACCAAATGGCACCATCATAATCTTTACCATTGGTTCCCCAAGCCATGTAAAATAAAATGGGGTCCTAAACTTACATTCCTCCATCCCAATCAACAATCTTACAAGGAATGGTAGGAAAAAACAACCCCCAAACAATCACCACATCATAACCATCTCAAAACAACCCAAAAACCACTCATACTATGATCAACCAAAACCCATATTACATATCCTCACACCAAAATATTTCCACATTGTAGGCACAAAAAGCTCACGCTCTAGCTTTGCAACAAGCGCAATAGGCTTATCAACAAGCACAATAGGCTTATCAACAAGCATTGCAACAACAACAAGCTCAAGCTCAAGCTTTGCAACAACAACAAGATTATCAAAAAGCATTGCAACAACAACATTCCAAAGCACAAGCACAATGAAAAAAACAAGCTCCACAATAGGTCTTAATTGCACAACAACAATAGCAAGCTCAATAACAAGCCTTGATAGTCAACAACAACAACAAGCCCAACAAAAAACATTACTAGCACAACAATACTCCCAAAAACAACACATTCTTGTGTAACAACAACAATAGGATTTTTCCTATAACTCCCAACAAAAAATCATCAATCCAATTGCACCAGGAGCATATACGCCACCACCTATATCACCCTTACCTTCATATTATCATAATCTATCCTACACACCATCATAGTAAATACCATTTACAACTCATCTTCCATCCCATAGTACACAACATATGCTCCTCCACCAAATCCCTAAGATGATGTATCATCACAGCTCAAGGCCTCACACAAAAAATCCAAGACATTCAAATGGGAAAAATAAATAATCCACATACACAAAAAAACTTATGTCCATACCTATTTGATAGAAATATCACAATGGTACCTTTCCCACCCGGTTTTGAGGTCCCTAAGTTTGATAAATGCAAAGGGAGGAGAAATCTTGTGGATAACATCAAATAATTTCATGTCATGTGTATTGAGGTTTCCTACAATGATTCCTACTTGATGTACCTCTTTCCACGAAAGTTCATTGGGCCCATCAATCGATTGGTTTTCACAGTTGCCTCCAAAGATTAAGAACTTTCAAGAAATAATCAATAGGTTCATAAACCATTTCTCCTTCAATCTTGACATGGATGTAAGCTTAGAAGAGTTGTACACACTCAAACAAAACAAAGGAGAATCCTTCACTGATTTCCTACAAAGGTGGAGGCAAAGAGCTACTAAGAGAAAGTGGCCTATTATGCCCTGCACACACACCCCAACATTTTCCTTGGAAAAGTTGGAGACCCCTCTATTTTCCTCCCATTTCTTTGTTTTGGTCTATTGTATTCACACTTTGTTGTTCTCATTTTCATCTTTTCTCATGCCTTGTTTTCCTTTGTCTTTGTTGGTCTTGGGTTTTAGAATTGAATCTAAATGTTTCCTCGAAAGAGGATTCATGTTCTAGGTGTTGTTTCGAATCCAATCCCCACAGTTTTCCCTTTCCTCTTTTGTTTCGGAATGAAACTTGAACCTTACCCCTTTAGAAGGTTCATGATCTAGTTTTCATCCCGACTTTGATTCCTACATTCCTGTCTTTGTTTTTTCATGTTTTCTATTTTAGAATCAAATTTTAGATTGGAACAAAAACCTTGGACCTTTGTAAGGTTTGTGTTCCTAGTTTCTGTCTGATCTTGACTTTTCGTGTCCCCTTTTTGTTTGTTTCAGATCTCATATCATAACTAGAATCTTGCTCTTTTTGAAGGTTCATATTCTGAATTTGGTTCCAATTTTGATCCTTGTCTTTTCATCAATGTCCTTTCGCCTTGTCGTCTTGTTTCATTTTTTCTCTTCATTTTTATTCTTCGTTGTTCATCTTCAATTTTTGTGTTGATTTTTGGGTTGTCGTGTCATTTTCTTTGTGTCATTTGTTCATCTTGATATTATTTTTTCGTTGTCTTTGTTTTTCTTCCCTTCCATGTCATTTGTCTCTAGAGTCATAAAAAAATATAAAAAAGGGTATACAATTTCAAAATATATAAAAAATATAAAATTTCAAAATCCAAAAAAAAAAAAATCAAAATCACAAAAAAATTATAATAAATTAAAAACACAAAACCAAAAGTTCAAAGAATTAAAAATTAGGAAAATACTAAAATCATAAAACATTAAAATATAAAAAATATAATAAAAAATTAGAAAATTAAAATAAATAAATAAGTTTTAAAATAAAATAAATAAATTTGAAATCGAAGAGATTTTAAAATTTTGAAAAATTTAAAGTTTAAAGGATTTTAAATTTTAAAAGGTTTAGATAAATAGTCTTTTATTTTAAAACTATTTTATAAGATTTTAAAATTTATAAAAGGGTGAATAAATAAATTTTTTTTTCAAAAGGTTTAGTAAAAATAAAATGAAAGTGAAACAATCTCTAAAAACCATAAAAATTAAATAAATAAATAAAATAAATTAAAAACTCTTAAAAAAAAAAGTTGCAAAAAATGTCAAGGTTCAGGGATCAACCTGATCCCCGACCCCGCCATGGTGCAAAAAGGGATAAAAGTTTGGAGTTGAAATTTTTTAAAAGGAAGGTGCCTCAAGTAAGTGTGATCTCTAGCCATGCCGTGATTGTAGGAAACAACACAAAATGGATATGTGGTGGGAGACTTTCAAAGTCAATATGATTGGAAAGTGTGAAGCCATTGGAATGATTGATAAGGTTATAAGATATTTGATAGATTTCCTCAAAGAATGCGGCGTTAGAGGAATTGCAGTGGTTTCAAGATAAGCATAAAATTGATTTGTTGAAAATGCCTCAAGAATCCCAATGAAATGTCGTCTCAATGGAATGCAATGGTTGCAACATAAACTCAAAATGGATTTATTTAAAAAGTGTTTCAAGAATGTCATCATATCAAAGGCAACGATTGTGGTTTATGCACAATGTGATTTGTTGAAAATGTCTTTTTGAATTGAAACCCTCAATTAGAAGCAATTCACAGTTGTAAAGAAAATCCCAATACCCACAACAATCGTCTATGCAAATGGAAGCTTGAGAACAAGGTTTGAAAGCATGATTTGAAAATACATTAAAGCAAAAAGGATTAAAGAATTCTTCCTGACATTGTAGTTGCAAATGCTTGTAATTAGGGATGAAATATTAAGGTTAATGCAATATAGCATATAAATGAAACCCTAATAAACAATGAAGAAAAATGAGCATAAAGACATAAAGCATAAAACAATATTACCAAATCTTCATGCCACCATTGATTGAACTTCATTGCACCTTCTCCATTTGTTGCAATATTATGTTTGCCCTCAGATTTTTGATGAGCAACTATGACTATGACAAGACCTAAACAAATATTGAAGGATTTGATCTAAAATGAAAGTATACTTAGATTTCTACAAGCAAGAAGTATGGAAGTCTAAATTCTGAAGCATGAAGTATGAAGAAGTGATGAAGTCAGGAGATGATTAAAAGTCCCCAAATGAGGTTGACATTTCCTTTTTTATAAAAAACTCAATTTTAGATGAATGGCCAGGATTGAAAGTTTGACAAAGCCCTATGATCAAAGGTTGAAATTGCATGTGACAACTAGCAATTAGGGTTAGGGAAAAATTAAGTTAAAATTTGAAATGAATGGTTGTGATTTGATTTTGTTCAAAGGTCAAGAATGCATGTGACAAGAAGATAGTGGGCACAGAAAATGAAGCTGGTGGAGAATCAAATAAGAATTTAAAATTATTTGATTTAAGAGGTGACGTTGACCTTTGGAATTAAAAATTAATTTAATTCAAAAGTGGTGGGGTCATGTGATAGTATATAATTATTTCAAATTATTTACTTGGTGGGAAAATATAAAGTGGACAATTTTAAATAAATGCTTTATTTAAAATTATAAGAAAAGTCTATACGACAATTAAATAATTAATACTAATTATTTAATTATGGATGAAATGGATAAGGTGGACAATAATTAAAGAGAATCATAGGAATTTATTTAATTATAAAAAGACATAAGAAATTAATGACGTATTTAAATAAATAAATAATGTTTATTTATTCAAATAATCAGGAGGAAATAGTAGAAAAATAATAATTAAATAAATTTAAGAATTTATTTAATTATAGAGGGACATAAGAAATTAGTGATGTATTTAAATAAAATAAATGTAATTTATTTATTTAAATAATTAGGACTAAAAGATATGAATTAATTAAATAATCAAGAATTATTTAATTAATAGTTGAAATTGGACAATAGGACATAATCAAATATTTTAATTATGTGAGGAGGATGTTTGACATAGAAAAATGTGATTTGTAGGTCTAAGACATTTTTATGTGTCTACATTTTCCCCCTCTTTGTCATAATGCAGTTTATCACATTGTGATAAAGAAAAGAAGTAAAAAATATGCCCCAGCAAAAAATAAGATGAGAAGGAATGAAGAGGAGGTAGCGGTATGCCCCCTCAAGAGGACAGTCAGCTTTAGAGAACATAGGTGGGCTCTCAAAATGGATGACATAGATGAGGAAGATGTAGACTAGAGGAAATATGAGAGGGAAAGGAAAAAGGGGTGGGATGGAAAATAAACCTTCAATATTTTCCAAAGTACTAATAGGCATTGCTCAAATCATCATTGGGTGTTAAAATAACACAAATGCACAACAAACACCAGGGTATGACATAGACCAAGGTGTACAAGGTCATCCACTTGCAAAACAGATAGTCGTAGACAAGGAATGTCCCAACTCATACTAAGGGAAAAGTTGCCCCAGTCTTTTAGTCAAGACACACTAAATACAACAATCAAGGAAAAATAGGTCATGAGACGTCATCACACCTCTAAATCATTCATGGGGACATCCTCAAGGTAGCTAGTAACATGACCAAGCGACAAAATAACAAAACATAAGACAAAATAACAAAATTATCAGACAAAATGGATGAAAGTTAAGACAAAATAGACTAGAAAAGTTCAATAGCCATTTAATTGTGTTTGCTAATATTTGTTTGTCAAAGGTGGATTGCTTGACAGTTTGACAGTTTGGCAGTTTGACGGTTGGACAGTGCCTATCATCAGGAAGGACACATCCTGAAAAGGCAAATGAAATTTTGACGAGGTCCAAGTCTAAGAAGGACACATCTTGGAGGGGACCATAAAGTGACGAGATTGACATTGTTTTGACAATTTGACTGATTTTGACTGGATGACTAATAGGACTATATTGTCTTGTTGGTTGACGATTTGAATGTTGACGTTTCAAATGACTGACTATGTCTAACTTATTTGATTGATGTGACAAACGTTGAATCTATTTTGGGAAATTTGAGAGTTATTTTGATGTGTTTTTCCGATATTTTTTTTTTTTTTGGATTTTTGACGTTTATGATTTTTTTTTCCTTTTTAAAATGTTTTGATTTTTGGATTTTGAAATGTTATGATTTTTTTGTCTTTTTGAAATGATTTTTATTTTTGTCTTTTTGAAATGATTTTATTTTTTGTCTTTTTGAAATGTTTTTATTTTTTTGGAATTTTGAGAATATTTGATTTTTTTATATTTTTGAAATGTTTTGAGGTGTCAATGGATAAAAAATTGGGTAGCCTTTGTGCTAGATACCAATGACAAGGGGGGGACCAAGTCTAGGTGGATGTAGGATAGATAGGCAATAATGGATGGAATGGATGTATGCGTAAGAAAGCAAGGATGTGATCTCAATGACTATGTAACACAAGAATAACATGCCACATTGTAGTTATGATTTGACATGACAAAGCTTATGATAATAGGATGATAAGATGGATAATGAAGGAGTTGCTTGGAAGGGATAAGGTATACCAAGAGACATCCAAAACATGTGTCAATATTTTTTCCCTCAATCTTTATCAAGATCAAAAGGAGGAAGAGAGGATGAATGAACTTGATAGTTTTATGTAGGTGTGGGTAAGGATGGTAAGATGGCCTAGAAATGATAGGTTGGATGAGACATTGTTCCCCCAAGTGTAAGTTGCATAGAAGATCAATCTACACATGATGCTTTCTTGCCAGGTTTTCATCATGGTATTTATCCAAGGTGCTTGTTTACCAGGTTTTCACCGTTGGATGAAGGGATTTCTCTTCATTTTTTTGACTTTTTGGATAGGAGAAGGGGAATATGGATAAGAGGGACTCAAGTGTCTACTTCCATGAAAGGTGATAGTCCCACTAGAGATGGATGTCATTGCATGGACCATGTCAAATGTCATTATGCTCATAGATGTTGGTAAGGGATGACATGAAAGGGAGATGGAGTAGGTAGATGATGGATTATGATGTTGATTATGGAGGAAAATAGTGGATTATGATGCGGATTATGTAGGGAAGATGATAAGGGTTATATGGGACTTATGCAAAAGATGAATGGGGAGGCTTAGCCAAAAGCATGGACCATAGGAAGGTGATGGGGGAGATATGTAGGATAATGAGTGAAGGGTGAGGAGATGGAGGTATGTGGAATTGTTGTGAAATGGAAGGAAACCGTGAAAAATGGTTTTACACATTGTGATAAATGTTGAAGATTTTGATGTGGACGGGGTGTAGGAAGCAATGGAGATGTTTGCTTCGGAGGTGGTGGATGTAGTTCTTTTGGTACCCACATAGATCTAGTATTTTTATGATTTTTGTTTGGCTTGTGGGATGGAAGAATTTTATATTTTTGTATGGAATGAAATTTTTGAAGGGATGAGGAGGATGGTTGGAATTTTTGAGAGGTGGATGCCTCATTTGACTTGCATTTTTGTTTAGGGACCCATATCATTTTAGTTTTTGACTTTGCTTTTGAAGGTATGGGTTTGGGTGGACTTTTGAATGTATTTTCTTTGGTTTCTTGAATTTTTACCCTAAGGGACTAGGACACAAATGGAGAAGGTGCAATGAAGGTCAATCATGGAGGGCTTGAAGACTTTTGGTGAAATATTTCCTTTTTTCTATGCATTTTTAATCCTTTGTGCTTCATTGTTTAGCTAGGGTTTTATTTATGCATTTTATTTTATGCTAACCTAGATTTTTACCTTAGTTACATTGGTGAACCCAACGTATCTTGAGGAATTTTGGAGTTGGATCCTTTTTGTTGCAGGTTTTGTTAGCTTTTTGTTGTAGGTTTTGCATCATTTTTTAGATGAAACCCTAGTTTTCAAAGATTCAACCATATCTCTCAAACTACTATAGATATTTTCACAATTTTTTTTCTACAAATTGGGGGAAATAAGATTTCATTCCAAAAATCAGAATTTTTTGGAGCTGTTTTTAAATTTT
>VDFB02047230.1:232584621-232760861 GCA_007258455.2 Sequoia sempervirens | reverse complement strand
TCCCTCCAACATATCACCCATGGAACCGAATTCAAGGGGAATTTTGCAACTTAGGGATGGGGAACATGACCACAATACCCAAAACCAAGAGCTAATGCAAAATTTCAACATGACACAAACACTATCAACAATGGCTTTAGTTGGGGATGTATGCTTCATGTGGGCATAGCAAGATTTTAGAGAAACTTTGCGGTGCAAACCAGAAATAAAATAGGAGAGTGACAACCACTTGACATTAAAACCGACAAATAGTCAAAGCACATGAACCAAGAAGATTCCAATACCAATGCAAAGCCGAAATGTCATTCAATACAAACTAATCAAGTTGAACCCCATTTCTGCAACAACAAAAAAAATTTATGGCCCAAAGGCACAAGAAAACAAAATACCAACACTCGCCTCTTTACATTTTGTTTTGATTATATAAACACCACTTGACTGAAAAATAAAAATATTCATATCCTTGAATATGTGTAAAAACTTTGTGCCTTCAAAAGAATATGAACACATTCAGGCCCTGCACTGCTCTTCTAAATAAAATGGTTGACCATATAACATGGGGGAAACACCAAAGTTGATACTACCATATTTGCACTAAGCATATACGTCCACAGTACAAAGTTCATAATCACGAGGCAGCAAATTTGTCCAGATGAATAGGAAAATAAAAAATCTCATAATCCAGTGAATCAATAATATTCTAAATGCTAGCATCCTTAGGTAGACTAAAACCAAATTTAAATACCTCATACATTCAAAACAACTCACCCAGCTTTTGAATTGCTCTAAATCAGGTACTTCATCGGTTAAATCCTAGTAAAAAAGTATGAAGCTTAGGAAAATAATCAAGACATGCAGCACACAATAAATCATGCTGAAACTCGCGATTGTTTAAACAGGGTAGTTCATCATTCTCCAAATCCACAACCAGATCCCAATGAAAACTTTCGTAACCAAGTGAACGAACTACAATATCAGGCACAACAGTATCATCAGCAGCAATAATTGATCTGAGCACAAGGGGGATCCCTCAAGGACTTCCATTTAATTGTGGAACTCAGCAATTCTTGGTTTCAGTCAGATTGATCTATGCCACAAGAAATATACGTTGAAGAAACCTCTTCAAGATACTAAAGAGATATTTAGAAATATATCACTCATGGAACTAGATTCAAGAAGAATTTTACAACTCGGGGACGAGACACATGACTATGATTCTCAAAACCATGAGCTGATGCAAAATTTCAACAGGGCATAAACAGCAGAACTACTGGCTCTCTTTGTGACTAAGTCTATTCAGTCGACTCCACTCGAGAGCGGATGTTGAAGACAGTGAGCTACACCCAAACCAGGATAAAGAACCTATCAAAAAGCCCGACACAAAGAGGGACGATAGATCAATTATAAAGCAACTCAACATGTACATGGGAAGTCCTAGGTTTAAGTCTTCGCAAGTCTATGTAAAATAACACAGAATCATAGAAACACACCCCCAAAGTATGTCTCATAGGAGTATGTTGGAAAAATAGCCGCGCCTGAACCTCCGTAAGTAGCCTCCCAAAAAGCCCAGTCACATATAAGCTTGGTGGGCAGGCTCATGGAAAATAACAAACCGCCTGGGCCATAAAAAGTTAAGCGGTAAGCCCCAGCATGCGAACAATGCTACTCCCAAGAATGCCCTCGCGTCCTTATACTGCTATCAGGCTAACGATATTTATACATGCAAACCAGTTCATACATATCCAACAAAGATTGCCCTTGCCTGATTGCTGGAGTCTTTTTTAATTCTTTCATGCTATCACTCTAGAGAGACCGTTAAACGAATGACTTAATAGCTAATTTCATAATTAAAGCAAACAATTATAAAGAACAATGAATTAATAGCAAATTCCCTAATCAATGCGAACATTTGTTAAAGAAATTGATTGGAGAAACACCAATGCAAACAGTTACTGACGAATTTAATTGCAGAAATACCTTCGCGCTGAAAATCTTATGCATCTTGGACAGGTGCTAAATAAACCCGCCAATCTCAGCAGCAAGAAATGGAAGAAAATGTTGGGGATAGTGATGGCAATACGAGTTCCATTTAAGGCGCTGTTGATCATCGTCATTTTCGACGCCCTGCCTTGTTTTGTCCGATAAAAAGAAAGAAAATGAGTTTTTCTAGTTACTTCCGAACAGAAACATTTTTTCGTCTTGGATTTGGCCTCTGTTAATACGAAGAATAAAAAATATCCCCAAAAATATTCTGGCCTAATTCAACAACTGTAGAAAAGCAGAAGACGCAGTGATAAAAGTTGTACGTTCGCTTTTCTTCGATCGAGAAGGTTTTGAAATTCTGTTTTTTTTAATATTTTGAAAAGCGGGATTTCTGTTGATAAAAAAACTTAAGTGAAACGTCACCTGCAATAAAATATGTCTCTTATTAACTAATATTACTTTACAACAATCTTTAATATAGATGTAGTATTTGAGATTAGGATGTATATATGGGAGGTTTTGACCTTGAGTCTAATCCACCATATATATATTTTATTTATTTTTATTAGTTCCTCTGAAATAGGTTTACTATTGTAATTGATGCATTTGTTTTTCATTATTGCTTTTGAATGAGATTGTGTTGTTTAAAATATTTTTGATTTAAATATTTATTTTTTGTGTTGGAAAATTATGGTTTATCCTTTTTTTTATTGGTTTGAGTAGGGTGATTTTTTATTTTCCTATATTTTACATTAAGTATTGGTTTGAGTAGGGTGATTTTTCATTTTCCTACATTTTACATTAAGTAAATTAGGAAAAATATAGGGACATTATAGATTGTGGCAAATATTTAATCTTGCCAGTTTTGGCAGCAGGCTAGTACTGCAGGCTGGTACAAAAACAGTGAATGCATGTTTAATGCATTAAGTGCAAATTGTGTGAGATTAAATAAATGCAAATTCTAGAATCATCTTCCCCAGTTGGCTTTCTTGCACAACATCAATAGACTACTTTGGTAGGGTTTCGTAATTTTCTGGGTGTCATTCATTTTCCTATCTGCCGACAAGCTTGTGAGCATCCTTGAATGCTGAAAAACCTGCTCTTAAGACTTTGTGAGTGGCCATCTTCAGAACAACTAATCGATTTCTAGCCCTGCCTTGCACAATGAGTGTTGTATACCTGTTGTTTCTATTATGCCATGTGTAGACACTAAAAATTGTCTCAAACTTGTGATTTCTAAATTCTCCATCATTTCCCCTTTTGTCTTTGATAATTAAATAATTTTAATTATTTAATTATTTTCTAAAGACATAATTCTTCTTATCTAATTAATTCATTTTTTTTATATTTATTCCTCTTGATTAATTAAATAAGTCTTCTTCTTTCTAAAATTAATTATTCTTATTTAATTAATTCATTTTTTTATCTTTATTCCTCCTTGATTAATTAAATAAGTCATCTTCTTTCTAAAATTAATTATTCTTATTTAATTAATTCATTTTTTTATCTTTATTCCTCCTTGATTAATTAAATAAGTCCTCTTCTTTCTTATTTAATTAATTTTTTTTATCTTTATTCATCTGCTTTTTCTCTCCTAAATTAATTCTTCTTATTTAATTTAGTCCACTCTCTTGAATTTTGAATTAAATCATTATTTAATTCAAAATGATTCATTTTGTCACATTCCTCTATAATTAAATAATTATTTTAATTATTTAATTATTTTAATTATTATTTAATTTCTCTTATCTGTGCCAATCTCATCCTCCACATCAAATCTTATCTCTTGACATCTCATTTAATCTTGGCCCTTGATTGAATTATCTCATAATTTAATCTCAACCCTTCATCTTTATCATTTGCCATAATTTTGCCCTAACTTTAGTCCATACTACAACTTTCAATCTTGGCCATTGATTAAGACATCTTATTGGCATCCAATCTCAACCATTCATTCAAATTTGTCTTTTCTATAAAAGACATTACCCTTGTCATTTTCATTATCTACACATATTATGCAAGTACATGTTGCTAGTGTGAGACAACAATATTCAATATTTTGTTAGTCACTTGTCATAGGCTTATTATTGCACACTCAAATCTGAAGGCAATTATCATATTGAAGGAAAATGGAGAAGTGCAATGGAGGTGAATCAATGGTGGCATGAAGATTTGGTAATATTGTTTTATGCTTTATGTCTTTATGCTCATTTGTGCTTCATTATTGATTAGGGTTTGATTTATATGCTTTTTTGCATTAACCTTAATAAATTTTAGCCCTAATTGCATTGGTGAACCTGACAAATTTTGAGGAATTTTGGGGTTGGATCCTTTTTGTTGCGAGTTTTGTTAGTTTTTTGTTACAGGTTTTGCATCATTTTGGGACAAAACCCTAGTTTTCAAAGATTCAACCATATCTCTCAAACAGCTACGTATTTTCTCACAAATTTTTTTCTGCGGGTTGAGGATAATATCAAGAGCTTTCAGTCCAAAAATCAAATTTTTTGGAGCTTCTTTTATTTTTTTATAATCTTTTTGTTATTTTTCATAAAAAAATCAATTTTGAAGAGCAAATTAGAGAATTTTTCAAAAAAAATTATATTTCTGGAAAGCTCTCTAAATTTCAATAGGGCTCTATTCTTTATGTTTTAAATTTGGATGAAAAATAATTAGACAAAAAATAGATTTTTAAAAATTAGGGTTTTACAAAGATTTGCTTATATCTCACACACGGTTGCAAATCTTTTCACAAAAAAAATTCTACATATTTGGGTTAATGTTAGGCACCTTTAGTCCAAACATCAAAATTTTTGGACTTGTTTTGAATTTTTTATTATTTTTTTATTATTTTTCATAAAAAATTAATGTTGGGTGCAAAACAGCAAATTTTCGGATTTCTTTACATTTTTGGAAAGCTCTAAAAATTTTAGTAAGGGCTTGTTCTCTATATTTTATATTTTTTATTCAAAAATCTTTTACAAAAATTAATTTTTTCTTGACTAGCTAACCCTCTAATATTAAGATCAATTATCTTGTTAAGGCTTTGGCTTTGATGTTGGTTTTGTGAATGTGTAGAAAAAATAAACTCTTCAAAAGACAAATTGGATCAAGTGGACAAAAAAAATTTAGAGCTAAAGAAATTCTAGGTGCACACATTCCATCTTTCATCTCTAATCATTGCTTGTCAACACACTTCAATTTGGGGCTTAAAACGAACATCCTGTTTGCAATCACACTTTGAAATTGGGCTTAAAAAGAACCATTATCTTCCATCACACATTTTGGCTTTGGGTTAAAAGGAACAAGTGCTTCCATTGTTTGTTTACACACATTTCATTTATAAGGGTCAATTAATAACTGTGAGTGTGAATCTAGTGTGTGTCCTCCAAAACACCTCACTTGTTTCATTTTTGTCATACCCTTCTTAGGAGACCTGCTTGGAGCACACACCCCTCCAAGGGACAACCTCAATCCAGGTGTGAATCCCAAGGCACGCCTCTTTGGGAGTTGAAATCTTGTCACTCTTACTTTATACATTTGGGAAGTGAAGGTGAAGGGTGGATTACCCCTTTCTCCCAGTTGTGTGGCAGGATTTGGCTTTCAAAATATCCCTAGTCAACTTCATGCAAACTAGCTTGAGACCATTGGCCAATCTCCCCTCTTGAATAATTGTTAGGATTGTTCTTGTGCTTGGAAGTGTCTTCTTATCATAATCATTTGTATTACATCTTGCATCAAATCTTGTCTTGCATGTGTGAATATGTATTCAAGATTGAAATCTTAATCGAACGAGAAAAATCAAAAATCAAATATATATATATATATATATAAATCCAAAAACATTAGAAACATTTCAAAAATAAACAAATGTAGTTGTCCTCCAAGTCAAGTTATCCACATTATCTCCAAGTCAAAATTCTAATCCTCATTTTCATCCTAGCCTTTGCATTGTCATTTAGACTTTACCACCATGTCTGCAATTTACCTTGATATGCTTGCTAGTCAAGTTGAATACCAATTACTCCACAATGGTCAATACCAACAAGCCATACACTTCAAAAGATAATTCATCCAATCCAAATACCAATCAACCTCAACCCATGGTCAACTACCCACATACCCTTCTTACCAACAATCCATAAGCCCTAGTCATTCATCCATCTACCCTCACTATCAGAGTCACTTAACACAAGCCATGCCATTAATCCACAACAAATGTCTACTTGTCACCCTTATCCTGACCTTGACAAGGGAAGCCAAATTTTCATTAATCCCTTCCAAGCCTACATGTCCTATCCTAGTCCTTCACCTACTAATCCCATCCAAGTCTCCACTAACCCATGTCAAGCCTCCACGTCCTATTCTAGTCCATTATTAGTCAATCTAGTCTAAGTCTCCATGGCATATCCTAGTCCTTCATCCACCAATCCCTTCCAAGCCTCCATGTCTCATCCTAGTCCTATATCCACTACTCCTTTCCAAGTCACCCCATCCCAACACACATTTAGTCAAGAAAATCCTATCATTGTCCAAAGTCACATCCCATTTAATAAATTTGAGGATATATGTCAAGATGAAAACCCAAGGCATGACATAATAACTTCACCTTCATGTCAAGATCAAGGTAGTCCATCCCATGACCCTATCCTTAAATCAATTCAAGAAGTCCTTCTAGACAATCATAGCATCCAAAATACACCCATTCTTGACAAAGATTCTAGTCCCAATCATGTCATCCAAGACAACCCCATCTTTGACCAAGACATTGTCCTTGATCAAGAAGTCCAAAATGATCCACTCCTTGACCTTTACACCATTCATGATCAAACACTTGATGATGACCCTATCCAAGCTTCGAATATCAACACTTTCCAAAATGAGACACTTGCCTCCATGGGACACATAAACGATCTCTCTCCAGAACAATAGTCTTCTACTATGGACATATTTGCAAATGATCAAGCTATAGTTGAATTCACGAGACTCTATGACACTGACCATAAAGACAGTTTCAACATCAACTTGGAAGCACCAATAGAATCATTTGAACCTGACATCTCACAAAATCAAACCAAAGACATTAATCAGAAAGATATCCAACATGTCAATGCAACGACAACGTCTTATCAACTAGGATCATCTATCTTTGTCAGAGCAAGCTTTCTTGTAGATGAGTACATTCCAAGTAACAATGTCCACATACACAAGTATGGGTTAGCATCTTGCTTTCAAAACAAAAATACCCCATCGCAAACAGAATCTGTCAAAGCATGCAATATCAAGGCAAAGGACTAGGCATACATGAGCAAGGAATTCGAGAACCAATACAACTTCATAAAAATCCTAGACATCAAGGTCTTGGTTATTCCTCAGTCAAAGAATCAAATGATGTTAGTGGTACCTCCTTGATATTGGGAATAACTTTATCTAATACAAACATCAAAATGGGGGCTATGAGTAATCCTTGTCATAAAGTTGTTGCCAACACTCCTTCCATCCCCACCATAAATCTTCATTCCAACATGAATAAATCTCCCATTTGGAACCAACAAAAACAAAATTCTTACAAATCAAAAGTTCAAAATCAAATGCCAAAGGCCATTGAATTAAACAAAAATCTGAGTGGACAAATCAAGTTAAAATAGATCCCGAAGAAAAATGGATCAAGCAAAGAAAATATTTCAAAGGAAAAAGTCAATCAAAATGTGGAAGCCACAAGAAAAGAGGACTCCCACATATAATAAATGTCCACCTCCTTCAAAATGTTCATCAAGCAAGGCATCTAAAAGTGTTGGTTCCAAACGATATCCCAATCAAAATTCCAAACTTTGTCACCCACCCTCCCAAGTTTGGAAAATAAAAAGTGATTCATCCAAACGTCCAAACAACCCTTCCTCATCTACCATCATCTGTCATAATCCTACATCTCACCTAAAGTCCAAAAATTTTATGTCACAAATTCATCGCATCTTGGTAACAACTCTTTATCACAAGGACCCTCATGGCACTCTATCGTGATGTGTGTATTTTGATAATGCCAACTCTATAATCAGAAAGGACCACAATGACATCAATCAGTTGTATGCAAGCACTATGATCCTGACAAGACAACTACTTTAGAAAGGTCATTATTGGCATATCATGGCACCAGTCTCTACATTAGCACTGTTAGTGGATTCAGGACATTTAGTGGTCAACTAAGGCATCAAGGCCATCCAAAAACACCAATTTAAAAAATAAAAAATAAAAACAAAAAAATCAAGAAAATAGTAAAGAGAAAAATTTCTTCCAATAGTTAAAACCATTTTATGGCACTTTGGATAAGTACCATGATAAAAACCTGGAAAATAGGTGTCATGTGTAAGGATAATTATCTATGTGGACTATTACACTTGGGTGAAAGTCATCTCATCTCCCATACTCTTCCTAATACTCTTCCTATGACATTTCCTTATAAAAATTTCATTTATCCATCTAAGCATTGGCATTTCCATCCTTTGATCTTGATAATGACTAGTGTACAAACATAAATTATGCTTTGGGAAACCTCTTGACATGTCTATCCTTTGGTCATATACTCATCATGAAACATCATGTCATTGCCTTCATAGCATTATCTAGACCTATATTATTCCTATATGACATAGTCCTTGAAAGATCATATGACAATTCCTCCAGTCTTATGTCCCCTATCTTTTATCAAAGTCCACATATCATCATTTCATGTTTGTCACCTATCTTGGTTTTCCCTTGTCAAATGGTCTAAGGATACTCCATCATGCTATTCAGTCTTGAAAAGATGCCATTCTAAATGCAACCTCCCATGTCAAACAACGTCATCATCATCGTCACCTGTCAATTGGTATTCAACTTGACTAGGGGCAAAATCATGTTTGTCCTCGACATCATTCACATGCATAAAATTTCAAAAATCCAAAAAAATCATAAAATTTCAAGAAGCCAAAAAAATCATAAAATGTCAAAAAGTCAAAAAAATCATAAAATGTCAAAAAGCCAAAAAAATCATAAAATTTCAAAAAAAAAATCAAAATTAAAAAACATAAAATTTCAAAAGATAGAAAAATCATAAAATGTCAAAAATCCCAAAAAAAATCATAAACATCAAAAATCCAAAAAAATCAAAATATCCGAAAAACAAAAAACATCCAAATAACTCTCAAAAATCCCAAAATCATGGGTCAGCATTTGTCACGTCAATCAAATAAGGCAAACATAGTCACATCGGTCAAATAAGTCAGACAATGTCCATCTTGTCAAACATTAGGTCACATCGGTCAAATAAGTTAGACAATGTCAATCTCCTCACACAAAGTCAGCTTTCATCAGACATAGTCACACTCGAACACAAGACAGTCATCAAAAATTCCACATTCAAATCGTGTTCCAATAGACATTATAGTCCAATTGGTCATTAAGTTAAACTCAGACAACATAGTCCAATCAGTCATCTAGTCACATTAGTCAAATTGCCAAAACAATGTCAATCTCGTCACTCTTTGTCCTCTCCAAGATGTGTCCTTCTTGGACTTGGACCTCGTCAAAATGTCATTTGTCTTTTCAGGATGTCTCCTTCCTGACCCTAGGCACTATCAAACCGTTAAACCATTAAACTGTCGAATTGTCAAACCATCATGCAAACAATTTTTAGCAAACAAATATTGACACACATTGAATGGTTGTTGATTTTTCTGGTCTATTTTGTCTTATCTTTTTTCTATTTTTTTTAATTTTTGTTGGTCTGTTTTGTCTCTTGGTCATGTTACTAGCTACCTTGAGGATGTCCCATAGTGGATTTAGAGGTGCGATGACGTCTCATGAACCATTTTGTTTTTTCTTTGATTATTGTCTTTGTCTGCGACTATCTATTTTGCAAGTGGATGACCTTGCACACCTTGGTCTATGTCATACCATGGTGTTTGTTGTCCATTTGTGTCATTTTACTGCCCAATGATGATAAGTGCAGAGTCTTATCTAACAAAATGTGCATCTTTAAAGTTGTCTCCACTAACATCCATATCCTCCATGCTAACATTTCTTCTATGTCGCTTATCTATTTTCCTCTTATCCATTTTGAGAGCACACTCATGTTCTTTGAACCTGCATGTCCTTTCAAGGGGGCATACCACAACCCTCCTCGTCATCCTTCCTCATCCTATTTTTCCCCGGGGCATGTTTTGATTGAATTTCTTTGACACAACACGATAAACTACATTGTATCAAAGAGAGGCAAAATGTAGACACTAAAAATTGTCTCAAGCTTGCGATTTCTAAATTCTCCATCATTTCCCCTTTTGTCTTTGATTAAATTTAATTATTTTCTAAAGTCATAATTCTTCTATTAATTAAATAATTTTAATTATTTAATTAATTCATTTTTTTATCTTTATTCCTCCTTGATTAATTAATTACATCACTAATCAAGTCCCCTTCTTTCTAAAATTAAATAAATTCTTATTTATTTAATTTTTATCCACTTTCTACTATAATTAAATAATTATTTAATTATTCATCAGCCTTTTCTCTCCTAAATTAAATAAATTTTATTTATTTAATTTGGTCTACTCTCTTGAATTTTGAATTAAATCATTATTTAATTCAAAATGATTCATTTTGTCACATTCCTCTATAATTAAATAATTATTTTAATTATTTAATTATTCATTGGCCACCTAAATTAAATAATTTTTATTATTTAATTTCTCCTATCACCTCTTTATCTGTGCCAATCTTATCTTCAACATCAAATCTTATCTCTTGACATCTCATTTAATTTTGGCTCTTGATTAAATTATCTCATAATTCAATCTCAACCTTTCATCTTTATCATTTGTCATAATTTTTCCCTAACCCTAGTCCATACTACAACTTTCAATCTTGGCCATTAATTAAGACATCTTATTGGCATCCAATTTCAACCATTCATTCAAATTTGTCTTTTCTATAAAAGACCTTACCCTTGTCATTTTCATTATCTACACATATTATGCAAGTACATGTTGCTAGTGTGAGACAACAATCTTCAATATTTTGCTAGTCACTTGTCATAGCTTATTATTGCACACTCAAATCTGAGGGCAATTATCATATTGAAGGAAAATGGAGAAGTGCAATGGAGGTGAATCAATGGTGGCATGAAGATTTGGTAATATTGTTTTATGCTTTATGTCTTTATGCTCATTTGTGCTTCATTGTTGATTAGGGTTTGATTTATATGCTTTATTGCATTAACCTTAATATTTTTTCCCTAATTACACCATGCATTATTTATCACTACCACCACCTCCATACAAGTTAAATGAGCTCCTAATCTTAAGTCACTTTTCAACTTTTTTCCATTCTACTCTAACGAAATAGTTTCCATTTGACTAAAATCCTTACTCAGTTTTCAGGAGAACAATTTCAACTACCTCAGAACAACTGTAATGCGTAATTGACACTTTGAAGAAGGCCACAAAATAGGTAAGTAATGGGCATGATACTATTATTGATATTGCAAACAGTTATTTTTTCTTAAAATATAAGGTAAACAAAAGAGGAGGCGATTTGTGTTTGGCTTCTAAACTTTAGTGAATAACTGAGAATGTACCCACATGGAAAACTCTTATTTAACCATTTATTGAATAATTGAGTATGCACCCACATGAAACCCCCCATGTTTGAGTTCTCACCATTTAGGGAATAATTGAGAATGTACTCACATGCATTATGCAAAGACACGGTGGAATTATGGATGTGATAGTGGTTTTGGACCCAGTATATGGGGAGAACAATCCCCAGAGTGGGTGATTTGTAGCAATGGAACATAATAATGTCGGATGTAGGTATTACCCCAACTACGAAGTCATCTTTTTTCCTCATTCTTTTTATAGAGAAATAAGGGATACTGAGAAGAGTTCTAGAATTGCAAATGAAATATCAAATCGGCCAAATATTGTGGAGGGCTAAACCTACTGGATACCTAGTCACCAAGGTTATTAGTGGAACTCGTCTAATATTTCCTAAGCTTGGCACAAATTTTACAATATTTGGTTTCTTGTAATCTATCGCCTATGTGGCCAGAAAGTTGGGCAGATTTGCAAAGGGTAAGTATCTTCACTATGGTAAAATGGAACCCTTAATAAGTAGTTGCATGTTTTGAGTTATTTTCCCTTGTTTCTTTCAATTTCTTAAATCATGTAACTTAAGTACCTATCTGTTTTGAGTTATTGAATATAGATTTGCAGAGGGTTTCAAAGATTTCGACTTGTCGTTGTTTTTATTATTTTAGGTGTTTGTCCTCGCTCGCATAGAGTAAGAATCTTTTTGTGAGCACTATATGGTTTCTACTTTATTATATATTTTTTCAAAGAAATATGTCCTATATTTTGTAAAAGGAACAAAACAGTTACTCCAATCTTACAATAGGGTTACCTACATGGCCCCTTCCTTTCCAATACATCTAAGGAATGTTCTTTTATTGAATTAACATCTTTATTGATACTTCTAGATTTTCTTTTCATAAGTAGTGTCAATTCTATTGCAAACGTCTTCAACTCCCTTTCTCGACAGGGAGGGGTCTATCTTTCTGAAACATTGCCTTACATGTTGATTTCTACAAAATTTTCAATAGTTGTCTCGTTGTCTCTCTCATTTAAGTATCCCCATATATTTACTTCTTTCAATTTTTGTTATTTGATTGGATATTGTTGTGATCATGGATTTGCAACTGGTAAATAGTGTACATTAGGCCTATAAGAGTTTGATAGATTTTGCTTTACGCTATGTCTTCCCTTTTTTTGGGTTTTATTTAGTTTGTATAAGGGTTAATTCTGAACAAGGTCAAGATGTTTGGAAACATTCCCCTTACTGGGTGAGAGAGATATTTTCAGTCAATATTTGAACCTTCACCTTTAAATTGGGATAAATTCATCTCATTATTTTCTAGGAATATAAAAGTTGCATAAGCGATACATGAGATTAAGTTCCTAAGAAAAAGACAGTTAACATATGTGCCTTTGTGAGAATTATTCACTTTACATATTCACTGATATTCTGATTTACATTTGATGAGCAATGTCGATTACTCCCTAAGTGTCTATTATTTAGAAACATCCAAACCTATGTGTTGAACATGATTTACAAAGTAACTCTGTTGATCTGTGAATATCTGGATGTTATATTCAGAATGTTCTCATTGTGAAATTTGGGCTTATAGATTTTTTAATTCTTTCCAGCTGAAGTGGAAGGGTGGCTTTTTGTACATTGATGGGATTCTTTATGAACTTTATGAGACCAGGTTCCATACACCATTGGAGCATTTTATCAATGGAAAAATGTAAGTTCAAATTCTCGTAGGTTTCTACCTTATTTTAAACATGGGTATAGACAGTTCTTTTAATATGTGCTCTCCAAATGCAGCTATCCATTGGAAATGCAAATGATGCACAGGGATTTACATAGTGGTTAGATGGTTATTGTGGTGATTCTCTTCAAAATCGATAAGTAGATAAACATGTTTCTAGATCAGGTAGTATCAAAATCTTTTATGGTTGTCTTTATCTACAATTTTGTTTGTTGCAAATTGCAGGAAAATTCAAGGGACTTGTTGCAGCTTAGGGTAAATTAAAATTATATCCGAGGCTTGTTGCAACTTTGGATACTTGGATTCTCTCTTAGTTTTATGGCTTTAATAAATATCCACACACAACCCAAGAATCTATCCATTTATTAGAATCTAAGGAACGATTTTTCATCATATAACATAGTGTCATTTTAGTTGAAATTCTGGTAGCTTGTTTATACACGTTAGCAATCACTCATTTGGAAAAAGGGTACATGCATATGGGATGATATTTTGAAATCTGATTAGAATTTAAATTTTTTAATGAAATCAATTAAACATTTATACATAAAGTAGGTTCCTCTCACAGACATATCCAACACGTTTGATCTCTTAAACCATAGCTATAAGAGATTCACCAATTAGCAACATACGAACTTGTCCGCATGCCAAATACTATGGCTTTACAAGTATTATCAATGAAAGCTTTAAAATAGAAATGAGAGCACCAAAATGCAGGTTGAATATTTGAAGTTTAAGAGAAATTTTGAGAACCTATAAGATCAGTAGAATTTTTGTATAGGCTAATGTCTTCAGTTTCTTTAGTAGTTCAACTAGGTAACTTTTTAATTTTACTTTTATGTGTGCAATTCTAAGAGATCTAGCCTAAGGAAAGATTTATCCCTCAATAAATTATTTTTCTTATTACTTCGTATTCAAAATTTCTTGATAGTTGGTCAAGAGTTTTGTCAATCTAAAGTTTGATTTTGAATAAACTATTCAACACTGTTATATAAGTATTATTGATAAATTATAGAAAATGTGGAAATTAGAAATATGTAAATATAGGTTAGAGCTTTGGAAATTTAAACAAAATTTGCTAGAGCTATCAGATTAGAGAATATTTTTACACGGGACATGTATTTGAGTTAACTAGCTCTATCTAGGTTTAATCAGTGCTTGCATTTCTAATTAGTGTAGTTTGGAACAATGTGGCTTACAATGCTTGAGCCAGAGATAATATCTAACCTGGATTATTTTTACTTATGAGCATTTTTGGTTTGAAATTTTAATTACTATTCCTCTTTCCTTGTTGTTTTATAATTTTTGTGTCATGTCATCTTCTTTTATATGGACAGTTCTGGCCATACATTCCCACTTTTCAAGGGTATCAAGTAGTGAAAATAACATATGTGAAACCAAGCGAGCTGGATTTGAATGGAAATTATTTCTATTGGTATAGGGGCTCGCTAACGACTCGACCATGCACAGAGGGAGTGATGTGGGCAGTGACTAAGAAGGTTTGTGACCAAATCTCTTGAGTAATTTTTTTGCTTTTTGTATGATATGTTCCATTAAAATTAAACATCTTAGATACGTGTTAGAATTTTAATTTCTATTGAAATAGTATGCAAGATAAACCTCTCTCTAAATTGGAAGTGGAAGCTCCCTTGTAACTAAAACTAATCTTGGACACTAGACTATGGAAAAAATCTACAAGTACCCGAATCATGCACAATAAATCTCTGGGGTTTTTTTTGCAAAGTGAAACAGATTAAACCTGCCCTATGTTTTTGCCTCGGGTATGAGCACAAGACTAAAATCAACTCTTCTTTCACATATGAGATTTTATATTTTTGGATTCTAAATTGTATGAATCAACAACTAATATTAACACAACAATCACTTATCCCATTGCCTAAAAGCAGAATCCAACAACTGTGTACAATAAACTTTAAGAAATAAATTACTCTTAATAGACAAAGAATAAATGATTTCAGAATCTGAATAACTGGAGCTACATACTGTTGAGGGTGGTTTTCACACAACCACCCAAGGCGTTCGCCATTATGAGCATACCACACAATGGGTGTGTGATCCTCTACGCATGAGAATAACAAGTCCTCGTCTTTATTTTATTTGAGAAATGTCAGAGGCCTCTCGTTAACTATATATACAACTAGCTATTTAAATTGTAAAAACTATGATTCAGAGGCATCACTAAGAGTATAATATGGGGAGTTCTCTGCCATTGAAAAATTGCAATGTTTCTTTGTTACTAAATGATCTATTTGTTGTAGATTAACAGAGATTCAATGGTCAGCTTATATTCTGTTATGTATCGAATGCACGACTGCAGAGCTAAATTCATTAAGTTAATTTGTCTCATTTTTTGAGATTTGATTTGAATTATTCAACAAGAATTATTTGGGAGTGGTTCTCACTTTTATACATGTTTTCTCATTTACTAGATTGTATCCCTTTAGAGCTTTTCTGATTTTGATTACTACATGATAAGAGAGATTTAGAAGCCACTCATTTTGCTCTAGTTACATTTTAGTTTTTTGCACTCCTTTTTCTAATGGCATTTTTTCAAGTTTTTAAGTCATAAAATTCAGTTTTGCTTGTCATACCTAAACATTTTAATTGATTAATATAAATAAGAAAATATTTGTTGTGGGTGTATTGGTTCTTTTATATTATGTTGGTGAGTTGTAATATTTCAAGACGGTTTACACATTTTCTTTAGTTCTTGTGTATTATAATGGCAAGTTGTACAATTTTGAGATGGTTTAAGAATTATCTTCATTTTATACTGACAACTAGCAATGCTCTAAAATGGATTGCGCAAACAAAATCCTTTTTTTAATTGCTTTAGATAAACTAGAAAAAGACTTGAAATGTTGAGTAGCACTTATGATGGTTCATTGCACATTATTTCTTCAGAACCCTCAATTACACTATCTCTAATAACATAATCTCTTGGTGCATGTCTAATCATGTTTTACAAACTCCGCTTCAAGGCTGGATGATGGCTATTGTAAGCTAATTAATTTATTTGGAGTTTTAACCATCCTTGTAACATAGGGATAACATAATATAATCATATCTCATATGAAGTAACGTTAGGTATTTTCAAGGGATTTTTCCATGGTTATTCTTTCATCAATGTATGCTTGATTATCAACCATGCTCTTACGTACATTATTTATTTTGGGTTTCTTACATATTACATTTCTCAAGGTGGATGCTTAACAAAATAATTTATTTTTTGTTTCCTTGGTTATATGATTACATTTGATCTTGTATCACTTCTCTGCAATGGGGTTGCAGTATCTATGGTAATGAAATATGCAGATAATATTTGCAAGGTACATTTGCTATTACATTTAACCTATTAGTATTAGTTGTGCATATGAATGCCCTTCCATGTTGTATCTAACATCCACCAAATTGTTACAGGTTTACTCAACTTTCGTTGCAATGCTTCTTACAATAATTATTTCAATGGTTCTTTTTGGATTTCAGTTGACTCTTACGTTTTTCTTTGGTTCTATTTTAGTATTACATTTAATGGTTTGTTTCTTTCCATTGGCTAAGGCTTCACTACACTTATTATAATTTGTCCTTTGCCAGTATGAATTGATCCTTTCCTTTGAAAAAACAAAAAGTTTAATGATGTGCTTCCTTGCAAGGTTGTGTCCGTATCGGTTTATTTGCATTCTAAGGGTAAGACGCCAAGGTGAAATCCAGTTGTTGAAGTCAGGGATAAATATTCTCAAGAGTTAGAAAAATGACTTTCTTTAGGGCAAGTGAGGGTAACTCTTAATTCAAAACTGTTGTGGATAGACCTCCAATGTCATAATGTACCAAAGAAGTCGAGCTTTGTTCCTTTTTGACTCAAAGATGGTGTACCCATTTAGCACTTTAGATATTACTTCGTTATCTAATTCAGATTTAAGGAAGCAAAAGGACTCCCAACCTCACCTAAGAAGAAGAGCTTCATAGTCATTGAGTTGATATTTATATCAAATATAGCTAATTGATAAGAGTCTCAAAATTGTTTGGACCTTATACACGTAAGATACTTCATATTATCTAATTCAATTTAATTGTTTCTGGGTTGTTTAAGAGTTGAATACTAGTATCTTCCCTGCTAAACATTTAAATTGTGCATATGTAGATCAATTTCTATATTGCAGATGTTAGTTCTATTTTGGAATCTATGTAAGTGATAAAAATAAGAAAAATGTTTAAATGCATAAACGTCAGCATAGTATATTTTCTTTAGTTATTCTTTTATAAATAAATTTGTTAATCATACATTCTCAATTTTGATACTTCTAGAAATCATATGCAAAATTATTGTACTTGTGAAAGAACAAAAATGAAATATTAAATTAGGAAAATTAAGTAAACTAAGGTTTTCTTTCTTAATGCATATATGCTAATATAGATCAAATTTAGAACTTTCTACATCTGAAAAATCCTAAATTTTGTCAATGGGGGCGATCGACTATATACACACATGCACACACAAACACTCCATAATTTACACAAACTGTACAAAGTTTTATAATGAATACAAAATTTTATTCAACCTTTGGACTTTCTACATCTGAAAAAATATCATATGGCTAATAACAATTTCTCCAAAACCCATGATGGTGAAAGTGTTGTCTTCAACTCTGCAACACATAAACATGAAACTCTTGAGATTTTGCAACTAATCCAATTCATGAAAAATAAAAAATATTGGCCCAAAAACATGAGGATTTCCATCATTATTTGGATAAACAAGCAAAATGAGTTTATTTCTAAACACTTTTAGAGAACAGTAACTGAGACAAGTAATACAGTTTCCTTGATTTGTAATACAATAACTGATACAAGTAATACAATTCCTTTCAACATATTTTCGCTACTACATACATGGATTCTACACTAACATAAGTTAGTTGTAGGTTAGCTATAGGCGATCTATAACACATCTATAAGTTAGTTACAAACAACCCAAGAATATATCTAAAGCCTCTATATCATATTCCAATGATCATCATGTCTATCAAAAAGACATACACCTCCTAGGACTCCCATGACGAGGGTGATTTTTGGTCTACTATTGACTATAATATCTAAAACTACACCAATAACACTCACATAAATATGTGGATCATGTCATCAAAACAAGTTTTCAAGAATACACATAATGATCTACATAAATTCTCATTCTCTCATTGTGACTCTTCCCAAGTCTCACAATTTCTTATATGAAATAAAATCTAGGAAGAAACAATAGACTATAAAGAGAAAATATTCTAACTATACTAGATACCATGTCCTTTTTCCTTAACAATACCTAATTACTTAAACCCACTGACAGTAATAGATCAATAAATCAACAAGGATGTAAGCTTCTCAATTGAAGCAAGATCAAACTAATAACCACAATCACTATGGAATATTCTCAACACAATCCCTTGCACTCCTCAAATCTATCCTCAAAATAAACTCATGCACATGACAAGGAAAAAGAAAGACACCATGTGATGCACTCCACAAATAAGCTCTCTAAACTTAACAATTGTAGCTAAGATTCATTACCATGAAGAGACAAAGTACAAAAAATAGAATGCATACGGGAAAAATAGGTGAGCAATACCTATCAAATGATTCTTTTTTGAACGGACCGAGAGTGAGGAATGAGATTGCTCCATCCATGAACAATTTCCTTATTAGTCCATGTTAAACTTGTGTCCAACTCTAGGTGAAGGCTCCTTAATCTTTTTATTGAGGCCTCATCATAGAGCCCTGTTCCAAAATTTGATTTCCAACCTCACCCAAGTCTCTAGTATCCATTAACACCTAATAGACTATCTCATGTTTGAACTTTAACTATATAACTATAATCTCTAAAAACTCCCAAGGCAAAATGACCATTGCACTCAATACTAAAATACTACCACAAATCAATGCCAAAGCTCCCTTTGCATAATGAATACAAAATCAAAGAACTGACCATGATGTGATTTGCATCTCTCTCACACAAAAGATATATATGTTTACAATCAATCAAGTTACTAAAGTGCATAAATTTACTAGACATTTTTATCAAAAAAACTAAGACACATCATGAATTTAATTAATACAGTTAATTAAGATTCCCTAAAAATTATATAAATTATTTAGAATCTATTATCACTATTAATTATTATCATTTGGATAAAATGATTCTTAATATATTTATTTCTTATTAAACTAAAATTTGAATTCAAGTAAAACTAGTATCTTGAAAATTGAATCTATCTTTCAATTTAAACTATAATAAATTAGTGGTTTGGATCTCTTTTTATTAACTTAAAAAGGGATTGATTTGAAATCAGACACAATTCCTTGTATCTAGTCTTATCAGATACCTACATTCAAAACTACAGAAGGGAAGCTTAATTTAAAATAAATACTTTAATACTAAATTTGGTCTCTACCTTATCTTTAGGATTATAAACACTTCTTTTTTCAAAAATTACAAGTTGATAACTTCAAGCCAAATCTGTTTTAATACCTAAGTTCATTATGCATAAAACTTTAGGTTCACTTTTCATGTTGTAATTTTAATCCTTCTACTGCTAAACTAAAAGCTCTTTGCTAGGCAGCAGGAACACGATGCACTGCGTCACTTGTTTTAAAATGGACTCTTCTATTAAATTGTTGTTATATCTCATTAGTTAATATTTCAAATTGGCAAGTGTAATCATGTATATTAATGTTTGTGATCTTATTGATCCAAAAGTTCCATTTTTTGTTGTTTGAGTAATGTATTTGATGTTATTTTATAATCATATGTTAATCTTATAAAGGAATATTAATGTAAGTATCAATGTATATGTAAGGGTGGTAATTAATTATGTGTGTTAATTGTTACAAGTTGCTTATGTAGTTATTATTAATGTGTATGTTTAAAGGTATTTGTCATATTTGTAATGTAATCCTATGAAACTCCAACTCTGAAAGATGATAGTGAAAATAATCAAGGTGTCAAGGGTAAAAAAGAACTCTTAATAACTACAAGGAATGTGGTACAAGGAACTCTGTTTATCCAACTTCCAAAGAATATAAAGGAAAAAGGTTGGGAGTACTACAAATTCCATCCCAAAAGGCATCACATTAGAGGTATTCTTGCATCTCCAATTATAAAAGACATATCAATGAAAAGGATGAAGAATCGAGGATTGTAGATATTGATAAAATCATACCATGAGACAAACAAATAAGGATAAGCCTAAAATGCTAAGTCCAAAGGATAATACAAAGGAAGCATTAGTAGTTGGGGATCAAGAAAACCAAAGAACTTATAGTCAAAGTACTCGAATAATGATAAGTCTAAAACTCTAACTCCAAAAGATAGAAAATGGTTATAATGAGAGTTAGGGGTTAGGAAAAAGGTATGTCAAGATGAGAAAATCTGAAGCCCCAAAACTTGATAATTCTTAGGATTTCTTCATCACTTAAACTTACAAGGAAAACCAAGAGATTAGAGGTCTGGACATAATGAAAGATAACTTATCTATACATCCTAATTGAAATCCTACAATTAAAACCTCTTCATAAAATTCACTAGGTCAATGTTGCTTTAATTTCACTCTCTTAACTCTTGTAGGGATACCAAGGACTTTAGGATATCAGGCATTGTTGGTAAATAGATTTGTCACTGCAATTATATCTTCAAAAATGATCTTGTTCACTCAAAGAGAAATTTTAATTGTACCAACAATTGGAGAGATCACTATGAAACAATCTTCTTGTACATTTGAGAGGAGCAACTCCATCATATGATCAAATTTGATATTTTTATGATATTTTAACCAAAAATATTGAAAGGTGAAAAGGCAAAAATTGAATGAAAATGACTCTTAGAAACCCTAGTTATAGACACACCAATATACTAACTATGATTCCACAAACTTACACAAATGTAAAGAAAGATCTAAATGATAAAAGGAAACAATAAGCATGGTGTTGGAACAACAATTGAAAATGACATGCAATCTCACATATTATGAGATAAGCTATGCCAATGCACTCAAATCAAGATACCAAGATTATGAATGCATCTATTGTGCATGTTGCACAACTTGAAAGTGCTCAACATATGACCAGTGGTTTTCAAGAGGACATAGAGAGATTACTGATTTAACATACAAGAAATCAATAATTATAACTCAAAAATACACCTAAAACATACAAACAAAATATAATCTTTATTATCTCTTTAAAATTATTTAACTTCAAAATCTTCTACCAAACTGATTTGTTTATCTTCATGGGTTATGCTCTCTCTTGAAAAATAAAAAATAAACACTTCAAAATATGCAGCTTTAAATCTTGCTCTCAATCCTTCATCAACTAACATCAAACCATTCAAATGATTACCAATTAACATTCACTCTATGTGAGTGTAATGCATCCATGCAAATAGTTCAAGCTTTTAAGTGTGTGGATTTATTATTTCTTCTCCTCTTCCAAACCTGAGAAACAAAAACATATGTGTCAATGTTACAACTCACTTATGAATTTCCCTTGATATCAACATGACAATGTTATTTATTATGATTCAACTAGTGGTGAATTCTCCCCATTCTAATGAGCTCCTTAAGGAAAAAAGGACCGTTAATCTGCAAGCATAGGCACATTCAAATTCCTCATCTCATCATCCACCATAGTACCATATGATAACTCCATGTGAATATCCGATGGTGGTCCTACAATCATCACAGTTTATGATATCACATTTCTCTAAAGTATTTTGTCAAACAGTTTATGTGTCATGTCTATGATTTGTTGTATTATGCGCAGATTTGCTAGGGAAGTTGTAGCTACATTATCTTGTTGAAAATGTAGGTTAGAAGATAAATCTTCCAACCTGGAACCGTGTCACCTGGGTTGGAGAGATTGGATAAAATTTCTTGCCTTTTCTCCTTATCTACAATGCACTTGCCAGTTTGGAAATTTTCCTTTTAGCAACGACTCTACTTTGTTTCGAAGTTAATCTCTGCTTTATTTTATCGATGGTGAGTAAAATATTATAAAAAGGAATTGATGTGGGTATTGTAGATATAGATTGAAGGTTTTTGCAGGAAATGACACAAAAAGAAAGGGAGATTGTACTGAACAGAAGGAGTTGAACATTATCCAAGTTTGCAATATTGTTGTGGATGCCAAGTTTTGGTAGTTGTAAATTTCTTCTTTTTCTGTAGTAATAAAATCTCTCTTGTTGAATGTTGGTTTTTCCCCATAGTTAGGGGTTTTCTAGGGTAAATCATTGTGTCAAAGTGTGATTGGTTTTCTCTAATTTTTTGCTGCATTAAGTATTTTTTGTGAATGGTGTTGTGCATATTTTATTTCTTTGTTTCAACAATTTGATTTTTGTTATTCAAATTTTTGAGTTTAAACAATAGTGAATTTATTACTGGGTTTCACGACACCAATACTCTGAAAGAGAAAACTAGGGCTTAATCGCATAGGTGCAAGTTTTGATTTTCATTTTGTGTTCAGGGAGGTTTAAGTTCAAGGGTTTCAACAATGGCAACAACTGGATTAAGAGATCCAGATAGACTTGAGGGGGCTTCAAACTTTGGCTTGTGGAAAATAAGAATTCTTTTGTTACTAGAGGAGAATGGTTTGAAGGAATACACAACCACTACCATTTCTATTCTGAAAGACGCTACGCTACTAGCGACCTACTAGAAAGAAGATGCCAAAGCTAGACGCATTGTTATGGATGGGTTCAAGGATCACCTTGTTCCTCATATTGTAGATTTAGACACTTGCAAAAAGATGTATGATGCCATACTCAACCTATACCGTAGTTCAAATTTAAACAAGTAGCTAATTCTTAGAGATAAGTTGAGAAACACTAGAATGAAGAAAGGGGAGAGCATTGTGGACTACCTTACCAGGATTAGAATAGTAAAAGATGAGTTGGTAACTGTTGGGGTAGCAATACCAGATGATGAGGTTGTTAGGATTGCATTGGAAGGATTCACAAAAGAATGGGACATCTTTGTCAAAGTTGTATCCGAATAGCAAGATATTCCTAATTGGGACTGTTTGTGGACTGATTTTACTTAGGAAGAGTTACAAATGAATTATGTTAATGGAGGAAATAGTAGTGGTCATAAGGGTGAGGTAGAAGAGAATGTTGCTCTTGATAGCAAAGGCAAAGCCAAGAAAGGCTCAAGCAGTGAGTCTACCTCAAAAGGAGACAAGAAGAAAAAGAAATACTTGAGAAAAATTAAATGTTATGGTTGTGATCAGCTAGGACATTATGTTAGTCAATGTCTGAATTGGAAGAAAGGAGACAAGAAGAAGAAGCAAACAACAACTTCAACGAATGTTGATGAGCTATCCTCTAGACTAGAAAATGAGTTTGCTCTTCTAAACTGCTTATCTAGCTCAAACACTAAAGGGTTTTGGTATATTGATAGTGGTGTGTCATGCCATGTGATAGGAGTTAGAGAAAACTTCTCCAACTATAAAGTAGAAGAGATAGGCTTCCAAATAAAAATGAGAAACAATTCCACATGCACTCCAGCTGGGAGAGGGACTCTTTCATTTCAGATGGAGTGAAGAAGTGATATTAAGATCACAAATGTATTACATGTGTCAAGGATGTGTATGAATCTAATTTCAATATCTGCCCTTGGATACAAAGGGTGCATCGTACTCTTTAAGGGACATAAGGTGTATTTAAAACACAAGGACTGGAAGAAGGCAAATCAAATTGGGGCTAGAAGTGACAATTTATACGCGTTGCATTTTGAAACTCCAAAGGCACTAGTGAGCAGTGACAACAATAGAGAAATATGAGAGCTATGGCATAGACAGATGGGACATATACACCATGGGGCATTGAAATTGCTCAAAGAAACCATGATAGGAATTCAATAGTTGAGTGTAGAGCATGGTGACGTGTGTAAAGGATGTGCACTTGGGAAATTTTCAAAGGAAATCTTTCCTAGAAGTGATAGTAGAAGTACAGGTGTTCTTGATTTGATACATTATGATATTTGTGGTCCCATGTCTACCCAGTCTTTGAGGGGTTATGAGTATTACATAACCTTCATGGATGATTTCTCTAGGATGACCTAGATATATTTCTTGAAGACCAAAGATGAGGTCTTCAGTTGCTTCTAAGAATTTAAAGCTCTTGTGGAGAATATGATAGGTAAGAAGATCAAGGTTCTTCAGATAGACAATGGGGGTGAGTACAAAAGCAAAGCCTTCAAAGATTTTTGCACCAGAGAAGGAATAAAGAGAGAGTGGACTATTCCCTACAACCTACAACAAAATGGGTTTGCTGAGCGTAAGAACAAGACAATTGTTGAAGCAGCCAGGGCCATTCTATTTGATCATGATTTTCCTAAGTATCTTTGGGCAGAGGCTTGCAACACAAGAGTCTATATTTAGAATAGAGTATCTCATAAGATTTTGGGGAAAATGACACCAAAAGAAGCCTGAGGTCAGGCATTTTAGGATCTTTGGCAGTATAACATACTGTTACATACCATCAAAGAAACAAACCAAGTTAGATTCGACTGCAAAGAAAGGTTTCTTTGTTGGATACAATGAAACCTCCAAGTCATGCAGGATCTTTATTCCAAAGATGAGGAGGATCATAGTGAGATGTGATGTGAAGTTTTTGGAGGAGAAAGACTTCATAAAATCTCAATATTTTCCAACACTTGAGCAAAGTCAATAGATTGAAGCTCCAAAAGTGGATCAGGAGTCTTAGGTATAGGGTAGTACACGATAGGAACAAATGCAGATATAGGTACGTTGGGTGAGTTAAGTCCACAAGATCAGGAACAATAGAATAAGGAACAACAAGCTCCATCTATTGGTTTATCTCCTATCAACAGGAGAAGGACTATTCGAGTGGAAACTTAGATTGCGTGATATGCTCAGGAGTTTATGGGAGCTCCTAGAATGAGTGGCAGGGAGAGGAGACCGCCAGCTAAATATTTAGATTATGTGGCATGAATAAGCGAGCTCATTAATAGTGAGCCTTCTAGTTATCAAGATTTTGCATAGCAGTGGATTTGGCAGTGATGCAGAGGGTATGGGACTTTAGGCAAAACACAAAGTTTACAATGATGCACTCTTAAACCTTCTTCTAGGTGCCCTTATGGAGATAAGGATTCAATGGTTCACTTATGACTTAGATCCTTCCCTTATGGAACCAAACCCTTGGAATGAACTTAAGGAACACAATTACACTTGTATTGAATGGTTACAAAGCCCCAACCTCTGTATTAGACATAAACCCACTTATCCTCCTTAACTAGGCTTCTAGCCCAACTAGGTCTCCAGTGACCTTTTTTTAAATTTTCTCACAACTTTCCTAAATGACTCCCAAAACTAATGACTGATTCAATTGTATTTTGTGATGCTACATAACATACTCAAACCCTGATGACACTTTTTTTGGATCAATCTCTCCAAAATCTGTTGTTTCCACAGAATTAAGGCCTAATTAGCCCTTTTTCTCAAACCAACCCTACTCAAATCTTGTCCCCTGATTATGAAACCTTCTACAGTGTCATAAATTATTTCTAAACTAATAATTTTCAAGTTCTTAGACTCCCATGACACCTTTAAGGCCCCTAATCACAAAACCCTCCATTAAATTCCCTAAAACTAGGGTTTCTTGGATACTAGCCTTCCAATCACTTCCAAAACCAGTTCTTTAACTTTGCACCATTAAATCAACATGTTTAAACATTTCCAACTCAAAAACATACCCCTTGTTTAGGTAGAACTCCTATTTCTATACCTTGGGCACCATTCCCATGCACCTTGTCTTGTCAAATCACAGTGTACACCTTAGATTCCTTCCTTCCTACACATTTCCCTATTAGTGCTGCATAATACATGTTAGTTATGATCCATTTATTAGGTTATAGTCACATTCTTCCATGAAATGGCTTAGTCATACATTGAAACTCCCAAAAAATAGTGAAAATCAAAATTTCCTTTAGACAATCAATAGTATTGTACAAAGAACTGATTGATATTGCTTATCAGAATGTACAAAGGGTTTAAAATCATGTAAATACAAGTCTCTAAATCATCCAACTAAACAAATCACCAATATCAATCAGAAGTTCATCAAGAAAACTCAAGAAAATGCAAGAAAACTATAGTTTTTTTCTTTTTTCTGTAGCAGTCCATACAATCACTGCAGAAATCAACAACCTTCCATACAAATGACTTCTCCAACTTTGTAAACCCTTTCCCCAATTTTTCCAACTTATTTGGATTAGTTTTATTACATTATTGTTGTTTAAACACCTAAAACCTACTTGCCCGCCCAAACTAAAACTAGCCGTTGGTTTTCAAAATTTGAATTTCCAACTTCTATTTTATTGATTCCTACTAACTAAAACCCTCCAAAACTTATTGCACATTACTATTCAACCTTATTTGACATAATTAAAACATTTTATACCTATCTAGACTCATAGGACACTATTGATCCACTTACAATTCATCTTGGTCCTATGGTCCTTATCAAGACCCTCAAGACTTTTGATTCTTCTAATACATTTATCCTCTCCAAATGCCATTATAGGTTCCAAAATGGCATAATTGATGCTATGAGATGTTTGATAGGTTTTCATGACTCTTGCATCCTCCTGAATCTTCAAGTGATCCTTAAGGAGCTTGGGTTCCCCTGCACCATACTCCCCAAGAAAGAAAAAACTCTTGCCCCAAGAGGTGTCCAACTTGTTGCCCTCACATTGCTTCTTGTTCTTGGATGTCTTCACCTTCTGATTACAGATCAAGAAATATCCTAAGTCACCTTCTTCCTTTTCTGCCAACCTGCACTCATGTTAGAATCAAAATAGTGATCTGTTTGTCCTCCTTGCTGTTTGATCTTAGTCTGTCCTTGTGCTCTACTCTTGCCTTCATTCCACTGGTTTCTTTGTAGGGGAACACCATCTCTATTACCCTCAACAATAGGGCATTCAATACTCCCAATATTGATACTTTCCAAGTCCTAAAGGTTCTAATTTTTAGGACTGTATACCTCATGTCTCTGCTGCAACTTGTTAGCTTTCACCCAACCAATATCTTCCCCTATCTTACCCTGCATATCCACCTGCAAATGCTTCTCAAAATAGATCACAAATTTTTCATTTAATTGATCCAAAGGAAAAGGCTTCAACTTATACCTAGTACCTCCCTTGTGTACCAAATATGTATTATGGTATCCATCATGCATTGTCTACCTAGTATACTGCCATGGTCTCCCTAAAATGATATGACCACAAGTCATTGGAATGACATCACAAAGCACCCTGTCCTAATATGCTCCAATTGAAAAATCCACATAAGCCCTCTTACTAATCTCTACATTTTGAAATTGAGTTACCCAAGTGGCCTTGTAGGGAGTAGGATGATCATATGTTTCAATTCCTAACTTGGCTACCATATCAGATGAAACCAAATTGCTATGTGATCCTGAATCTATAAGCAACCTACATAATTTACCATGGCTGAAAAAATTTGTCTTGTTCAAGATGGTTACCTTTGGCTCTTGATGAAGTCTTTCCCCTTGCTTTACCATAAGGAACTCACCATCAATTTCAGGGTTTGCCATAAATTTTTTTGGCTCCTCCTTTTTGTCTGCTTCTTCTTGTACCAAATTGGACCTCCTATCTCTGCCCTTCTCTAATTGGTCCCATTTAGGAAACTTGAAAGAGGGATGCCCTGGCTTATTGCAATTGAAACACCTGCCTGTGAATGTGCCTCTACCTTGTCCAAATCTGCCTCCTCCTCTATGAGTGTATCCTCCTCTTTGATCTGAAAAGACCTCTTTGCCTTTGTCATTACTACTTTTATCGTTGATGCCTTGCCCTTGTTCTCTATTACCTCTACCTTTGCTTGAACTACCCCCTCTTCCACATAGTGCAAGTTGTTGGCTTAGTCGTCGCGACTTTGCACCAAAAACTTAAAGTGATTCGTCTAGGTGAGCCCAAGAATTCACTCCATGCCATCCTCCCATAGCAGGTAGGTGGGCGATAGTTGAGAGCTTGAGCGATGTGTCTCAAGGTCCATGGTGCAAAAGTTAGAAAGGAAGGGTAACCAAGGTATGTTTATCCCATAGTCCATGTGCCTACGGAGATCCATGGCACTCAGAATACTAATGCCAAGGATAGCTACTTGCATTATCTTTCGAAGCCCTTCCATTAGCGCAACATTGAACATCTGGTGACACAATTGAAGTACTGGCCGACTACCCACCTAAATGCAAGCAAGGAAAGATAGTCGCACCTCTTCACTAGGTGCTTGATTATGTCACTAGTGATCTCTTCCACAAAGCAGTATTGTGGCCTTAGTGGGAGAAGCCAAATAAGAGTGCCTAAGCTAGCTGAAATTTTGAGAAAGCAACAAATTGTGGTGGAATGAGAGACAACAAAAAATCTTGCTAAACTTAAAGGCTATATTTTTGAATGAATGTTGTAATAAGGTGGCATAACTATATATAGAAAAGATAAGCCAACAAACCTAACCAATGAAAGGTCCATTTTGGCTGGACAACAATGGGAAAATATCAAAGCAAAATAGAGGAAGCTAGATAAATCATACGAAGGATCTAATATGAGGTCTTAAGAATTAAATTTTGGCATTGGTAGTAAATGCTCTCGTATGTAGATTGTTGATGTGTTTCCTTTGCCATTATCAACACTAGCCAGCTTGTTTATGTGAAAAGATATGGATTAACACACTAAGTTCTAACAAATTAATGGGCACATATTTTCAAAGGTACCTTGCATCACTTCAACACATTTCTCATAACTAAAAGCACACGCTCTAATGCAATGAGTTTATTTGTGAAAGAGGTAGTGGGGAGAATGTACTAATTCCATTCTCACAACATTTTTGACATTCGCAAGGGATACAAATCTCAAATCCACATGTATCACTTTGGTGGTAGCATATAATGGACCAACAATAATGGCATAGCCTTAACTACATGTATGTGCAAGGAAATTAATTATACTCAGAAGTAGATTTTTCCAAGAAGCAAAAGGCAAGTGGTCGTTTTCATTAAGGGAACTCTCTGCTAATCACTACCATGAAGCTTCTTGTGTACAAGCTTGAAGGATAGATGTAGATGGAGGACTATGAAATTAGAGCCATGGGCCTAAATTTGAATGAAAATCACCCACGTGAAAAAGTGGTCCTAGCTAAGGCCACTCAGAAGGTGGTATATGTAGACTGTGAGAGGTTGGGTAGAAAATTGAAGAAGCACAAGATAAAGATGATACATGTGAAGGAAACAGTGAGCAAGCTACAGAATGAGATCCAGACCAAAGATGTTAAGATGACCTGCATAAGGAAAATATAGAATCAACAAGGAGAGACATCCAAGTTGATTGTGGAAGCCTAGGGTGAACAGTTTCAACTTCATGCTAAAATTGAAAGATTGAAAGTTGAGTTGGCTACTGAGTCCAAAATGAATGTAGAGTATCGACATGCTCTAAGAAAACATGAGAAGAGAGCTAGATGGTGTCTGATATCAAAATTCCAATGGTCTTCAGAAGGCCTAGGTAGAAGCAAAAAATTCAAAACAAGAGATGAGAAGGTTGAGCTCGAAATTGAAAAAATGCCCTTAGAGAAAGAAGTCAAATGCAGGAGAGTGCAAGAGCAAGTGAGGCTCAGTTTAATCAGGAGCTAGCTGTTGCACGAGGATATGGGACCCTCCCAATATTGAAGAAGTTGATATCTACACACTTGGAGTGGATCATAGTTGCTATTTCCATTCTTGCGCCCACTTTACAATTATTAAGGGACGTACAAGAATTAAATGTGAAGGTTGGCCTAATGGCCAATTAATTTTTTGCAAATATGTACTCCTTGACCGGTGGAATCATAAATATTGATTTCTAAGTTGTGCGTGGCCATTGATAAGGCCCTAAAAATTGTAGGGATTCCTAATCATAGAGCCCCCTCCATCAAAGAAAATGAGATCATCAATTGTAACAAGGTCGTATCAAGGTGCAAGGATTTTCAAATGACGTTGAATAAGAAGGTCAATGAAATCAAGGAATTCGGTGTCCTAGTTTACTTTGGGCTACCTCTTCTTCTTTTGTTGGATGGAGATGTATTGTCAGTTGAGCAAGTCATGGATGAGATTCGATGCAAGGTCCAAACTTCTACAAAACTCTTGGATTCAAGCGCGACGCCCATGACTAATGATATTGAATGCGAGATCTTTCCTCTTTCTCATCTCTATTATCACCTTGGGGTGGTTTCTTCCAAATGGGGATTTTTTTCTTTCAATTTTGTTTTTTAGCTGGAGCAAGCATATAGGCACATTTGTACTCTTGTTTGATAGATTGATGCAAATTGGGAGGCACAAAATTTCACTTTCCTCAAACTCCAATAATTACCAAAGGCCTAGGTTCATGCCTTCGCAAGCGAAGACCCCTTATGAGTCACCACAATTGTGAAACATTTTTTCCTTGATCATTTTTGATTTTCAGCTTGTATATGTTTTTGGCTTCAAATGTGTTCACACTCAAGTAAAGTTGTCAAAAAGGTGCGCAACGCGCCATGTGATGGTTGTGCAACTTTCATTTTTTTCCTTCCTTTCAGGAGAGAGTCAAGACATGTGTCAACTCATTGGGGATTTTATCAAGGAGCTATATTCATGAGTTTGATAATTTTCACCTATGTGACATGCCATCTCTTCGCTATGAGCAGTTTGCACTTTTATGAAGCGATATTTTTGGGAGTTTGTTAGAGCTTGATAGCCCCTTTTTGGTTTTTGGGATGGAAGCTTTGAGTCGACATCATTGGGTTATGTGACTAATCAACTATACTTTTTCCAGGTTGTTTTCTAGGATCTGATCATTTTTAGATAACTATCTTTGCTAAATATCTAAAGAGCATTAATGTGACAGTTGAGAATTTATGAGCAAATATTATTTTGACCTAACTAAAGATCTATGATTAGATCGTGTGCTATCAAATGCCAACACCCAGTAGTAATTACTTCTATGTTGTGGTGGAAATTTTCTCTTTTAGTAGCTATAAAGGAGAGGTGGCGATAGAACAAAGGATTGGATTCCAAGTTTTAGTTTCCTTTGTTGAGGAAAAAGTTTCTTTAGTTTTCTTAAGTTATAGAACTATCTTTAGAAGTAGAATTGCACAAGTGTTTTTCTTTGGCATGTTATATTGTTTATGCTCAAACTATTATCAAATTAGAATTTAAGCTTTGCTTTAAAGTTCATTTAATATTTAAGTATGAATCATTTTGGAAGAGATCTTTGAGACTGTGCATGTATGGCCTTTATTAAGTTTTCCTTCTTTATGCTTTTGTTCTAAATAAAACACTGTTTCAAGCTGAATTCAAATAGTTTAAGTTATTTATTTCCATGTTGTAGGCTTATATGGTAGGATAATGACTTTTGAGAATTGGATTATGTCTATGGAATTCTCTATTTTTATGAAGGGTTGTTTTTTTATATTATGATGTATTAGGAGAGAGAGTTTATGCAATTTCTAAATGTTTTTCTGTTAACCTTGGAAATCTTTATGTTTGATTGGACCTTAATGAACACTACCTGCTGGAAGATTTGAAAGTCTGCATTGTGCTTGAAGTCAACCTTTGTTGTTCATTCTCTTCCCAACAATGAAGAATTGTGGCATTCTGTGTCTAAATATAACATTCATAGGAAAGATTAGGTTTGAAATGTTGTAAAAGCTTTGGCGTATCACCATTTTTATGTTTTATGTTTACATTTCCTTCTACCCTTTTCTCCAAAACCTAGAGAAGAGTTGACTTTCTATAAAAATCCTGGAGGTATTCAATGAGGTGAAAATAAGTCCCCAACTCACTGAATTTCCCATAAGACTGTCGAAGAGGTGCAAGCTTTGATGATCAACAAATCCATTTATTTTTCAAAAAATTCTAAAAATAGAAAATTGTTATTTTTAGAAATTGTGACCTTTTTTTTACTTTTGATGACAAATTTTACAAGATTTTGACCATTTTACCAAAATACCTCAATGAAGGAAATTTTTTATTTTTGGGTACAACATGATTATAACATAAGAAAAAGGGGACCCTAAGTTTAATGTTTAAACCTAGTATTGCTTTTTTCTCCTTTTTCAAAGGTACATTAGGATGCAAATCAACAAGGTATTTAGATTAACTTTCCACCATGAAGGTGAGTCAATTAGACTTCGATTTGATCTTTTTGAGATTTAGAAATGGACTAAAATTTATTTTCTATAATTGACCTAATTCAACTATGTGCCTTAATATGAAAATTTTAATATCTTGATAATGCACATAATGAAACAACAGTTTGCAAAAAGATCTAGGAAGTGCAGAGGACTATGTACTTACTAAAAAAAATTGGTTTCAGTGTGAATAGGACTCATTCACCCTAGGGTGTATAAGTCCTTGTATGCCTCTCTTGATCTATTTTTGAGGTCCTCTGGTGACAAATCTAAGACTTTTGATTTTTCTTGCAAAGCTTTCAGATCATTTTTGAATAATTATGTAGGTGAGTTTTCATGAGTTGACAAGATATAGGGTATCAAATGCAACAATAGACAATTTTTATTCAAGCTTCCCTCAATCCTCTTCAAACCTAAAACCTACACATTCAAAGAGAGGGAAAATACCGGGCCATTTATTTAGGGGCTTGCCTTAGTCAAACCTCATGTAAGTGTTTCCACTTCCACAATGGAAATGTTAATGATAAAATGATAATGGATAGGAAGGAATGATGAAATCACAAAGTATTGCAACTCACCACCCTCCAATGGATTCCTTGAAGGACTAAAGTCATACACATCACTTCAAGGTCTTGGATCTTGCTTGCTTGAATTCTTTGGAGACCTACAACAAGGGTTATCCTTCACAAAACGATGATAGCATGAACACACATGAACTCACATAAGATTTGACATGACGTTAGGATCCTAAATTACTACAATAAGGCTTTGAAATTCTGCTCTTGACTTGTTTGATAATGCTCTTGAAAATAATAATTTCTCATAATTTCTCCTAATTTTGAATGTTAAAAAGATTAGGTATTTATAGGCATTTGCAATTTGAATGTTAAAATTTTGACATCGATATATCCAAAATTGGTCCCTAGAAAAATAGGGGGACCCATACGCCCTAGGGTGAATGGGTCTTGGCCTTATTTTCCAAGACATTAAGTGTTGAGGGAAAAATAATAACTGGATGCATTTGTTCAATGCTTGAAATTTGTTAGAAAATGATAAAATAGGCTTTAGAATACATAATTTAGGAAATTAGGGACTTAATTAGGCTCAATAATTTAGGGGGGATAAAACGTAGTGTGAAATTGTTAAGAGTGACAATTTACGATGCTACATTTAGCCCCCACTTTAGTGAGATAATGAACTTACACTCAAACTCACACTAAAGTAGAAAAATATGTCAAGAGGGGTCTAATTGTCCAAATGTTGAAGAGATAGGATGACTAAGGATCTAGGGGGAACACGCAAGCCCCTAGGATCCAAGATCCCATGGAAAACCAAAATGAGCACAAAAGGAATACACACACATGTATGATATGTAGTGAGACAACATACACAAACATACATGTTGAAAAAAATGAAACATACATGATGAAAACACATGACATGATGAAACATAAAGATGATGATGAAATGAAAAAAAACACGATGTGAACATGCTAAAGACACTAAAAAAGACACACAACAAAACACATGGTTAATACTAAAATATTTGAGTTGGTAAGGAAAAGAGACCTCAGTCTTAAATTGTCTCAAATACCAAATGTCATCCATTGAATGTGTTGTTGAATAAAATGATGCTCTCACAAGGATGTAAAATCACTTACAAAACACATGGCTCTACTAGCAATCAATTTATGTTATGATAGGTGGCCATGTTAAAATGGGTGCTCAAGTTCAAGACCCAACAAGCTCTGTTATGCTCAATCCATGAATTATCTTGCAAAAACTATCTTCAAAGAGAACATATCACCTCAGTGGGTGCACAAAGTTTAACATCATGGGGGATGAACAAAACTCTCCTCAGGGGGTGCACAAAGTTTAACATCTTGGGGAATGAATTTATAACCACAAAATGATACCACCACCAAAGGGGGTATGTAAATAGGTCAAATATCAGAAGACAAAATGGATAGGGATAATATATGCACCCCCTTAAAATTTCAACATACTTGCTATGTTGGTATTTTAAGGAGAAAGTGGGGAAGAGGAGATCCTTTAAAAGAATGCAAACCTCCCAAAACTAGTTATCCTTTCTCCCCAAAGCATAGAGATAAGGAAAAAAAACCAAGGAATATCATGTTGCTTCCATGAAAAATATAGTTGCACTTAAGATTTTACTGGTCATGCATGATATTAATGAACATAAGCTACAAAGGCCACATAGTGATGAGCAACATGATAGGATTGTTGATGATTTTTTCTGCACATCAACAACTTAGACATAATATGAAATCCTATCTCTCTTGAAAGTTAAATCTCTATCAGCAAGCATCAAGAGATAATCCCAAGGTCTCTAATGTTAGGTCTTGACAATGCACAAACAACTCAGTGATAAATGTGAAATGCTGGTAATCACAATGGGACCTTACTACAAGCAAAATACTGAATCTTAATTTATCAGATTTAGCAATAAAATAATACTCCAATCCTAAATTTAATCCAATAATCAAAGAAATAACAAAAGATAAGGGTTTTAGAGAGATCTCTAAACTTAATACTAAATCTAAGATTAACAATGCAAATGAACAAACACTTGAAATGGACCAATCCCTCAAAACTGATCTCTATTTGACCTAGATAAATCTGCAATCTTATAGAAATAGTACAATATTCTAAGGTGTTAAGATTTTCACATCATGAACATTCATTCAAACAACCCAATTGCAATTGAAATGAATAAATCCTCAAAATCGAACTAAGTGCAATAAATGTAAAGTCTAGGCTAACTTTGAAAAGCAACTAACAATCAGTTGGTTGCAAAAAGTATGGACTAGGAACTGCTGCAACACTTCAAATATTGAATCATAAACACTATTAAATCAAAACTAATCTAAATATTATCTTCCTCCAAGCAATGCTAAAGATAGAGAAACAAGAACCATGCAAGACAAAGAACACAAGTATGGCACCAAATCACAATGTCATTACTTGCATCAAATTATCCATTGTAACAACAATTTCAGCTTTCTGTTACAATCATTTGCTTGAGAATAACTACTTACTAAATTTTTCTCTACTCAATTTTCTCTATACTATCTTTCTACTTGACTATATCTAAAATTTCTTAACCCTTACAAATAAGGCAAAATGCCATATTTATAGAATCCCCCCAAAATATGTTGGCCTAAATAGATTTTTACAATAATAATAAAGCACAACAAGTCGGCCAAGAGAAATTGAAAATACAATAAATGATGCATTAAATGCACGGATTCCATCTAGGTCAGCTTGGGATCTCCAATGCAATTTGGACCAATGCATGGAAAAATAATAGGGAAGCACAAATATCAATGTAGCCAGTCATTAACTACCTTTCCCTTTGTCTTTATTTTGATCCAACATTTCATGAACTTTCAAAAGTACCCTATCCAAGTCGGTCACAGGAGGTAAAGGAAAAACCCTACGTCAGTTTTCAATTGATGTGATTTCTTCTCTTGACTGTTTTACCGACTTATCCCAATCCACCTTGTATGTTAGGTATTTGTCAAGGACAACAAGGTAGGTAGCTGCATCATCAGACTGGTGCTCATAAATAGAATCACCATCAATTGGGGCGTAAACATACTGCCACCATCTTCTCAACTATTCTAGACTCAAATATTTAGGAGCAATCTTCCTTCTTCTTGTCATAATCTCAAAAAAGGCAATAGAGCCATTATATACACCACCTAGGGTATCATCAATCTGCGTCCTCTGCTTGTAAATCTTCTTCAAAACTTTTTTCTTGATTTGCAATGCTTCAAACCACTCCCATGGTTTAGTAACTCTAGATAAGGGAAGGATTTTATCACTTACTAACTTATCCTAGGTGTATTCTATAATAGTCTTGGTTTTTTGTAGCAACAGGTCTGTATCCTCCCTATCTTGTACTAACACCTGCTTCAACCAATCCATCATCCTTGCATCATCCTTCCCTATTGACAGAATATCCTTAATAGCCTAATTACCTTTCATTTGTACTCCTTTCAACCAATTTGCAGTGGCAAGAGTGGAAGCCCTAATCTTTTCCAGCTCGGTAATGGTTTCTTGGGGTAAAGGATATTCAACAAAGGAGGAAGGGTTAATGGATTGCAGTGGTTTCATCAAATTTTCCAAGCACTTCTTAAGATTCTCATTTCCTTATTTAGCTCCTGCTCGGTCTTTATCTCCTTCCTCAACCTACCCAAGATAATTGCACTAGAACCCTCAAAATCTTCAATGTCTTGCTCAACGGATGTAGACCCTAGATTGAAAGTTTGAATATTGTAATCCTTTCCAGCCACATCATCTCTATTTTTATTTGGAGTAGGGGTGGCAATATGAACAACCCTATTATGAGCTTCATCTCTTTCAACCCTTGAGATCACTCTAGCCTTCTTCTTTCCTTTATCCTTATCGATATTGGCTAGCAGTTCATCCTAATTAGGTGGTGTGTCCTCCACTAAAACTTGTTTTCTCTTTATTTCTCTATCAAGCCACTTTGGAATAGTAGGCTCCAATTGCACTTGGCTCTGTCCTATTTCCTCTTGTTGATATCCTGATATCTCTTCTCCCAAATTCTGTTTCTCAAGAGTCTCATCTATCTTTCCCTCCTCTTCTTTAGCATGTTCCTCTTCATGTTCAGGTGATGGGATCTTCTCTGCCTCTTCCTCCCTTGGAGGTGACCTGACCTCTTCAGTTCTAACAGGAGAATCTGCATAGGACACTAAAGGAGTTTGTATTATCTTTTCAACTTCTGCCTCTGCACTGTAAAGTTCTCCTTCATGGAATTCCTCTCCATCAGTATTTGGATGCTCATCAATGTTTTCCAACTCACCTGGTTTGCTCTAACCTTCATGGACAAAAGGAACATCATCCTGCTGCTTCTCATGTGAAATGATAGGAGGAAAATTTACTTTAGGCACCCTATCCTTAGGAGAAGGAGTCCTAGAACTCCTTGTATACACCTTCTCCTTCTCCCCTGAAATTTCTACTTCTACCACAGGCGGGGCAATATTTTCTTGTTTCTTAGTACTTTCTTTCTCTGACAATTTTATAATTCTTCTTCTCTCAAGCATAGGAGCATCAGTCTCAAGATTCTGTTCTTCTATTTCTTTCTATTCAGGTTTCTTATCCCTTGTCCTCTTCTTAGCCTTTGAATTTCTCTATTTTTTTTGTTTCTTGGACTTCTTCCTCTTGAACACCTTTGATCTTGATCTTGAATCGAGAATCGAACTTACCTTTGCCCTTGGGATCCTGCTTGGCTGACTCTTTAGAAGTGGAGTGAGGATCTAAATATCCCATTAGACTATATGTGCATTTCACTCCATTATTCTCCAACTCCCACAATTTGTGCCTTAACCACATCTTGGTAAATTTGATAACCGGATCAGTTAGCTGCTTCAATTCTATTTTTTCTTCTTCTAACCAATCCATGTGACCAATTGGCCTATCCTTTACCGTTTCATAAACATGATCTTGAATTAAGTTCCCATCATCCTCCAATTGATCAGGAACTACCTTTACATGATACAAATGGAGTGCCTCCACTGGGAACCGGGAGAATTTCTTCTTCCTAACCTCATATTCATCACTACAGTTGGCCCAGTAGTCCTCCAAATCCACTTTATCACTATACTCTCTACTAGCCTTCTTTTGGGCTTCTCTTGTGATATCAAACCTTGATCTCTTGGAATGGAAAGGAAAACCAAGGGTACTCATTTCTTCCTCTGAAGCCTGGGTAGAAATAATGGAAGGACATGCCTCCCCGGTGCCAATCCTTAATGGGAAATCCCCACCAAATCCAGTCTTATGCTTATCCCTTTTTACAAAGGTGTCAAAATCACAAATCTGTATGGTTACTTCCAAGAGTATAATATGATCAGTAGGATATCTTGTAAGTTTGTATGGGGCCCTCTGACAGCCATCAACCCAGACATATGAGAAGGTTGGGAATTGAATAAACCAAGCCCCATATTTCTTGATGAGCTCTTTTTCTTGGTCTGAAATCCTTGTGTGCTCTACTCCCTAAAGCATTCTTGTGCTGTGCATGGTGAATGCATCATTCACCCTCCTATAGTTTAAGCTTCCCAAATGCAACTAAGGGAAAACCTCATAAATAATATCCTGTCCAAAAATTCCCCTTGTGCTTAATCCTTTATAGGGAATGAACCTCGCAAGTGCATAGACCAAATATGAAGGCATCGTGAAATTTTTGGTCTGCAACACATTGGACAACTACTCATGGATTATCCTACTAATCAACCCTACCCAGTGATAGTCAATTAACTCCTGTTCCATCCTCACAATGACGTGGTACATCCAATTTTCAAACACACTTGCACTTCTCAATCCAACCACCCTACTAAGCAATGTGATGGCATCATAGTATTCCTTTTTGAACTTTGCTCTAAATAGTTGCTTGGGCAACTTGGAATAATGTGACTTAGGCTTCTCTAGCCAGGAATTGATGAGTTGTTGAGATTTGATAGTTTTTTCTTCATAGAACCCCTTGGCTGACTCCATGTTAAATGCCACCATGTGAGATCTGTCGGGCATGTCAAAAGCCTGAGCAATAGAGACAGGATTGAGATTTGCTATCACTCTCCCTTGAGGACTGATAATTCTTTGTGTACCCTGATCATAGTGTCTGGCACACTCAAGGACAAGCTCATAGCATTGGACCATGGAAGGAAAACTTGCTACATGTCATAAATCTGACTCCTTCATCCATTTGGCCACCAAAGGAAGATCTTTAGCTGCCATTCTTTCTTTGAACTCTTCATAGGCCCACAGTCCAACATTGGTATCCATCACTTCTGACCAAATTGATGTGATATTTCTTTCATGGATCTTTCTCTTGGTGTCCATCTTAATATTCTCTGGTTCGGTCATTGAATATCCTTCTGTTGCCTTGCTAGATTTAGCCTACATTCAACACAAAAATCATAATAAAAACCATAGGAAACTAATGTTAATCTATCAATACACCGTTAGGATGAATTTCATATAGCCAAGGTGTTATTAAATCTCATCCAAAATGATCATAGAAAACTTCGGGTTTCAGGATCATCCGCAAAATCTAAGCCAGAGAGGAATTTTGGGAAATTCTAGACCGATGAGATTCCAACAAAATAACCAAGAAACACCTACTAACCATTAAACCTGATCTCTATCAATCAATAAACCACATAGGAGGTCAGAAGATAGCATGGATTAACCTTAAAATGCATCATGAATCACTAATAAATCCAATTATCTTATGTTCCATTACATTTCATCAGATCTCGGGAAAATCCGCGAGGGACAAATTTCCGTGAAGGGGAAGACTTTTCACAAACTTTGAAAAATAAAGGCAGTATAGGACTTCGGGAAAATCTAGAATCGACAAAATTCACAAAAAAGTTGATACTCCGAAAGCAAACTGATTCTGGGAAAATAAAGGTGATCGGGAAAATCTGGGGTCAAAGGAAATCCACGGAGTATACGAAAGTCCGAAAGTGATAGCAGATTTTGGAAAAGTAGAGGAAATTAGGAAAATCCGTCAAAGACAGATTGTCCCGAGGGAACGAAAAATCTTGTACTAAGAACAAAACCCCAATTGCGACACCCAAAACATGATTTTGCTCAACCATCAGATCGATCATGAATTTCAAAAATTTAAGCTCAGGGAAAGTTAGGCATGGACCTTTCATAGATTTTCTTTACATTCTAGGTCAATTCAAGAACATACTAAATATAAATGGCAATGCCCTAGGTTTCAAACCCCATTCATCCGCCATTAACATACAGGTGAGCTTGAAATTTAAACATTTCAACCGCAGAGTCACTGCTAGGGTTAATCACAATTTTCAAGCAAGATCACTAAAATGCGAAGAAACAAACCAACTCAGAGATTACTTGGGAGATCACAAATTAATCAATGATATGCAACCCTAGCCATGGAGCGATCAAATATTCAGGAATTCAAGCCCCAAAAAGCTCTATTACATAAAAATGATATTCATAATCCTCAATTCAAATCAAGGCAATCGAAAACGTACCATTGTGAAGCGAAAATCGATCTCAAAAATAGTAAACGTGAAATCAATGGCTCCCGCAAGGAACAGATGCAGGAACACTAGAAATCACACTTAAACCCATGATTCACAAACTCAAAGGCCTCAAATTAGATCAAACACTCTTCAAGAACAAACACCCCAGCTCAATTGATAGCAACAATAAGCATAATGGGACAAAAGACTTCGAAAATCCATTAAATACCTCACTCAAAGCTTGTACGAAGAAATTAATGTCATTGACAAGACAGCTAGGGAAAAAATCGGGAGCCCGACAATAGGATGGAATCTGGAAAAATTTGACCCACGTGGAATTCCTCGAAGACCGAAAATCTCTGAATCACAGTGCATAGCCGAAGTTTGAGTAGAATCCAGGAAAATCTGTATGGGGTGGAAAGTCCCGAACCAAGGCAGAAATCCGAACTTGGCTCAAAATTAAGGATCCTCAATAAATAACTTATGGAGATCACTTAGGCCGTCAAAATAAACTTTTAAGCACGTGCCAAAATAAGACAAAAACTTAAAATGAAAGGGCTAAGAAACCAAAACCAAACCGAAAGAGGGTCCCTGCTTTTAGTGGGGCGTGTGTGTGAAAACTGCACAACAAGGATGGAGATCATTATTGATTAGAGGAATTAAGTGCATCAACACATGGAAGAGCACCAAAATCCTTAATTTTTTTTTTTTTATTACTCAAGGTTTGACATTCATTAGTAGAATGACCACGCACTCGATGATATGCACAAAATGAGCTTTTGTTGTAGATTTTTTTTGTGTTCTTGGAGGAAGAGCAATCAGGTGGGCTTTGATAAGCCTTAAAAATATATTCTCTTGATCACTAGTAGGGGAAATTTATTTCCCATGTGAAGAAATTTTTTCTTTCTTATCACAAGATGCCATGCATACAATAGATGATAAAGCACTAGATGAAGATGGGGAGGAATTTTGAAAACCTAAACCCTTCTTGGAAAAGTACGATATAAGATTCTCTTGATCCTTATCATTTTATTTCATGTTTTCATTATATCCATGTTTAGAAATAATTTTGTATCCAAGACCATAACATGCTTCCAAATCAAATTGTAAACAAATATTTTGGCACTCAAGGGTCTTTCTAGTGCTTCTAGGTTTTTTCACCTAAAAGGAGAGAGATGGGCAAAAATAGGCAATGTCTACACTCAATATTAATGTAATATGAGTGAAATAAGTCTAGATAAGATGATATAAGTGCAGAAAACTAAGGAAATATATTAATTATTGAATGAAAACTAAAGAAATGCAAGTTGTTGGAAAACACATTATGATATGCAAAAACACCTAGAAATGAAGGTAAATTGTTATAGAAACCATTGAAACTGAAGGTGTGCACCTGGAGGCTAAAAAAATATGGCATGAAGGTCTGGAATCTTGATGAAACTATTGTAGAAGCTAATGGGACACTTGTGCGAATCTGGGCGACTTAAGTCCCAGATCTAGAAAAATTGCTCAAAAACTTGTTTCTACCAAATGGGTGCTTGAATCTACAAAAATAACTGAAAGGAATGTACAATGGGACTAATTCACCATTAGTGGTGACTTGGTCCACTTCTGTATTTCTAAAAATTTGAAAGGCGAAACGGAAGTCCTCAGTCTGCGCTTTTGTTCTTAACAGGTGTTCGCTTTTGAAACTTTGATTTTTTGGGCCTGAAAGTGACTTTTAATTTGGCTTTGCAAGCAAGGAGAGGTCTTCAAAAAGTCTTCAAAATTATCTTCAATAATCTTAAAACCGTCAAAGTGCCTAAATCTACAAACACACAAAGAGAGAAGGAGTAAATATTGATTATTAGAGCATGGGGGTTTGCCTTGGTTAAACCCCTTATTAGGTAATTAAACCAAAATGGAGAAATGATATAATAGAGGATGAAAAAATGGAGTTAATAAATTTCCATGATTATTGATCTTTATTTTCTACAGCAATAGTTGAAGAATTTTCCCTTGAATGTCTTAGGAAGCTATCTTGATGACTTGGAATGATAAAACCCTAGCTTGCCTGACTTGAGAACATGATGAGTGATGAATGAATAATGAATGTATCTAATTTAGGGTTTAGGGACTTTTATTTATGGACAATTCACCTTATTTTCCTATTAATTTGATCCCCAAGGCTAACATGAAGGAAGAATAAACTTAAAATCCAAAATTTCCTATTTAAACCTCGAAAATAGGCCAAATTGGACTAAGTTGCCATGCTAGGTGACTTAGTCCCAAAGGGGCCCTTTTGACAGATGGAATGTTGGGGAATGAGAATTTTAGTTCTTATGTTGATTTCATTGGGTATTTTATCAAATTATTCCTTGGGATGCATAATATGGGGCAATAGGGGCCTATTAATAATGATGTAAAGGGTAATTAGGGATAGGGACACAAAGTTCAATGTGAAAGTGTGATTAAATGCACTTTACATCATTCAAATGAGGTCCACATAGCCTAGAAGGACACAACATCCAATGTGAATGTGTAAGACACATTACAACACCAGATTAGAATCAATTTTAATTCACAAGCCTTCTAGATTAATGTGATAATGTATTTAAATATATTTTACAATGTTGATTAAGTCTAGAGAAGTGTAAAAGTATTTTACAACACTTTACAACACCTTTACAAGACATCATTAAATGCATTTTATTCAATTTACAAGTGTCCAAGACCTATTGTGGATGCGAAAAACACCTCACAACACCAAATCAAGGCCTCATTAAGTCTAATTTATCATTAATTATTCCCATATCAAGCAAGTAAAAAGGGATACTTTTTCCATGTCCACACAAATGAAGAGATTTTATCTACATGATTCTGAGAGATATTGGTTTATTCTTGAGCACACAACTCCTTTTTAATTTTTTTAAAGTTACACATCTTCCTCTCATGAGGGATGAGAGTTGAAGAGCCCCCATTACCACCATGGGGTGATGTTGTTGATGTAGAACCAAATTGGGAAAATGAAACACAAGACTCTTTAGGTTTAGATTGTGAATTTTTGTACTCTCCTACAGAGGCTGTAAAATCTAATGAACCCTAATCATCACCAAAGCATGTTTTTAAAGATGAATCATTTGTATTTGAATCTTTTGACTTTGATGGTGAGATTTTATATTCCCCTTTGAAACAAGGTGTAAAATTTAATGACCCTCATCATCTAAGAGTTTTATTGTAGGTGAAAGATAATTAGTATTATCATAAACTTTTATAGGTTCTACCTTTGAAGTTGGAATCAAAGTATTAAGAGAGTTGGAAGTGTTACAATATTTTGAATTATAACTTTGTTCATTTTCTTTAACCATGTATATCTTGCTATTATATTCATAGTTCATCTCATAGTGAAGAGAAGATGAGACTCCCTTTAAGGCATGAATCCATGGTCTACCTAGGAGAATATTGTATGAAAGAGGTCCTAACATGATATGAACAAGGGTAGGAAAAATAACGGGTCCGACCTCAATAGATAGTGTGATCATTCCTAATGTTTACTTATTAACATTGTCAAAGCCATGAATATTAACATCATTGGGTTCTATAAGATGCTTTTACACACCAATTTTATCTAGGAGGTCAATACTACAAACATTAAGACTCGTTCCATTGTCTATGAGAGTATTCCTAACTCTAGTTTCATTACTGATAACATTTATTATTAGGGCCTCATGTTTATTTTGGATCTTGAGTGAGGGTAATTCATGTTGATGGAATGTAATATCCAACTTTGTTACTTGCATACAATAAAATAAGGAAGCTACATCATTCTCTCTAACAAAAGATGGAACATTAGTCTTCTACAAAACCTCTTGGAGCATCCTACTTTATGTAGGTGATGTTTGAATCAAATCGAAAAGGGAGATGTTTTTTGGAGTACAATTAAGTTTCTCAACAAGATCATACTCTTTACAACTATGTTGAGGAATGCTATATGTGTGAGTAGTCATGTGATAACTTGGCTACTGTGACACATGCTCACTCATAATTTGTCTTGCAAAGTTCAAGATATGGCCAAGGGGTTTAGGAGGTCCTATAATGAGAGGTGATTTAGGAGATCCACTAATTAAAGGATATCCAATTGTAAATTGTGCATTTATAACCTTAACTGAGTTATCTACTTGTTGATGACCTTCTATTAAGGGGGGATCTAATGCCAACTTAGAATTTCCATATATGCCATCCATCTTACTATTTTTTGAAAGAAATGTATCAAAAATTTCATCCTCTTGTGCCACAATATCTTCCCAAGTAGGAGAGGTATTGGGAGAGAAACAAATAAGATTTTCATGAAACTCAATGATTGGATCCTTTAACACCATAGTACCTTCTTCACAAGTGGGTGAGGTATTGAGAGAAGAACTATGATTGTCATGATTGTCCATGATTTCATCCTCTTGCACTAAAGTGTTCTCACAAGTGGGAGAGATGTTGGGAGGTAAATGGAGATTAGGAAAAGTGATACTAAATTTTTTTTCAATGATTTCGTTTTCTTGTGTTAAGATACTCTCACAATTAGGAGGGATATTATGAGAATGATCATGAGTATCAATGATTGCATTTGTTAGAATGTTAGAAGCTTTAGTGGAAAATCTAGGTGAGATGAAGTCTCCAAGGGCATCATCTAACATGTCAAAGTCATCACAGCTAAAGGGCTAGTTAAATATATAATGTACTTGTGGAAAGAGATATAACATGATTATATTACTATGCTTTCCCCAAGTTGAATCATTAAATTTCAATTGCAATCTAGGTTTACGCGCACCAAGGAAAACTAGAACTAAAAATAAACTTATAGACCTAATACAAGCACAAATATGGAAACTAGGTTCCAAATATGCAAACTAACATGTATTAAATTGTTTTGGAGATCTCAGACAGGGTTTTGGAGGACTAGGATGCCCTAGGGAATCTGCTAAGATTTCAATTTTAGAGACACTAGTGATAGGAACTAAGTATGTGATAACTTGCAAACCCAAATTTAGAATTAATTTTGTTGTTATTTTGTAAGTTTTTGGATTGTGTACTGTGTTGGAAGAACTTAGGGTTTTGAGTTTTTTCAAAAATGAAACTAATCTATCCAAATTATGCAATGTTTCAAAAAATGTAAAAAATTATCCTACAAATCTAATAATCATCATACTGAAATGCAATAATTTTTCATAAATTTGCAACAAATGAAGCATAATGACAACTTTATTTACATGCAATAATACTTTTCCAAAATTTTAAATTAGATATTTGCAAGTAGAATTGGATAGAGAATACAAAGATAAAGACTTATGCAAAAGTTTTGTGAGCCACCTATAGCAAGAAAGAGGTGCCCTAGGGCATCTGAGTCCTTGACAAAGGTTGAAAAATAAAAAATCTAAAAGTTTATTAGATTACCTATAGATTCTACTTCTGTGTGCAAGCAAGTTTGATAGTGACTTTTTTTATAGATTTTGGTTAGTTTATGATTGTGAAATTGAAAATACAAGTGTGCAATAATGTTGATGTAGGGACCAACCACGTTCAAGGCCCCAAGTCACAGAGAGAAAAGAGTGGAAGGCTTCCCTAACATACCTCAGCTTAAAGGAGTGTTTTGAAATGAGGGACGAGAATGATGAGTACTATGAGGTCCTTCAACCACTTTGTAGATCTGAGATTTGAGATGGGGCTAGGTGAGCCAATTTTCAGATCCCACATTGTACCTTAGGAAGCTCTCTGCTCGAGGATGAAAGCACGGTTTTGGGATGAAAACATGACGCGCTAGTGTCTCTTAGGTGCACTGGCATTCGTACGACCAGAGGACCAAATGTACAATGAGAATTTCCATAAAATGAGCTAAAAACCTGGATAATCACTTCCAAAGGGCCAAAAAAAGCTATGAAGTAGGAAAGCTATGAATGAATATGATAAATTAAATATACAAGAGTTAGGGTGACAAGAATGATCTCACAAATGTATTCATTCACCAACTACTCCAAATACATGTCCACCTGCACACAAGAAAGAGGGAAATTTGTTGGGGCTGTATAGGGGCTTGCCTCAGTCAAACCCCTGTTTTGGTGTTTCCACCTCCATGGACAACCAAGTTTGTAACAATGGAGAAAAATATGATAAAGAAAAGAAATGAAGTAAAGAACACAAAAGCACTACAAAATAGTAAGGTGCTACCCAACCAAATCATAGAGGAGAGGATTATAAATCTTGCCACCTCCTCCAAGAGCTAACTAGCTAATGGAGGAGAAAATGAGAGGACTCAAGCCCCTACTACAATAGTGTTGTTCCACACTTGCTCTATGGAGTTGACAGAGTGTTGTTGTTGCTGCCATGGAGTGCCAAAGTGCTGCTAAAAGTGCTTGAGAATGCAAGAGGATGCAAAAGAGGATGCTATAGTTTGTGAAGAAGACAAATTGAATGCTTAGAGGATGTGTAGAAGATGAAATGCATGAAGGAGTGAATTTGAAGGAAAGTTCATGAGGAAAATGACCATATTCAGGTCGGTTAGTCAAAGAGGGCATTACAAATCAACCTCTAATGGGAAGTGTAACGCCTTTGTAGGCTCTAGACAAAGGAATCTGCCATGGATGTAAGCATGCTATGTGGATGTCTATGCACCAAATGGGAATCCTTGATAGTTATTCCTTTATTGATGCACAAAACATAAGCCAAGTGGAATGAAGACAACGGGCTTATGTAGAATTTAGCCTTTGAATTTGGTTTTCTATAGTGAGGAAGGGTAAAAGGGGAATTTGCATAAGGGGTGAAAATTCGCTCCTATACATTTTTACCCCACTTTAATGAGCATGAATGTTGATGAGTGCTTTGGTAAAGTAGATTTAAGAAGTAGTAAGGTTAGAAATGTATACCTGAACCATTGAGGAAGTAGACAATGATCTAGCAAACTTGAGAGTGTAGGATAAGTAAAGGAATTCATAGCCCCACAAAAATATGAAGCTAAAGAATGAAAGTGTCTTATAGGATGGTAGATCGACAAGGAGGTGACCCAAGATCTCTCACATGAAGGAAGCCCTGAGAAGAAATCACCTCATAGGCCCATAGACCTACAAGGAAGGTGTCCTTCAAGATCTCTCACATGAAGGATACGCAAAAAAGCACCTTACAGACCCACAGACTTGCAAGGAAGAATCCCCCAAGATCTCTCACATGGAGGAAGCCAAGAAAGTGCTTTATAAACCCATAGACCTATAGGGAAGGTGTCCTTCAAAATCTCTCACATGAAGGAAACTCAAAGAAAGCACCCTATAGACCCGCAGACCTATAGGGGAGCCACCCCCGAGATCTCTTGCATGGAGGAAGCTTAGAGGAAGCACCCTATAGGCCCATAGACATACAAGGAGGTATCCCCCAAGATCTCTCACATGGAGGAAACCAAAGGAAGGGGATTATGTAGAGTTGGAAAGCAGCTTCATAGGTGCACTTGTAAAGTGACATGTTTACCCATAGATAGAACATGCCAAAAAGTGACCATGTAGGAATGTAAGAAAATAGTTGCATAGACTGTCAACAAATTGAAAACTTTCAAGGGGGTCCCTTAGGAACCTAGCATGAAGAAGGGGTGCACTCAAGGGACACACTTTTTGAAAGCACAAAAGAGATGTTTCTTTCTTGAATCGATTCATCATCAAGGAATCCTTTTGAAAGATGTTCACTTCATCAAGGAATTCAAAAGGAGGAATATGCCCCCACGCGAGGGGAAGGTCAAAGCAGTTTCCACCTTAGAGGAAGGTTCTCAAGCTCTTTCTTTATGAACCCATGATGAAGGAAATATGTTCCATTAGGGTTTCAAGTTGAGAATATAATTATTGAAAAGAAGCTTGTGAAGATTCTCGAGAAAAGATTCATTGGAAATGAATGTATTTTTTGAGAATCAAAATGTTGTAGAAGTGGCATGATAGGATAGGGTTGGATGGAACACTCACTGTTCCATGCTCTGGGTCTTCACCTTGGAAAACCCCTTTGGTGTCACTCTCCACCACCTTAACCTATAGGCACTAACACTTGTTAGGCACCCCTGGTTCTCCTGGCCAACCCTACTATCATCTCCATTTCCCTAACCAAGCCAGTCTTGGTGCTCTCTCTGCCATTCTCTCCTTAGCCCTTAATCTTCCTAAAGGCTAGCTAAATTCCCAACCTTCACTAATTCGATGCAGGGGTGTGTGATGTCTTCCATGGATTTGAGACCATCCCCCTAGGGTTCTTTATCATCCACCAATATCCAATTCTCCATCGCTCTCACCAAACCCTCTTCTAGGGTTAAAAAGGCTACTAGCCCTTGAGCCCTAATTAGGCCTCCATCTCTGAGAAAACTGGTCTTTGCTCAAAAAATTCCCAAAGGACACTCACTCTTTATTTGATATTCTTGGTTCAAATGACTACCTTTCAAGGATTTTTGAGGTCTTAAGCTTCAACTGACCCTACAATGCTTGAACTCGAAAATGGCCATTTCCTAGGGTTTTCAAGCCACAGTCTGGCTGTTTTCAAACTGTCTACTTGTTCTCACATCAAATGAATTGATGGATCCTTTTCCTTCATACCAAAACTAGGTAAGACACTTACCTACCACCTCCATCATGAATTTTTCCAAGAACTTGACCCTTGCAAAATTTCTGTGCTCTGCACCTCTTGCCTTCCTAGTCGGGCACCATTTTGGCTCGCCTAGGGTAAGATATTTCTAACAACTCCTGACCTTTCCCAAACCATACAACCTACCATATGTACAAGAATGGAGTCTAGGAACTATTCCTAATGGGCCATACAATTTTTACGGTGGGAAAGTGGTCTAGCACTCCATTCTTTTCAACCTATCTGGTTCAGACCAGCAACAGGGTGCACACAAAACTATTTACAAAAAACATTTAGAATTGAAACAAAAAAACTAAATAATGGCACACAAAAGTAGAAGACTAACAACACCACATCCTCCGTACAAAATAGTAATAAATTCAATCCATTAGAGCTCTTCTTGAAGCAAAAATTAGAAAAATTACCACAAAAACTGTCTTCTCTTCAATTTCACAAAGTCACACTACAACACTGGTGCTTCCAACCTCACATTCAGGTCGAGGCATGTATCAAATAGATTTCCAAAATAGTTAGACTCCTTAGGTCAGTCATGTAAGACATCAAATGGAAAATTTGTAAAATGCACTGTGTTTTTCAACTTTTGTCAAATGTTAGCAACCTAAGTAAGTTTTGTTCCTAAACTCATCCATCCTCTTCACTTCTTATTCTATTGATCACAAAAGATCAAGAATTATTCATAAACCTCAAATGCTAACTAGATGGTCAACATGACCTTAAAGCATTAAAACCACAAAATTTCATCCTAGGCTCACAAATTTGCCTAGTGCTACCTAATGCTCCCTAGGTGCTCCTGCACCATGGCATTGTCACACATGAGAGGGAAAACTCAAGCAAAGAAGAGAGAAAGATAAAGGAAAAGCAAAGGAGAAAGGAAAAAATGTACAAAGGTCATAGGGGTAGTTTGATATTTTGGGGTTAGAACTACTCAAATATATATATGTATAGTAATATTATATAAAATGAACTGTCATCAACCCCCTACTATATCAAACCATATGAAGAATGCACGAGATGACAAAGTAAAAATAAAAAATTGGGTCAGCATGGAAGGGAAGCCTAAATTCCCCAATGCTTTGCATCATCCCTAATTTATTGAAAATCAAGTCACAAACATGGAAGAATGATGACACAAATAGAATAAGGTTTACAAAACAAAAACCATGCATATATCCAAGCACCACCAGGGGTGACAAGGGTCATCTAGGCACACATAACACAATCACAGGGGAACATATCACAACACACACACACACGTATAATCTAAAGATAAAGAAGGAGCCTCCCCCTAACACTGATTGACCAAGAGGTCATCCGCTTCCAACTCTAGATCATCGTAGGGGGAAGGAGGATGAGCCTACAGTGGTGGGATGTTAAAGGGAGGAGATTTAAACCCTCCCACAACAAGGGATAAGGAAGAGGTCCCTACAAGGTCCTCTCCACCAAGTTCTTGTGGAGCTAAGGTTAGCAATTTTGTGAAGATCGCCGACAATTTCAAAACCTCATCTAGAGAGTTAAACATGCACTTAATAGGAGTGCTATGTTTTACCTCAATGGATAGAGAAGGTTGCACCCAAGATTCCTTGTTAGGTTCACCAAGTGATTCGGGAGTGGTGATAAAATTAGGAGAAACTGGGATGGGTTCTGTCACTAGGAGAAAACAAGTCAACGCGGGACCATATTTCAGAGAAGGCATGCTCCTCTTACATCCTCCATTGCTAGAAGGAGCACTCTCTACCTTCTGCTTCATCGAAGGATGTGAACTCCCCATATAAAAGGAAAGAAGTGTGGAGGAAGAGGAGGAAGAGAAAACCATAGTAGACACCATCGAAGTGTTCATCATATCTACAGGTTTCGAGAAAGGTAAGACATCTAGGAGGGACATCAAGAGAGGTGAATGCATTGAAGGAGTGATGAACACTTGCACCTTTTTGGGGTGAGGCGCGTTCATACTCATAGTGAAAGTGGGAAGTGATACAAAGCTAGTTTGAATAGAAGTAGAGGGGAGGAGAGAGGAGGATGCAGTGGGAGACCTTGATATATGGGTGGTTGTCTCCTCTTCTTTCCTCTTTATGGCAGCCTACTTAGCCATGAGAGCCTTTCACCGATGCTTATGCTTGCACATAAGGTGACTTTTGTGATTCTTTGATTTAGAAGCTAGAGGCTGCAAAGGAACATAAGGCTCCTACTTAGCCATGGAAGTTTCCACTATAGCTATTTCTAGCAGAGGAATAGACTCCTAAATAGGAGTAGGATGAGTAGGTTGAGAAGTAGCAGGGGGAGTTGACTCAAGTGGCTCAGCAACGAGCCTCTTCCCATTCACTACTTTGGGAGCAAGAGTGGTAGGAGGTTATAGAGGTTGAGAAAAAGAGAATCTCCACAGGGGCCTTCTTCCTATTATACCGAATGGGCCTAGGCTCTATGCGAAAAATGGGAAGCTCAAATGTGAGACACTTGGGCTTTCGCCAAGTGGGAACCATATGATTCTCTCACAAATGCAAAAAAAAATATGATGGTGCCTCAGTGGGGTGAGAGGAAGCATTAATATGAACAGTAGAAGAGGAAGAAGGAGGATCTTGGGATTGCATCTCTTCTTCCCTTCTATGTTCCTTGGCAGCATCACTATAAGCTTTTAGGCAAGCCCTATGTGAAACAACATAAGGTGATGAAGGGTATCTCACTTTTAGCCTTAGGAATCCTTTCTTATAATTTTGATATGTTTGGTGTAGGAGGTCTGTCCTAGGTGGGCGTAGACCAATGGGTGTAGGCCAAGAGTAATCCAAGGAGTAGCTACCATGAGCAATCAGTGGTTTATAATTGGTGTCATGAATCACATCTACGAAACCCCCGTGGATAAAATTTAAACATTTATGCACGACCGAGGGTACTGCATTCATAGCTACCAACCAAGGGATAGCTAGCTTCACTCTAAAGATTTCAGACACACAAATTATGTCGAACAAAAGATTCACAAATTTAGATCCAACCAAAACTGATAAGACAATACTACCCATAGGGGGCACAAAAATTCCATCATGCATGTGGATGGTGCTCACAGGTGCAACATACCCATCTTTATGCAAAAATTTGATTAGCATGATCTCCTTAATTATGATGTTTACTTGAGATGTTGGATCAACGAGAACACCTTTTATGATGTTTTCACTAATTCATGCAAGGATGTAGAGGGGAGTGTTGGAAAACATGCCTCAATCTTATTGGCATGTAAACTTCTGAAAGAGAAAAGTTGGTGAGACCCTCTGGAAGTCTTACCAACTAGCAGCAATCTTCTAAATCTTTGAAGTGTTCAGGTTGCCGAGACTTTGATTCAGTCTTTCCAACGGTTTGGTTCCTAGTGGTTATCGGGGAGACTCATGGCAACTGAAGTCATTAGGGAGAGGCATGAACATTCGGTATAACACATCCCGACAGTGTATGTCTCGTCGACAGTTATTCACAAGGATATCATCTTGGAGACTCTTGGCTGATAGGTTTGCATTCGATAAGAACTCTTGTCGATGGATGTGGTCTTGCCGACATGCTCGTGCATTTGTTATGATCTCTTAGCGATAACATTTCTCTCTCTGATGGAGTTGTTTGTGAATTGCTAATGGATCTCCATGTAATGATCTTCTTTGTAACCTCTTGCTGATGGTGTTGCTCTTGCTGATAGACTAGTCAAAGTAATATGAACTGCTGGGTATGTCTTTGGTATGATCTCGTGTTGATGAGTATTGGTCTTGCCGATAGAGCTACATGAGTTGAAAATCAGTGTGAAGTCTTAGTGATAATGATGGTCTAGTTGATGGTTCTGAAATGGATACTAATATGATGTCTTAGTGATAGGGTGAGTCTGAGCGATAGTTTTGAACTCAATATGACTCTTTCCGAAGGTGATGAATCTGGCCAATAAAGATAGTCGAGGATTGTGGCATCGGGGAGACATGGCTTAGTGTCTCACCGACATGTGACATAGTTTGAATGCCTTGACCGAAATACTATCCTACGTGGACTATTTTTGACCAATCAAAGAAGCGAAATGTAAACCGTTAGTAGTTGGACTGTTGTGACTGTTCCTATGAGGAAGATCAACAAACCATGAATGGCATGGATATACTCTGTAATCGAAGACGATGATTGGTTCGGTGAACAGTTCAATGTGATAACGAAATGTTGTTTAATTGTACACGATTGTTTTGTGAAAATTCATTTTATGTTTTTGAGAGAATTTCTATACAAGGTTGATTAGGAAGTTATGCTGCTATAAATTGACATCAGAAAGTGAAGTTTTTACTCTATATGTAATTTGTTTACTATAATACAAAGGGGATTTTCTCCCATAAGGGTTTTCCCACATAAATCTAGTGTTCAATTATGTATGTTCATTTCTTTATTTCTGTTATTTCTTTCATGAGTATCTTAATTGGACTGTAATTGCAAAATTTAAAGTCACCTCTGCATTTCTTCCCTAAGGTTTTGACATTAGGAGAGTTTGTTCCGCACCTAAGCTTACCTTACAAGTGCTATCAGATCCTGGCCAGTTATGTTATCCTTGTGGGTATGTTGGATTTTTTGTGTTAATTCTATTTAAGTGGGAGTCTTGTAGAAGTCTGGTAATTCACAATTACAGATTAAGATGGCAAGCATATCAGGAAAGATTGAAATTGAGAAATTCAATGGCAACAATTTTAAGTTGTGGAAACTGATAATAGAAGATCTGTTGGTTGATCTTGATTTATGCCTTGCTATGTCTAGAACAAAGCCTACATGCATGAAGCAAGAGGATTGGGACCTTGCAGAACAAAAATCAAAGGGGCTGATAAGGCTCTATTTAGCAGACTCTATTCTTTGAATTTTCATGAAGAAAAGATTGCATCTTCTATGTGGAAAAGACTAGGAGCTATTTATTAGGGCAAGTCCTTGGTGAATAAGTTTTTCTTGAGGAAGAAGCTATATTCATTGAAAATGTAGGAAGGAGCATATGTTGTTGATCATTTGAATGCTTTCAACATGCTGATTGCTCAGTTAGCATCTGTGGGTGTGAAAATTGATGAAGAAGATCAATGTATGCTATTGTTATGTTCTTTGCCAGATTTTTAGGATCACTTGGTGATGGCTATTGGGAGTACAACATCCACTTTTAAGATGGAAGATGTTGTTGATTCTTTGTTATTAGAATAAATGAGAAGAAAATCTTCTAAGATGGAAAAGGAGGCTCTTGTTGTTCAAGGGAGATCGAAAGAAAAATGCAAGAAGAAAGAAAAGAAGTCAAAATCCAAATCAGAGGGGAGATTGAAGTCTCTTGGCAAGAAGTCCAAGGTGAAGTACTAGAATTTTGGGCAACCTGGTCATGTCCGTAAGGATTTCAAAGAGGGGAAAAAGAAGAAGAATAATTTTTCTGACAATGATTCTTCTTAGAGTGATGCAGACGCCTTCATTGTAGCTTTGGCAACTCAGGCATCAAATGATGTCTGGTTGATTAATTCTAGAGCATCTTTCCACATGACATCTCATAGAGACTGGTTCACTAAGTATGAAAAATACAATGGTGGAATGGTGTATTTGGAAAGTGATTCATCTCTAAAATAGTTGGCCGTGGAAGAGTCAGAATTCAATTCCCTAATGGAAAAATAAAGGGAATCAATGATGTAATGCATATACTAGGTCTGGCTCAAAATCTACTTTCTATTAGTAAGCTAAACGATGTTGGAGTGTAGGTCATGTTCTCTAGAAATGGTTGCAAGATGACTAGAGGCTCAATGGTGCTAGCAAGGGGTGCTCAAATTGGTACCCTGTATAAGCTGGATGCACATGCTATTCAATGCAATAGTGTCTCTGTAAAGTCACAAAAAGCTACTCATGGAGAAAAGAAGGAAAATGTTCCTGATATGTAAAATCTATGGAAGTTAAACTTCCAGTAGAAAAGACTATGGTCTGGCATCATAGGCTAGGCCACATTGATGAAAAAGGTTTAAAAATCTTGAAGAATAAAAACCTGGTTGAAGGGCTTGATGATTGTAACCTTGAATTTGAGTTTTGTGAACATTGTATATATGGTAAACAACACTGTGTTTCATTTTACTCCAGTCCTCACAAATCTTCTGGTTTACTTGATTATATTCATTTTGATGTTTTTGGTCCAATAAATGTTCCTTCTTTCTCTAAATCAAGATACTATGTGTCATTCATTGATGATTATTTAAGGTCATTTGTATATTTTTTGAAAAGTAAAGCAAAAGTGTTCAATCATTTTAAGAAATTTAAAAACCTTGTGGAAAATCAAACTGGAAGAAAAATAAAATGTTTAAGGACTGATAATGGCAATGAGTTTTGTTATGATGAATTCAAGAGGTACTGTAAATATCATGGAATTGAAAGACATAAAACTACACCCTATACTCTGTAGCAAAATGGAGTTACAGAAAGGTTCAACAGGACAGTGATGGAAAGAGTATGAAGTATGCTAAGTAGTGCTAGCTTGGAGGAGAAGTTCTGGGCTGAGGCAGTTGCAACAACATGTTACTTGATAAACCGTTCTCCTAATTTTGCTCTTGTTGAGAAAACACCTTTGGAAGCATGGTTTGGAAAGAAGCCCTCTCTGAGACACATTCGAGTCTTTGGTTGTGAGGCATATGTATATGTGCCAAATGAGAAAAGATCTAAATTGGAGAACAAGGCTGTTAAATGTATTTTTATTGGCTATAGTGCCAACATAAAAGGATACAAGTTTTGGAATCTTGATATGGAGAAGGTTCTATACAACATAAGTGTTATCTTTCATGAGATGAAGCCTTCTACTTTGGATCTATAGTCAGACAAAATCAAAAGATAAAAAGGTTGTAGTTGAAATTCCTCCGACACCAGATAAAGAGGAATTGGAAATTCAAAGTGTACCTAAAACTGAGGAGAGCTCAAGTAGTTTTGAGAGTTCTAAAGAAGAAGAACAACCTTAGCCTCAACTTGTGAGGAGGTCAACACATGAAAGAAAGTAACCTGATAGGTATGGGTTTTCTATGTTAGATTCTACTTGTGCCTATGCTTTAATTTGTAACATTGATGAGCCTAGGATTGTGAAAGAAGCATTTAGAATGTCTGATTCAAACTCTTGGTTGGAAGCTATGAATGAAGAGATGGCATCATTAGGAAAAAAATGATACTTGGAGTTTTGTGCCCTTTCCTGAAGGCAGAAAAGCTATTGGTTGCAAATGGGTATTTAAAAAGAAAATAGGTCTGGATGGTAGTGTGGAAAAGTATAAGGCAAATTTGGTTGTAAAAGGGTATTCCCAGGTAGAGGGAATTGATTATGGGAAAATATTTTCTCCTATAGCTAAGTTGACATCTATCAAATTTCTTTTGTCACTTCAGCAATGTATGAATGAGACATTGAATAGATGGATGTGAAGACAACATTTCTTCATGGTGACCTTGAAGAAGAAATTTATATGTCCCAGCCAGAGCACTTTGTGGAAAAAGGTAAAGAAAATCTGGTTTGCAAGTTGAAAAAGTCTCTGTATGGATTGAAACAATCTCCTAGAATGTGGTACCATAAATTTGACATGTTTGTTTTGTCATTGGGATTTGTAAGATTGAAATATGATCACTGTGTGTATTACAAAGCTGAAAATGATCGTTTCCTTATTATTGCTCTCTATGTTGATGATATGCTATTCATAGGCAATAGTAAGTTAATGATTTTTGATCTAAAATCTCAATTGTTTGCAAAGTTCAAAATGAAAGATATTGGTGCAAACAAGTATATTTTGGGAATGGAAATAACCAGGGACATGAAGAGTAGAAAAATTTGGCTCAGTCAGAGTAAGTATATTAATACTATTTTGGAGAGATTTTGCATGACTGATTGCAAACAACTAGTTGTTCCAATTTTGTAGGGAATGAAGCTATCTGTTGAAGACTCTCCAAAATCTCCTAATGAGATGGGGGACATGACCATAGCGCCTTATGCTAGTGCAGTTTGTAGTTTAATGTATGCAATGGTCTATACAAGGCCAAACATTGCCCAAGTAGTGGGATTACTAAGTCGTTTAATGGAAAATATTGGAAGGACACATTAGGATGCTATGAAAAGGGTGTTCAGATATCTAAAGGGAAGTTAAAAATATGCTTTGTGTTATCATGGGAACTTGGTTGAATGATAGAGGACTCTCAGCATTTGAGGCTATGTGGATTTTTATTGGGCAGGGGACATTGATAATAGAAGATCCACCAGTGGATATATTTTCATGATGAATGGTGGTGCAGTTAGTTGGATGAGTAAGTGACAGGCTATAGTTGCTTTGTCCACTATGGAGGAAAAATACATGGAAACAACACATGCTTGTAAAGAAGCAATTTGGTTAAAACATTTGTGTTCTAACATTGGTTTTGATGCAAGGAAAATTACAATTTACTATGACAGTCAAAGTGCTATTTGTTTGGCCAAAAATCCTACTTTCCATGCCAGGATAGAACATATTGATGTGCATCATCACTTTGTACAAGATATTTTGGAGGATGGAAATGTATTTTTAGAAAAAGTGGATACTTTGGAAAATGTTGCAGATGCATTGATGAAACCAATGAGCACAAACAAGTTCAGGTGGTGTGCTAGTTCAATGGGCCTCAGTGCCCATGAATTTCAGTAGTTGTGTTATGCTCTAGAGGTTTTAGTAAGATCTTCGTCAAGTGGGAGATTGTTGGAAAAAATTCCTCAATCTTATTGGAATGTAAACTCCTGAAAGGGAAAAGTCGGTGAGACCCTTTGGAAGTCTTACCGACTAGCAACAGTGTTCTAAATCTTTGAAGTTTTTAGGTCACCGAGACTTTGATTTTATCTTGCCGACTATTTGGTTCCTAGTGGTTATCGAGGAGACTCATGGTGACTGAAGTCATCAGGGAGAGGCATGGACATTCAGTATAACACATCCTGACAGTGTATGTCTCACTAATGGTTATTCATAAGGATGTCATCGGGGAGACTCTTGGCTGAGAGGTTTGCATTCGGTAAGAATTGTTGTCGATGGATGTGATCTCGCCAACAAGTTGGTGCATTCATTATGACCTCTTAGCGATAGCCTTTCTCTCATTGATGAAGTTTTTTGTGAACTACTGATGGATCTCCATGTGATGAACTTCGGTGTAGCCTCTTTCCAATGGTGTTGCTCTTGCCGATAGATTGGTTGGAGTAATATGAACTGCCAGGTATGTCTTCGGTATGATCTCCTGCCGATGACTGTTGGTCTTGCCGATAGAGCTACTTGAGTTGAACATCAGTGTGAAGTATTAGCAACAACAATGGTCTGGCCAATGGTTCTAAAATGGATATCGATATGATTTCTTAGCGATAGGGTGAGTCTGAGTGATAGTTTTGAACTCAATATGACTCTTGCCGAAGGTGATGACTCTGGCCAATAAAGACAATCGAGCATTGTGGAATCAGGGAGTCATGACTTAGTGTCTCACTAACATGCGACACAGTTTGAATGCATTGACTGAAAGACTATCCTACATGGACTGTTTTGACCAATCAGAGAAGCAAAATGTAAACCGCTAGCAGTTGGACTATTGCGATTGTTCCTATGAGGAAGATCAATAGACCATGAATGACACAGATATACTCTGTAATCAAAGATGATGATTGGTTCGGTGAATAGTTTGATGTGATAAAGAAATGTTGTTCGATTGAACATGATTGTTCTGTGAAAATTCATTGTATGTTTCTGAGAGCATGTCTATACAAGGTTGATCAGGAAGTTATGCTACTATAAATTGACATCAAAAAGTGAAGTATGTACTTTGTATGTAATTTATTTACTATAATACAAAGGGGATTTTCTTGGTGTGGTTTTTCTCTTGTAAGGGTTTTCCCATGTAAATCTGGTGTTCAATTGTGTATGTTCATTTCTTTGTTTCTATTATTTCTTTCATGAGCATCTTAATTGGATTGTAATTGTAAAATTTAAAGTCACCTCTGCATTCTTCCCTGAGGTTTTGACATTAGGAGAGTTTGTTCCATACCTAGGCTTTCCTTATAGGGAGATGGTTCCCTATTGAAACCCATCAATAGGTCTTGCAAAGTGAAGGTTATACTAGTACCACTGCTCATAGGTTGCGTAGAGGGGATAGGTTGATGCAAGAAAGAGGCCATTACACACGCCAGATGATACTTTCACAGAGTCCCTAAAGGTTGAAGGATAATATGGTGACCCAATTAAGGTTTCATTACGTAACACCTTCACAACCTTCCAACTACACCCACTAGGGGTCATAGGTTGCACTGTGAGGTAGGGAGCCTCACAATGTTCACACCTACAACACTCCTAGGATATGAGGAAAGAAGATTTTAGTATCGTAAAACAAAACCAAAATGGTTGACGTCAGGTTCACCAAAAATGTAAGAGAGGGGGACCAACCATGTTTAAGGCCCTAGGTCACAAAGAGCCAAGAGCGGTAGGCTACCTTAACTTACCTCAACTTAAAGGAGTGTTTTGAAATGAGGGACAAAAATGATGAGGACTATGAGGTCCTTTGACCACTTTGTAGACCCAAGATTTGAGATGGGGATAGGCGAGCCAATTTTTAGGTCCCATACTATACCTCAGGAAGCTCTCTGCCCAAGGATGAAAGTGCTGTTCTGGGATGACAACGCGATGTGCTCACATCTCTCAGGTGCATTGGTGCCCATATGACTAGAGGACCAAAAGTACAATGAGAATTGCTAGAAAATGAGCTAAGAACCTAGCTAATTACTTCCCAAGGGCCAAAACAAAGCTATGAAGTAGGCATGATATGAATGAATATGATAAATTAAATGTAAAAGAGTTAGGGTGTCAAGAATGATCTCACAAAGGTATTTGTACGCTAGCCAGTTGAAAATGCACATCCACCTGCACACAAGAAAGAGGGAAATTTGTTGGGGATGTATAGGGGCTTGCCTCAGTCAAACCCCTGTTTTGGTGTTTCCACATCCACGGAAAACCAAGTTTGCGACAATGGAGAAATATATGATAAAGAAAGGAAATGAAGTAAAGAACACAAAAGAACTCCAAAATAGTAAGGTGCTACCCAACCAAATTGTAGAGGAGAGGAGTAGAAATCTTACCACCTCCTCCAAGAGCTAACTAGCTAATGGAGGAGAAAATGAGAGGACTCAAGCCCCTGCTACAATGGTGTTGTTCCACACTTGCTCTATAGAGTTGACAAAGTGTTGTTGCTGCTATGGAGTACCAAAGTGCTGCTAAAAGTGCTTGAGACTATAAGAGGATGCAAAAGAGGCTTGTGAAGAAGATGGATTGAATGCTTAGAGGATGTGTAGAAGATGAAATGCATGGAGTGAATTTAAAGGAGAGAATGTGTAAAATGGCCATATTCCGGTTGGTTAGTCAAAGAGGGCATTACAAATCGACCTCCACTGCGAAGTGTAAAGCCTCTGTAGGATCTAGATGCAAGAATCTGCTAGGAATGTAAGTGCACTACATGAACGTCTGTGTGTCGCATGGGCATCCCTGATAGATATTCCTCTATCGATGCACAAAACAAAAGCCAAGTGGAATGAAGGCAACGGGCTTATATGGAATTTAGCCTTTGAATTTGGTTTTCTAAAGTGAGGAAGGGTAAAAGGGGAATTTGCATAAGGGGTGAAAATTCGCTCCTATATAGTTGAAAAATACTGAACAATAAATGATAATGTTGAATGCAACTTTTAGATCTAAGTGTAGTGTAGAAAAATATACACCTTTACATTTTCACACTATGTTTGGGTCCCTTAATTAATTAGACTTAATTAAGCTTCTAATTCCCTAAATTATGCATTCGTAAGACTTATTATTCCCATTTTTTGAAAGGGACATTAAATAAATGCTAACATTATTTTAAACACCCTAGAAATTGTGTCTTGGATTTAGGTCCCAGGATCCAAGGGAAAATGGGTCCTCCTTAAGTGCCAAGACCTAATTTTTAATATGTTTTTGGTGGCATTTTAATAATTCAAATTAAAGTTTTAAATGTTGGCTTATGGAATCTAATTTTTGAAAAATTAGATTGTTGAACACCCATAATACTAAGAGGGGGGTGAATCAGTATTCTATTATACCATTTACTCATAATCTAACCAATAATCAAAACATATGTAACTGCAATTATGAATGAAAATATGAAAGAAATCACAACACCACGTAACACATGAACACCAAGATTTTTATATGGAAAACTCAAAAAGGGAAAAACCACGATGAGGATTAGCTCACAATATATTATAACTAGTTATAAGATATTATAGGGGCTCATTGCCAGGACTCACTGTTGTTATAAGGCTCATAGGATAAAATAGATACAAAACAAGAGTGGATACACAACTAAAGTGTGAACTGAGGTAAAATGAACCTCCCTTGTGTTGAATTCAGTTCTAATGAAGATCTGGATACAAAATACTACTCTGCTCAACAATCACTCAACATATATTGCAATTCTGCCCTTTTACTGATCTCACACATACAAATTTGCAAGTTCACACAATATCAAATCTCACACCTATCACATTACATCCTAATCACCTTATGCAACTCAAAATTTTTCCACATATATACCCTATTACATCCACATACATCAATTAGGTTAGCCTAATTAGATGTAGTCCTATTTTAATTCAAAATAGCTCTATCAGATCCAAACTTGATTCCAAAACATCTTTGCACTCAAATAAAACATGGAACACTTGATTTAGGATGCTATAGATCTAAAATAGATCCCCTTAACATCCATAATGCATATTAATCTTCATAGAACAAATTCAAGTATTAGGTTGGCCAAAAGTTAACCTAATCAAAAAATAAGCCAATCTAACAAACATTGATCATCCATATGAGCATATAAACATGCACCATCTAGAATGTTTGTAGAACTAACACCTACAAATCATCTCCCAAAATTTTAGATTTTGAATCTAAACATTGAAGGAATGTAGACCAGATGACTCATACCATCTTGCACTATATAAGCCAAAAACCTATATGTCAAACTTCTGTAATTTGTAAATTTTAGCCTGATCAACCAAAATTGTTGAAAATATTGATCATAGATGTATTTAGTAGTCCTAAAAAACATACTCTAATTGCATAAGATGAACTTATAACATGAGCGAATTTGGGACAAATTGCTAGATCAAGGTGTCGCCAAAAATTGTTTACCGGATAAGAAAAAACTGTCAACAAACAATATTGGTATCAATGAAAACACATCAAAGGGTTCCTTCTTCATTATTTCAAAAATATCCCCCTTTGTCATTGATGACAACATGTATGAAAAATGAATCTCCAAAAATTCAACTTCAAAACTATCTTAAAAAAATTGTATGAACTCCCCCTTCTAGATATACATTCAAACTTCTCCCAAAATATTTATTACACAAAAATTGTAGTACTCAAACATTTTCCAGCTTCTCAAATCTTATATAACACAACTCTAGCACCAAAAATTCTCCAAACTTCTCAAAACTTCTCCCCCAACGCAATATCTTAACAAATTTGACACCAAAACATCCCCCCCTTTGACATCAAGGACAAAGGGTGTGTTGAAACATACTTGTATGCATATGTATAGAAAGACAACTAAAATGACATGACTAGCTCCCCCTTAGGGAGTGTCCCAAGAATTACATCCGATCATATGTACAAGAAAGAAAGACTGAAAGCAACTAAAATGGAATAATAATATACAAAGTGAAATGTGTTCACCCGAAGGAGGAATCACCTTCAAGTTCCTTGAGAATGGCTTCCCAAGTAGATTTCCCTTCATCCCAACTCTTCTTAGTTGTAGCAAGTGCCTTATACATTGATTCAAACTCTACCAAAATCTCCTCTCCCTCTTCCAAAGATGTAAAATTAGGATGTATCTTTTCTATCTTTTTTGCATCCACAAGGGCACATGACACCAGAATGTGCTTGGTCTTCACCAAGTCTCTAAGCTACCAAACTTCCTTATTACATCCTCTTTCTGTCTTTGCAAAGTGAAAAAATTGTTTTGCAAGTCTGAAATGGTAGTCCAAGAGACATATTTTCTATATTTTTTAATGTCATAAGCTCTAGAGGAATTAGCTAATTGTGACTCTATTGAGTTCATTAAGTATTTAATACCTTGAGTGACATCTGACCACCTCATTAATATAAGAACAATATCTAAGCTTCATCTTCACGTTCCTTCACATATTTCAAGCTTTTCATTACCTTGCTATGTGTAGTTACAAATTTATCTTGTAGTTCAAGCAATATTTTATTTTCAATACTTGATTCTACCTCTTTTGTAGTTTGCTCCTTTAGATTAGAGGTGTACTCCCTGAGTGAATCAACCAAAAACTTCAAATTCTCAATAGGTGTTAGATAATCATCGATAGTGGTACTAGGGGTTGCATCTTGTAGAGATTTGAGGGCATCATTGATTAGTTTAGTCCCTTTATAATGAGTTTCTATAATTTCCTTTCTCTCAGAGGCAATAAAAGTATCTCCAAGCTCCATCCTCTAAATAGGTGAGATCTTATTTAGATCTTCATAGTCTTGTTGTGACGAGATTTGAATCAACTATGGTGGAATGGATGGTTGGACCCTTATTTTTCTTGTCCAAAGACCCTTGAGTGTACTTCCTTAGGGTTCTCCAGATGACTTTGATGGCTCTGTGGTCTTTTGGGGTTCTTCATTTCTTTCAAATTCAATCTCTTCTTTGTTCTCTTCTTTCTTTTCATCTTATTTTTTGAAGGTGTTTTCCTTTTAAATATCTTTGTTTTCATCCTCCTTTTTATCTTCATCATCTTCCTTATCATTGTTCTTTTCATCTTTTCTCTCTTCTTCTTCTCCATTTTTATTTTCTTCACCTTTATTTCCAATATCTTCATTTTGTTTGTCATGGTGATCTGCAACATTATCATTGACATCATTCTTATTCTTATCTTCATTATTTTCTTTGGTTGTATCCTCAATATCTTCCAAAGGAGAAAAAGTATTTGGAGGAGCATGTGTATCATCGACCATATTCCCTTAAACATCCAAATGTGGTGTCTCTTCTACAAAATGATAATTTTCTTCCTCTACTACTACTTCTTGAAAAACAAGTAAATTAGATATAAGAGGAATATTTTCCTCTGCATCAGTCACTTTATCTATACCAAGCTCCTTGACTTGAGCTGTATTAGATGAAGTAGCAACAATTATCCCAAATTTTTGTGCCATATCTCTCACTGTATCAAAAGTTTCTTGTTTCAACTTTTTTGTATTATCCTTTTCTCTAGCCATAAGAATCTTGACTCTTTGCTTTACTCTAAACTATTTTATGTATGATTCCAATAAGGTAGCATTATCATCCTCAGATAAAGAGGATCCGATCTTATTCCAGGGATCAATTTTGATCTTGTTTTCAACTTTAACTTCATGTCTTCTTTTTACCAGGGCTTTCCATACAACATTAGTTACCGTCTTCTTCATGTTGTGCATGTTTGCATCCAAAATGATCATATACTAAATAATGATATCTATAATTGTTTTCTTATCATCTTCATCAACTTCATCATATAATTTGGTAGTGGCTTCTAATAAGCCATCATGTTCTAACAAGGATTCCAAATTTATAGGTGAACTAGCTCTTACCAAAGGAGTCTTGGACTTCTTCTTCTCAGGATTTGATATGGCTTCATCTATTTTCTTATCCTCTTTCTTTTTAGTCTTCTTGTGCACATGTATTGTAAAAGCTTCTTCCTCCTTGTTTGTCTCCTTTTCTTTAGAGGTATCTACAATATTGACTTTAGCCTTCTTGAATTATGTACTAGCCTCTTCTGAAGCATCTTTACCACTGGTGGAAATATTGCTTCTTCTCTTTCCTTTCAATTGCTCTTCTTGCTCTAAGACAAGTTCAATCTCCTCTTCCACAATATCACTTAAGTTTCAATCTCTAGATGCTTTCTATTTCTTTCTTCTTCTGGAGGTAGCAGGTAGTGCTACTAGAGGTACAGTTTTCCTCTTAGAGGTCCAGGTGCTAGGTCCAGGGGGTGCAAACACATCAACTATTTCTAGAGCAATGGGCTCCACCTTCTTCCCTTTAACTCCAGCTGTAGACACTTAAAATTGACCTAAATGGTATTACACACCTGAATTTGATCACTAATATCGGTTCATCCTCTTTTTTCTTGTTTAATTAAATAAGCCTAGTTATTTAATTAAATGCATTATTTTCATCTATTAATCTAATTAATTTAAGTAGGTTAATTCACCCCCTTTCACCTTCACCTCTCATCCTATTGAATTGAATAAATCAAATTATTTAATTTAAACCCCCTAAGTCCTATAATTTAATTAAATAATCCTATACTAGTGAATTAAATGTCATTTGCATCCCCTTCTCATTAAATAAATAAATTATTTAATGGACATCCTCATATTCTTCAACTTGCACAATTAAAACTTATTTTTAATTACTAATTTCTAATTTTCCTCACCTATCCACTTGCATAGGGAATATTCTAAAGGAATACTCTCCTATTTTGGCTCTAAAAGTGAAATATTATTTCCTAACAAACTTTGAAAGTTATTACAAAGTGTGTTTGTTTGAATCATTGTGAGCCATTGATGCTTTCTTTGATCCATGTGATCTTTGATTCTCATCCATTGATGAGAATCATTGATCCATGCCTTCACACTTAATTCCATATTGACCATTGATTGATCCTTTTCATCTTGATCATTGATTCTTCATTTGCTCTCCTATAAATACTTCACTATTTAGAGAGAAATGGATCCACTTCCATCATAGAAAAGTTATGAATCCCATTTGAATACTATCTCTATTCACACTTGCACTATTGTCAAGCTTTTTCATCTTTTTCATCCACCCATAGCATTGTTTTATCAATTTTAGCTTAGTTTTTCAACAATGAAGGTTAGTTAACTGCTCGTATCATCCAAGGGATTGGGAAAGGGTCACCATTCCACATAAATGTGACACCCCTCCCCCAATGGGATAAGGTTTGGAGTTTTAGATTAGGTTTCTTTTAAGCTTTCATTTTTTTTCATGCTTAGTTTAATGGTTTCTTAGTTTTTGAAGATTTTGAACATCTCATTGGGATTGTATCTTAGGGGGTTAAATAACATTTAAATTCATTAGGATCTAGTGTATTTAACCTATACTATGATTACATTACAATCAAATTTTGGCACTAGAAGGAGGGCTTTACTAACTTTAAGTTTTTGTGAGTTGTAAGTTCTAGAGAAATGGCGACAGTTTTGATGGCTTCAACGATGCTATAGGGATGCATCGCTATATAGCTATACACTTTGATTGAAACATAGCGACATATAATTAATACAGTGACACATATTTAATATGGTGACACACTTATCTTTTTTAATATCATCGATTTAAATATGGCAATGAGCATGATATAGCGATGCAATTGATGTCCTTGTTTTGGTGTAGAGTGACACTTCGTAATTTCACTAGAGCCATATGCCTTGAGTTTGGTGACGCCTTCGATAGCTTCAACAATGCAATTGATTTCAATGATGCTTTTTACTAGTAAAAAAAAGAGAGCTAATTTGCATGTGCGTTTTAAATTTTTTAGTTTCATATGCTCTCTGATATTTTACTAACATGTAGTTTTGTTTTATGAGGCTAATTGGTTTTGCAGATTTGAAAACAACTTGACGTGAAGGAGTATACTATCATTTGACTATACATTGTAAAAAGTATTTTTACACTTATGGGACAATTATAACCCATCATATGTTGCTTTACACTAAATTTCCATTGGGCTTAAAATTCACTTTCAAAGTTGGTTAAAATTGAACCCATACAACCTCATTTTGCAATATTGGTTAAAATTGGACCAAAAAAAAAAACACTTCCATTAGTGCTTAAAATGAAGTAATTTTGCTATATTGGGTTAAAATGAATGAGTGTTTGATGTGCTTGCTTTTCCTGTATACACCTGTAGTACGTATCCACTCCCCTTGTGCTTCATGCAATCTTAGGTGAAGAGAAACACTCAAGTGCATTTTCTTGCTTTGAGTCACCCTAAGTAACTTACTACATATCCTCTCCCCTTGTGCTTTGTACGATCTTGGGTTAAGAGAAGTAGCATTTTTCTTATTAAGAGAGGGCTTGCTATGAGATAAATCTCATAATGGAGAAGTCATAGGCAAGTTCTTGTAAGCCCGTTTATTGGTGGGCTATATTAAAACATACGAAATCATGAGAAAGTAGCTTCAATCTGTGTTGACAATGTACTGTACCTAATCCCATGCCTTAAGTGGAATGGGAATAGTTAAAGAGCCTTAAGTGGCCAAGCGGGTGAATGTTAGTGGTAGTGTTCTTGGTTTTTTGTCAATAAAGACCCTTGTGTAGTGGCTAATCAAGTCCATTTCTGAAATGCATTTTAAAGTAGTGCATCAGAATAACACCATTTTGTGAAGTTACTTACAATGTTCAATTTTTGGTTGAGGTAATAAAGAAAATAGGGAAAGGACTCTTTTGCTCAGCATGTCAAGACAGTACATTTCCTTGACATAGCCTATTTTTCCATTCCATCTTCATAGATTAATCATCTCTTAGGGGATGATGGCAAGCCTACCAAGAAATGCATACCCACTTGAGCTAGGATTATTACTACTTGTGAGTCAGTTTGACACATTGTTTGGTTCCAAAACAACTTAAACATACATCAACATGTTCATCAAATTTCAAACCCTTTGGATCAAGTGTGAATGCCTTTGAAAAGTCTTAATATTGTTGCTTGTTCCTAAGGATTTTATCTAGGATTCTAAATATTTGGACTTATATCTAAATTCACACTTTCCAAACTTAACATAGGGAGCTATGGCCTTAGCTTCTTGATTTTTACATAATGGACTTTGTGGAATAAAGTTTACTTAGAAATAGACATTTTTTTGTTTGAAATTAATTAATACTTTCTTGATGTGGTATTGAAGCAATCTCACTAAATTAGAGATTAAAATAAAAATGAACACACCACACATTGATCTTATGGTTGAGACACATTGACTCCCCAACACAAAAAAAATTCACCAAGGAAAGTATTACAAATATTGAGTCCAAGTTCTATTATCAAAATCATTGAGTTCTTAAGGTTTAATCACTTTAGAGGTATAACATGTTTCTCACCATATTGGTCTTACAAAATAAAGGTCCCTTTTAGGTTAAAATTTTGGATCAAACATTTCATCCACCTTCATCATATTTTACATTCCACTTCACCAACAACTTTAGAAAATTTTGGACACCTCAAACACTTTGGACTTAGATAAATTATCAAATCAATCCCCTAACTTAACTACTTTGAGTGTGAAATGAATCCTTTCCCATAAACTTAGTTTAGTTAGTCATCAAATTTTTGAAATAATTTATCTTGAAGGTCACAAGTCTACCTTAAAGATTTACATGTTCATTAACACTTTTTATCCAAGACATCAAAATATTAAATCCTTTTGTCTAAAAGTGTTTTCCAAAAGTTTAGAAAGTTTATCCCCCATATCATTCACCCTTTTCATCATCCATTCACACCATTGGTCCAAAACAACTTAGAGGGTCCCTTTTACCAAAATTTGAGGCAACTAGAGAGTTTCAACACTATAAATATCAATACACCTCTCCCATAGTTGGCCCACAATTTATGGTTACAACAAAGTCACAACATAAGAGAATCATGGAGCAAACCAAAAACGCATCTACCACAAATGATACCAATCCACAAGAATTTGATCCAAGGAGCCATTATATCCCCTCAAAATGACCACAAAATCTATTAGGTTGTGAGATAGAAGATGTCAAAAATAACCCCCTTGAGCTCACATAGGAATAAATCCTTGAATATCAACAAGATCCTAAAACAAGCCACATTTTTAACACTTTGATGAAGAAGAACCCTACCCAATATATGATGACTGTAGAAAAAGAAGGGGCTAAAATCCCTTCTACATTTGACTTTGACACAATTAGGGAAAAACCCTTAGAAAATGAGGCTTCAATTCCCCCAACTTTCATTGCATAAACCTTGACACAAGGATTGAATCAATTTACTCCATCTCTTGTACCAAGTTCATCATTAATTCCTAGTCTTGCAACTAGGATTGCCACTGACCTTGGTCACACTCTCCCTTTGGAAGGAAACACACTTTTGGGTACTCAAAACACCAACCTTCCATAAAACATAAGTTGGAAACCAACATTTGGTGCCCCATCTCATTCTTCCACCACCATTTCTGATCATACCCTACATCCATATAAACCACTTACATTCCATTAAATCATGATAGCCTCAACATTTTGAGTGCAACCATCTTCATCCATCACCACAAATACCCAAAGTGTGCCTAATGTTAGACAAGGAAATGTGAACCAAGTGCCTCAAATAAGACAATAAGGGCAAGTTAACACCCTCACACAAATTCAACCCTTAATGAGTGGTTCCAACAACCTCATTGACACATCAAAACAAGTGGTTACCCAAACTACTCCAATCAATGCACCATCCACATCAACCCCATCTATCATCAATCCAAATAAAAAAAATACATTGATTAAAAACTGCATCAACCAAGGTAATAACTTGGGTCCCACAACAAACACAACAAGGGGAACCCTTAATACATCAGTCAAGGGAACCCTTCTAATCAATTGATCTGAGGTCAAAATGTGCCATTGACATCACAATACCAAATGGCACCATCATAATCTTTACCATTGGTTCCCCAAGCCATGTAAAATAAAATGAGGTCCCAAACTTACATTCCTCCATCCCAATCAACAATCTTACAAGGAATGGGAGGACAAAACAACCCCCAAACAATCACCACATTGTAACCATCTCAAAACAACCCAAAAACCACTCATACTATGATCAACCAAAACCCATATTACATATCCTCACACCAAAATATTTCCACATTGTAGGCACAAAAAGCTCACGCTCTAGCTTTGCAACAAGCGCAATAGGCTTATCAACAAGCACAATAGGCTTATCAACAAGCATTGCAACAACAACAAGCTCAAGCTCAAGCTTTGCAACAACAACAAGATTATCAAAAAGCATTGCAACAACAACATTCCAAAGCACAAGCACAATGAAAAAAACAAGCTCCACAATAGGCCTTAATTGCACAACAACAATAGCAAGCTCAACAACAAGCCTTGATAGTCAACAACAACAACAAGCCCAACAAAAAACATTACTAGCACAACAATACTCCCAAAAACAACAGATTCTTGTGCAACAACAACAATAGGATTTTTACTATAACTCCCAACAAAAAATCATCAATCCAATTGCACCAGGAGCATATGCACCACCACCTATATCACCCTTACCTTCATATTATCATAATCTACCCTACACACCATCATAGTAAATACCATTTACAACTCATCTTCCATCCCATAGTACACAACATATGCTCCTCCACCAAATCCATAAGATGATGTATCATCGCAGCTCAAGGCCTCACACAAAAAATCCAAGACATTCAAATGGGAAAAATAAATAATTCACATACACAAAAAAACTTATGTCCATACCTATTTGATAGAAATATCACAATGGTACCTTTCCCACCCGGTTTTGAGGTCCCTAAATTTGATAAATGCAAAGGGAGGAGAAATCTTGTGGATAACATCAAATAATTTCATGTCATGTGTATTGAGGTTGCCTACAATGATTCCTACTTGATGTACCTCTTTCCATGAAGTTCGTTGGGCCCATCAATCGATTGGTTTTCACAGTTGCCTCCAAGGATTAAGAACTTTCAAGAAATAATCAATAGGTTCATAAACCATTTCTCCTTCAATCTTGACATGGATGTAAGCTTAGAAGAGTTGTACACACTCAAACAAAACAAAGGAGAATCCTTCACTGATTTCCTACAAAGGTGGAGGCAAAGAGCTAGTAAGAGAAAGTGGCCTATTATGCCTTGCACACACACCCTAACATTTTGGTTGGAAAAGTCCTCTATTTTCCTCCCGTTTCTTTGTTTTGGTCTATTGTATTCACACTTTGTTGTTCTCATTTTCATCTTTTCTCATGCCTTGTTTTCCTTTGTCTTTGTTGGTCTTGGGTTTCAGAATTGAATCTAAATGTTTCCTCGAAAGAGGATTCATGTTCTAGGTGTTGTTTTGAATCCAATCCCCACGGTTTTCCCTTTCCTCTTTTGTTTCAGAATGAAACTTGAACCTTGCCCCTTTAGAAGGTTTATGATCTAGTTTTCGTCTCGACTTTGATTCCTGCATTCTTGTCTTTGTTTTTTCATGTTTTCTGTTTTAGAATCAAATTTTAGATTGGAACAAAAACCTTGGACCTTTGTAAGGTTTGTGTTCCTAGTTTCGGCCTGATCTTGACTTTTCGAGTCCCCTTTTTGTTTGTTTCAGATCTCATATCGTAACTAGAATCTTGCTCTTTTTGAAGGTTCATATTCTGAATTTGGTTCCAATTTTGATCCTTGTCTTTTCATCAATGTCCTTTCGCCTTGTTGTCTTGTTTCATTTTTTCTCTTCATTTTTATTCTTCGTTGTTCATCTTCGATTTTTGTGTTGGTTTTTGGGTTGTCGTGTCATTTTCTTTGTGTCATTTGTTCATCTTGATATTATTTTTCGTTGTCTTTGTTTTTCTTCCCTTCCATGTCATTTTTCTCTAGAGTCATAAAAAAAATATAAAAAAGAGTATAAAATTTCAAAATATATAAAAAATATAAAATTTCAAAATCACAAAAAAAAAAAATTTAAAATCACAAAAAATTATAAAAATTAAAACACAAAAACCAAAAGTTCAAAGAATTAAAAATTAAGAAAATAAAAATCATAAAACATTAAAATATAAAAAAAATATAATAAAAAATTAGAAAATTAAAAATAAATAAATAAGTTTTAAAATAAAATAAATATTTTAAATAAAATAAATAAATTTGAAATCGAAGAGATTTTAAAATTTTGAAAAATTTAAAGTTTAAAGGATTTTAAATTTTAAAAGGTTTAGATAAATAGTCTTTTATTTTAAACTATTTTATAAGATTTTAAAATTTATAAAAGGGTGAATAAATAAATCTTTTTTTCAAAAGGTTTAGTAAAAATAAAATGAAAGTGAAACAATCTCTAAAAACCATAAAAATTAAATAAATAAATAAAATAAATTAAAAACTCTTAAAAAAAAAAGTTGCAAAAAATGTCAAGGTTCAGGGATCAACCTGATCCCCGACCCCGCCATGGTGCAAAAAGGGATAAAAGTTTGGAGTTGAAATTTTTTAAAAGGAAGGTGCCTCAAGTAAGTGTGATCTCTAGCCATGCCGTGATTGTAGGAAACAACACAAAATGGATATGTGGTGGGAGACTTTCAAAGTCAATATGATTGGAAAGTGTGAAGCCATTGGAATGATTGATAAGGTTATAAGATATTTGATAGATTTCCTCAAAGAATGCGGCGTTAGAGGAATTGCAGTGGTTTCAAGATAAGCATAAAATTGATTTGTTGAAAATGCCTCAAGAATCCCAATGAAATGTCGTCTCAATGGAATGCAATGGTTGCAACATAAACTCAAAATGGATTTATTTAAAAAGTGTTTCAAGAATGTCATCATATCAAAGGCAACGATTGTGGTTTATGCACAATGTGATTTGTTGAAAATGTCTTTTTGAATTGAAACCCTCAATTAGAAGCAATTCACAGTTGTAAAGAAAATCCCAATACCCACAACAATCGTCTATGCAAATGGAAGCTTGAGAACAAGGTTTGAAAGCATGATTTGAAAATACATTAAAGCAAAAAGGATTAAAGAATTCTTCCTGACATTGTAGTTGCAAATGCTTGTAATTAGGGATGAAATATTAAGGTTAATGCAATATAGCATATAAATGAAACCCTAATAAACAATGAAGAAAAATGAGCATAAAGACATAAAGCATAAAACAATATTACCAAATCTTCATGCCACCATTGATTGAACTTCATTGCACCTTCTCCATTTGTTGCAATATTATGTTTGCCCTCAGATTTTTGATGAGCAACTATGACTATGACAAGACCTAAACAAATATTGAAGGATTTGATCTAAAATGAAAGTATACTTAGATTTCTACAAGCAAGAAGTATGGAAGTCTAAATTCTGAAGCATGAAGTATGAAGAAGTGATGAAGTCAGGAGATGATTAAAAGTCCCCAAATGAGGTTGACATTTCCTTTTTTATAAAAAACTCAATTTTAGATGAATGGCCAGGATTGAAAGTTTGACAAAGCCCTATGATCAAAGGTTGAAATTGCATGTGACAACTAGCAATTAGGGTTAGGGAAAAATTAAGTTAAAATTTGAAATGAATGGTTGTGATTTGATTTTGTTCAAAGGTCAAGAATGCATGTGACAAGAAGATAGTGGGCACAGAAAATGAAGCTGGTGGAGAATCAAATAAGAATTTAAAATTATTTGATTTAAGAGGTGACGTTGACCTTTGGAATTAAAAATTAATTTAATTCAAAAGTGGTGGGGTCATGTGATAGTATATAATTATTTCAAATTATTTACTTGGTGGGAAAATATAAAGTGGACAATTTTAAATAAATGCTTTATTTAAAATTATAAGAAAAGTCTATACGACAATTAAATAATTAATACTAATTATTTAATTATGGATGAAATGGATAAGGTGGACAATAATTAAAGAGAATCATAGGAATTTATTTAATTATAAAAAGACATAAGAAATTAATGACGTATTTAAATAAATAAATAATGTTTATTTATTCAAATAATCAGGAGGAAATAGTAGAAAAATAATAATTAAATAAATTTAAGAATTTATTTAATTATAGAGGGACATAAGAAATTAGTGATGTATTTAAATAAAATAAATGTAATTTATTTATTTAAATAATCACTAGGACTAAAAGATATGAATTAATTAAATAATCAAGAATTATTTAATTAATAGTTGAAATTGGACAATAGGACATAATCAAATATTTTAATTATGTGAGGAGGATGTTTGACATAGAAAAATGTGATTTGTAGGTCTAAGACATTTTTATGTGTCTACATTTTCCCCCTCTTTGTCATAATGCAGTTTATCACATTGTGATAAAGAAAAGAAGTAAAAAATATGCCCCAGCAAAAAATAAGATGAGAAGGAATGAAGAGGAGGTAGCGGTATGCCCCCTCAAGAGGACAGTCAGCTTTAGAGAACATAGGTGGGCTCTCAAAATGGATGACATAGATGAGGAAGATGTAGACTAGAGGAAATATGAGAGGGAAAGGAAAAAGGGGTGGGATGGAAAATAAACCTTCAATATTTTCCAAAGTACTAATAGGCATTGCTCAAATCATCATTGGGTGTTAAAATAACACAAATGCACAACAAACACCAGGGTATGACATAGACCAAGGTGTACAAGGTCATCCACTTGCAAAATAGATAGTCGTAGACAAGGAATGTCCCAACTCATACTAAGGGAAAAGTTGCCCTAGTCTTTTAGTCAAGACACACCAAATACAACAATCAAGGAAAAATATGTCATGAGACGTCATCACACCTCTAAATCATTCATGGGACATCCTCAAGGTAGCTAGTAACATGACCAAGAGACAAAATGACAAAACATAAGACAAAATAACAAAAATATCAGATAAAATGGATGAAAGTTAAGACAAAATAGACCAGAAAAGTTCAATAGCCATTTAATTGTGTTTGCCAATATTTGTTTGTCAAAGGTGGATTGCTTGATAGTTTGACAGTTTGGCAGTTTGACGGTTGGACGGTTCCTATCATCAGGAAGGACACATCCTGAAAAGGCAAATGAAATTTTGATGAGGTCCAAGTCCGAGAAGGACACATCTTGGAGGAGACCATAAAGTGACGAGGTTGACATTGTTTTGACAATTTGACTGATTTTGACTAGATGACTAATAGGACTATATTGTCTTGTTGGTTGATGATTTGAATGTTGACGTTTCGAATGACTGACTATGTCTAGCTTATTTGATTGATGTGACAAACGTTGAATCTATTTTTGGAATTTTGAGAGTTATTTTGATGTTTTTGTGTTTTTCAGATATTTTGATTTTTTTTGGATTTTTGACGTTTATGATTTTTTTTTTCCTTTTTAAAATGTTTTTATTTTTGAAATGTTATGATTTTTTGTCTTTTGAAATGATTTTATTTTTGTCTTTTTGAAATGATTTTATTTTTGTCTTTTTGAAATGTTTTTATTTTTTTGGAATTTTGAGAATATTTGATTTTTTTATATTTTTGAAATGTTTTGAGGTGTCAATGGATAAAAAATTGGGTAGCCTTTGTGCTAGATACCAATGACAAGGGGGGGGGACCAAGTCTAGGTGGATGTAGGATAGATAGGCAATAATGGATGGAATGGATGTATGCGTAAGAGAGCAAGGATGTGATCTCAATGACTATGTAACACAAGAATAACATGCCACATTGTAGTTATGATTTGACATGACAAAGCTTATGCTAATAAGATGATAAGATGGATAATGAAGGAGTTGCTTGGAAGGGATAAGGTATACCAAGAGACATCCAAAACATGTGTCAATATTTTTTCCCTCAATCTTTATCAAGATCAAAAGGAGGAAGAGAAGATGAATGGACTTGATAGTTTTATGTAGGTGTGGGTAAGGATGGTAAGATGGCCTGGAAATGATAGGTTGGATGAGACATTGTGCCCCCAAGTGTAAGTTGCATAGAAGATCAATCTACACATGATGCCTGCTTGCCAGGTTTTCATCATGGTATTTATCCAAGGTGCTTGTTTACCAGGTTTTCACCGTTGGATGAAGGGATTTCTCTTCATTTTTTTGATTTTTTTTTTTGACTTTTTGGATAGGAGAAGGGGAATATGGATAAGAGGGAATCAAGTGTCTAGTTCCATGAAAGGTGATAGTTCCACTAGAGATGGATGTCATTGCATGGACCATGTCAAATGTCATTATGCTCATAGATGTTGGTAAGGGATGACATGAAAGGGAGATGGAGTAGGTAGATGATGGATTATGATGTCGATTATGGAGGAAAATAGTGGATTATGATGCAGATTATGTAGGGAAGATGATAAGGATTATATGGGACTTATGCAAAAGATGAATGGGGAGGCTTAGCCAAAAGCATGGACCATAGGAAGGTGGTGGGGGAGATATGTAGGATAAATGTTGAAGATTTTGATGTGGACGGGGTGTAGGAAGCAATGGAGATGTTTGCTTCGGAGGTGGTGGATGTAGTTCTTTTGGTACCCACATAGATCTAGTATTTTTATGATTTTTGTTTGGCTTGTGGGATGGAAGAATTTTATATTTTTGTATGGAATGACATTTTTGAAGGGATGAGGAGGATGGTTGGAATTTTTGAGAGGTGGATGCCTCATTTGACTTGTATTTTTGTCTAGGGACCCATATCATTTTAGTTTTTGACTTTGCTTTTGAAGGTATGGGTTTGGGTGGAATTTTGAATATATTTTCTTTGGTTTCTTGAATTTTTACCCTAAAGGACTAGGACACAAATGGAGAAGGTGCAATGAAGGTCAATCATGGAGGGCTTGAAGACTTTTGGTGAAATATTTCCTTTTTTCTATGCATTTTTACTCCTTTGTGCTTCATTGTTTAGCTAGGGTTTTATTTATGCATTTTATTTTATGCTAACCTAGATTTTTACCTTAGTTACATTGGTGAACCCAACGTATCTTGAGGAATTTTGGAGTTGGATCCTTTTTGTTGTAGGTTTTGTTAGCTTTTTGTTGTAGGTTTTGCATCATTTTTTAGATGAAACCCCAGTTTTCAAAGATTCAACCATATCTCTCAAACTACTATAGATATTTTCACAATTTTTTTTCTACAAATTGGGGGAAATATAAAGAGATTTCATTCCAAAAATCAGATTTTTTGGAGCTGTTTTTAAATTTTTAAATTTTTTTGGTTATTTTTCATGAAAATTCAATTTTGAGAGCAAATTAATTTTTTTTTGTATTTCTTTACATTTATGGAAAACTATCTGAATTTCAATAGGGGTTTTTTCATTATGTTTTTTATTTGGATGAAAAATAATTAGACAAAATATATTTTTTAAAATTAGGGTTTTACAAAGATTTGTTTATATCTCACAAGTGGTTATAGATTCTTTCACACAATTTCTTCTGTAGTTTTGGGATGATATTAGGTGCCTTCAATAAAAAAATCAAAATTTTTGGACCCATTTTTAATTTTTAGTTTTTTTTTTATTATTTTTCATAAAAAAATAATTTTGGGTGCAAAATAGAATTTTTTTCAGATTTCTTTACATTTTTAGAAAGATCTTGAAATTTCAGTAAAGTTATTTTCTCCATGGTTTTGTTTTTACTATCAATTTTTTTTTTTTTTCCAAAAATCAGATTTGTCTTGACTAGCTAACCCTCTAATATTAGTGATCAATTATCTTGTTAGGGTTTTGGCTTTGTTGTTGGTTTTGTGAATGTGCAAAAAATAAATACTTCAAAGGAAAAAATGGATCAAGTGGAAAAAAAATTGGAGCTAAAGAAAGTCTAGGTGCATTCATTCCATCTTTCATCTCTAATCATTGCTTGTCAACACACGTCAATTTGGGGCTTAAAAAGAATAGCTTGTTTGTCACACATTTGGGTTTGGAGCTTTAAAAAAACATCTTGTTTGCAATCACACTTTGAAATTGGGCTTAAAAAGAACCATTGTCTTCCAACACACATTTTTGCTTTGGGTTAAAAAGAACAAGTGCTTGAATTGTTTTACACATATTTCAATTTTCTAAAGGGAAATTAATCACTGCGAGTGTGAATCAAGTGTGTGTGTCCTCCAAAACACTTCACTTGGTTCAATTTTTTCATACTCTTCTTAGGAGGCCTACTTGGAGCACATACCCCTCCAAGGGATGACCTCAATCGAGTGTGAATCCAAAGAAATTCTCCTTTGGGAGTTGAAATCTTGTCACTCTTGGCTAAGCCCCAAAGAACTTTATACCTTTGGGAAGTGAAGGTGAAGGGTGGGTTACCCCTTTCTCCTGACTTATTGGTAGGATTTTACTTTCAAATCATTCCTTAGTCAACCTTGTGCAAACTAAGTTGAGACCTAATTGGCCATACCCACTTGACTAGCATTAGATTTGTTGTTGTGTATTCAAGTGTTTGCTTAATCATAACATTTAATCTTGAAAGACAAATTTATCATTGTGTTTGGTGTGTGTGTTCATGCATTTACATGTGAAATCTTGTGTTTGATATTTCCCAAGTCAAACTTCCAATAAAAAATTACCACATCATCCAAATCATCCAATCTTGTCATTCCACATCATATCCTAATCATAATCATCTCTTTAATCCAATCAACATCATTTTACATCATGCCAACATTAGAAGACCTAGCATCCCAACTTCAAAACCTCCTGCAAACACTTCACTAAATACCTCAACCCCTAGACCACCAAATCATACAAAGAATTCAAACGCTCTTCCAAAATTTTCAACAAATTAAATGACCTCAAACCCAACACCTCCTAGCTCAATCCAATCAATTCATTTCCACTTGTCAAATCCAACAACCACAACATCATCCCCTATCTATTCATTATTAACCAATGCCACCTCAACCTTATGTGTCATCCCTTTCTACCTCATACTAATCTAATCCATCCACTTCTTCGCATGTCAATGTGACATCAACCTATCAAGCCACATCACAAAAAACAAATGTGAACTTAAGTTCTACCTTGCAACAAGGTCAAACTTCTTCATGTTCTAATGCAACCATTGACAAGGGGAACACTAATATAGGTCATGCACTCTATAACTTTATCATACCACCATATAATCAAATGCCTATCCCTAATCCACCATGTCCTAGTCCTAATCCATTAGCCTCTCTACCTTCTAACCCATCAAACTCTTCATTACCCCCATCATCATCTAATCCTCCATCAAATCCATGCCCTAAATTCAAACATTTCAAAGGTAAACCTATGGAATTACCTAAATCCACCCCTACACCTACAAAGGATGTGACCCAAGGGCTATAAGCAAGGAATCAATTGTTGCCATAACAATTCAACACATATACTTGAACATACAAAAGAGTCCTCAAACATCATGTGAAGTCCTTCAAGCCAACCATGTCATCCACAATCCCTTGAGCCAATTCAAGAGTCTCCCCTCATAAGTCCAAGTCACCCTCTGTCATGCGCCTATGTTGTTGACCATCAAGAACATATCAAGTCCTTCCATGGGAAAACTCCTATCTCCATTCAAATAAGTCATGAGGTATGTCAAGAGCAGAATCCCAAACATGAGGAAACATTACCCCGACATCCACATAAAGATCAACACCCTCCTAATGATTTTGTTTGTAACACACCTAATACTATTCATGATCAATCTTCCATATTTGATCAAGACCCCTTTTATGATCAAGAAGACCATGATTATCCTCTTAGCCAACTTTATGCATTCCATGGTCAAAAACTTTCCACCTCACCCATCCATGATACACAAACATCCACTTTCCATGATGAGACAAGTGCCTCGAAAGCATAGATAGAAGATAAAATGGAGAAGGTGCAATGAAGGTCAATCATGGAGGGCTTAAAGACTTTTGGTGAAATATTTCCTTTCTTCTGTGCATTTTTACTCCTTTGTGCTTCATTGTTTAGCTAGGGTTTTGTTTATGTATTTTATTTTATGCTAACCTAGATTTTTACCTTGGATCTAAGTGAACACAATACTAATCAAGATTCTAATGATCCTCCATCACCAAATATTGACCCCATTGCAATATTACACCTTCTTCTATTTGATCTTTTATGATTGACTTTCATTGCACCTTCTCCATTTGCTGCAATATTATGTTTTCCCTCAAATTTTTGATGAGAAACTATGACTATGACAAGACCTAAGCAAATATTGAAGGATTTGATCTAAAATGCAAGTATACTTAGATTTCTACAAGCAAAAAGAAGTATGGTAGCCTAAATTTTGAACTATGAAGTATGAAAAAGTGATGAAGTTAGGAGATGATCAAAAGTCCCCAAATGAGGTTGACATTTCCTTTTTATTAAAAAGTCAATTTTAGATAAATGGCTAGGATTGAAAGTTTGAAAAATCCCTAAGATCAAAAGCTGAAATTGCATGTGACAACTACCAATTAGGGTTAGGGAAAAATTAGGTTAAAATTTGAAATGAATGGCTATGATCAAAGGTCAAGAATGCATGTGATAGGAAGATAGTGGGCACGAAAAATGAAACGGTGTAGAATCAAATAAGAATTTAAAATTATTTGATTCAAGAGGTGATGTTGACCTTTGGAATTAAAAATTAATTTAATTCAAAAGTGGTGGGGTCATGTGACAGTAAATAATTATTTCAAATTACTTACTTGGTGGGAAAATAGAAAGTGGACAATTTTAAATAAATGCTTTATTTAAAAATAGAAGAAAAGTTTATATGACAATTAAATAATTAATACTAATTATTTAATTATGGATGAAATGGATAAGGTGGAAAATAATTAAATAAAATCATAGGAATTTATTTAATTATAAAAAGATATAAGGAATTAATTATGCATTTAAATAAATAAATAAAGTTTATTTATTTAAATAATCAAGAGGAAATAATAGAAAAATAATAATTAAATAAATTTAAGAATTTATTTAATTATAGAGGGACATAAGAAATTAGAGACGTATTTAAATAAAATAAATGTAATTTATTTATTTAAATAGTCAGGAGGACTAAAAGATACAAATTAATTAAATAATTAAGAATTATTTAATTAATAGTTGAAATTGGACAATAGGACATAATCAAATATTTTAATTATGTGAGGAGGATGTTTGGCATAGGAAAATGTGATTTGTAGGTCTAGAACATTTTTATGTGTCAATAATACCTCGTAAAAAAATGCATGCAGAATGGGGGGGCATGCAAAATGTTTGACCAAATGCCTCAGAGACTCTTATACCAATGCAATGAAGAAAATTTGGAGTGTAGTGAATCATTTTGGGTATAGTGCATTTGAAAAGGAAATTAAAATTGTCTAAGAGCAAGGAGATTATTTTTGAGAAATTGGGTCTATCTCTTTAATCAAGGAAACAAGGTTTGTATTGGGTGCACAAAAGAAAGGTTTGCAAGTGAGGTAGACGATGTTCTTATTCACAAGTGCAAACACGAGCCAAGTTATGTAAAGAGTAGACTTTCCATTTTTGGTTGATTATATCACAAAATGTTCACATGCTCATATAGATGCTGCCAAAAAATACTATGCCTTCATAAACTTGTTTACCAATTACACAAGAGTTGTTATACAAAGTAGTGGGATCCCAGTTTATGTTTGCATTTGAATCCTTTGAAGTCCAAGTCCTTTTTATTCTCATAAATATGGGTATTTTTATTAATCTTTCCTTTAGAAATGAGTTATTTGTTGGGGATTTTGAGTAAAATGAATGCAAAGTGCATTATTGTAAAAGTTAATCAATTCATTCATTTTAATAAATTTATTGATTTTTGCATATGAATAGATGAATTGAATTGATTAGGTTATTTTGTGATTCATAGGTATCTTTTGGATTCAAAGGGCAAGCAATGATAGGGTTTTAAATCCACATTGAACATGATTTTGAGTGTTATTTTATTTATTTTAAAATAACATCAATTTAAAAGAAGAATTTATTATTGTTTCAATTATGAAATTTAAAATTTCATTATATGTATATCTAATTGAAACGATTTGAAATTAATTATTAATTAATTAATTTTATAAATTAATTAATGCTTTAATGTCTTATAGGTGATTTTTTTTAAGGATTGGAATAAGATCATTACAAATATGATTTGCAAATTAAATGTGCAAAAGGGGATATTTTCTAAAAAAATCATTAAACTGGTAGTGAATGGAGTGCTTTGTGGTCCCCACTTGGAGTTGTTTCTAGGAAAAGACACTACTTACATCATGCAAGACAAAGTAATTTGAGTCAAACTGGAAATTGGAATCATGAATTGAAGTTAACTAAAGCCAAACTAAAGCTGAGAACAAAAATTTGCACTTGTGAAGAATTGCATGCACATGAAAGCTACAACTTCTGATCTCATTTTTTTGGTGGGGATTATGAGATTGATGACCTATTTATTGTAAAATCAAGCTCATTTGAATGGGGTTAGAAAATTAGGAAAATTAATTAGGCATCTTAGTTAGAAGTTTCAGCTAGTTTAGTAGTAGAGTAGATGTTAGAGTTTTTTGCATTTTTAGGATAACCAAGTTGATTTAGAGATATTGGTTTCCGTACACTAGTGAAGTTTCCTAGATTTGTAAACACTGTTTATCTATTTTACCATAGTAGAAGCATTCATATTCAAAAATGCTTAAATTTATACTTTGGAATGAAATTCATTTTATTAATCATTGAAGATTTGAATTTCTTTGAGGAATGAATGAAATTTTATCTTTTCTTTTGTTCAAATTATGATTTGAAATATGCTATTAATATTTGCACTATGAATAAATGTGACTGCATATTGGTTACAAGTCAATTTATTCTATAGTTTAGTTTAGGAATTCCTTAAAGAGTAACAAGTGTGGTTAATTAGATGAATCAACATTCTTTTCTCTCTTGCATCCTTGATATGTCTTTTTATTTTTCGTTATCCTTCAGTTAGAGTAGGTTTAGATAGGAATTCGATCTTGCAACAACCAAGAAGCTCAATAACTAGCAGGCCCCTTGAACATGACAACCATATTGACTGCTTAGTAAAACAATAACATTGTGATGATCATTTGCTTCTTTCAGGAGAGGTAAGGTAATTGCATCTTTCTTGCATGTTGTGTCAATTTAGCCATCAACATGGACCATTTATGAAGAGCAATAGGTGGGGATTATCATAGAAAATGTTGATCCAAAGCTATCCTTCCAATTAAAGATGCAATGTGTCACCACTTATGATGAGCTTATCTCTAGGTCTGTCAACATCGAGAGAGCCCTAATCTCACAAGGAAACACACAAGCTTATAAAGATAACTGCCCATCTACTAGTTCAAATGACAAGCCTCATGCATGGGATAAAAATAAGAATGTAACAAATTATGAAATCGTTGATGCTAAAGTGATCATAAGTGCTTTGAGGAAAAACACCAATCAACTAACCAACCACAACTGATAGTATAACAAACCAGACCACCACCATAGAATAAAAAAATCAATAACATTGAAACCCAACAAAGAAAACCCCCCAATAAGAATAACTACCCAAAACACAAATACACACCATTGGGGGAACCTATTGAATCCGTCATGCAAAAATTGGGACTTTCAAACTTGATTACACTCCCCAATTTCTAGAACTATCAAGAACCTCAAGTTAAACTACCTTGGTATAACAAAAAGGATATTTATGACTTTCACAAGATGAAAGGACATAAAATTTCAAGTTGTATGAAGCAAATTTTTTTTTATCTAAGACCTCATAAAAAATGGAGACATAGTTGTCAAACTGCTAGTAGGTAACCAGGATATCAAGATATACAAGACCCCACTACCAGATCATAACAAAGGGAATGAAAATGGAAATGGAAAAAATTACACTAACATCAGGAATGTATATTCCAATGTGGTCACCTCTTGTGACAATGTTGTAATAATCATCACCATCAAAGGAACTAGTGCGAAGTATGGAGTCACCACACAACGTGGCAAGGTTAAAATCCAGGGAGCTTCATCTCAACCTAGGGAACAACCTACGTTTCCAACATCAAACCATAGTAACTATAGTCTCCTAGACCAACTGAAGAAAATCCCTACATAGATCTCTATCCTAGAATTATTGAATCTATCCCTCACACATAAGGATATACTATAAAAGGATTTATCGGCTTCCTCCATCCTTGAGAATATTGATATAGAGCAGTTTCAAGCTATAATAGGGCATATCACCACACCCCATCTTCTTACCTTCTTAGAACAAGATCTCCCAACACAACCATCTCAAAATCATGCTTTACACCTTGTGGTCATTGTTCATAAGAAAAAGGTTAAAGGAGTCTTAGTAGATGGAGGTGCTTGTCTAAACATTTGCACCTTTCAGTTGGTTAAAAACTTAGGATATTCAAAGGATTCTATTGAAAAGACAAAGAGTACAACTATAAGGGAATATGATGACCGAGAACGAGTTTCTCAAGGAATCATCAAGCTACCTATCCAAGTGGGACCCATAATTGTTGAAACCAGATGCCAAGTGCTAAATATTAACCTCCCCTACAACATCTTGCTTGTTCAACCATGGATTCATGCCATGCAAGCTGTAGATTCCACCTATCACAAATGTGTCAAGTTTCCTTTTGAGGATAAAGAAGTTACTATCCATAGAGATCTTGAGCGTTTCTGCTATTGCAAGAACCTTGAGGCTATATTCTACAAGATCCTCCAAGTACCTAAGAATGATGAAGGGCCTACATCCTCCTCCTCATTTGTTGACCCATCTTCCCTTGCATCTACGTTGGAATCCAGAACACCCATTGTGTAGAACATACCTAACAACAAGGTTGTAATCAAAGATGATGGTTGTGTAGATTATAAACTAAAGTAGGAAACTTTTGTGTTGGGAGAGTTACCTCTTTCCCCTAAATCTCATGGGAAACCCCCAACTTATTAACAAAGTGGCTAAAACATTGAAACTGGCATCTACCACCTTCACTAAGTGGGGAGACTTAAACAAAGAAGATGTCAATGAGGAAGCTGTATCTAAATTGCTCTATCAAGACAACCTACCCATGCTTGATCTTCCCATGGACGATGATAGTAAAGGTTTACGACTAATGAAGGGTTGGGGGTACAACAAGAATGAAAAGCTGGGACAAAATGGCAATGGTTTGCTAGAACCTATCATTCCTAAGAGACATCCAAAGAATATTGGATTAGGATATACTACTAGGAAGGTTTTCTAGAACCTATCATTGCTAGTACTTGATCTTGAAGTGGTTGTACATCACTTAGCAGTCTATCTTGAAGCCAAACTAGTGAAACAAAAATTGAGAAAGATGCATCCTCAAATTGTAGTACTAGTTAAACTAGAATTACATAATCTCCTTGAATTAAATTTATTCGACCAATTGTGTATCCTAAGTGTGTTTCCAACTTGGTACTAGTTTCCAAACCCACTAGGGGCATCAAAATATGCACATATTTCAGAGACTTGAACAAAGCATGTCCCAAGGATGATTTCCCTCTTCCTAACATCGACATCATTATTGACTTAACTATAGGACATGAAATGTTATCATTCATGGATGGATTTTTAGGCTATAACTAGATCATGATCACTAAGGAGGACCAACATAAAACTACATTCACTTGTCCATGGGGAACATAATGTTGGAACATGATGTCATTTGGGCTAAATAATTTTAGAGGGACCTATCAAAGGGAAATGACCCTAATATTTCATGATATGATCCATAAAACAATCAAAGACTACGTGGAAAATATTTTGGCCAAATCAAGGACAAGGAAAGATCACATAGAGGTATTGGGATCAATCTTTGATAGGCTCAAAGAGTATAAAGTATGAATGAATTAAAAAAAGTGTGTTTTTGGGGTAACATCAAGAAAGCTTCTTAGCTACATCATGTCACAAAGAGGGATAGAGATAGATCCAAAAAAGATGAAAGCAATCTTAGACATGGATCCATCAAAAACATTAAAACAAATGAGACGGATACAAGGAAGGTTACAATCCATTAGGAGGTTCATAGTGTAGTTATCAAATAAGATCCACCCTTTCTCACATCTTCTCCATAAAGTTATAACATATAAGTAGTATGAGAAATGCAATGAATCCTTTCAATAGATCAAGGACTACCTATTATCATCCCCAGTTCTCATGCCGCCGATACCAAACAAGCCATTGATCCTATACATTTCAACTACATCAACAACACTAGGTGCTCTTCTATCCCAACATGATGGAATGAGAAAAGAAAGAGCCATCTATTACATTAGTAGGACCTTGGAAGGATATGAAATTAATTTCTCATCCATTGAGAAGGCATGCCTAGCAGTAGTCTTTGCATCACAAAAATTTAGACATTACATTCTTTCACACCAAATGAAACTTATTACTAAGATCAACCCATTGAAATATCTATTATCTAAAGAAAATTTCATTGGTTGAATGGCCAAATGGGTAATGATATTGACAAATTTTGACATAGAGTATGTGGAACAAAAGGCTATAAAGGGACAAGTTATTACAAAACAACTAACATAAGCCCCCATTTATGTGGAGAATCCTTTGATATTTGAATTTCTTGATGAGTCAATCTTTCTTCTTAATGTAGTGGATCAATGGAAAATGTACTTTGATGGATCATATACCCAACATGGATTAAGGGTGGCATCCTCTTTATCACCCCTCAAGTTGATTGTATTCCAAATTCATACCAGCTATAATTACCATGTACCAACAATATTGCTGAGTATGAAGCTCTAATAACAAGGTTAAGAGTAGTAATCTGGTGGTAGATACATGAGTTAAAGGTCTATGGGGACTCATAGCTGATTGTTAACCAAGCCAACAATGACTACCAAACCAAGGATGATAAACTCACTCCTTATAAGAATATGGTAGAAAGTATGAAGGACTTCTTCATTGATATAACCTTTTAGCAGATATCTCGTGTGAACAATCAAGCAACAAATGCTGTGGAAAAAATTGGGTCTTTTTTAGACATGCCACACAATGTCCTTCAATGTGAATTCTTGGTAGAACAACTTCTCGTACCAGCTTTTGAAATTCTTGAATTTGAATTTGTGTGTAATCGTTCACCTGGTTCCTTGTGGTATCACAATATATTCACTTATCTTAGTAGAGGTACCCTTCCATCTGATATCACCTCTAGCCTAAAGAAAACCTTCATTTAGAAGGCATCCCGATTCATAATATTAAGTGATACCCTATACCATATAAGAATTAGGGGGACATAACTATTATGTATCAACCAAGAGGAAGCCTTGACCACCTTAACAAAAGTACATGAAGGCATTTGTGGTTCCCATTCTAGTGGTATGAACTTATCCAAGAAATTGTTGAGGATGGGGTATTACTGGCCAACCATGGAATGTGAGGCTCATCAATTTATGTAGAAATGTATCCAGTGTCAACATCATGGAGACCTTATCCATTCTCTAGCTTAGGAGCTCTAAGAAATTGTCACACCTTGGCCTTTCTTATAGTGGGGGATTGACCTCATAGGAAAGATTACCTCCACCTTGTCCAATGGCCAAAAAATCATCTTCGCGACCACTAAATAATTTACCAAGTGGGTCAAAGCCATTCCTATGACATCACGGGGAAGAAAATCTCCAAGTTTATCTTGAATTACCTTATTTTCAGATATAGTGTTCCATAAGCCCTTATCTTAGATAATGGAACACCCTTCAAGAATCAGGATGTAAGAGAGTTATGTAAATGATTTAACATCCAACATCAATTCTCTACCCCGTACTACCCCTAGGGTAATGGTCAAGCTGAGGCTACAAAAACAAGACCATTATGAAAATACTAAAGAAGATGGTTAATGAAGCTATTTGTGACTAGCATATGCAGTTAAACCCTGCCCTATGGGCTTATAGAACTAGTATCCACATGCCTATAGGTGTAGACCCTTTCTCCTTGGTCTATGGATCATAAGCCATCCTACCTATTGAGGTCAAGCTTCCCTCGCTTTGATTATCACTGCAAAATATAATCACTAATGTGGAATATAGGGTGTCTCGGTTGAATGAGTTAGGATTCTTGGATGAGTGTTGTATTAATGCCCTAAATAATTTACAAGCATACCAAAACTAACTAAAACAAAGCTACAAAAAGAAGATAAAGAGTTGGTCTTTCCAAGTAGGGGATCTTTTCCTAAAGAAAAATTCTAGATTAGGATAGTAAGGGAAAGTTTGAGCCTAATTGGTTGAGCCCATTCATTGTCACAACAAGCTATGGATCAAGAGCTTACCAATTGTCAATGCCTAAAGGATAAACCTCAGAGCCAATCGAAAATCTACATCTCAAAAAGTTTTATGCTTAGGCTTGAAGGGTGTAAATCTAAAAATACAAAAAATCCAAAAAAAATGATAAAAATCCAAAAAAATAAGAAAAAGCTAGTGAAAACCACTTTGGTGGCACTTTGGGAAAGTTCCTTGGTGAAAACCTGGCAAACAGGCACCTTGCGTAAATAAGCACCTCTATCTATCTTTGGCTCTTTATCTTATCATGCTTCATATCACATTCATCCATCACACTAATCCTATTTATTCCACCACCCATCCATGCCCATGTCATAGCTTGATGTTGATAAGCATCATATTCCCCTTTAGTGCTTCTTGGAACATTCCTAAGGTCAATTTGTCTTGAATGTATTGAGGTAGTCTATCACATCACACTGGGGAAAATTTTTTATGCTTACATCGGGTTGGGTTCTTCTATATCTTAAGGTTATTGGAAATCTCATTGAAAATCCCAAAAAAATTCATAACATCTCATCAAAATCCAAAAACACATGCAAAATCCAAAAATCCAAAAACATTCAAAATATTGTACAACTAAAATCCAAAAAAATCAAAATATCGTATAACCAAAATTCAAAAACATTTAGAAAATTGTAAAGTCAAAATAAAAAACATCCAAAACACATGAAAATCCCTAAATAGATCAAAACATCAAAAATAAAAAAATAGAACCATGTCAAATTATGTTGTCTTTGAAAGCCATCACTGATGTGCCTCTGAGACACCCTAGGTCAGTCCTTTAGGAGTCCGTCATAGGAAATTGAAAATCCATCAATTGTCCATATCTCATCAAATAACTAGTCAAAGCTAGTCGAACTACGTGGTCTCTATGTGTATAATGTAGGAAAGGGTCATCTTTGATAAGACCCCGAGGCCCTAAGTTAGTTCCTCGTAGGTATTGATACAAATTCAGAAAACACTAAAACATTTAAAAACTAGAAAAAACCCTAAACAACCTCAAATAATCGAAAACCAAAACATTCACATAAACATTTAGAAAAAGATCAAAAACAACCTCAAAACATTTTCAAAATACCAAAAACATTGAAATATTCCAAAAAATTCCAAAACCATTCATCCCATTTCACTTCCACTTGCAATAAAATTTCATCCATAATAAATCATTCGTCACTTCCACCCTTTGGTAAAACAAGTAGAAAAACAAGTGTCACAAGTTGTGAAGTGTGAAACTAAGTGTCAAAATCCAAAGTCTAGATCATAGGTAAACAAGTTAGTAGCATTCATATCAATGACCTATCAAACATTTAGTCTTAGTCAAAACATCTGATAAACATGTCCTAGGATGCATCCTTCCTACAATGGACATCAACATCAGAAATCACCTTAGCTATGTTATGTTGACAAGAAATATAGATAACATTGATTGTTTGTTGTTGCTCTTTTCTTATGATTTATCTTATGGACCCATTCCAAGGACCTCTTGATGATGTCTAAATGATTTAGAAAGAAAGGAATGGGCCATCGATCATTATCTTTTATTTTTTGTGCTTGTGGGGTATTCTTGTGAGATAATCTTGGCAAATACCTTCTTAGTTGTGTGTAGGGAGGTCGTTTTGAATAGATTGTTGACTATTGCATATGCTTTGGTTTGAGATATTTTAAACTTCTAAACTACATTCCAACAAGGTTTTTGTATGTCAAGATGTGAACAAGGACTATCCTATCTATTTGTAGAGTCAAATTTTGTCGTAGTAGATACAAGGCCATCTTGGTTATCAATACCTTGATGCATTGTGTCTACATGTTATATCAAAAATAAGAAATGACGAAGAGTCCTAATCCCAGAAATGAGAAAACCATCAATCTCATCACCATAATCTAATAAAGTCTCAATGAATCATGGAATTGTTGGAATTTTGAATCAATCTCAAAAGAAATGGTCAATCCATTCATCTTATTCTTCTATCATCTTTCCATGCTAACTTGGTATCATGACAATCAACCAAAGTCATAATTCATCTTCCCTACATCCACAAACCATTAGCATACATACATCTTGCATAATCATATCATATCATCTGCATATGATTAAGAATGCCATCATCATATGGGAAATGCATAAATAAAAGCATATCCATCTCATCGCATTTCATAGAAAGATACTGAAAAAGACAATGAAACATCCATTACATTGCATCCAAATCATACATAACATTGCATAAACATCACATCATAGATCATCTCATACAACATGGCATAAATAAAGAAATCCATTCATAACATAAACATTTGAATCCATTGCATACATACATAATCATAACACAAAATAATAAAGAATCACATCATAGCTCGAATCATACCATATCATATATATATCTAAAAAATGAATGTCATGATACAAGTATCGGAATCAATGTGTGTAACTATCATCAAAAGTGCATATACAAGAGGCTATCAAAAATGAGTCAATGAATGTGTATACATGTATCACTTAGACTTTACATCCAAAAAGTATCTATACAAGAAGGCTATCCCCTATTGCCTTGGTCACTATGATGTGATTGATCTTGTCTATGGCTAGGTTCTCCTAGCTATCTAATGGATGGAGAACCATTTGAAGCTCTCAGCATTACCCCACTCCTCTATGAGTAATCTGGCTACCACATCTCTTAGGGAACATCTTTGTGATACAATGTCCTGTAATACACCTCCTCTATGATAGCCTCTCTATACATATGAGAAGACACTACCCATCCCTATGTTGCTACTATCATGGCCTCTAGCTATTACCATCTCCCTATCTCCTAGGCTAACTATAGGTCCAGTTTCTGTCACAACTATACCTCATGGTCTCTCTCGATAGTCATAGCCTATAGATACTGCTATACCTAGTCCCTCTCTGCTATGAGGGCTTGGATTTGTCTATCCCTAGGATCTGGCCTCATTGAATATTGTGGCTATTTCTTTACCTACTAGTGATCCTGGTGCTCTTGATCTTGGTGCCTCTAATCCTCATGAACCTGCTCTCCATGCCCATGATCCTTTGGAGGTTACTGATCGAGCTATTGTCTCCCTCTACCTACAACTCTATCCTAACCTCTGGCTCTACCTCGAGGATATCTCCCCACTGGATCTGTTAATCATGTGGAAGGTTTCCACCGTGCATCATACATCGGGGTGGTATCCACATCTAGTGGCCCTTGATCATATGCCCATGGCCAAGCAACCAATTATCGAAAGTCATCTATTGCCACCCATGGAAAAATTTGTGGCCCCCAGTGTACCTCTCTTTGTGATCAAGCAAACACTACTATATAGTCATTCGAGAGTACATCCTATGTCTCCCCAAACTATTGAGCCATGCAGTTTGGAATATACCTCTCAATCATGGTGTGCTCTTGAACTTATAGATATTGGGTCTACCTAGCAAAGAAAAGTTGTTACTGGTCATCATACCATAATGGTACCTGAAGCCATGGCCTCTATCTAATAATGGTCATATCATCTATGACCCTCCTATAATAATTGATCTATGTAGCCCCTTGTGCTATAGAGTCATCGCTACTTGATATCAGTGCACGATGGGCTCATTCTTATCTGTGTCTACTAAGACCACAGTGGGCCCTAGTATTGCAATATGCTTGTATGCCTAGATGTGCATAAGCATAATACTAGCTCCAATGTGTGTCCCTTGACAACATACTACTTGATGCATATCATGATATAATGAGGCCAACATGACTAGAACCCATGCATATTGAACCATCCTGCAAATCATGCCATGCCATCCTAGTCCCCAACCCAGACTTAAAACTTTGCCCCTTTTGTCTGGGGAAATCACATAAAAAATTAGGGCAACCATGAACAATATGAAAAATGGGAACCCATTCTCGGTATAGATCCAAGTTGATCTAAGAGCTCAATAGGATGACCTTGTCTGATTGCAAGAGATCACAACATGAATCCCTCCTAGTGTTTGTGTCATAGATGACTCACTCCCCATGAATGAGAAGTTGTAAGATCTAGCAGACATTCTCAAGTGTCACTATAGCCTTGTTAGTGGGATGGTGGAAGGATGATGTCTCACTATGCTAATGCTCACCCAGTGCCGTCATTAGCGTTAGGTGACTGCGGATCTCAGACATATAAGCAATGAATCCTAATCCCATAGCCCAAGTGATCTTGTTGCTCCACATTGAAATCACATGCCACAGACAAAAGTTCAAGGCGATGCTCCTAAGACATGAGAGGATGAATATCCTCCTACATGCATGGTGCAAACCGTGTCAATTTTCCTAAAAATTAGAAATTGGTCAAAATCTGAGTGTCCAACTCCTAAAATTGCAATAGCAACATTCTTTTAAAAGTGCATCACTATTTTACAACACACATTGCTATATATCAATAGTGTGTCAGCATTTGGGTGTTTTGTTGGACCAAAAATCAATGATGCGTTGCTATACATAAGGTGCATCACTAAAATCAATTAACATCTCTAAACTAAAAACCCTTGATGTGTTGCTATTCGTAGAGTGAGTTGCCATGACCTAAGTGCATCGCCAAACAAAAATATCTTGACACATCACTACATAAAAACTATGTCACTATAAAATTAATAATGATGCCAACCATTGAAAATGTGTCGTAAAATAGCGACACCCTAAATGACCTAATTTTAAACCCTAATAAATGCACAAAAATGTGTAAATTGAGAAAATTTTCAAAGCACATACTCAAGGTCCTACATTTGCTTGATGTTGGTACTCTTGAACTCAGTCAGAAAGGTGTGTGGGAGGCTCATGTTGTGCCATCTCATCAAGGTGTCAGAGCTTAGGAGCAACAATTCACTAGAAGTCAAAAGTGCAAATGAATTGAATGTGACGCTTTAGCATCAATTTATGCCTAAAAATTAGGGTTTTTTGCCCTAATTTAGGAGGGAAGCTAGGGTTTTTAGCCTTTTTTTCCAATTTCAATCCTATGAGGCATATGTTGAGTTATTTTTTACATTTTTGAGCTTGTTTTCACATCCTTGAGCCTTTTTTTGCACCTGAATCAATATTGCATCTTTGTCGAGAGATCGACCCAAATTTCCAAATTTTTGCTTGATCTCTTGAGGGGGAAAGGTACTAGATTAATTCCTTCTGCTAGGGAAATAGTGAGGCATCCAAAAAATTAGGAATTTTTAAATTTTTGATTTGAGCTCAACAACATTAATCTGAAAAGCATCAGTTTTTGAACCAATATAACATGTACCTTGCTTTAAATAGGGGTAAAATGTAGACATTGAAAATGTCCTGAATGGTATTACACACTTAAATTTGATCACTAACATCGTTTCATCTTGAAATTCATCCTCTTTTCACCTACTTAATTAAAAAATCCTAGTAATTAAATGCATTATTTTCATCTATTAATCTAATTAATTTAAGTAGGTTAATTCACCCCCTTTCACCTTCACCTCTCATCCTGTTTAATTGAATAAATTAAAATATATAATTTAAACCCCCTAAGTCCTCTCATTTAATTAAATAATCCTATATTATTGAATTAAATGTCATTTGTATCCCCTTCTCATTAAAAAAAATTATTATTTAATGGACATCCCCATATTCTTCAACTTGCATAATTAAAACTTAGTTTTAATTACTAATTAATAATTTTCCTCACCCATCCACTTGCATAGGGAATATTCCAAAGGAATACTCTCCTATTTTGGCTCCAAAAATGGAATATTCTTTCCTAAAAAACTTTGTAACAAACTTTCAAAGTTGTTATAAAGTGTGTTTGTTTGAATCATTGTGAGCCTTTGATGCTTTATTTGATCCATGTGATATTTGATTCTCATCCATTGATGAGAATCCTTGATCCATTCCTTCAACCTTAATTCCATATTGAACATTGATTGGTCCTTTTCATCTTGACCATTGATACTTCATTTTCTCTCCTATCAATACTTCACCATTTGGAGAGAAATGGATCACTTCTATCAAAGAAAAGTTATGTTACCCATTTGAATACTATCTCTATTCATACTTACACCATTATCAAGCTTTTTCATCTTTTTATCCACCCATAGCATTGTTTTAGTTTTTCTACAATGGAGGTTGGTTAACTACTTGTATCATCCAAGGGATTGGGAAAGGGTCGCCATTCCACATCAATGCGATACCACTCCCCCAATGGGATAAGGTTTGGAGTTTTAGATTAGGTTTCTTTAAAGCTTTCATGTTTATTTCATGCTTAGTGTAATGGTTTCTTAGTTTTTGAAGCTTTTGAACATCTCTCTAGGATTGTAGCTTAGGGGGTTAAATAATGTTTAAATTCATTAGGATCTAGTGTATTTAACCTATACTATGATTACAATCATAGTAGTTGTGGAAATAGGTTTTGGAAATGCAGAGGTAGGGTTGGAAACTGATCTTCCTGATCTACGTGGTCCAGAGGACTCACTAGCTATCTTGGCTTTCCTTTCTACTACAACTTCCCTTAATTTTTCAACATCATATTTTGATAGGCCATTCTTACCAAAGTATTATTCAACTTGTTTTTTTACTCTTTTGGTCCTATCAGGGGTTGAAGTCTCCAAGTATACTTTAGTTGATTTCTCCTCATATGTGCCATGTGTAGGAAAAGAGGGGTCCTTAGGACTATTTACCAATATTTAAATGTATCTCTTAGCCTCATTCTCATAAATCTCATAGCCTAGAGGCTCAATCCATATTGTTTTGGGTTCAACTACCTCAATTATACATTCATCAATGGATACCTAGAATTTTATGTCATTTGCATACTTCTCTACTAGAATCTTAGGAAGTCTTTCTCTTTCATACATGTTCCGTTGGAATACTGAGAAAGATGTAGTCAATGCATTAGCTTTGGAATTGTAGTTTCCAATATTGTGTAAATAGTAAAAAAAATGGTGTGCTATCAATCTACTTTTGTCCCACACAATGTTTTAACTGTCAGGTAGCTCCCTCATAAAGTAGAAAAGGAAACAAAAAATTAGTGTTCCAAACTTGAAAGCATATTTCTTTGTGTAACTATGGGAAAAATATAGGTTAGATGATTAGAGCATAAATAAACAAACCCAAAGTAGATAATGAAGCACATAGGAGAAAATAACATGAAAACAAAGAGAGATATCACCTTATGTCTTAAAAATCCATGATTGACCTCCATTACACCTTCTCTATATGCTGCAATATATAGTTTTCCCTCACATTTTATGTGAGAAACCTATGACTATGCCAAGACCAAAGAAAATGTTGAAGGATTTGATTATAAAATTCAACACTATGCAACTATGCAACTAGTAAGCAAAGACTAAAGTATGCCAAAATGCCAAAATGCTAAGATGTTAAAATGCGAAGATGTCAAAGGTGCCTAAAACAAGATTGCATGAGATGAAAAAATGAGAGCAAAATTGCCATTTTATAGAAAATGCAATTTTGGATGAATGGCCAAGATTAAAAGTTGAAAAATGCCATAGAATCAATGTACAAGATTCAATATGACAACCCACAATTAGGGTTAGGGCAACATTAGGGTGAATTTAAAATGAGTGGACAAGATTTTATTTGAGAAAATCAAATCAGGGGTTGACAATGCATGTGACAAGGAGATAAGATTGGCACAGAAAAAGAGGGAGCTGGAAAACCAAATAATATTAGAAATTACTTGATTTATGGAGGAAAATACTATTTTAAATTAAAAATTAATTTAATTCAAAAAGGTGGGGTCATGTAATAGTAAATAATTAATTTGAATTATTTACTAAAAGAGGGAAAATTAGCAAGTGAGACCATTTTAAATAAATGTCTTTATTTAAATGGGGAAAATGCCAAGGTGGATAATAATTAAATAAATTAAAGAATTAATTTAATTATGAGAAGGCATTTGAAATTAATGATGTATTTAAATAAATAAATAAAATTTATTTATTTAAATAATCAAGAAGAATTAATGGACAAAGATAATTAAATAAATTTAAGAATTTATTTATGGAAAGACATTAGAGAATTAGTTACACATTTAAATAAATAAATAAATAAAATTTATTTATTTAAATAATAAAGAGGAATAAAAGACATGAATTAATTAAATAATTATGAATTATTTAATTAATAGTTGAAAGTGGACCAAATGACATAATTAAACATTTTAATTATAGTAGGAGGAAAATGGAAAAAATAGAGCTTGCAGGCCTAGGTCATTTTTATGTGTCTACATTTTTCCCCTCTTTGTCATAATGCAACTTGTCGCATTGTGACAAATAAAATTCATTTAGAAACATGCCCCGACGAAGGTACAGAGCATCTACGCCCTCTTGGGAAAATTTGCAAATTTTGGCCCAGTGACAAAAAAATTTGTAAAGTGTCCCGACAAGTTAATTTGATGACCAGAAAAGTGATGGCACAAGCAGTTTCATATTTCAACATGTTTAAAGTAGTCAACATGCCAGTCAAAGTTGGTCAAAAGAGCCTCTAGTAATAAAAATTTGAAGAAAATCCCACTTTGACTCTATAAATAGGTTGAAAATGGATAAAAGTCAATTCATTTTCACTTTCACACTTGTTAATTTGAAGAGCTCAGAGCTAGGAGACTATGCGCAAAGATGGAAATTCCCGTTATAGAGCACCGTGGATACATTGCCAGGACCTTCAGATGGCCAAAGGGCACATAGGCACTGGTAAGTAGACCTTGCCGACTTTGTCATTTTATCATTTTTCATGCATTTTTAGGGTTTTTAGGAAGGTCAACAAATGTGCCAGGATGCATATTCCTTCGTGTAAGTCGCATTCATGATCATGTTCAACATATTTGATGTGTCATGATGCAAACACGATAGGTTCACTAGGTTTGTATTTAGGTGATGCATTTTCCTATTAGCGCGATGTATTCACAAGATTTCAATGTAAGTGATAGGTATAGCAACACATTCGAAAGATTGCAACACATACATGAAGCTAGGTGACACATTTTATTTGTCAGTGATGCATTTGATAGACTAAGATGCAAGTGATAGAAGATTATGCATTTGTGAGTCAAAATGACACAAGTGCCATAGTGCAACACAAATGCTGGATGAAATGATGCAAATGCTAAACCACGACACAAATGAAGTCAATGCGACACATTTGAATTTTGACCAAGGTTGACCAGAGTTGACTTAGTTTTAGGCTAACTTTTTGCTTATGTTTAGTTAGATAGATGGTAATAATGATTTTCAAGAATGTGCTAACTCTCATTTTTGCATGTGCAAAAATAATTACCATCGATCTATACATGGGAGTTCAGACCATCTATATATGCATTTTAGGACTAGTTGGCAGACTAGGAGCGGAGGTGATTGATGCGTCTGGGGTTATAGTATGTCACCTATATGCCCATTATCTAGGCTAACATGGGGCTTTTGACAACACTGGTTGAGAGATGGCACTCGAAGACCTGTTCCTTCCATTTTCCTATAGGGGAGGCCACCATTACTCTAGAGGATGTGTATAGGATTTTGAATATTCTGATCAGAGGAGAGCGAGTGGTGTACGATTCACATTGAGGAGTGTAGGCTATGACTGAGCTATACGATGCAGATGGTGTGATATGCCTTGGTGTCAAGAGTTTCAAGATTTGATGGGAGTACTTAGCGGAGCACTACCCACAGTGGGACACCATGTTATGTACTTTGATTGCCAGAGTCCTGATTCCAGATCACCGGGGACGTGGATTCTCGATTGGATGGGGAGAAATGCTAGTGCAGATGTGATGAGACATGATAGTTTTTGCATGGGAACCTTGTATACTTGGTATGCTTTATCATCAATTGCATGAGGTAGCATACAGGGGTGTGAGTAGCATTAGCTATGGTACAAAATTACTTATGATCTAGGCTTGGGAGCATATTCCCATCTTCCGCCCACCTATTCAGAGGCCAAAATTAGCAGATGGGATTCCTTATGTGTATTTATACACGGGTGGTTTGCAGCAGACAAGAGTCAAGGAGAATGGATTCTGGTAGCATCAAATTGACATTATGACAACATTTGTCTGGAGGCCATACAGTGTTGTGTGTAGTGGCCTGGAGAGGGAGACCATTTGTCATTTTGTAGGTAGTTTAGATATCTTATTAGATAGATAGTACAATATTAGTTGATTATATAGATGTACCTTCCCTAGTGGGTACTTTTTTAGTTTGGAGAGTAGTAGGGTGTGCCTATGGGGATAATGTAGTATTGGTGCAAGAGCACCTTGTTGCATTCAAGCCTCCGTGAGACCAATATATAAAAGAATGTTTAAAGAGTGTTTAGGGGTCATTAAATAAGGTCTTTCAAGACCATATTAATGTATTTGAGTTATTTTATAGGTATTTGGATAAGTTATGTAGTCATTTTGTCTAATTTGCAAAAAATGCCAAATGTTGTTAAATGGCACATGAAGAGTCAATTTTCAAATTTGTAATAAGAGTCAATGGATTTAGATGTTTTAGGGTCCATTGGGACTATCTAATAGCATTTTAATTTTTTGGAGGGTCTTTGGAGTCAAAAATGCAAAAAATGCATATTTTGTAAAAAGTTGTTATATTGTAAAAATTCAAAAAAGTGCATATGGTGGAGTCAAGTAATTAGGAGGTTGGTTTGGGTCAATTAGATAGGTTGGTTTTAATGTTAAAGGATTCAAAACAATGTGTATGGTCGAATTCAAGGGTTAGTTGAAGATTTTGGTGAAATGAAGAAAATGAAAGTTCCATTTTTCTGTGTTTTTCAGTGAAATCTGCTGCTCCAGATATTTGTACGGACCTGTACGGTTTATTACGGCCTTGAAACTTACATTGATGGAAAGATAATTTAATTTATGAAGTTTTTTATTCTTACCAGAAATTTTTAAAAGGTCGTTTAAGTGGTCTAATGGTCGAATCTTCACAGCAGCCTTGTTCAGAAATGAAGGTTCCAATTTTGAAGAAAAAATTCATATCTTAAGTTTTCACCATTGAAAACTCTTAAAAATTGGTTTGTAGGTCTGTTTTAACATGTTATTTGAGATTCCAAAGTTACAGGGGTGTATGTAAGTGTTCGATAAGGTTTCAAGGAGGCCCTAGGCTGGAAAAGAGTGATTTTGTGTGAATTTTGCATAAAAATGGTGGTTTAAAGCTAGGGTTTGTTTAAATAACATGAAAAAAGGTTGGGTGAAGGTTCCTAATGGTTGTGCATACCTATTTATACTTTTATAAAGTGGTAACAAAGAGAAATGGCTTGGGAAATGTAAATTTGCTTGTTGAAGGGGTCTAAATGGGCCTAAATATTGATTTGAACAATCTACTTTTAGGAGTTCACATTTTTGAGTTGTCAAAATTGAGAAATGGTTTTAAATCAGTCATCTGCTATTGTTTAATTTTTTTTTCTAATTCTACAAGAATTTTTGTGCCTTAACTCTGTTTTGGTATCTTGAAATCAAGGAAATTGTCAAGAAAGTTGTCTTGTAGAATGGGTAAATGAGTTGAAACCCATTGTTGTGAAATATGTTCTAATAAGTTGAATTGTAAAATCCTCTTTCTCTGCATCAAATTGGTATCAGAGCCCAGAAAAAGGTCTGGGTTAGTGTTGGTTTGTGGTTTTGTGTTGTGGTTGTGTGCAGGTTAAAAAGAACCTGATTGTTGCCAAGGAAAGGCAGTGAAAAGTTGAATAGAAGCAAGGAGAGACTTGCTTGTAAAGATGGATTTGGTGAGAAGATTGGGAATACATTTGTTGGCAGAGGATGAGAGGAAAAAAAAGAAACAAAAGGAAAAAAAAGAAAGGAAGAGAAAAGAGGAAGAGATGAGGCAAAAAGAGATTGAAGAATTAAAGCAAAGGATAGATCAATTGCTCAAAAGAGTTACAAGTTGACACTTGAATATCAAGAAAGGGGTCACATGGCCTATTGAGAAGATTATTCAAAGAAAAAAAAGACAAGCAAGGATGGCAGCAAATGAGGCAAAGGTAAAGTTTGTTGAGCAAAGTAAGTTATAGGTTGAGATGCATGATATTCTAATTATGTTTGAAGATGAACAAACTTCTTTGATTGTTGAAGAACACATTGATGTTGAGATGAATGATATGGTTGTTGGTAATCAAGTAGTTGATGAAAATTTTGATGAACAAGTAGAGAAGGTTGTTGAGGTTGTTGATAAGGTTGGTAATGATCCTCAAGATGTTGATAATAAGGTTGATAATGACAATGTTGCAGATTTGTTTGTTAATGAGATATATGCAGATTTTCAAGGATATGATGCAAGTTATATATGGTACTCTAATGATGAGAGTGAAGGTATAGATGATGTTGTTGAGGTATATGCACAAGAAATGGACCTTTGGGACATGAAGACAACAAATGTAGTAGAAGATTCCATGGTAAAGGTAGAAGAAGATGATGAAGAGTTGGTGCCTACACCTGAAGAAGAAGAGCACAAAGGTGAAATAGATTTGCAGTTACAAATTGAGCCACCAAGGTATGAAAATGAGATACTTACTTCATTGTTTCATGATGAGACTAATGGAATTTTTAGTTTTCTCCATGTAAATTTTTTTGGTTATCTTGAGACAACATATGTAGAGACATTTTGGTTGATAGAGCAGAAGGAAATTCAAGGCATAGAGTGTATGGATGAGTGTGAGCATGCACAGGATGATATGATGATAAGAAGGCACAATTCACTTCTTGTGCTTATGATTTCAAGGAAAAAACAAGCCATGGGTCAAAATGAAGAAAATTTTTGTGATTGTAGGTGGTGAAGATTCATTTCTTTTTGCAGGTGCTTTACATTTTTGTCCCTCAAGGGACTTGAGTTTTTTCTTCAAGGGGATAATGGTGTAGGAGCACCTTGGTGCATTCAAGCCTCCGTGAGGCCAATATATAAAAGAATGTTTAAAGAGTGCTTAGGGGTCACTAAATAAGGTATTTCAAGACCATATTAATGTATTTGAGTTATTTTATAGGTATTTGGATAAGTTATGTAGTCATTTTGTCTAATTTGCAAAAAATGCCAAATGTTGTTAAATGGCACATGAAGAGTCAATTTTCAAATTTGTAATAAGAGTCAATGGATTTAGATGTTTTAGGGTCCATTGGGACTATCTAATAGAATTTTAATTGTTTGGAGGGTCTTTGGAGTCAAAAATGCAAAAAATGCATATTTTGTAAAAAAATGTTATATTGTAAAAATGCAAAAAAGTGCAGATGGTGGAGTCAAGTAGTTAGGAGGTTGGTTTGGGTTAGTTAGATAGGTTGGTTTTGATGTTAAAAGATTCAAAACAATGTGTATGGTCGAATTCAAGGGATAGTTGAAGATTTTGGTGAAATAAAGAAAATGAAAGTTCCATTTTCTGTGTTTTTCAGTGAAATCTGCTGCTCTAGAGAGTTGTACGGACTTTTATGGTTTAGTACGGCCCTAAAAATTACATTGATGGAAATATAATTTAATTTATGAAGTTTTTTGTTCTTACCAGAAATTTTTAAAAGGTTGTTTAAGTGGTCCAATAGTCGAATCTTCACAGAAGCCCTATTCAGAAATAAAGGTTCCAATTTTGAAGAAAAAATTCATATCTTAAGTTTCCACCATTGAAAACTCTTGAAAATTGGGTTGTAGGTCTATTTTAACATGTTATTTGAGATTCCAAAGTTACAGGGGTGTATGTAAATTTTTGATAAGGTTTCAAGGAGGCCCTAGGCTGAAAAAGAGTGATTTTGTGTGAATTTTGCATGAAAATGGTGGTTTAAAGCTACCTAGGGTTTGTTAAAATAACATGAAAAAAGGTTGGGTGAAGGTTCCTAATGGTTGTGCAGACCTATTTATACTTTTATGAAGTGGTAACAAAGAGAAATGGCTTGGGAAATGTAAATTTGCTCGTTGAAGGGGTCTAAATGGGCCTAAATGCTGATTTGAACAATCTACTTTTAGAAGTTCACATTTTTGAGTTGTCAAAGTTGAGAAATGGTTTTAAATCAGTCATTTGCTATTGTTTAATGTGTTTTTCTGATTCTACAAGAATTTTTGTGCCTTAACTCTATTTTGGTATCTTGAAATCAAGTAAATTGTCAAGAAAGTTTCCTTGTAGAATGGGTAAATGAGTTGAAACCCATTGTTGTAAAATATGTTCTGATAAGTTGAATTGTAAAATCCTCTTGCTCTGTATCAAGTATGCATAGACCTTGCAAGAGCCAGTATGGGGTCCTACTATATTAGTGCCATTTTCTGAGCAACAAATAGATGGGTTGGTGGTGCAACCATGGGGTTGGAGTAGAGGTCCTGCAGATCAAAGGACGACTGCAAATTTTGACTTGTGGTGGAAGACACATCAATTGATTCTCTTGAAAGATATTGATGGGCTGACACTTGTGGATCATAGATCTGTTATACTGCGAGTGCAATGAGGAGGCCAAAGAGGTAGGGGGAGAGGATATGGAGGGAGAGCAGGTGAGGAGAGTCAAACAATGAGTGGAGAGAGTGGCCCTAGATGCTATCCTCGAGGTGCCTAAAGAGGAGTAGCTAGTGGAGGAGGGAAGACATGAGGAAAAGATTCCAAGGGAGGAGAGACAACTACAGGGGGAGGGGAGAGATGAGGGGCCTAGGTAGGAGGAGGAGAGATAGCTGGAGGTAGAGGGGAGATAGGAGGAGGGGTGAGTAGAGGTCGAGGTAGAAGTGATACAACTAGAGGAAGAGGTGCTTGATGTACATGTAGTAGAGGATGCTCTAGATGTCAGGGGAGGAGAAGAGGGAGTTGGTGATGGTGATGAGCCAGACATTGAGGATGAGATGGATGAGGCAGAGAGGTAGCTTCATGAGAGGATGATAGATGGAGATCTAGATATATCTAGTTTGTCACCATTTCTGTGAGATGCTACAGTGGACCAAAGGCTGGAAGACATGTAGATGAGACTAGATGAGGCCATTATAGAGATCAAATCCCTATGAGTAGAGCTTGAGGTGACACATGTTGAGAGGGATCAGGCCGAGATTCGATGACGAGAGACAAAGAGGTGGTGTGTCGAATTTACATAGTTATGAATAGGGCTAATTGTAGATGTGGCTATAGAGTTGGCCAAAGTTAGTGCAAGTAGAGGGTAGTATCACATGTTATATGAGAGAGAAATTGTCACTGACTAGAGAGAGCCTAAATTATTGAGATCATATATTAGGTCAGGGACAAAGTTAGGGAGTACTAGTCGTACTCACAACAACCATAGCCAAAGTAGTGTGGGTGTCTCTACATCTTCAAGAAATTCATCACGCCATAGGTCTCATCACTTTCATAGGAATTCTTCTAACTTCATAGGTTAAGTCACAATCATAGGTCATTTGGGTCGGGGCATAGATCAGAGCATAGTCATCCTCCAGTCATAGATCCTTCAACCTCTCAGACTCATGCTACCATAGCCTCCTAGCCTCATGTCAATGTAGAGATGATGCCATTAGTACTAGTTCCATCGACCCTACAGACACATGCTTTCGTGTCTTCACAGGTTATGCCAGTTCCAATCACAGGTCATCAGTCACAACACTCTTCTCCATGAGGGGATGAGGAGAGCACTTCCTAGGATACTTGAAATTATTCTCTTGATATTATGTTTTAGACATTCATGTTATGACTCTTTATATTTTGACCACCGAGCTTGCGAGCTCTATTTTTGGGATATCTCGTGACTCTTATCCCGTGACATGACTTTTGAGATTATATATGATGGAATTTTGATGAAACCTATATGATTTATGTTGTGTGATGATGCATTGTGTGTTCATTATGTTTATGATATATGCTTATTTGATGATGATTATGATGTAGTTATGATGACCATATGATGCTATGCCATGTATGTATTTATAATAGCTACTTATGATGAGATTTCATGATGATATGATGGTTATTTATGTTTATATTCCATGACTATGTTATGTTATGATGATGATTATATGGATGCATAATGTATGATTATAATGGATGCCATGTTTATGATCATAGATATGTTGATGCATGACTATATGGTGATGTACAAATAATGCAATATGTGATGTCATATATCTGTTTTAATGATATGGATGATGTATGCTCTTACATTTTATGTGAATGTGTAAAAACCTAATGCAATGCCTATATGATGATGTATGCACTTATATTTTTGTATGTCACAGGATATCATCATGAGATAGATGAGACGAGACGACAAGACAAAAGAAGATGAATGTTAGCGTGGAGACCAAATCCTTCAACATATTACCATAGGACTAATAATTTGTTGCTCTTAATCATCATTGGGTAGATTATTGTAATGACCAAAAAAAACCATGATATGACATAGATCATGGTGTGCAAGGTCATACCACCACATGAGACAAGTAGTTGCAAGCAAGGATGATCATGGCTCATTCTAAGAGTGTAATTTCCCCAATATTTTTGTCACAATAAACCACAAGCATAAAGAAGACAAAAAAGAGAAGTCAAAATGTCATTTCTCCTCTAAATCCTATTACCAGGACATCCTCGAGGAACTAGCAACATGAATGCTTGAAAATGACAAGACAAGCTAATCATCATGATACATTGTTGCTTCTCTAAAATTTGTTGGTAGGACATCACAGAGAAACTAGTAGCATGATGAAAACAAAATTCCAAGATAATGTTTTCCAAGTGTTTGCTAAGTGTGTCTGAATGTCAAGATGCTAGGTGTCTAAATGTCGAGATGTCAAGTTTTTGATAGTGTCAAGATGTCATGTGTCAAATTTTGACGATGTCGAGATGCCAGGTGTCAAGTTTTGACAATGTCTAGGAGTCAAATGTCAAAGTTTTCCAAATTCAAGGACACATCCTGAATAATGTCAATGTTGAGAGGATCGATCCTCAAATGTCAAGAGGAGCCCTCAAAATGATAGATGATGGTGACGATGCCTAGGAAGGACATATCCTAAGGAATAGATGATAGAGGCTATTCTTTAGAAGGACACATTTGAAGAATAACCAAGAGTTGATAATTTGACAGGTTTTGATTGAGTTTGACTAAAGTTGACTAAATTTGACTTTTGTTGACAGAGTTGACTTGTGTTGATGGATTTGAGTACGTGTCGATGTTGACATGCTAATGTGATTGACATGTTGATTAAATGATTGTCATAGTTTGTTTTAGAAGTTCAACTATCTTGGAATTATTTGTTTTACTTAAAGACTTTTGACGTGTGTGCCAGTGCAATGCCATGAACCCTAATGGACTGACCTAGTGCAGCCTCGGGGGCTCATCGATTGATGGCCTTGCCTATGTCATACACTCAAAGACCTTATAGTTCGACATGACCAATGACTTTGTCAAAATAAAAAAAGATTGAGTCAAGATTTTTATTGTGACAAACCAAAAAGGACTGACCTAATGTCTTAGGGGCCCAAAGATGAGCCTTGCCTACGTAGCAAATGTGTAGAGACAATGTAGTTTAACAAATGACAAAGACTGACTGACATGACTAACTTGATGAGATGCGACTCTATTTTTTGTGTTTTTGATCCAGGTGGATCTTCAAAACCTAAAAATTGAAGTGTTCCCATTTCTCCTAGAAGTAGTGCCATGGTGTAGAGCTCAAATACTGAATCCGACGCAACTTGAACGGGCGAAAAAGGAGCTTGTTTGCTCAAGTTATGTGCAGTCAAACTTTGGTCAAAGGGTGGTCAACTCAGCTCCTAGGGATGAGAAAAAGGATGAAATTTTGACATCATAAAAAATGATCAAATTCAGTGTCATCGCGAAGGTCTCATTGTCACAATTCCAATGGCATTTATTTTGCGCAAATCGGAGCTCATATGTGCGAGATATGGCAAGTCAAAGTTTTAGTCAAAATGATGATGTCAACATGTGACATGGCAATTGACTAGATGGTGACATGGAAATTGCAGGTGTTGTGGAAAAGAAATTTCACAAAATTCACGTACCATACTTTATTTATGAAAATAAAGTGTGGAGGCTCATTTAATCTCACAAAAATCCATCAGATTTTGTGGGATCCCAATCGGATTTGGTGGGATCCATATCTCCTAAAAATCAACGAAATTAACTCATGTGAAAAAAAAAAAACCTCCTAAAATAACACTAAATTGTTATTTATTTTTAAACTCAACCCCATAAACTCAAATAGCCCGTGAATATAATAAGACAAGGGATTAAAAAACAAATTCCAAATGTTTTATTAAGGGGTTGTTTAATGTTTTTATTTTTAAATGGGGGAGTGATTGTTTTTATATAAACGGGTTAGTGTTTTTTTGTAAGGCTTATAATTATGAAAGCCAAAGGAGGGGGGTTAATTTGTTATTTTATTTATTATGGTGGTTTTTAACCCCATATGCAAAATTCAAGTATAAAAAAGGAGGAGATAGGAGGCTTCCCAAATCATCCATCAGTTGATCATTCTCCATTGTATCCCTTTCTCTTGGTCTTTGAGAGGCTTTTGTGAGAGAATTCTTAGAGGGAATTAGGAGAAGATTTGAGTTGGGATGTAATGTTGTTCTAATCTTGTAGTAGATCCTTTAGGCAGAGTCAGTTTCCTTACTCTTTGGTTATTATCCCTAGCTGTGAGAGCTTTTTGAGAGGGGTTTGTGAGTGAGAGACTTTTTGTATGACTTTGTGGATGAGCTACAAGATATTGTAAGCAGTGTTGCAAGAGGCTCCAGTGGAGATTGTACTTCCATTTTTGAACATTTCAATAGATTGGTCACTTAATTGAGCTCGGCCCGGAGACGTAGTCATGTTTGTGGGGAACTCTGTAATAAAATCGGTGTCTTCTTTACTCTCTCTTGGTTCTATGTTTTGAATTCTCTCTATTTAATGTTCCTGCTACTCCATTGTTGATGTCTTTACACCTTTGTTCATAATCACTTAGCAACGTTTGTCATAGATCCCTTCCGCTTTACGGATTAGTTTTTGTCATATTTTAATTTTTTTGGATTTCTTTAGGACGTTTTTTGATTTTTAGGTCTTTTTTCAAGACATTTTATGATTTTAGGTCCTTTTTAAAGACATTTTATGATTTGTAGGTCTTTTTTTAGGACATTTTTTGATTGGAAGGACCATGTGCGATACCCATTGCAGTTAGATGATAAAATAAATTTCCCCTAACCAGGTCTAGGACTGGCCAAGTTTGAAGGATGTAAAAAGGATGTGCTTGGGGTAATGGGTGGATGGTATGTAGGACGTGATTTCAACCGTTGTTAGCCATGAAAGGAATGGTAGGGTTTCGTGATGGGTATCATGATGGTGTTAGAAAAGTGGGTGTTTATTATGGAATAAGGTAGATAGAGTGACAATAGATGGCAGAGCAATGACTGACTACACATGGAGCCTGTTTGCCAGGTTTTCACCATGGTACTTATCCAAAGCGTCTGTTTACCAGGTTTTCACTATTGGATGAATTATTTCTCTTTACTATTTTTGTCATTTTTTCTTTGGTGTCACCAAGATTCCTATTTCCTAGGTTTTCATCAGAGTGATGATTTTTTATATTTTTCATTTTTTTTGTATTTTTATTGTTTTCGGCTAGAATATCTGATGCTATGCATAGAAATTTTGAAGATGTAAGCTATTGATGGGCTTTGTCAAATTTTCACCATATGGAGTGGCTAGCTGATATGCTCCAGAACCAAAAGAGGACATGATGATGTAAGGACCCAACCAATTTGGTTCGAACTTGCCAGGTTTTTCTCTATCAAACTGATTATTAGGAATTTGCATGAGGACCAAGTCACCAATGCCAATTTTTTTTACCATGACTCTCTTGTTGTAACTATGATAGAGTTGGTTCTGATATGCCTGTAGGTGATTCAGGGTATTATGTCTTCTTTCGTTTAACATTTCCAGCTCATGCAGTTGTGATTGTCTATACTCCTCATCATTGATCATACCCTTCATGGAGACTCTTAAGGATGAAATTTAAACCTCGATGGGAAAGATGGCTTTGGATCCAAATACCAAGGTGAAAGGAGTGGCTCTTGTAGGCATGCGGATGTTGGTGCAATAAGCCCAAAAATCAGGGTTAAGTTGGATGTGCTAGTCACGACCAACATCATTGACTGTCTTCTTAAGAATTTTGATGATTTTCTTAGTGGACTCCTCAGCTTGGCTGTTTCCTTTCCAATATTACAATGTGGAGGAATGATGTTGGATGTGGAAGTGTTCTCTTAACTCACAAACATCTTGATATTTGAAAGGATGCTTGTTGTCTATGATGATGGACTGTGGGACACCATACCTACAGATGATATAATTGAGGATGAATTTGGAAATTTGTTTGCTAGTTATGTATGTGAGTGGTATGGCTTCGATCCACTTAGTGAAATACTTAGTGGTGGTGATAATGAATTTGTGGCCGTTGGAAGAAGTAGGGTGGATTTTTCCCATGAGGTTGAGTCCCCATTGTGTGAAGGGCCAAGGAGAAGTAATCAATTGAAGTTCCTATGTTGGTGCATGAATCAAATCACTATGTATCTAACATTGGTGACACATTCTAACAAAATCAAGTGCATTTTTTTCTATCATTGGCTAGAAATACCTAAGTCTCATGATATTCTTGGATAAAGTAGGACCACTTGAATGAGATCCGCATATACCCGCATGTACCTCACGTAAGGTTGTTTGTTCTTCGTCAGTGTCAAGACATTGAAGAAGGGTATTATAAAAGCTACAACTGTATAAGGTGTCATTGATGATGGTGTATCAGGTGACCTTATGGATAAAGGACTTTCATTGGTTGTTGGATAGGTTGGGGGGAGGGGTCTAGGACTGAAGATAGTCATAAATGTCTTGATACCATGGTGAGTTAGGACCAAAAAGCTCACAAACCATCTCTGATTCTGGGATGCCATATGCAGGGACCAAAAGTTGTTCCACCAAGAAATCAAATTGGGGCACATTACTTGGAATGTCTAGGAGAGAGCCAATTGTAGCCATTGCATCTACTGGCTTGTTTTGTTCCTTTATAACTTGTTCAAAAGCAATCATGTGGAAGTATGAGTGGAAGCTATAAACCATGCATTTATATGGCATTAGTTTTTCATCCTTGGTGTCAATCATTGTTGACTTGATTGATTACCAATTGAGAATATCCAAAGACTAGAAGTGTCCTAATTTTACATTGTATGGCCATTATAAGTCTTGTGACAAGTGCCTTATATTCAATAACATTATTTGTACATGGAAAAGCAATGCAAAATGACTTTAGAATGGATTATCCTTGTGGTGTAACACACAATATTTTTGCTCCTAAGCCATGACTAGTATGAGACCCATCAAAGTAAAGTTTCCAAGGCAATTTAGGTTCTAAATGAAATATGGACTCACCAGGAAAGTCTACTACCAATGTATGATCTCCTTGTATAGGTCCATCTTCCAATTGATCTGCTATCACTTGTCCTTTTATGGCCTTTTGTTCCACATATTGAATGTCATACTCACTCAAGATCATTACCCATTTCGCCAAATGTCTGTCAATGCTGCATGATTGAGGAGATATTTTAGGGGATCAATCTTGGCCACCAAGTGTGTCCTATGATTCAACATGTAATGTATTAATTTTTGAGCAACAAAGACAATTGATAGACAATCATGTTCAATGGATGTGTAGTTTAGCTCATAGCGAACTAGTGCCCGACTAATGTAGTATATGGACCTTTCCTCCTCATCATGGTCATTTTGTGCTAGTAATGGCCCCAGTGTTGAAGTTGTTGTAGAAATGTATAAAATAAAAGGTTTCCCTTTGATTGGTGGAATTAGAATAGGTGGTGAAAATAGATAATATTTTATGTGTTGAAAGGCCTCTTGACATCTATCAGTCTACACAAAGGGGATACCCTTGCATAGGAGATAGTGAAATGGTTGACACTTATCTGCCAGTTGTGCTATGAAGCATCAGATAGATTGTAAACTACCTTGCAATGCCGTGAGTTCACTTATCCCTTTTTGAGGAGGCATGTCTAGTATGGATTTTAATTTGGCAGGATCAACTTTAATGCCTCTACAAGAAACTATGTATCCCAAAAGTTTCCTTGAAGTTACACCAAAGACACATTTCTTGGGATTCAAGCAGACTTTGTATTCTTCCAATCTCTTGAAGATTTTTTCTAACACATTCAAGTGATCTTTTTCGTGTCAAAGATTTTTCCAAAAGGTCATCCACATAATATTCCATTAACTTGTGCATCATTTCATGGATTATTGTTGTCATAGCTCTTTGATAAGTGGCACTTGCATTCTTGTGACCAAAAGGAATGATGTTCTAGTAGTATGTACCCCAAGGATATGTGAATGCTATTTTTTGCTGATCTTCAAGGGAAATACGAATATGATTATAACCCGAGAAACCATCCATGAGGGACAACATCTCGTATCCTGCCATAAGATCAACTATGATGTCTATGTTTGGTAACAAAAAGTCATCTTTTGGACATGCTTTATTCAAGTTCTAAAAATTTGTGCAGATGCATATTTGACCATTCAACTTTGTGACTAGTACTAGATTTGAAATCCATTCAGTGTAGTCTATTGACTGTATGAATCCCACGTCTAGCAATTTCTTGAGTTTTGCTTTGACTAATAGGGAAATTTGTGGGTGCATCTTTTGCAGCTTCTGTTTCATTGGCTTGGCATCTGGAAGTAGTGGAAAATGATGCAAGACTAGTTCTAGATCCAACTTAGGCATATTGGAATAGGACCATGCAAAGTTAATTTGATGCTTTGAAAATAATTTATGAAATTCAGGTTTCTCTTCTTTTGTCAAGGATGCTACAAAGAGGAAAATTTTGGGATCTTCTTTTGTAGATATGTTGACTTCCATGGTGTCCTCTATGAGCATTACCAATTTTTCTTGAGTCACAGGGATAAAGTATAGTCCTCTATCCTTAGGCACCTCAAAGAGGTTTTCACCTTCAGATACATCCTTTTTTTTTACTTTTTTATTGTTAGAAGGTGTCTTTCAATTTTCACCTAAAGATGTGTCATTTTTTAAAAAAATTTATTTTTAATTTTGCAACTAGAGGATAGAGCAGTCTCCCTAAAGTAAGATACACAATCTAGGTCAATGGAAAATCCAAATTTGTGGTCTCCACTTGGCATGCCCTCACATAGTCCCATGAATTTTGCAATGGCTTCATCATTTTGAAATATGTCCATAATTGGTGTGCCTTGTTGACCCTAGTCGATAAGTTGTGGGTAGACTAGGGAGATACCATAATTAGTATTGGTGAATAGTGGGAAGGATGTAGAAATCATACAGACAGATTTAGAGAGGTTAAAGATAAAATTTTCATCATCCAACTCCCAATCGGATTCTATCCTGTATTTTCCTTCACTTGTTTCATACTCATTAGCAAATTATGGGACAAAGGGATTGGGATCATGGTCAGCAATGTCATGTGGCAATTGTGATGAATCTAAATGATGGTCATTAGGTTCAGATGGTAGGATAGGTGTGTCAGGATGAGGTTTAATGGGATCAAAAGATGATCCAGACTTGTCATTATTCCTGGGAAAAAGAGCATACCCCAATCTTCTCTTTTCTTTGGGATTTCAGGGTTTTCATTAGTATGTGCTGGATCAATCTTAAATTTTTTCTAGAATCTCTCTTTGAAAGTAGGTTCACTGGGTTCTAGGAGAAACTCATCAAGGAAAAAGTCACTTAAGGATCCTCCAGAGCCGAATTCCCATTCATGTGAGTCGGTTTCAGTAAGGGAGTCTTCAATAGTCTCGACACTTTCGAATTCATTCACTCTCTCACTTGAAAGTACATTGGTACTTTGATCGCCAATTTTGAGTGGACCAAACCCTAACCCAAGACGTTTTGGTCTTCTGGAAGGCATTAGAGGTTCTCGCACCCCAGTTTTATTCTTGCCAAGGCCACTAGTACTGTCATAGCCTTTTTCCTTCATTATGTTATAGCCTTTTCCATATATCTAGACTGGTAATGGGGATGGATCTTCTAGGTCTTTATAAATCCAAGTTGATAGGTCTTCATTGTCTTCTTTGCCCATCTCACCCCATTTTATAAAAATGTACATTAGAGGAACTCTAAAAATTTTGTTAGTCTCCATTTTGAAACAAGGTCAACCATAAGCCTTAGGAGACTTGTGTATTTTGGTGATGCAGTATGCCATGTTCAATTTAAATTCTCCATATCCTAGGTCATAGATCTTGACACTCAGATCAACACTTGGGATGATGGAAATGGATGAAGTGGTGTACGTCGAAGAAGTGGATAGGGTCATGGAGGGTTTAGTGAGTGTGGATGGGTCAATAAATTTGGAAGAAGAGGAAATCAAAGCTTCATGGTTGATGGGAACTTAATGTTCTGAAATACCCCTTAAATTGGCGCAATACTAGAAGGGATCAGGGTCTCCATATATAGTGATTTTGGTGCCGTCAAAAGGAAATTTCAGACTAAGTGGATGTAACAAATTTTAAAGTGTTAATCTAAGGTCAACCAAACAAGATATTATAGGGTAGTTCAAGATCCAGGACCTAGCAAGTTGTATCTACAATGACCGACCCCACTCTGATGGGAAGAGTGATAACACCTCGAGAGGAACGTTCTTCATCATCATATGCCTTTATAACAATGCTCTTTGTAGCATCTACACAAGCATAAGAGAAGCCTAAAGCCTTAACCAATTTTAGGGAGCATATGCTCAGTCCTACTCTACCATCTACTAAAACTCGTCTAACCTTATGCTTATGGATAAAGAATTCAATGTGTAATGCGCCGTTATGATTGGACTTTGGTGACAAGTAGTCTTGCTTTGAAAATGTTATATGATGGGGAGTGGTTAGATATCCCACCATGGCTTCAAATTGGTTGAAATCAATGTCATGAGGGACAAAAGAATCTTGCAAGGTTTTGTCAAGTATGGCCTTATGTGCGGGAGAAATGCATAACAACTTAAGTATAGAGATTTGAGCATGTGTTTTTCCTAATTGGTCAATAAGGTTAAACTGTCCCTTAGGTTGCAGCTACTTGGTTGATGGACCTAATTGTGATTGCTTAGCAGATGAACTGGGTATTGTAATTTTTGGCTACCGAGGGGGGGGACTAGCTATGGTGACTTTTCCACCACGGGTTGTGACATTACATTCAGGTGCTCTTTTGACAGTAATGGTATTGACATATTCATTAGTAGGTCATAAGTGATTAATAATGGGTCCACTAGAATAGTCGAAGGTGGTATGAGTGTAATTGGCATGATTATTATTTGTCTTGGGACCTAACATTAAGGGATTATTCAAACCATGGTTCTACAGTGGGTTTTTGTGAATAGTATGGTCTATATTTGATGTAAATTGTTGTCTGCCTAGTTCAATTATGCAATTTTCAATGAGGTCTTGTACAAGATTTCTTAGTTATTGACAAGAGGATGTTTTATGCCCTATAACATAGTGGTAATCATAGAAAGCATTGTCATCCCACCATGATGACTTAAACTATCCTGGGCCATATGGCTTAGGGTCTTCTAATGTGATGACACCATTTTGAAGGAGCTTCTTAAGGACGTATTTGATTGGTTCACCCAAGGGGGTATATGTGCAACTTTTCATAAATTGTTTGGGTTGACAGGGTTCCCTTTGGTTTTGATTGTTTTGATTATTTTGGATAGCATTCAAAATAGGTGTCGGTGTGATCAAGGGTGCGTTTTGCAGTTGAGCTCCTTTCAAAGTAAGTACAAGACCTGTTATGTTTACTGCCTTAGCATCCACAATGCCATCATTGGTAATGTGTTTATTCTTGACCCAATATTTATTATTGTCCACATGTGGGTTTCTGTTTGTGTTCTTAGGGCCATATTTTAGTTCTCCTTTAGCAATAAGGGCCTTCTCAAGTTGGACACCCTTTTCAACTAAGTCTATGAAGGTTGTGTAGCAGTGAACTTGCAAGCCATATTTCAATGGGCCTAGGAGTGTTTGGACAAACATGTGAAATTTTTCTTTCTTAGGTATGTCAACATGGAAATGACTTGCTAAACTTCTCCAAATTTTGAAGAATGGGATAAAATTCTCACCAACTTCTTCTTGTGTAAGTGTGCATAAATTGTTGATGGAGATGTCCGTATCAATTTTGTAAGCATAATTTCACACAAATTGTCTGCAAATTCATCCCATGATTTTATTCTCTTTTGTAAAGTAGAAAACCATTCAAGTGTAGGGCCTACAAGACTCTTAGGGAAGAGTCTCATCAAGTATGTATGTTCATAGGCAATATTCACACAATTGGTTGTGAATTCTTGAATGTGTTCAATAGTTTTTGTTTTTCCTTTGTATTTAGTGAAGTTTGGTGCCATGTACCCAGGAGGGAATGGTGGCATTTATAGACTTGTGTCGAAAGGGTAGGGACATAGGTCATATGACGTGTGTGGATTTTTATTGGACATTTGCATGGTCTCTATTTTTTGTTGCAAGTTTACCACTTGAGTTGTCAAAGCGTTAATTATGGGATTGTTTGTTTCATCACACATGGCAGTGATGGGTATCCCATGGGTGCTAAGTTGTTGGGATGAGATGTTTTGATTTTGTTGTGGGATGTGTTGCTATGAGATGTATGATGTGTTTTGATTTGAATGTTGTTGTTATTGCAAGTTTTGATTAGGGATGTGTTAATGAGTGTGGATGTGTGATGCATATGTGGGAATGTGTCCTCTAGCCATGTTAGTTGATATTTGTGAGATGTGTTGGCCTTGACTATTTTGGTGTCCAAATGAAGTCATATGCTATGTCATCTGATTTCCTTGTCCAAATTGGTGGAATTGTCCATGGGGAATGTTAGTGTTTTTACCTTGGGAAGTATTGGTATTAAGTTCTGATGAGATGTTGACATTTGGTTGTGGTCCTCAAATGAAAATACGTTGTTTACTTCCTCCAAAGGGATTGAATGAAGACCCAATGAAAGTATTTGACGATGATGCTCCCATGGAAGTAGATGAAGCTCCAGATAGTGGGTTCAAAGAGCTTGTCCCCATTGATGAGGATCCAAAGGTAGCTCCAATTGACTGTGAGGATGTTGTTGACATTGTAGGAATTGATTCTGACATGGCTTGTGACATGGTTGGTATCCCTCCAATGGATGTTGCATTAATTGTGTTTTGGTTGGATGCGTCTTTAGAATTAGCATTGATAGTGCTTGTGGCAATTTGTGAGGTGGCTCCAACAAAGGCATTGTTCACATTATTTTGGGGTTGACTATTGTTGGAGGCATTATTTGCATTGTTATTGTTGGTATTGTGATAAGGAGAAGTTGGTCTCAAAGTGTTAATGTCATGGCCATGTGGTAATTTATCCCCTTGGTCCAAGAGAATGGCTAGATATCTTTGCGGGTCATGTAAGACTAAATTTTCCATGAAGGAGGCTATGTTAGGATTTTGCGTTGCGGCTTCTAAGTCTTTTGCATATACTTGTCTATGTTGGTCCCTTTGTATGAATGGTTGGAAGGGGTTACACAAAGAAGATGGCATGTTCATGTCGCTGGAAGGATTGATAAAGGAGGTGTCTTGGTTCATGTTTTGATTCATGTCATTGGAAAAGATGTAATTGTTGGTGTCTTGTCCAAAATTATCCATTTGTCTTCTTGTTATTTGAAGCCTAGTCTCAACCATATAAGGGATTGCTCAAATTAGGATAAGGAATGAAAATGACAACTAGATGATGACAGTATGTTTTTGGGATTTTTAAATAAGGAATCCAAATGCAAACTATGTTTTTTGGCTTTTGGTAATAAGGAATGCAATATGAGAATGTTGTTTAAAGGGAATGACTAATGCAAAAGGACAATGAAGACTAAGATGAAAAGCTATGACACTATTTTTTTTATATTTTTGGAATAAGGGATGCAAAATGAGGACTAAGGTATGAAAATGCAAAGGTTTAAATGATGATAGACTTATTTTGGAAAAGGTTTACTCAACCACCAAATGCTAGGTCTATGTCTCAATTTTGGATCATCAAAGGACTTGTTTGAAGGACTAAATGATGATGACAAGATGACTAAGTGAGGTTTCCTAACTAGACTTATGAGTTGGAAATTCTCACAAAAAGGACAATGACTAAAAGAAATAATGATGACTAAGTCCAATGAAAACCTACTCTTGAAGGAAATGATTTTGCAAAGTATGGTAAGGTTTCCTAATCCAAAATCTACAAATGAAATGAGGAGCTAAAGACTAGTTTATGACTAAAAATGAGGATGATGAAGTCTAAGGATGAAATTAAAATTTGCAAGAATGAGCCTATGGTAAAATGAAAACTAAAGTGTGGAAGAAATGGAAGATTTGAGAAATTTTCTTTTTGGTTTTTGACAGAGACTGCTAGAAAAAGATGTTTGACAACAAATGGAAAATGTTTGGACTTAGGTTTTGAACTATGACAGTGTTTTTGTTTTTTCTAGGAAAATGCATCATTTTAGGTCATAGATGAATTTTAGTTTAGCAGATGTGTCTCATTTTTAGTGAATGTGGTTGTATAGATAGGAGATGTGGCTCAGTAAAGCAATTGTGGCATTATATCAAGCAAATGCGATGCAAGACAGGAAAATGCGTCGCATAGAGTGATGAATGCAACTTATTAGAGTGAGTGCATTGTGGAAAGTTTCAAATGCAGTGAAAAATAGTGAATGAATTGTAGCAAATGCATTGCATGCAAAATAAGTCTAGTTTGTTTGCAATTTTTGGCCAAAATTTAGAATTGTTTGAAGTTGAATGATTGTTTCTAGGTCTATAAAATGGTGTTTGTTTGTTTAATGTCTTAGAAAACACTTGGTAAACACAATATTTTGAAAAGATGCACAAAGAAGACAAGTGCAACCCTAGGTTAGGCAAGAACTATATTTTCTAGATTCCATGTGGGTTTACCTAGCTACACTTATTCTTAGCGGATGAATCCAAAAGCTTATCCACACGGGCTCCCCCTTATAGTGCACTCACTTCTTAGGTCAACCAAGCTTTCAAGCCCCATAAAACTCCCATGGAAAGCTAATCATTTCTACTAAGAACTACGAGAATGTGGATGCCTTCACAACGACTGTTGCTACACTAGAAAATAGATGGGATTTTGGCCACTACACAAAAGGGTTCTAGTGAATAATCAAGGACACAAAACCTCCCGAGCATATAGCAAGCCACTTATGGCTTTAACCAATATACTAGGGGCTCTTATACCTTTAAAAGAAAAGGTAGCTACCCATTTTTGAAAGGCACTACATGGCTAAGGCCTACATACTATGAGAACTTGACAATTTAGAGTCATCCTTTTATAAACTGGCTCGAGCAAAAAATTGGTTGAAGTTGTTCCCTTTTTTGAGGCAGGCCCCTCTAAGGTTCAAAAACATAAAATAAATGGGTTTGGTTTTCTAATCACCTAGTTTGCACAAGGTGAGAGCATAATAACCTACCACCTTCAAGTAAAATCAAGTAAAGTTCTTTAACCTCCTAATTAAATCTAAGTGAGACAAGAAAATGTTCTTTTTAAAGCACCAATGGAAGTGCTTTCTAATCTAAAACAAACACAAGAGGTCTTAAAATAATATGATTGGACATTTGAACCCACAAAACCACTTGGTAGTAGTCTAAAAAGATGCTTTGGATCCACGAAAAATTCAAAGACACATGTTGCAAAAAAAATAGTAACCAGAAAAACCTCTAAACTATTAACTTGAAATAAGAAATTTGGAAAATTTTGAAAAAAATCAAAAAACAAAAATTTACTAGATGAATGTGTCGTAGTAGAGCAAATGCGTCATTCTACACAACAAATTCCGCTTGGATCTGTATACTGGAATTTGATAGGTGAATGTGTCATTATGCAAAACAAATGCGTCTCGGTCTGCAAATGCATTGTTAAGGATGGCTAATGCATCAAATCTAAGCAAAAGTATATTTTTGTCAGTTGAATGCGTCTCGGGATGGTGGATGCATCAATCTACAAAGAAAATGTGTTGTGATAGAATGTTTGTGGCTCAGAAAACTGCAAATGCAACATTCCATACCTATACTTGCAAAAACACAAAATTACATACATAAATTTGCAAAAAACATGATTTTGGCATTGGGTTCACCAATGTAACTATGGGAAAAATATAGGTTAGTTGATTAGAGCATAAATAAACAAACCCAAAGTAGATAATGAAGCACATAGGAGAAAATAACATGAAAACAAAGAGAGATATCACCTTATGTCTTCAAACTCCATGATTGACCTCCATTACACCTCTATTTGCTGCAATATATATTTTTCCCTCATATTTTATGTGCGCAACCTATGACTATGCCAAGACCAAAGCAAATGTTGAAGGATTTGATGACAAAATTCAACACTATGCAACTATGCAACTAGTAAGAAAAGACTAAAGTATGCCAAAATGCCAAAATGCCGATATGCCAAAATGCCAAGATGTCAAGGGTGCCTAAAACAAGATTGCATGAGATAACAAAATGAGAGAAAAATTGCCATTTTATAGAAAATGCAAATTTGGATGAATGACCAAGATTAAAAGTTGAAAAATTCCCTAGAATCAATGGACAAGATTCAATATGTCAACCCGCAATTAGGGTTAGGGAAACATTAGGGTGAATTTAAAATGAGTGGACAATATTTTATTTGAGAAAATCAAATCAAGGGTTGACAATGCATGCGACAAGGAGATAATATTGGCACATAAAAAGAGGGAGTTGAAAAATAAAATAATATTAGAAATTACTTGATTTATGGAGAAAAATACTATTTTGAATAAAAAATTAATTTAATTCAAAAAGGTGGGTTCATGTGACAATAAATAATTAATTTGAATTATTTACTAAAAGAGGGAAAATTAGAAAGTGAGACAATTTAAAATAAATGTCTTTATTTAAAATGGGGAAAATGCCAAGGTGGATAATAATTAAATAAATTAAAGAATTTATTAAATTATGAGAAGACATTAGAAATTATTGATGTATTTAAATAAATAAGTAGAATTTATTTGTTTAAATAATCAAGAAGAATTAATGGACAAAGATAATTAAATAAAGTTAATAATTTATTTAATTATGGAAAGACATTAGAGAATTAGTGACAAATTTAAATAAATAAATAAAATTTATTTATTTAAATAATCAAGAGGAATAAAATACATGAATTAATTAAATAATTATGAATTATTTAATTAATAGTTGAAAGTGGACCAAAGGACATAATTAAACATTTTAATTATGCTAGGAGGAAAATGGCGAAAATAGAGTTTGCAGGCCTAAGGCATTTTATGTGTCTACACTTTGTTTTGGTTTGATGCAAGTTCTCTAGAAGTTGCTGCCAAAGAAACTCACACAAATCATAATATTTCCCATTTACTACCATGTCATGAGCAACATATATTACAATTGTAGATACTGAGTTCTCTCTGTTTTGGAAGTAGATTTTGTAGTCAATCATGATAGATGCATATTTCACTACATTATTGGTGATTGGTTTGGTTGTTAAAGCTCTCCCATCAAGTGTGGCACCAGTTAGCTACATAACCACATCATTCTTTATTGGCTTCAACATTGATACATGTTTGATATCACATAATCCAGTCACAACCTTAATTACATCCTTAGAGATTAATCCAAGCATATCAGTCCACATGAATTTGAAATGTATTCTACTCAGTACTACCCTCACATACTTTGCATCTAAATCACTGCTAAAGTTAGGGCACTGATTCCAAATGTCTACCTTATTTTGCACTAGGTTCGCATACTTAGGTTTTACTAAAAAATCATCTCTAGCTAGCTCATTAGACCATTGATTCTTAAGTAATTGGTGATCATAATCTTCCAATTTGCAATGTATATAGGTATTATCATCTTAGTGGGTAAAACCTTAATTGGGATCTTTGAAAATGCACCATCGGGGTCATTATCAAAAAATTTCCTTGAAAACATCTTAAAATTTGGTTTAGGTCTTTCTATGATCTCAAATATGGTTGATGTAGCCATTTTTCCCTAAATTTTATCTCAAATTCTTGTAAAATAACTTCTAATACAAACCCACAAAGCACAGATAGTTGTAAATACCTTTCTCATGCTAAAAAAGAACTAGGGTTTGAACCAATTTACTTTGAATCACCTTCAATTCACCTTCAATTCACTCTGCTCTCTTTCAAATGTGCAAAAGTGATTAGAAATGACTAAGGATTTCACTTTATACCTTACCAATCTATCCTAATTTTGCATTAATGCTTCAAATCCCCAAAATTCTGGTAAACACTTCATTGAAACATTATAAACTCTAAATTGCTTTGCAATTCTTTAGTTTTGCATATTTTCTACCAAAATATTTTCTAGAAGATTAACTATACCATATTACACCATATATCTTCATGTCACTGCTTGAAACCTCATATTTCTAGGGTGTTGTTATATTTTTTGTTACTTCTCCCCCTAAGCCTTGGCATGTGCTTAGTTTTTTAGAAGAATTATCTACACTAGATGGAGGTATAGATGCATTTGATTCATCCTTTTTCTTAGGTTCCTCTCTTTTCTTCTAAATATTATCCATATTCAATAGGATAAACTTTCTTCACTAGTTTATTCCTCTATTCTAGATTAGTCTTCCTTCCATTCTTGCTTTTGCACAGTCTTGAAATGTGTCCATGTTTGTTACAATTGTAGCATACAACATTTTTCCTACCAAACCAACTTCTATTCATTCTTGATTTGCACTAGTTAGCCTTATGTACAAATATATTGCATGTATAATAGTAGCCATTGAAATATTGAGACATTCTACAAGTATTAAATCTATTCATCATTTGACTTCTGCACTCAGTAGCTCTATGTCCTAAAATAATCAAAAATGGGGGTATGCTTTTGTATGGTTTAGAACATAGATCAAAACCTACTTTATAATCATCTTATTGAAGGGAAACCCTAGAGATCTTAATGCAAAGGAGAACAAGATCTCAAAATAGGGATGCCCTAAGGTCTAATTGTAATATAATGAGGGTAGGGCTTGGAAAGAAAAATGGAATGCAAGATCTAATGTTTAGACCTAGTCATGCATGAAACTTGAATGTATGACCTAGAAATGCATGAAAAATAGAAAATAAGGGAAAGAAATTAGAATAGTGCACTTGGGAAGTTGTGAAGACCTAGAAACAACTCTAAATTGTTGAAAAAGCATTATTTTGAGTACACTATGACTCATACACCACTTCTAGCATATCAGTCCCAAATCAGGGTTTTTGGTCTAAAATTGGTTTCTAGCATTGTAGATTCTAGATCTATAAAAATATTAAAAAATTCCTATAGTGGGACTCATACACCACTTCTACGTATCAATCCCATTTTTATTTTTTAGAGAATTATGGTTTTATTTTTCTCTTCAATCTCTGCTCTTTCTCCTTGACCTAATTTCCCGATCTGAAACTATTGATTTCAGACATGTAGGTGAATTTTTGTGAAGTTGACAACCTTTTGATAACTTGATGAATTTATCCAACCTTTCAACCTAATCTTCAAAGGAGCTTCAAGTCTTCAAAGCACCTAGATCTATAATCACACAAAGAGAGGGAGAAAAAAATGTTGATTGTTAGGGAATAGGGGTTTGCCTTGGTTAAACCCCTTGTAGGTAATTAAATCAAATAATGAGATAATGAAATGAAGGAATGAAAAATGAAACAAAGAACATGAATCATGGACAATGATACCTTGGATGATGTCTTGTAAATCTGCAATTCAACATGAAGTGTCCATGAAGGATGTAGATATTGATCTTGACAATAGGTGTAAAGCAATGCTTGATCTTGGATATTCAATACTACATCACAAAACTAGCTCAACAACATGATTGATGCTTGATAATCTTGTCATAATAATGGATCTTTAATTGCTGCAATAATTGATGAAGAAATCTGCTCTTGAATGCCTTAGAAATGATCTTGTAAAATATCTTAACACTCTTGTGAAGTCTTGGAATGTTTAACTCTTTCTTTCTTGACTTGATATCATGTATTCTTAATGAAATAATGATTTTAAAGGTCATTTATATAGGAAATCCATCTAATACCCCATGCATTAGATCCCATAGGCCGATATTCATGAAATTTGAACTTAAAACCTAGATTTTCCCACTCAAAACCTTACAAATAGGCCAAATGGGACTCATACACCACCTATGGAAATGGGTCCCACTTGGATGGGAATCATATTCCCAAGGTAGTGTATGGGTCCCATATGGCCTATTTGAAGAGAGAGAATGTTAAGGAGTCAAGACATTAAGTTTATATGAGGTCTACGTCGAGATTTTAGTTAAAATATGTCTTGGGATACATAATATGGGGTCTTAGGGGCCTATTAATGATGATATAAAGGTTATAAATGCAAGAGTACCCAAAATTCAATGTGAAAGTGTAAATAAATACATTTTACAACATTAAATTAAGGAAAAATTAGGTCTATTTACCTTAAAAGGGCCCTAAATTGCATGTGAATGTGTAAAATACATTACAACACTAGATTGGGTCCATTTAGTTTATAAACCTCCTAAATTTAATGTGAAGGTATAAATAAATACACTTTAGAACACTAAATTAAGGAACAGTCAGGTTTATTTAGCTTAAAAAGGTTCCAAGACCTAATGTGAATGTGCAAAACACATTACAACACTAGATCAAGGTGATATTAAGTTCATTTTAACAGTAAACATCCCAAATTAAGAAAGGAAAAGGGATAATTTTTCCGTTGCCACATGTCCAAATTTCTTGCATGTAAAACATTGTCTAGATAAGGATCCAACATTCCTTTTCATTCTACTTCAACATTCTATAGCCTTATGTCCAAATTTATTGCATGAAAGAAAAATACCATTAAAATATAGGTACCTTTGAGCATTTGGTTCTCTGATAGGTCTTGCAATATTGCTTCTTTGATTCTTGAATTTCCTACCATTGCCTTGAGTCTTCTTCTGATTTTCAACCTTGTTAGGTGTATGATTTGTCTTTGAACCTTGTCCTTCTTCAAGTCCCAAACCACCTTAATCCTTAGAGGGTTTCTGAATTGCAATCAATTCATCAAGCATTGTAGTACTTGTTTTAAATTTATCCTCATTAGCTCTTGCTTTCTCCAAATCTAATCTTAGGGTTACCACTTTGTGTTCAAGCTTTGTACATTCATCATTCTTGCTTTGCATAGTGGCATTTAGACAATCATCAATTCTCTTATTTTCTTCCACTTGCACTTCTAGTCCGATGATATCTTTGTTTTCCTTCAACTGTTCACTAGCTTCTCTATGTATTTTTTAGAACTTGATTTGTTAAATCAGCTTTTTGATGCATTCATTTGCTTCTCCTGAGCTTTCCTTCAAACTTTTTTTCTCACTTTCAACTTTTTCAAGACCTTCAAGATCACCTTTAAGTTCTTTTTCAAGCATGCAGTCATCTTCTTCATATTCGATTGCAAAAATCTCTTCTAGAGGAGTAGAATAATTTTTATTAGCCATGTGTTCAACCTCCAAGATCTTCCTCAAGCTATTAGGCTTTTCAAAATGAACTAGGCTTTGATAAAAATTATTGAATATTCAAAATACTGAGAGGGGGGATGAATTAGTATTCTATTAAACCCTTTAGTCATAATCCAACCAATAATCAAAACATATCTAACTATAGTTATGAATGAAAACATGAAAGAAATCATAACACCACATAACACATGAAATTCAATATTTTTAGGTGGAAAAACTAAAAAGGGAAAAAACCATGGTGAGGATTAGCTCACAATATATTATAATTGACTATAAGATATTATAGGGGCTCACTACCAGGACTCACTATCCTTATAAGGCTCACATCCTAAAATAGATACAAAACAAGAGTGGCTACATATCCAAAGTGTGAACTAAGGTAAAATGCACCTCCCCTGTGATAAATTTAGTTCCAATGAAGCTTTGGATACAAAATACTACTTTTCTTAGCATTTCTCAACATACACAATAATTCTGCCCTTTTATTGATCTTACACATATAAATTTACAAGTTCACACAATATCAAATCTCACACATATCAAATTACATCCTCATCACCTTATGCAACTCAAAATGTTCCACATATATACCCTATTACATCTACATACATCAATTAGGTTGGCCTAATTATATGTAGCCCTTTTTTAATTCAAAATAGCTTTGTTGGATCCAAAATTGATTCAAAAATATCTTTGCACTTAAATAAATGTGAAACACTTGATTTAGGTTGGCATTGATCTAAAACATATCCCCTTAACATCCATAATGCATATTAATCTTCATTGCACAAATTCAAGTATTAGGTCAGCTAGGAGTTAGGCCTAATCACAAAATAAGAAAATTTGACAAACATTGATCAACCATATGATCATAGAAGCACATACCCTATAGAATGTATGTAGAAATAAAACATGTAAATCATCTCCCAAAATTGTAGAGTCTTAATCCAGACACCAGAGGAATGCAAACTAGATGAATCATACCATCTTGCACTGTATAACCCAAAAACCTATATGCCAAATTTTTTTCATTTGTAACTTTTAGCTTGATCAACCAAAATTTCTGAAATCTTGATCATAGATGTATTTATTAGTCATAAATAGCATACTATAATCACACAAGCCAAACTTATCACATGAGAAAATCTAGACTAAATTATCGGATCAAGGTGTTGCCAAAAATTGTTTATTGAATTAGACAAAACTATCAACAAATAATGTTGGGATCAATGACAACACATCAAAGGGTTCCTTCTTCATTCTTTCAACATAGATGAGCACCTATAAATACAATGTTATTTTATCAATTCAAACTTAACATGCATAATTAGGAGATCACAAGAGAAAATGTTATTGTTAAGAGAATTGAATCTAGTAGATTTATTAGTCATCTACACCAGCAAATCAAGATCATATCATCATGTCAAATTTATGTGTGTTCATATAATGTTTTGAAGCTAACATTTTGATGTAGGCTTCAATCATTCAAGAATCAAATAAAGATATCTTTCAAGCCAATTCATGCAAGATCCAATCCTTAGATAGATGTGTTAGACTTCATGTTGGCCTTATTGTTTCACCAAAAGGTCAAACTTTCAATACCCAATATAAGCATCAGATAATATCCATAGGAGGTGGTTAAACCATGTTGCAAATCACACAGTCAAAACTGATCGAGGGGTGGAAGCCCTGAACTTCCAAAAATCTCCTTAGTGTGACCACAAGATTCAAACCCATGACCCGACTCTAAAACCAATTATTGGCCTTGTTGTTGCACCAAAAGGTCAACCTTTCAATACCCAATTTACAAGTGTCTGATAAGATCCACAAGAGGTGGTTAAACCATGTCACAAATCATGTGGTCAACACTGACCAAGGGGTGAAGGCACCGATCTTCCAACACTTCAGTCCTCTAAGGGCAGCCATTAAGGGTTTGGTGAGTTGTGACAGATTTTCTCATTCATCAATCCTTGTCATTTATCATTATCTTTCATTATCAAGGTTTAATTACCAAAACAAGGTTTGACCAAGGAAAACCCCTATTCACAAAAAAAAAAAAACATTTTTTCCCTCTCTTTGTGTTCGCAGATTTGTAGGTGAAAAAGGATTGAAGATTGATCAAAAGTGAAATTATGTGAAGTTCTCAAAGTTGTCATGCCACAAAAACTCATTTACAAAATTTCTTTCTAACTTTCCAATAGTGAAATCTAGAGGAATCATGAGTGTAAATCCAAGATCAGAGGACTATGAAATCATCTTTTGAAACCCTACTCAAAGACCCATTCATCCTAGGGTGAATCTATCCTAGCTAGTAGGACACTTTGCAACCCTTTTTGGTGACTGGTACATATCACCTTACCCTTCTCAGATCTGTTTGTAGCTTTCTATTGTTGTTTGTGCTATCCTTTATTTCAACATTTCAAGTTTTACATTGAATAATTGAGTTTATTTGGTATTTTATTTTTATCTCCCCAAATTGCATTTCAATCATATTTATTATTTTTTTTCATAAGGGAAACAATAGATCCCCTAATAGGGTTGACTCACCTTTTGGTTGAAAGTCAATCCTACCTTTGGGAGATCTCTTTTCCTAATGAAATTAGAAGAAAGATAGATACATCATCCTAATTCTTCCCATATTGGCACTTAACCCCATTTCATTTTCATAAAAATCCCTATTTTTCTTTATTTCATTTTGGTGAACCTGAAATTCTTACACTATATGCTTTTTGATTTGGTTGTCTTTCAAAACCATAGTCTAGGATTTGCATTAGTTTGTATTGCATCTCATTTAGGGTTTTCAGAATTGCATTAGTTTGCATTCCATTTAGGGTTTTAAAGTTACATTTTGCGTTGTTTAAAACTTCAAAAATTGACATACATATTGCATTCATTCCACATAATAGTCTGCACATTAGTGTTTTTCATTCATTTATATAAGAAAATTAAAAAAAATTGTATATAGAAAGTTGTCATTTTGCTTGCTGTATGTCATCAAATTGCACTTGAATTTCATCATAATTTTCTGAAAATCTATAATTGAAAGTAGCTGTATGCAACTTGAATATGAGACCTTAAGTATCACTCAAAAACTTATAATTTATTTTTGTCAACCCCTGTGCAAGGACCCATTCACCCTAGAGCGAATCTATCCTTATACAGGTTATTTTTTGAATTTTTGGGAATTAATTTATCTTTGTCTACTTTACATTTTACTGATTTTAGATCTCATTTTTAGTTTCTGGAGTTTCATTTTTCTAGAATTGTTTACATTCAAATTAATTGGTCAAAACAAGTGCATTATTCAAACATAAATTTTTCATTCAAAAGATAATAACATGAGTATGGTCAAATTTGTTGACGTTCAACCTTGTAAGGGACATACCAAAATGTCTCTTGACATTGCTTTCTCACAAAATGACATAATTAGACATGCACTTGATGGTCCTCTTTACATAGTGGGAAGAATCAATGACAAGCCTAATAATGGGATATTAATTGATCCTGTGTGTGTAGAGAATGTGATCATTGAGTGTCCCCAACCTTAACTGTTGGTCCACACTTCATCTTATGCACCTGCTAAAGAGTGTCCCCAACCTTAATTGTTGGTTCACACTTCATCTTATGCACTTGCTAAAGAGTAATTCAAATTTGAGGCTGACCTATTCATGCACATGTTACATTTTCTTCATTGGAGATTGTAATGATCTTTGGCTGACGTGGATGATTCTAGATCTTTGGATATGATATAAATCATTGTAACTTGTCATTAGGAGGAAGAAAGAAGTAGAATTAGATGAATATTAGATCTGATCTATAAGATTTGAGCTCGCATATAGGAGCATATTGGAATGTTGTATTTTGAGCATGTTATATTAGGCCTATGAACCAAATCTATAAGCTTAGATGTTGTTGGCTATATGTAATTGAATTTTTTGATAATAAGAAGGTTTGAATTTACATTTTCCTCCATATTCTGTGTTTCTTCTATTGCGTGATTCTTTCTGCATGGTCTAGATTATTCTCTTTGAGGGCCCTCCTACCATGACTATGCTAGATTGGTATCAGAGCTAAATTTGTTCCATGAGAGATCACCAAATTTTGCGGAGTCCTGTTGAATATTTTTTGTGGGGTGATAGATTGAGGATATGACCTATAGCTACAAAGGACTTGTGTAAAGATGGTGGGAAGAATAAATGGTAGAGGAAATGAAGCATGTGGAAATGCAAACCCAGCTATGATGGAGATGTTGAGAGGAATTATTTCTAGATTAGATGTAGTTGAAATGGCCCAGAGGAGAGGTCAACCAATTGATGATGTGAGTGATGAAGAGGTAGAAGTATAGGAAGAAAGGGGAAGAGAAGATCAACTTGGCCTAGATCAGGGAGAAGAGAGGTTCATAAGAGCCTTAATTAGAGAAAATACCAAAACACACTTTAATCCATCAGATTATAATGGTAAGTTGGATCCAGATGAATTGCTAGATTGGATAATAGAGATGGAAAAGTATTTTGATTTTGAAGGTACCACTGAAGAAAAGAAGGATAAATTTGATTGTACAAAGTTGAGAGGACATGCATCCCTTTGGTGGGAACATTTGCAGATAGATATGAAAAAAAGAGGAAATAAGAAGATAAGATCATGGGATTAGATGGTGAACAAGTTGAAGACAAATTTTATGGCTATAGACTATTAGATCAGTTTGTTCTAAAAGTTGAAAAATTTGAAGTAGGTGTCAAGTGTGATAGAGTATATTAAGGAGTTCTACAAGTTGAATATTAGATCAAGAAATTTAGAGGATGAGGTTGAATAAGTCAAATATGTGAATGGTTTGAGGATATATATACAAGATGAGATTAGTTTGATCAAGTTGTTGAGTGTGGAGGAGGCATATCAATGTGCCCTCAAAAGTAGAAGAGAAGTTGAATAAAAGACATGAGTAGAGATAAAGAGGAAGAGGTGGAAGATTTAAAAGAGGAAGAATTTTTACTAGAGGAGGAAGAGGATCTTTTCCAGATCAGAACAAAGATAAGAAAGTCAATAAGAATGAGAATTCATACCATAGAGATGATGGAAACTCTTACCGAAGAGGAGGACATGGTGGTTATCAGAATGAAGGTTATAGAAAAGATGATAGAGGACAAGATAATACAAGGCCACCTTGGGGTCTTCATGCCTCTATGAGATCTTGGTTGGATTTTGTTTTTTTTTCAAGTTTTTTGTGATGTAATAAGGTCCTAAGGACCATTTTCAATGATTTGTAATAGAATTTCAAGGTTGGTGATGAGTTTTGTTGATTGTAATGGGTCTCCTCACCTTGTAAACTTGGTGCATCTATGCCAAATAAAGAATCAAGGTGCCATGATGAAACCAAGTAATAGAGGGGAGTTACCTTGATGATTTGGTAGGTGTTAATGTGTCTTAAACATATTTTTCTTTTGTAAGGAAGTTAGGTTTGAAGTGTGTAGTGTTAAGTCTTCTTAACTAGGAAACTTGGGGTTAAAATGGAGTTTGTAAGTCCTCCAATGACCCTCTAATTCAAAATATAGTTGAGGGATGTTTGGAGGAGGTTGGAAATGATTAAATAGGCCTCTCTTGGTTGAGGCAAGGTTGATCATTCAGTTTGGAAGAAGATTGAATAAAAAGAACTATATTTTCTCTATTTTTTTGTGTAACATTGTTGCTAACTCGCGTGGTATGAACATGGTATACTTTGTACCAAAAAAAGGCTATTATGGTTCAATAAGGAGTGAGATAGATTTATTTTGGTAGTGGTTTGTCCAATTCCATGAAGAATTGAGGAAGTTATCTTCATTCTTCTGAAAGTGGTCAGAAACCCTCAAAAATCAAGGTTTGGTCACAAAGATGCTCACAACACACCATTCCTTCATGATCAAGGCCTAATTTTTGGTGGAATGGAAGAGTTCAACATGTATTTTATGTTTTTGGAAGTTTTGGAGAATGGAAGAGGGTTTAGAGTGACTTTGTGGATACCCTAGGTTTGGCATCCTCATGTGACAAGGCTAATTGTGGTGCAAAATATGAGTTTGTTGATTTGTGAGTGAAAGTTGTTTAGGAGAATGTCAAAAAGGGGATGAAATGTGTGATTTTATGTTGTAAGAACCATATTTGGCTTAGGGGAGTCAGGGTGTGCCTAGATAGTCTGGTTCTTGTTCTAAGCAACCAATTAGGCCTCCTTGTGGCATTGTAAGGTTGATGCTTTGTGCTTGTTCTATTGATTGTCATACCTTGAGGCTTTGAGGGTTTGAGAAAGTTTGTTTAAGGAGTCCAAATCCAATTCCACATGTATGGTTCTTGTTTTAATAGAGTTTTTTTGTTGACTATCCTAGTAGATAGGGCTACAAGGAAGATAGGCCTAACATTGTGTTGGAGGGTATTTGGGTGTTCTTGAAGCATAAAGCCCTGTTGTTGGGTGTTGGTCAGACATGGGAACATTGTTGATCGTATTTCCAAACCTTGGATAGTGTCTAATTGTAAGATTACCTATTTGAGAGGAAGGTTGTCATGATTGTCCTATATTGGAAGATTACAAGTAGCCCTTAAGTTTGTCTTGGAAGCGATGGAAAAATGAAAGATTTTGGTTGAAGGTCTGGGTTTTGTGTTAGGTTTATTCATGAAAAGAAGGTCTCAAAGCTTATAGAGTCAATGTGTCATGTCTAGCTTTGAGTATCCTTGTTGAAGGGTAGGTTGTCTCCTTGATTGAGAAGTGGAATTGAAGGTTCCACTTAAAGAGTATTTGAGAGAGCTATGATAAAAGGATTGTTTGACTCCAAGATCATGTCTTTTTTACTTTGCATTAGAGTGGTATCAGAGCTAGGTTTTGATTAGGAAAGTTGTGAAGAGAAATTGGGGGTTGTGGTGAGTAAAGGAATATGCCTCTAAAAGGTGGGACTGTAGTTGCAAGGGAGATGAATGCCTTGAGAGATAGAATAGAGGCCTTGGAGAGAAGGGGAATGTTGAGGAAGAGAGCACCTCAGAAGAGGAGGTAGAGGGTGGAGATGAAGGCCATCCAGAAGAAGAGATACCTCCTGAAGAGAGAAGGGTCCTTGGAGTCTTGAAGACCATAAAAGTAGAGGCCACTAAATTGAAGATGGACATTCAAATGTACAGGGAAAGATGAATGCTGAGGCACTACTAGAATGGGTGGATGCCTTGAACAAATACTTTGAATACAAGGAGATGTTAGAAGATAAGAAGGTTAAATTTGTAAAGACTAAATTGAATGGGATTTCTTTGACTTGGTAGAACCACTACCAAGGAGAAAGAGTGAAAGATGGTAAGAACATGATTACCTCTTGGGAAAAAATGGTGAGCAGATTGAAGGTACAATTTCTTCCTACAAATCATGAAGTTCAAGTGTTTAGGAGGCTACAAAGCCTAAAACAAAAGGATATGGATGTGGCAACCTATACTAAGGAGTTTCACAAACTTAGTATGAGGTGTGGCCATGTAGAGAATGACAAGGAGAAGGTGGAAAAATATTTGAATGGCCTAAGGTATGCAATACAAAATGAGATGAGTCTAGTGACTCCTAAGACAATGGAAGAATTCTTCCACATAGCATGTAAGGTAGAGGAGAAGTTGAAAAGAAAGCAGGATCAACAAGGAAGAGGTAGAGGCAAAAACTCCAAGGGAAGAGGCAATTTTGGTGGTAGAAACTGATCACAAAGACAACAAGGGGAGTCAAGTGGAAAATATGAACAAATTCAAGAGTTAAGAGGAGGATTCAAAGGTAGGAGGTCTAATGGAAGGGGCGGGTTTAATGGAAGAGGTTCTAATTCATTTTTTGGAAGATGTTACTCTTGTAACCAATTTGGACACTTGACCTTCAAATGCCTTGAGAAGCAAGCTTTGACCTCTCATAGTGGGGATAAGAGGAACCAATTGGTGCAAGAGGAGGATGATCAAAGTGTAACTTTAGCTTCTAGACTTGATGATCCTAAATTTGGAGAGAGATTGATGATGAGGAGAACACTTCTCAAGGTACCAAATGCTAAGGAGCCACCACAAAGAAAGTCCTTGTTTAGGACTGCATAAAAATCTCATGGGAAGGTATACAAGGTAATTGTAGACTCACACTGTACTGATAATTTAGAAGCCTTAGAGATGGTTGAAAAATTTAAATTGATAAAAGACTCCTCATCCCACACCATTTAGGGTGTCCTTGTTGAACAAAGGTCAACAGGTGCTTGTCAGTGAGCAATGTTAGGTAGAATTCCAAATTGGGGAGTATAGGGATAAAATTTTGTATGATGTTATTTCCATGGATGCTTGCCACCTACTCTTAAGTTTCCCATGGTAGTATGATAGGAAAGCCCAACATGATGGGTGGAAAAACACCTACTTGATAACAAAAGATGGACATTCTTTCACTATGAGTCCCTTACTGGGTGAGGGTATAGATAAAAAACTTGGATCTAGCACCATGGTGGTAGGAGAGGAGTTTTTGAAGACCTTAAAAGAAGAGGGAGGTCTAGGGTTTTCCTTGGTTTTTAAGCCAAAATGATCTTATGTTTTGTCCTCAAACAAAGAAGAGCCTATACCTAGTGAAGTCCAAACCTTGTTGGAGAAGTACAAGGAGATTGTGGTGGATAGATTACCTAGTTCCCTGCCTCTAGTTAGAGATATCAATCACCATATTGACCTGATACTAGGAGCTACTTTTCCTAATAAGGCTACCTTCAAGATGACACCAACCCAAAATGAAGAGATAGCAAAACAAGTGCAAGATTTGTTGGATAAGGGCCTAGTGAGGGAGAGCTTAAGCCATTGTGTTGTTCCAACTGTGTTAGCTCTGAGAAAGGATGGTAAATGGAGGTTATGCACTAATTCAAGGGCCCTAAATAGGATAACCATAATATATAGGTTTCCTATGCCAAAGATGGAGGATCTTATGGATTTCCTAGTAGGAGCTCACTACTTTTCAAAGATTGATTTGAAAAGTGGGTATCACCAAATTAGGATTCATGAAGGGGATGAATGTAAAAAAACATTCAAGACCAATGAAGGTCTTTATGAGTGGATGGTGATGCCCTTTGTCTTGTATAATGCTCCCAGTAGCTTCATGAGGCTAATGAATGAGGCATTGAAACCTTTTATTGGAAAATTTATTGTGGTTTATTTGGATGACATTCTTGTCTATAGTAGGACCAAGGAGGAGCATTTGGAGAATCTTAGACAAGTGTTGAGAAGTTTGCATGAAGAAAAGTTGCTAATCAACTTTTAAAAGTGTGAGTTTATGAAAGAAGAATTGGTCTACCTTGGGTTTGTCATCTCAAAGGGTAGTTTGAAAATGGATCCATCAAAGGTGGAAGCTATTCTTAATTGGCCAACACCTAAATCAGTGGGTGATGTGAGGAGATTTCATGGCCTAGCAAGCTTCTATAGGAAATTCATCAAGAGTTTCAACCACATTTGTGCACCCATCATAGATATAATCAAAGGATAGAAGAAGAGTAAGTTTCAATGGACCAATGAAGCAAATGAAAGGTTTGAATACTTGAAAAGAAAGGTATCACAACAACCTATCCTTGCTCTCCTCGATTTTAATAAAGTTTTTACTATTGAGTGTGATGAAAGTGGTCAAGAAATATGTGCTATTTTGAGTCAAGATGGTAGACCAGTTACATTATTTAGTGAATAGTTAAATGAGGCTAAGAGAAAATAATCCTCATATGATCTTGAATTGTATGCTATGGTCCAAGCTTTAAAGAAATGAAGGCACTACTTGTTACCAAAGGAATTTATAGTATTTACTGACAACCATGCACATAGTTTCTTGAATGGGCAGGAAAAATTGAACCAAAGGCACATGAAGTGGTTTGAATACCTAGAAGCATATACATTCTCCATAAAGCACAAGAAAGGACAAGCAAATAAAGTTGCAGATGCCCTTAGTAGAAGGGTCATGATGGTTCAATAAGTTCAATTACAAAGTGTGGGTATAGAAGCTCTTAAAGGTATGTACTAGGAGGATGAAGATTTCAAGGCTTCTTTTGATCTGTGTTCTCAGTTTTTTGATGCTTTTCATAGTGATTATGCTAATTATGTGTTGCAAGATGGACTATTGTTTAAAGGGGCTCAATTGTGCATACCCAAGTGCTATATGAGGGAGAACATAATAAAATAAAAGCATAGTGGGAGTCTTGGAGGGTATTTTGGACTTGATAAAAATTTGGAGCAAGTCAGGAGATTCTACTTTTGGCCCAATATGCAGGTGAATGTGAGAAGGTTTGTGGAAAATTGCACCATATGTCAAAGAGCAAAGGGGACTACTTCAAATGATGGTCTTTATCAACCTCTACCAATCCCAAATAGACCTTGGGAGAGCATAAGTATGTATTTTGTCTTAGGATTGCCTAAGACACAAAGGGGAGTTGATAGTGTCTTTGTAGTAGTTGATAGATTCAACAAAATGGCCCATTTTATTCCTTTTAGATGCACTAGTGATGCTTCTAACATTGTAGGTATTTTTTTTAGGGAGCTTGTGAGAATGCATGGAATTCCTATGAGCATTGTATCTGATAGGGACTCCAAGTTCATAGGTCATTTTTGGATGACCTTATGGAAAAATTTGGGGACTAATTTGTAGTATAGTTTTTCCTACCATCCTCAAACGGATGGACAAATAGAAGTGGTAAAAAAATCACTTGGTAATCTCTTAAGGTGTTTGAAAAATGAACATGGTGTTCAGTGGTACTTGGTGTTACCTCAAGTAGAGTATGCTTATAATGATTCTATCAATAGAAGCATAGGTAAAAGTCCCTTTGAAGTAGTGTATGGGATGAATCCAAGGGGGATCTTTGAGTTAAGAGATCTAAAAGGAATGGAGAAAAGGAGTATAGAAGGAGAGGATTTTTCCATAGCCATGAAATCTATTCATGATCAAGTGAAGGAAAATATCAAGAAGAGTGTGGATCAATACAAAGAGAGGGAAGATTTGAAAAGAAGGAATATTCAATATAAGGTGGGAGATCTGGTTTTTGCATACTTGAAGATGGAGAGGCCACCTAAGGGAAAATACACAAAAGTACAAATGAATAAAATAGGCCTTGCAAGATCATTCACAAGTTTGGGAAAAATTCCTATGAGATAGCACTCCCTCCTGGAGTGGCTATCTCCCCCATTTTTAATGTTGCTGACTTGTACCCCTTTAAGGGATCTTTGGATGTAGGTGAAAGTCTTGAAGTTGTTGAAGATTGGGTGTAGGACCTTTCACCATCTGAACCTTTGAAACTTGAAGCCATTCTAGACACCAAAGAGGTGAAAAGGACAAGAAAGAAGGTATATAATGAATATTTGGTTAAGTTACAGGGTATTCCACCTGAAGATGCAACTCAGATGAGTGAAGAAGACATCAAAAAACATGGAACTACTCTGTAGCAACTAATCTCAGGTGGTACTTGAGATCTCTTCCACAATGAGTGCATGGTGTAGGGGCACCTTGGGGTCTTCATGCCTCTATGAGGACTTGATTGGATTTTATTTTGTTTGTCAAATTTTTTGTGATTTAATAAGGTCCTAAGGACCATTTTCAATGATTTTTAATAGGATTTCAAGGTTGGTGATGAATTTTGCTGATTGTAATGGGTCTCCTCCTCACCTTGTAAACTTGGTGCATCTAGGCCAAATAAAGAATCAAGGTGCCATGATGCAACCAAGTAATAGAGGGGAGTTACCTTGATTATTTGGTAGGTTTTAATGTGTCTTAAACATCTTTTTCTTTTGTAAGGAAGTCAATTTTGAGTCGTGTAGTGCTAAGTTCTCTTAACTAGGCAACTTGGGGTTAAAATGGAGTTTTTAAGTCCTCCAACAACCCTCTAATTCAAAATACAATTGAGAGAAATTGGGAGGAGGTTAGAAATGATTAAATAAGCCTCTATTGGTTGAGGAAAGGTTGATTGTTCAGTTTGGAAGAAGATTGAATACAAATAACTATATTTTCTCTTATTTTCTATGTAACATTGCTACTAACTCGCATGGTATGGATAGGGTACACTCTGTATGGACATAAGGCTATTATGGTTTGATAGATTTATTTTGGTGGTGGTTTGGTCCAATTGCATTAAGAATTGAGGAAGTTATCTTAATTCTTCTGAAAGTGGTAAAAAACCCTCAAAAATTAGGGTTTGGTCACAAAGATGCTCACAACATGCCATTCCTTCACGATCAAGGCCCTATTTTTGGTGGAATGGTATAGTTAAACATCTATTTTATATTTTTGGAAGTTTTGGAGAATGATAGAGGGTTTGGAGTAACTTTGTGGGTACCCTAGGCTTGGCATCCTCATGTGACAAGCCTAATTGTGGTGCAAAATCTGAGTTTGTTGATTTGTGAGTGAAAGTTGTTTAGGAGAATATTAAAAAGGGATTGAAATGTGTGATTTTATTTTATAAGAACCATATTCATGGCTTAGGGGAGTTGGGGTGTTCCTAGATAGTATGGTTCTTGCTCTGAGCAACCAATTAGGCCTCCTTGTGGTGTTGTAAGGTAGATGCTTTGTGCTTGTTCTGTTGATTGTCATACCCCGAGGCTTTGAGGCTTTGAGGAAGTCTATTTAAGGAGTCCAAATCCAATTCCACTTTTATGGTTGTTGTCTTAATAGAGGTTTTTTGCTGACTATCCTAGTAGATAGGGCTACAAGGAAGATAGGCCTAATGTTGTGTTGGAGGGTATTTGGTTGTTCTTGAAGCATAAAACCTTGTTGTTGGGTGTTGATCAACCATGAGAGTGTTGTTGATGGTATTTCCAAACCTTGTATAGTGTTTGGTTGTAAGATTACTTGTTTGAGAGGAAGGTTGTCATGACTGTCCTATATTGGAAGATTACAAGTAGCCCTTAATTTTGTCTTGGAAGCAATGGAAAAATGAAGGATTTTGGTTGTAGGTCTAGGTTTTGTGTCAGGTTTAGTCATGAAAATGTCTCAAACATCAGAGAGTCAATGCATCATGTTTGGATTTGAGTATCCTTGTTGAAGGGTAGGTTGTCTCCTTGATTGAGAAGTGGAATTGAAGGTTCCACTTAAAGAGTATTTGAGAGAGCTATGATAAAAGGATTGTTTGACTCCAAGATCAGGGCTTCCCCTTCTCACTCTACATCACAAGAGAAAATAGTATTCAAAGGAACTTGTTTTAAGTGTGGAGGAGGACATAGAGCATTTGAATGCAATTAGGGAGAGACAAGCTAAAAGATAGAAAAAAATAGAACAACCTTTACTAAGGAAGATCATGTCAGATCATCCAATAATTTAGAAGATGGAGAAGTATTGGTGAACATAAGGGTATTGTGTCAAAGTGAGATGGAGCAGGAAATGTTGTAGAGAAAGAATTTGTTCCGAACTAGATGCAAGGTAGCTGGTAAATGTTGCAAAGTGATTGTTGATAGTGGAATCTTTGAGAACTTTGTTTTTGAAGAAATGGTGACCAAATTGAAATTGGAAAGATTGAAACACCTGAAGCCCTATCAGGTAGCACGGATTCAAGATGAGCATAAGATACTAGTAAGTGAATAGTGTTTGGTGAAACTAAAGATAGGAAATTATCATGATGAAGTTTTGTATGATATCATGCCTAAGGATGTATGCCATGTTTTGTTGGGAAGGACTTGGAAATATGATAGGCATGCTATTCATGATGGAAATAATAAAACATATACCATTGTTGCTAATGGGATGAAGCAAACTTTGTTTCCATTGGAGGATGCTCCTAAAGTTGAGATTTGTATGAATGTTAGAGTTTTTTTGGTTGATGGAAGGATATTTCTAGATGGATTGAGACATGAGAACATATGCTATGCCTTAGTTCCTAAGAAGGTTGAAGACTTGAATCATGTAGATGAATAATTGAATGAGGTAAAAGAATTGTTGATAGAGTATGAAGATATCATTTCAGATAATGTACTTGATGGATTGCCACCTATGAGGAGTATTAGTCATTGCATGGATCTAATTCCTAGAGCAAGTTTTCCTAATAAAGCAACACACTGGATGACACCATCAGAAAATGAAGAGTTGAATAGACAAGTGCAAGAATTGTTGAGGAAGGTTTTGATTAGAGAAAGCTTAAGTCCTTATACAGTACCTATTGTGCTAGCACCTAAGAAGGATGGAGAATGGAGGATGTGTATAGAATCTAGAGCCATAAACAAGATCACATTGAAGTATAGATTTCCTTTTCCCCAGATGGATGACATTATGGATTCTTTGAGTGGAGCTAAATACTTTACAAAGATAGATTTGAAGAGTGGATATCATCAGATCAAAATCAGAGAAGGGGATGAGTGGAAGATAACATTCAAGACAAATGAAGGATTGTATGAGTAGTTAGTGATGCCTTTTGGACTAAAAAATGCACCAAGTACTTTCATGAGGTATTGAAGAAATTCTTGGGTAAGTTTGTGATTGTTTACTTGGATGACATCTTGATTTTAGTAAGACTAGAGAAGAAAATTTGTTGCATATAAGACAAGTTTTGCAGAGGTTGAGAGAAGTGTAGTTTTTGATAAACATTAAGTGTAGTTTCATGAAGGAAGAATTGTTATAACTGGGATTTGTGATATCTGAGGATGGATTGAAGATTGATCCTTAGAAGGTAAGATAAATTGTTGAATGGCCTACACCTGAAAGCATTAGAGAGGTAAGATCATTTCATGGATTGGATAGTTTCTACTAAATGTTCATTAGGAATTTTAGTTCTATTTGTAGTCCTATGACATAAACAATGAGAGGAGATAAGAAGGATTTTAGGTGGACATCTAGAGTAGACAAAAGTTTTGAGTTGGTGAAAAAGAAGGTGACTGAGCAACTTGTGTTGGCTTTACCAGATTTTAATAAGGCATTTTAGGTAGACTATGATGCAAGTGGAAATGCAATTGGAGTAGTATCACGTCAAGAAGGAAGAACTATAGATTATTTTAGTGAGAAATTGAATGATGCTAAGAAAAGGTATTCAATGTATGATAGGAGTTTTATGCCATAGTTCAAGCCTTGAAGAAGTGGAGACATTAATTGTTACCTAAGGAGTTTTTATTATATACAGATCATCAAGCGTTGCAATATTTGAACAACCAAGGTAAGTTGAACCAAAGACACATGAGATAGGTGGAATTATTACAGAGTTATACTTTTGTTTTGAAACATAGGAGTGGAAAATAAAATAGAGTTGTTGATGATTTGAGTAGGAGAAAGAATTTACTAGTAGAGATGAGAGTGGAGGTATTAGGGTTTGATGTATTGAAGAACTTGTATGAGGAAGAGCTAGATTTTGCAGAACCTTGGAGAGCTTGTAAATAACTAGTTTTGGAGGATAGGAGTTAGTGGCTAGATAATTTCATTCAGGAGGATATGTTTTTCAGAGGGAATCAGTTGTGTATACCTTAGAGTTCAATGAGGGATAACTTGGTGAAAGAAAAATATAGTGGAGGATTGTCAGGATACGTTGGAATTGATAAGACAGTAGCATTGGTAAGTGAGAATTACTTTTAGCCACAAATTCATAAGGATGTTAGGAAATTTTTGTAGAGTTGAAGAGTTTGTCAAGTTGCAAAAGGTAGTAGTTAGAATGTTGGATTGTATAAGCCTTTGACAGTTCTAGAGAGACCTTGGGAGGATATCAGCATGGATTTCATACTTGGTTTTCCGAAGACACCAAGAGGTAATGATTCTATATTTGTGGTAGTGGATAGATTTTCTAAAATGGAACATTTCATACCTTTTAAGAAAACAGATGTAGTACATGTAGCAGATTTTTTTTTTCAAAGAATTGGTTAGATTGCATGGATTACCTAAGAGTATTGTTCTAGAAAAAGATGTAAAATTTTTTGGTTACATTTGGAGGACACTTTGGAAGAAGTTAAAGACAGATTTAAAGTTTAGTTCTACTTTTCACCTAGAGACTAATGGACATAAAAAGGTAGTAAATAGGAGTTTGGGGAATTTATTGAGATATTTGGTTGGAGAGAAGGCAGGAAGCTGGGATTTAGTCCTTGCACAAGTAGAGTTTGATTACAATAATTTAGTGAATAGGAGTACCAAAAAGACACCTTTTGAGATTGTTACTAGAGTTCATCACAGAGGTATATCAGAGTTGTGAGACATCAGTAATGAAGATAAAAGGAGTGAAAAAGTAGAGGAATTTGCATAACATATGAAGAAAGTTCATACTCAAGTAAAACAACAATTGGAAGGTGTGAACTAAAAGTATAAGGAGCGAGCAGAACAAAAGAGGAGACAAAGAGTTCAAAGTTGGAGATGAAGTGATGGTGTATTTAAGGAAGGAAATATTTCCAGTTGGCACATACAATAAGATGAAGATGAGGAAGTTTGGACCTTGTAATATTTTGAAGAAATTTGATTCACGAAATGCATATGAAGTAGAGTTACCAGATGACCTGGGTATATCACCTATATTCAACATTGCAAATCTACAACAATACCATGAAGCATAATTCAGTGAAGACAATAAAGAAATTTGGAGAAATAGTTTCCTAAAGAACAATCAGATGAGATAGAAGAGATTTTGGATATTAGAGATGGGAGGAAAACTCATGGAAGACAATACAAAGAATATCTTGTGAAATGGAAAGGCAGACCGGTGGGAGATTCTTCTTGGATTTCTCAAGTTGAGGTAGACAATATTGGTTTTCCTTTAGCCCAAGAAAATTGAGGGACTCAATTTTCATTAACCCCAGATGTCTGATGTAGGAGTATCCTTGGTTCTTGGAAATCTTGCATCAACCAAAAATATTTTCATTCCAGTTTTGTTCTTTTTTAGTTCAAGTTGGCAGATTCATAATATTTGCTCACTAGACCTTGCGGATCTATTTTTTCATCATGGACATGTTCATTTTCCTTATTCCAAAATTTCAGCATGATTGGATCTTTTTTTGACAAATTATCACTTCCAAATTGAGTGAGTTTCTTGAATTGACACCAGAATATGTTTGAAGCTTATCGGCTAGTTTGATCTCTTATGGATCTTTCTTGTAATTTGCAGATCTTGGCGATGTGATTTGAATTATTTCTTGGAGTGTCCCCAACCTTAATTGTTGGTCCACACTTCATCTTATGCACTTGTTGAAGAGTGATTCAGATTCAAATTTGAGGCCGACCTATTCATGCACACATTACATTTTCTTCATTAGAGATTGTAATGATCTTTGGTCGATGTAGATGATTCTAGATCTTTGAATATGATATAAATCATTGTAACTGATCATTAGGAGGTAGAAAGAAGTATAATTATATGAATATTATATCTAATCTATAAGATTTGAGCTCGCATATAGGAGCATATTGGAATTTTGTATTTTGAGCATGTTATATCAGGCATGTGAGCCAGATCTATAAGCTCGGATGTTGCCGGTTATTTATAATTGATTTTTCTAATAATAAAAAGGTTTGAATTTTAATTTTCCTCCATATTATGTGTTTCTTCTATTGTGTGACTCTTTCTGCATGGTCCTGATTGTTCTCTTTGAGGGCCCTCCTACCATGACTGTGCTAGTCACAATGATTGTCTTTTACATTTATCTTGTGTTTCCTTTTGGGGATGATGCAAAGCATAGAGAAATTTAGGTATCTTCCATGTTGAACCAAAATGATTCTCATTTTTCTTCTCTCTTTATGTGTCATTCTTCCTTTGTGTTCATTTTTCTATGAGTTTTGGGGAATGATGACGATTTTGAGCTCGATTATATCTTTGAAGCAAAGACATACATTGACCTCAAATCCATGGATCCCTAATGTGTTATCTTAGGATAAAATATGGGGGGAAACATACTTTTCATGACATAGCTCTATTTGGAAACATATGCTTGACATAGAGCTTTCCAAATAAGCTCTCACGCCTCTTTCATCTATTGTATTTTTATCATATCCTACTTTAAAGTAATTAATCACAACATGGTGTTCAACAATTTCTTTAAACTGGGGGGAATTATGCCTCCCACTTGTTGCTTGCTTGATTTCATCACCTTTTGTTCAAAGTGTGGTCTTCTTACTTTTTGTGATGCATCTCCTTGTTGGTTTCATTGGGATTGATTTCCTCCAAGAGTGTGACCTTTCTTGGCATATGACATTCCTCTTAGTGGCAATGTTATGGCTTGCATTCCTTAAGGTGCAAATATTTTATCTCTTGAATAGTCCTCTCTTGATGGTGATATCAAGCATGATGTTCCATAAAGTGAGACCTTTTATGAACTAAGAAAAACCCCTTTGACTATCTTAAACCAAAAAAAATTGGCCACTAAGCATAACACAACTTGCTTGTTGGTGCCTTTGTGTCATGAGTGTCTAGCATAATGTGGCATGCTAGCCTTGTGATTTTTCATGTGTGGATCCTTATAAAAGTTATCAAGGATTATAAATTTTGGTATGGTTGAGGTATGGGAGCCTATGACCTAGCATGGCTTTCCCACCACCACTTTTTTTGTGGGTACACACCTAGTGTATATAAGACTGCACTAGACCTTGTGTGTTTCTCACTTGTTTAGGCTCATTGAGTGTATATCAGACTACAATTGTGAGTGTATTTTTCATGGCCACCTAGCATAACAAAACTTGCTTTCTTGTGGAGCCATGGATGTTTGGACAAACAGACAAATCTTAATCCTTTTTTATTTTTTTATTTTTACATTAATTTTGACATTGTATGATGTATATTGTGTCGTTGTTGCATTTACATGTATCTTTGTTCCTTTGTTGGTTTACCATGGGATCTTTGATCCTAGGGGCTTGATCATCCTCCTTGATATTTGTTATCTCATCTTTCTAACAATTGTACAATTAGACCTCTCTTGACTTATTTGTTTACTTTAGTGTGAGTTTGAGCGTAAGGATCATACTCTCACTAAAGTGGGGGCTAAATGTAGTGTAGAAAAATGTACACCTTTGTATTTTCACACTATGTTTGGATCCATTAATTAATTAGACTTAATTAAGCTTCTAATTGCATAAATTTTTTTTTCTTTAGCCTTATTATTCCCATTTTCTGAAAGGGAAACTAACATTAAACAAGTGCTAAAATTATTTTAAAAACCTTGGAAATTATGTCCTGGATTTAGGTCCTAGGACCCATTCACCCAAGGGCGAATGGGTCCTCCTTAAGTGTTGAGACCCAATTTTTAATATTATTTTGGTGGAATTTTAATAATTAAAATTCAAGTTTCAAATGTTGGCTTATGGAATTTAATTTTTGGGAAATTAGATAAACACCTATAAATACAAGGTTATTTTATCAATTTAAACTTAACATGCATAATCAAAAGATCACAAGAGAAAATATTATTTCTAAGAGAATTGAAGAGAATATTTATCAGTCATCTACAATATCAAATCAACATCATATAATAACATTAAAGTTATGTGTGTTCATATTATGTTTTGGAGTTAATGTTGTGATGTAGGTTTCAAGCATTCAAGCATCAAATAAATCTATCATTCACGCTAATTCTTGCAAGATCCAATCCTTAGAGAGATATGTTAGACTTTGATTCTCTAAGGGAAACCATTAAGGATTTGGTGAGTTGTGATATATATTTTTTCATTCATCAATCCTTATCATTTATCATTATCTTTCATTATCAAGGTATAATTACCAAAATGGGGTTTGACCAAGTCAAACCCCTATTCACCAAAAATAAATAATTTTTCCCTCTCTTTGTGCTTGCAAATTTTCAGGTGAAGAAGGATTGAAGATTGATCAATAGTGAAATTTTGTAAAGTTGTCATCAAAGTTCTCAAGCCATGGAAACTCATTCGCAAAATTTATTTCCAACTCTGAAAGTGGAATCCAAAGGAATTGGGAGTGCAGATTTGGGATCAGAGGAATGTGAAATCAAGGAATCAAGCCTCCATGATTGGGTGTTTGTGCTTCCATATTTTGTTATAGTTACTCAAGGATTCAAGCCTCCATGATCATCTACAAAAACCAACAACTTTATATAAGAGGGAAAAACAATAACATGAAATTGCAACAATGGATGCAAGATATGACCAATATGTAATACTCAATATTGTAGTGATATATTGGACATACACACTAAATTGAGATAAAATGTACATATGAAGCCTTGCTTATATAGGAAAAGGTGATGATGTACCAACATGAAATGGTTGTGTCATAATTAAATGACATGAGAAAATATTAAATAACTTAGGGAACAAACATTAAATAAAAGCCAACTAGATAAGACAAGTGACAACTAATGCTAAACTAGAAAGATTCTCCCCTAATTAATGTTAACTAGGAAGATTCCCTCCTAGGACCGAAGTGGACAAGACTAGATAGGAAAAATACCTATTTACACAAACACACCCCATAAGTACAACTTAGGGAGTTGATTATTATGTAAATGAAACAAAGATGGTTCCTAACTATGAGGCCATGTTAGGTACCCATGTACATATGCAATGCTATCTCTTACAAATGGAGAAAAGGAGAAAACCCAGTGGGAAAAAAATCCTCCCTAAAAGAGAGATGAAATAAAAAATACTCTCAATGATGCATGAGAGGGGAAAAAATCCATTTGAGGAAAATGACCCCCATAAGAGAGAAGAATAGATACCATGAAACCCCCCTCAATGGCGAGTCTCCTACAACTATAGAAGCTCAACATTGAAGGTTGAAGATGATATAATATCTCCAAACAATGTTCCTTCCCTTAGGAAGAAACAAAACCAAGATGATATTCAAGAAGTCTTCCCATTCCAAAAAGGAACATGAGGGAAGAAGAATGATATGTGATGTATTTGAACAATGCTCAAGTGTCTTCATGTCGATGTTGAAGGTGAAAAACTCCAAAAAACCCATGTTCTAGGCTACATAGTTGAAGATGTCAACTTAGAAGCTCCTAGAGATGGATGTAGAACACACTCCAAAGACAAAGATGTCTTCTTTGAAGAAGCCTCCTCTAAATGTTGTCCAAAAGTATCGAAACTCATATTAAGCTATAAAGAGTGATCCTATAGAGAATGAACAAGAGGGTCAAAGAATTTCCTCACAACAACTAAATAATAATCATTTCCATCAAAGATAAGATATATACAATCAATAGTGTCTCCCAAATCTAATATGTTAGACTCAACAAACAACCAATGAATGTCTATCAAGTATGTATCCCAAGCAGATGTAGTTGGAAGATGATGTAGATCTTGCTGCATTGAATCACAAGAGGCTGAGATGAAATGTAAGGCTCAAGAATGAGATCGAATGTGAGAACAACCAAGTTCAAGAAGCCAAATGCCTCCTCTACATTAGAATTCACACTAGAAGTGTGATCAATAGTTGAAGGAATAATGTCACCGTCATAAGCAAAATATGAAAAGGTATACAACTGAAATGAATGATCAACCATCCAAGTAGCAATAATATCTCTACTCTCCAAGTCTTGAATGATGACTGAATTAGGAGTGAACTCTGCAGTCCTTCCATTTCCACCATTTGTAATATGATATATGGAAAGAAGATTGTTCATCAAATGAGGAACACACAAAACATCCTAGAAAGTGTTTTCCCCAAAAATAATAGAACCCTTCCCAAGCATACTCATGTATATATTATTTCCCATCAAAATAGGAGACATAGCTCAAGGTTCAAAAGAAGAGAATATAGACTACAAAGATTCCATATTATGCGATGCTCTTGAATCTAGAAGCCATCTCCCTAATCTTGGACCTAAAAAAGCATAAAGAGCACGCCCTCTATTTCCTAATGTAGAAGCCAAACCACTTTGTCCTTATTATAATTTTTATTTTGAAGAAGGTGGTGACTCAAACATTCTAGAAGGAAAATCAATCTGATTATTTTTGAGAAGATGCTTCAACTCATCAATATCCTTCTTGTAACAAGAATGTTCATCATGCCCAAACTTCTTGCAGTGCAAAAAAGTAGACCTATCCTTCTTAGATGATTTATCCAAGGAAGAGTATTTATTCTTTGGTTGATCTAAATGTGGATTTTTCTTTGATTTCTAAACTATTTCGTATTAGTATTATTTAATTATTTCACTTGACTATCCAACAATGCCCGAGATTTAGAAGAATTGATAAGGCCCATTAAGATAAGATTTTATTTCTCATGTATCAACATCTTAGAAAATGATGTAGATGAAGGTGATGTATATGTAGACCCCATTGTAGTATAAAATATAGAAACAAAAGCAACATAATTAGGACCAAGTTTGTTCAATAAATTTTAGACCAAATGGATGCCCTTCTTATCAATTCCACACGATTTACATTGCTCCCTTAGTTCATTAACCTTAGTCATGTAGTCTTGTATGTTGTCAAAGTTCTTAGGATCAAGGCTCATTATTCATTATCAAGTTTATTTCCTCTTACTTCATATGTAGAACCATATAATATTTTCAACTTGTCCCAAGCCTCATGGGAATTATTGCATGATTCAATTTTGAATAAAAATTATTGACAAACTAGTTTATGAAGACATCCAAGAGCTTTGGTATGTTCAATCATCCATTTAATATTTTTCTCATCATCTGTAGGTTCAGGTACCTTATTTTCAACATATAGAGAGTGACCTTCATTCATTAGTGTACTCCATGCATGTTGATGCTATGTTGAATAGTTATATGAAGTTAATAAATGAACCTTAGAATGATCCATGAAAATGAAAGATCACAAGCTAATAGATAAAAATAATCCACCAAGAGATCCCCCAACCAATCAATCAATAATCCCCCCAATAATATGAGTGGCACTTTGTCTGTAGTGTGTTTGCAATGCTAGAAATGTGTTCCAGATTAACAATGAAAAGATGGATCAAAGATGGAAAAATTACAAAAATATCTCAAAGAATTGAACATAACCTATCCCAATATGATCTACATTGAAAATTGATCCTTCCCAAGTGGAATAAAATTCTCCAAAATGTAGTATGTCTAAGTAATCAACCAAAATGCAAAATTGCACAAATCTAAATAAAAAGTACCTAGGGATGGATCTAAAAAAATTGCATGAATACAAATGTAGAGCTCCTCAATACCTTTACAACACCACAAGAATCATAAGAATTAGAGATCATGGTAAAAATTTATGAGCTTAAGAGTCCAAAAGAGAAAATCTGACTTCGATGAGTAATAAAATTTAATTAAGGAAAAAATTGAAAAAATGGCTTGCACCACTGTGAAGTGCTTGGAAAAAAACTTGTTGAATAGGAAAATTAAGAGGGGGGGTGAATACATTGTAACAAATTTAACCTTTAAATCATTCATTGGAACTAATCCTTAACACTGCTTAAATGATTAAACATTAAGTGTAAGTGTAGAAATTGAAAACCATCACACAAACACAACAACGATAGATTTACGTGGAAAAGCCAATAAGGGAAAAACCATGATGAGGATTAACTCACACTATAGAGAATATCAAAACTGATTACAAAAGGCTCATTTCCAAAACAAGGACTCACTATCTAGATAAGGACTCACTTTCCATTAGGGCTAACAACCCAGAGGGATCATTACCACAAAGATATAAATAAGGTAGAAGAGATATGTTATAGAGAGAAGATAATCTCAATGCAACAGAGAAATCCACCACAATTTTCTCAACCACTTGTAGACATGCATGAATGATAGAGTACACCTTCAGCTCACTACATTTGAAAACTCAACTTTTAGGCTTCACACTGATTTTCCATACACACATCAAAAAAATTCATTGATTCACATCAATCTCAGATCTATATTTCTTTGCACTTATCTCTATTTGTACATATTTTCACTACTAACTCATCCTGCACTTATATCATCTTGAACTTTGAAACATATCCAAAGTCCAACCATCCAACATTAAATTCAAATTAGGTCGATGCCAAAACATATGAGGGTGGAATTAGAATGAGGGAAACCCAAACACATGCTTGATGAGGGCCCAAATAGATCCAACATGCTTCATCAACTCCAAAGATAGTGTTCAACACAAGGTTAGAAAAACTAGTGTAAATCACATAATAATTAAGCACAAACTTTCTAGATACTGAAATTATGTTAAATATCATAAAAAATTAACTCTAGAACTATAAGTCATAAGACTTTACCAAAGAGAAATTCAGACCAACAACATTTCTCCTAGACCTCAACCGAAACAAAAAAAACCATAGTTGACAATTGGTGAACATAACTCGCACTGTACAATGAATTAGGAGCCAAAAATCTGGATATGGTAGCTTCCAAAAACCACAATCAACATATTTGAGCCACAAAAACATAGGAGAAAATCTTGGAGAAAAACCCAGAGCAACTACTAAACACCTACAACCTTTCTTCAATACAATTTTCTTAATATCCTTAACATGAACATCCAATAACTTACAACCATGACATCAATTACAACAACTAGTTGATAACCAATTGACCAGTTGACATCAATGAAAAAACTTTCATTTTTGCAACAATCTCCCCCTTTGTCATTTATGGAAACAAATGATGTGAAAAACTATCAAAGACAACATACTAGCTCTGAATACACTTCTCAAGATTTTTCTTTCTGTTTCTCCCCCTTAGTAGATAATATTTTTCACATTATTCCTCTTTCCTTTTTCACATTCTTCCTCTCCCCCTTTGAAATCAATGGCAAAGGAAAAATATATTTTACATTGATTTACCCTTTGACATTAAAAACATAATACTCATAATGAAAACACATGACACTACCTGCTCCCCCTGAGAGGTAGCCACCAAACATCAATATAGAAGAAAGATAGATCCATTTGTTAGGTCTAAAAAATGCAGGTTACAAATCCTAAGAGGATGCTAGGCTCTATGATCAGACTTGCAACATTTTTGAACTAACAAAGGGAGTTAACCTATATGGTTGATTACTCCCCGCACTTCAGGTTCTGCTAAACCTAGGTGGGTGGACCTTGATAGCTAAAGCAGATTGAGAGTTGTATGAATTAGTTGAATTTATGGATCTATCCACAAATGTAATAAAGTGGAATAGATGAAGGCTTACTAACTACTACTAAAATTTGAAATTTGAATGTATGAATAAGATTTAATAAAATTCTAAAATGGAATGGGTATGACTAGTGCCTACTCCTGTTGGGCTAATGGAGTCAAGAGGTGAATGATGTGTGACCTACTTGCTAGCTAATATTCAAATTGCTTGGCACTTGTGATTTTTTATACCTTGTATAAACGTGCAAGGATGTAACTATCAAACTCTTCTTTATTGATCCAAATGATTCTTACTAGGTTATTGTAATTAACTAATAGGAAATTTTAATTCTTTTGAAGGAACCAGTTAACTGAATTACACAAAAGAAACAAATGTTCCTTGAAAAATCAAATGTAGATTTGAATAACAAGATAGAATCAAGTTGGAGACAGTATGATAATTTTATCGATTATAGGGCTCTTCTTTATTGATCCAAGTGATAGTCCCAGATTACTGCAATCTATTAAAAGTATATTTAATACTCAAAGAGAAACCAATCAATGAAGCCACAAAAGAAAAAAAAGTGTTTTGATAAACTAAGTTTTGACACACCAATTTAAATAATATAAAAGCACCAATCTAGAGACAACCAAATAACTAGCTATTAACAATAAACAATTGACACCAACATTGGACCACCAATTTATCCATTCTTCTCCATTATATAATTTCAATAGATTTTGCAATACACATCATAATGTTTTGTTGAGGAAATGATCAACCTATCCAACTATTGATGATTTTTTAACTACCATCTAATTCCTATTTCTAATGCCTCATTGATGATATTTATACTTTACATATATACATTACATTTTTTAGGGTTATGACCCTTCATATTACACCATGCAACTCTTCATTTAATCATTGTCTTTGAAAAATTAAAATAAGTCAACTTTAATCCTCATCTTTGTAATCTCCATGAAAATTTATTCTAATGATCTTTTTTTGCTGGAAACTTCATTTTTCACCCATTAAATATAAAAATAATCACCTTCTTTATAGCTCTTTTAGTAAAAAATATTCCATTTATATCTTGCTTGGTTGAAATATTTCACCCAATTTAATAAATTACTCCTTGGGTAAAATAATTACCTTCTCCATCATTCTTTAAATCATTTTAATTCCTTGGAGGAATTTTTTACTTCCTAGTGAAAAAATTTGCACTTCAAATAACCTCTCAGTGAGATATTATAATTGCACCTTTATTTTATTGAAAATAATCCCACTATGATTATTATTTTAAACAAATCTCCATTCCGTATTTTCACCCATCAAATAATATTTTACTTCAAGGAAAAAATTTGACATAGGGGATTAATAAATCTTCATAAAGTGCTTGCCACATGTAAGTGAAAATCATTCACATTTTACGTTATTGGGTGATCGGTGGAACTAATGCTTCACTCTTGCTGATAATCAATTTTCTCCCTGATATGCTTAGTCAGGCCATTGGTGGGAGCACAACCCTTTTCTTGCCGATGTAACATTCTCCTTCCGATGAATTCCTCAATGCCAACCATTTTTCCCCTTTTGTTCTTCTCGGGGCATTAGAGGGACTACAACCCTTTTCACTCCAATAAGTTAAAGTCTCTTTGATATTTTATTCATTTAGGGTTTTCTCCTCTATTCCTCTTGTGAAGCACAACGATGTCTCTTTTTGCGGGATTTCAACACTTCTCCTAGGTTTGCTAGGATTTTTCACAAGGCTGCTTTGGATTTCTATGAATTTTTGAGTAGCCTTTGTGTAAGTGTGATCACTTTCTATTCAGGGTCAAGCTTGTCCAATAATGCACTTTACAAAACCCTTGTAATTCCTTCAAGAATCTATTCAATCCAAGCCTTCTCGATAAAGAGAAGTGTGCATCCTTCCCAAAATTCATAATTCTTTAGCGTAATCCCTATTTGTGCCAAATTAAGAGCTTTAAAGCAGGGTATAAGAATTCATCAAAGCAAAATCAAAAGTGGACATGCATTGGATGAATTCAATAGGAGTTTCCCTCATTAGAGTAACCTAGATAGTCAACGAGATTTGAGGAACCCACTCCAATCATACATGTCTCTCTGATACAATTAATCTCTTGTTTTATTGGTGAAAGTATGCATGTTTCTCCCTAATAAAGTTTCCATCAGCATGATGCATGAGCTTAGCGTGATTTGAAAATTTCCCTCAGACTAGCTTGCTTTTGCCAATAAGTTTTTCATTGGTGAAATGTTATGCATTGTCTCAAATTGTTTGAGCTAAGAGAAGCTATTGCACTCTGATTATAATATTCCCCATTTATAATCTTGACAATATCTATTGCATCATGATAAGGTGTTCACCTCGATAGATTGGGTCAATCTCATTATTGCAAGATCAACATAGATCAACCCAAGAGAAATGGTTGTGAGTGTAACAATATCTATTAAAATAGGGGAAAATAATCTAAGCACATATTCTGCTTCTCATCTACTATTTTCCTATTGTGAAGTGGACAAAGTAGTATGTTGTGTATGAAGATATTCTCTAACCAATCAGATCACCAAATTCTTCAAAAGGTAGCAACTGAAGCTCATTACCAATGCGACTATACATTCAATTGCCTCTTATTGTGAAAATTGCGAAATAATTTCAATGTCCAAGTGGAATGTCAAAATATGAATTCCTTGCATCTCATTCACTTTGTGCCACTTTGATTGTCTCTTTTGTTTCAAGCCAATCATTCATTTTTAGTCCCATGATACTAGGTATAGATGAAGCATTGGATGAGTTTTTACCCTCCTTAAGTGCATTCCCAATTTCGTATTTTATAACTCATTGATTGCTCCAATCTACAAAAATTTATATCATGACATTCACTTATGGCACATCCTCTTCATCTACACTTTTTATTTTATCTTCTAGCTGCATAGGGTATTTCCCATGTCATATATTTGCTACCATATTGAATACTTAGAAAGCATGATGATGCTAGGCCAACAAGGATTATTATAGTCCACCTCGAAATTTCAGTTGAAAGGATAAAGATAAGTATAAAACAGAGCTAGACAAAGCTTGTGGGTACGCTTAAATACTTTAGAAGGAGATAATACCCAAGGGATACCAAACAAATGTATTCACAAAAAAAGCAACCTAGCTCACATAATAAATGTCTTAACACCAATCTGTGATATGTTTTTCCTGAGCATAAGATAAATAGGAGGCTATTTTCTAGTGATGTTACCATAAACACTAAAGTTGTGAAAATCCAAATAGGTCCATACAAGTCTAGATTATGTTGAATCTTTTCAAAAGAGTTCCCATAGTTCTTTTGAAGTAAGGCCTGTATGATGCAATACTAAAAATTCTTTCCATCCACTTTGTACTTATTCACTACCTTTCCCTCCATATTATCCCACATTTCAAGTATTCAGGATGTTCAACTTTTCCTTCTCTATAGTTTTATATTTCTCAAACTTTCTCCTCTTGGTGACATGATTTAAGATTGCTGTTAAGGCTTGTTTTTCAGTCCACAAAGGTCTATATGATCCATTATCAAGGTCTGTATTATAGGGGATATAGTTGGCTTGGTGCATTAAAAGGGTTTTCTATCTTTTAAGAACTTAGAAATGATGTGCTATCATACTCATCTTGTGAGGTGCAAGTTATTTTTTCACTATGAATTTTATCCACCCAATCAATACTGTCCTAGTTCCAATTATTGATGCCATCTTATTTAGTTTCTTTGTCAAACACCTATTAATGGTCTCATCTTCATAATCCTTTTGAGAATTACCTCAAGTGATTGAATCTTATGGTACTTTATTTCTTGCAATTATTCCATCAAAACCAAAAATATGCCTTGAACTAGAGTGGGTATTTTATTAAAACTTATTTTCTATCTTGCAAAGTGACAAAAAAGATCAGGTTGCCTCCAAAATTGCTTCAAAAAAATGATCAAAACTTCTCCTTGAGCCATAAAAATGATCAAACAATTGGGAATGAAGTTATTAGGATTGAAAACTGTTAGTGCTCAAAGTTGCTTATTTAGCATTTTCTAAAAATTGCCACTATCAAACTCAACTAAAACCCATCAACTTCCCCTTTTGAAAAAACATCAAATATGAACTTGGGAAGCTATAACTTGGAGGATTGGTTCATTTAGGATCCATGAATAGGTATGTAAAAGGTTTTTTCATCAATATTATTCATTCACAAGATATCAAAATTCAAACTTGACCCCTTTGCAGGTGTTCTAGAAATGTAGTCTTCAAATTGAGTAAAATCCATTTAGTTTTGGTTTTGAAAAAATACCAAATGATGTCCTAAAGCTTTGAAAATTCACATGGATGCACATTGAGATGGGGAGAATTTAAAGAACCAATTGATTTATCTTGACAATCTTCCAATTGATAAATATTGTCTCCCAAAATTGATGTACTTGGTAGATTTTACTGTGTAGACAACAAACCTTCGCAAAACCCTTCAACTTGGTATTTTGAAACCTTGTTAAAACTGATCAATCAAAGCTAAAATCAGGTGTGCATGCTCTCATATGTTAGATAAACATTCTTGCAAGGAAATTTTGTGTGAAAATAAACAAGCTTCCAATTATGATTTTTCAAAGTGGGTCATTTGATCAGATTTTTTAGCTATACTTTTGAGTGCTGAAATCAAAATTTTCATGGGAACCTAAAATTTTACAAGAATTTGCACCAAATTTTAGGCTCCAACACCATCGATCCACTGAACTAATGCATCTCCATATGCATCTAGTTTAAGAAAGGACAGGCAATGACCCCTAACTTCTCTCAAAGATACTCAAAGGTATCTTTAGGAAGAGCCTTTGTAAATATATCAAAATTTTGATCCTTCTTCAGAACATAATCAGGCTTTACTACTTCATTCTCCATGACCTCTCTCAAGAAATGATACGTGATAGATATATGCTTTGTCCTTGAGTACATCACTAGATTCTTTGAAATGATAATTGCACTTGTGTTATCATATAAGATGGAAATAGGATCATCATACACCACTGTGATATCTTTCAATATCTGTTTCATCCATAGAAATTGTGTACATCAAGATGCAACGTGAATATACTCAGCGTTAGTAATAGACAAGGAAATTGAATCTTGCATTTTACTCAACCATGCCACCAATCTGCAACCAATAAAGAATACACCACCACCTATACTTTTTCTTTCATCTACACATCTAGCCCAATCTGCATTGATATAAGTACTTAGTGTAAAGTTAGTATCCATAGGATACCATAAACCATAATCCAGAGTGCCATTCAAATATTTGAATATTCTTTTAACAATAACATGTGTTTCCTTAGGATCTTCTTGAAATCTAGCCACAAGATAGACAACATGCATAATATTTGATCTAGTAATAGCCAAATACAATAGTCCACCAATCATAGATCTATACTTACTCTTACCAACCTTAGGTCAATCATCATATTTACCCAATTTACAACCGATCACCATAGGAGTACATACCGGTTTGGAATCGTCCATCCCAAACTTCTTCAACATCTCTTTCACATACTTAGACTATGAAATAAAAATTCCTTTCTTTGTTTGATTGATTTGTAGCCCAATAAATAAATCCATCTCTCCAAACATAGACATTTCAAATTCTTTTTCATCTCTTCCACAAACAACTTACACATAGTTTCATTCCCACCAAAACTAATGTGATCAACATATACAACTATAATCAAGATTTTGTCGTTTTCAATTTTAAAATATAGATTACTATCTACCATACCTTTGTTGGAACCTTGTTGAATCAAATACCTATCTAACCTTTCATACCAAGCTCTAGGAGCTTTCTTCAATCTATATAAATCTTTCTAGAATCTACAAACCATATCTGGTTGATTTGACAACTAAAATCATTTCGATTGTTCCATGTAGACCTCTTCTTCTAGCTCACCATTCAAAAATGTAGACTTGACATCCATCTGATAGACCTTGAAATATTTATGAGAAACAAATGCTAAGAACATCCTTATAGCTTACATTCTAGCCACTAGAGCAAAATATCCTAAAAATATATGCCTTCTACTTGTGAGTAACCTTTACACATAAGACTTACTTTGTTTTTGACCACTTCTCCATTCTCATTCAACTTATTTTTGAATACCCACTTTGATCCAATAATGTTTTAATTTTCTGATCTTGGGACCAATTCATAAGTTTGATTCTTCTCAATCTACATAAGTTATTCTTTCATAGCTTCCATCCAATGTTCATATTTACATTCTTCTCTTATAGTCTTCGCTTCAATCTTAGAAAATAAACACATTTACTTCAGTAGTAGCTCTACTTCTTATCAATACTCCTTTTATAGTCTTATCTCCAATGATCTAACTTTCTGAATGATTCTTCTATAGGTATCTAGGTGTCTTAGGGGACACCACCAGAGCTTGTTCTTCTCTTTCTTTTTCTTCATTCTACTTCTCTTTCTCATCCTTTTCCTGTTCCTCCACAATTTCTTCAATTCTTACGTAATCAGGTTCATCAGATACATATCCATCAATATCAATTGAATTCTTCATTGTTTCATCAACCTTGACATTTGCACTTTCTACAATATTTCCCTATCTTTTATTGAAACATATATAAGCTTTTATTTTAGTAGAATATCCAAGAAAAATTCCTTCATCTCTTGCATCAAACTTTCCTAAAGTTTCTTCATCTCTTCTAATATCACATTTGCTTCCAAATACCTTGAAATACTTAACAGTAGGAATTATTCCATACCATAGCTCATAGGGGGTCTTTGTACTATTTTCTCTTGCTTGAACTTGATTGAATACATAAAAAATAGTATGAATAGCTTATGTCTAGTAAAATTTTGGTAAACTAGCCTCAGTAATCATTGATCTAGTAGCCTCTTGAACTATTCAGTTCTTTCTTTCAATAACTCCATTCTACTAAGTAGTTCTCGGAGCAGATAAATGTCTTTTTATTCCATGCACTTCAAAAAAACATATTAAACTCAAGGGAGGTGAATTATCCACCTCTGTTAGACCTTAAGCATTTTATCCTCAAATTCACTTCATTTTCAACCATCGCTTTGAATGTCTTGAATCTATCTAATGCATCTGATTTCTCTCTAAGAAATGTAACCCATTTATATAGAGAGTAATCAATAATCAAAAGCATAAAGTACCTTTCACCTTGTAGACTTCTCACTCTTATAAGACCATAGAGATCTTTATGAATTGAATCTAGTAGTCTAGTAGTAGATTATTCCTTTGATCTGTAATGGCTTCTAGCTTGCTTTCCAAACTAACAATCCCTACAAATAGCATTAACAGGTTTTGTAATCCTTGGTAAATCTCTCATGGCCTGAATTTCACTAATCCTCACCAAGTTATCAAAATTCATGTGATACATTATTTGATGCCACAACCAATTGTCATTAATCCAAGTCATAAAGCATCATCCATCAACACCCTTAAGTTGATAGATATTTCCTTTAGATTTCTTTCCTGTAGCAATCACTATTTTAGATCCTTTCCGGATCTCACATCTCTCATCCTCAAACACAAGATTATATCCTTTACTACACATCTTTACAACACTCAAGAGATCATTCCTTAAACCATCAACACAATAGACATCATCAGTACTATGCTTGCTATCAAAACTTACTTAACCCATCCCACAAATTTTAGCACTAGTATCATCACCAAACATAACCAAGCCTCCATCATATTTTTCAAGTTTAACAAACTTAATCTTATCACTAATCATGTGATGTGAACCACTACCAACAATTCAATAGTTCTTTTCTTATTTAGCATGTAGGGAAGAGATAACAATACCTTCATTTTTTCCTTTGCTGGAGGGTATTCCTTCACCTATTTTTTAGAATTAGTAGAAGTAGGCTAATCTTTTATAGCCAAGAACAAGCATTCATTGTCATTAGGATCTTCATAATCAAAATCCACATAAGATATACTAGCATTCTCGTTCACATAATATGTTTTATTGATCTTCTTATCATCCTTTTCTTTCTCATATCTTTGTTTATTCCTCTTAGCTCTTTCTGGACACTTTGTAGCATAATGACCTATTTCTCCACAGCTAAAGCATTTAAAGGGTAGCTTACCTTCATACTTTCCAGAGCCTTTCCTCATCCTTCTCAAAAAGTTAGAGCTTCTACTTCATCAAGATTTTCTTCATTTGGATCTTTAGCTTTTGTAGCCTTAAAAGCAATCCTTGATTTGAATCCATTTCTCAAATTTGGCTTCCTCATCTCATAAGATGTCAGAGATCCCAACAATATATCTTTAGTTAAGTCTTATAATCTATACTCTATTCAATAGCACATACCTTTTCACTGTAAGCATCATGGAGAGTTCTAAGAATCTTCTTTACAATCCTAGTTTCATCTACAGTAGCACCACACCCTTGCATTCTAGCTACTATCTCATCCAATCTTTGTACACAAGCTTTAACATTCTCATCTTTTGACATATGTAGGAGCTCAAACTATGTTTCCAAATTATCAAAGTTTTCCTCTTTGAACCTTTAATCACCTTCATGCAACCTTTCTAAAACATCCCAGACCTCCTTAGTAGTCTTCATATTTTGAACCTTAATCAACTCAAAATGCACAAGAATGTTCTTCAAAATGTACTGGGTATGTGTAGGTTAATGGTGGGCCAAAAAGTGGCAATGAGGAAAAAAACACGTCTTTCATCGACTGAAAAAATGCGAAAAGAACGTGTTGAATTTTTCTAGGCTCAGGTGTCACCTTCCTAACACCAAACCTACTTTTACAAATCGGATATCCAATCCAAATCGGATATCCAATTTGTAAAAAGCATATATTAAAAACTTCTATCGCTTTTTTGAAGTCATTCGACTGAGAAGAACCGGTGGGCGCACAGTGCATCCATTGTTCACGTAATAGATATCCAATTTAGGCTAAATTCAATTTGGAAAGGTAAGTTTTTTTATTTTTATTTGATTTGATTCAATTTTGATTTAGATTTGAATAATTTCATATGGTTTTTTGTTGATTTTTTTTAAAAAAAGGGTTTTTGATTGATTTTTGTGAAAAATTGAGTTTAGAATAGATTTTGATAAAAAATGAATGCTTTTTGTGGATTTTTTCACAATAGGGTTTTTGATTGAATTTTTATGAAAAATTTGAATTGAGAATGGATTTTGATAAAAAATGAATGTTTTTGTGGATTTTTTTTCAAAATAGGGTTTTTGATTGAATTTTTATGAAACAATTGAGTTCAAAATAGATTTTGATAAAAAAATGAATGTTTTTAATGGATTTTGATTTAAAAATAGTGTTTGATTTATATTGTCTAATTTTAGATTAATTATGTTTTAAATTTAATTAGGCATTATGGCTGCTGAAAATGAGAATGCACAAATTCCACCAGTTGAAAATGAAAATCCACCAGCTGAGAATCAAAATGTAGAAATTCCAAATGCTCCACCACCTTCGTAGCCATCAATTGAAGACTTAATTCATGAAAAATTGGAGCAATTGAGGGGCATTTGTGATGTTTATAAGAAAATCCCTCGATTATCCCAAATGTCAAACACATTGATAGGAATAATTACAAATGTAGAAACCCTCTCCACCCAACATAATGCCTTTCATTTGTGGTGAGAAACCATGAAGGAATATTATGCATGTGGATTGTCTTATGATGATGTGAAAGATCTCCAAATAACAAAAGCCCAAATAGCCTCTTTATTTATTAACCCCAACACTGGTTTGCTAATTAATGTTAACAAGCCAAAACTTTCTATAAAATGGTGCACACATAGGGGCATAGTAGATAACTTTTGGGATTGTTGGTGTATGGTTTTTGATAAACCACCCAACAATAATCTTGATGTACATTTTTACTTTATTAAAAAATTATATGTTGAGTTTTTGTTAGGGCGTCATGTCAATTACTTTGACATTAAACCCTTCCAGGGCGTTGGTAGAGGTATGCCTCAGGATAGGCTAGGGGCAGCTAGAGTAGTTAGGCACCCATATGTTCCCCATCCTCCCCTTCCTCCACCACCTCTAGTACACCACTCTAGGCCAACTCTTTGATATTGCCCATGCATCTGTCTAGTGATCTTGGTGATGGATCTAGTGCTGCTGCATCATCCTCCTCAAGTCCACATATTTATGTGCCACATATTTGCAATACGTGCCAACAAATATGCTTGGGCCCTATTGTACAACCCCCTGAGCATCCATTAGACACTTCTGATTATGACATCCAGGATGTGGATATTATAGCAGATCACACGTAGGGGAGTGGAGCACACCCTATAGAGTCCTCTCTTTCTAGAGAGGTGGACATTGGAGTAGTTACACAGGTAACATTTAAGGTGTAAATTCATAACTTGCATTTTAAAAAAAATGAATATTAATAAGAGATACCATCAAGTACTAATATTTATTTACATGGTCTATTTATAGTTAATGTCTAAGGAGGAGCTCACACAGGTGACTAATAACACCCTTAGGGACATTTCATTTGGCCTTGACACACACACCGTATGTATTTTTGCACTCACTCATTTACATTTTTTTACTGTATATTTTCTTGTCAATAATGAAAATATATATTAACTTATATGTTTATCTTACTCTCTGCTTGTAGGAAACACCTAGTGCGAGTGAGGTGCGATGCTCTCTAGACTATGGAGGCATAGTGTTAGATAAGGGAAAGGTAATTGAACTCAAATTTGATAGAATTAAAATTTATAAGATATTTTATTGATTATGCATACATTGGCATAGATTCGTAGTTTCATATGTACTTGTCATTTTTATGTACAGGCGGTTGTGAGCTATACATCATTGTTGATAAGTTCCACAACAACCGAAGGAGTAGGTATTCAAACGCCTGAAGGAGGAGGTTTTGAGACACCTAAAGGAGATACAGAAAAAGGTCAACCTAAAGAGGTATGTGTTTATTTTATTTTGTGCTTGGTAAATATTTTCTTATTACTGACAATTCTATGCTAACTTGGATCAATTTCATGTTCTTGTTCACATATATAGATTGACATTAGAAAAGTTGGTTTGGTTAGTTCTTTGAGAGGGGTATATTCTAGGACTCCTGACCTTCAAAGAGACGTATATTTCAGGTAATCAAGATTTCAATTTTAGAGTTCAATTATAATTCAATGTGTATTGATTTTATGTTAATTATTCATTTTAAATTATATAGTATAACTAATCTCAATTGTGGTTTGAATTTTTCTTGTGTAGCTACCTTTAGAGCCAACGAGTGCTTCAAAGAAGCTCCATTTTGATGATCCACCAGTAGTTTAGGATGAGATAGACATTTTGGCATGTAAATTTTGAATAGATACCGAGATGGCATATGCCACATATTGTAAAACTTTGTTTGAGTTGGCGTTGATGCCATTTTTGTATATGGACATACACTTGATTATTGGATAATTTGATATATATAGAAGTTGACAATTGAAATTTAGTTTCCTCCTCATGTGCATGATTAAACTCTTTGAAGCAATGGTTAAATATCAATGTACAATAGCATAAAAAGAATGGTTAAATATTATGTAGTTTATATTCATATTGCTGATTACATTGCATTGCACATCTTTCAAACTCAAAGCATTATTTCACATTGCATAAGTAACAACTAGATACTCATATGATTAACCCTACACCATCTGATTTTCTTCTTTGTCAACTTTCCCATGCCTTAGTAAATTTGGTGGTCCATTTGTAACCATCAATTTTTTTATATAACATAAATTCACCTTTTTCAAAAAATTAATATGGCTAGACTCCCATATGAATACTAATAATATATCATATGACCATTCTTCATATACTTACTGGCACTTTGTGTCTTCTTAGATGAGCCAAAAGTTGTTGCCCAACTACCTCTTCCTTCATCAATGTTCCATATTTTAATCATTCCATCCCAAGATGTTGTGACCATTTGTTGACTAGAAGATTCAATTATTTGCAGGCATGAAATGACATCATCATGCACTTTGACCTAGAAATTTAGGAAAAGAATACTATTAAAAGTTGTGAGCTCTGTGAAAAATAGATGTTTATCTGACTGCAACACCATCTAAATATGGATTCTTTTAGAAAATAAAAAGCAAGACATAACTTTTAAACAAATAATTTAATCACAATGTATTTTTCACAAAGAAAATTTGTATAAACCGCTTCTCCATAATGGCTAGTATAGAAAATAATTGCATTGGTAGAACAAAACTCCAAAACATTTTGATTTCCTTGATTAATTGAATCTTAAGTAGAATCCCCACAATAATTATGTTTTACATAAACCAATAGGAAAACAACATTGCTTGGAAAGTGCATCTCTAATATTTTATGTTCCTTGTACAATAATTTAAATACATTTGAAGAAGTTATATGAAAATATAGCTTCTTAAATTCTTCTTTAATTTGAAGGTTAGTTTTGATAGTGAGTAATTTATTTCATAGATGGATTTTAGCTTTTTCTTGATTGTTGTGCACTGTACTTTCTTCTATAAATAAAATGAGACATGCTAATGCACAATAATTTCTCTATTTTCTTCCTCAACATATCTCTCTCTTGGGCTTTGATACAACCCTGTCAGGGCCTGTCCTAATCACATTTAGCCCAAATCAAAAAGAAAATTTCATGCATTGCTTCTCCCTACACTAGCAGACCCTGGCTGGAGGTTTTATTTGATATTGTCAACAAACATACATTTGGTTGTCTGAATGAATGGGGGAGTTACAACCTTCCCAATCAAGAGGTCATGACTTGTCAGAACTGATTAAAGCAATTCAAGACTTATGTCATAGGATGAGAACATTTGACCATAGGCTCAATGATAAATGCAATGATCCTTAACTAAATTATTCATACAAATTTCTTAGATTTGGAATAATTCAATGAAAATCAGCCAAAACATTTAAACAAGATATTTAGATCTAAAACATTCACATATGATAAATAGATCTACACATATAAGTTGGTTGGAATAGAGTATTTAATTCAAATAACTCACTTCATGATTACAATTTTTTTGCTTCAATTGTTTGCTCATAACCAAGATTACAATGATAAAAAAAAAATTTAGAAAAATATTGGGATGCTGAAATCCACTATGCTTGGCATACAGATGCAACCTTTCTGTGAAATTTCCCTCACAAATCTAAACAAGTTTCATCCTCCAAACTCTAGGAAACCAATGGGGTTTCGTCGAAAAATCTCCATAACCTAAGGGTTTTTGTCCTTAGATTCAACAAGTGAACACAAGTGTCCGACTTTGCAATTTTGGATTTGTTGAGATGATGTCCAAAGATTATCCAAACTAATGAAGTTTTATTCCTTATATAGAGGTTGAAGGCCTAACATGGGTCCAAAGTTTCTTGCCATTTTCTCACATTCAAATTTGGGCTCATTAATTGCATTCTTGGTTAGTCGTGGTCATGGGTGGAGTCCATTCAAATGGTGAGGTTTTGTGAAAGTGCATGCTTGAGTGTGGAGATCTAGGGAAATGATTGCTTTAAGTTCAAGCAAATAATTATCCCAAGGTCCAACATCAAGGGTTCAGGCGATGGGATTCTTGGGTGTTAGGACACAAGACAATGGGAATCTAGGGGTTTGAGGATTAGGATACCCCATTGGCTCTTTTACAAACGTAAGACATCATCAAAAGGCCCAAAGATCCAAAGAGGAATGTATGGTTTGAGAAGTGGTGGTCAAGGTATTAGGGTGTTATGCGAATGGAAAGGAAAAATTTCAAAGGCCCACAAGAGAAGGAAGTGGGAGGTGGAGGCACAAGGAATGAAAGAAATGCATGGTAGTATTAGAGAGTCTGAAATCCCACACAAAGTAGGAAAGTGGCCCATCTTTCAAAATAAAAGCATTATTTTTTATCATTGTTACATTGGTCTTGAGAGTGGTAGCTTAATATAGGTGTTTGAAGTGATTTAGAGGTCAGTTTTATGAACGATTTTAGGGTAGTTAAGGTGTTTGGAGTGATTTAGAGGTTGCTTTTAGAGAAGAGAGATGTTGAAGAGTACATCAAGTCAGTGAGAACCAAAGTGTAATGTGTTTTAGCTTGTGGTACTCCTTTGTTTCTCTACAGATGTGTGATAAATTCTTAGTTCAATGATGTTGAACAATTTTAGAAAAAAAATCCAACGAGCAAAAATCAAAGCTCAGCCTCTTGGAATGAAAATGCTTGTTTGCAAAATAAATGAATAAGAATGAGGTAGTTAAGGTGTTCGAATTTATTTAGAGGTAACTTTTAGGGTGGAAGGATTAAAAATACATTTTAAATGCACAAAAAAGAATGAAATTACTTCAAACCAAGTTTGTGAAGAAGTTAACTATGTTGCACACTAGTTTCCCTTAAGAGTCCAAAGTGCTAAAAGGCAACAATCTTTGAAGGTCTATTTCTCAGAGAGCATGATGCTTACAGACTCTTTTTCTAAGGATATGGCATCATGTTGGGACCACCTACAAAAACCTCTCTCGGTTTTTCTATCTCGGAGGCATTTTCCTGTGGTGAGGACTTTTCAGTGGAGGGAAAAGTTGCCAGATGCAAGCAGTGTAAAGTTGCAAAGTGGTGCAACTTTCATTCCGTAGCTCATACGACCAAAAAGACTATTCCAACACATCTAGATGGGTACGTTTATGCTAGGGATGGTCCTCTCTTGCACCCAAATATGCTGAATCACTCTGAGCTACATTGGATAGGCGATTTCCCTTAAGAGTCCAAAGTGCTAAAAGGTAGCAATCTTTGAAGGTCTATTTCTCAGAGATCATGATGCTTATAGACTCTCTGTTTGAGGCTATGGGATTGTGTTGGGACCATCTACAAAAACATCTCTCAGTTTTGTTAGAGCCTTTTTTGGTTGTCTTTCAGGTTCTGGTTGTGTGCCCTTGTTTTTCATTGCAAATCCTTGGCTTGTGAGTTTTATCTGTCTTTTTAGCATGTGGGTTAAATGGGATCCCACAAGGGTTGAGCCCAGCATGCTAGTTTTCATCTCTCCGTTGGGGTGGCCTATGTTAGGGTTTTTCCTAGCTTTTCTTTTCCCCATTTTTGGGATTTTAGTTTGATTCCCCTTTCTCTTTTGCTTGCCTTGGCTTTTCTTTTGTTTTATTGGAGGTGGAATGGATGCTTGAACGAAACTAGAACTTTTCCAAATTCTAAAGTTCTAATTCCTGTTCACGCATCCATCTCAGTTCTGATTCCATGTGATTGGAGTTTTGTTTCCTTTCTGCCCTACGTCGGTCGCTGGTCGTTTTCCTCTCCGCATTCTTCCCTTTATTTTTTGCTTTATTTCCTTTGGCGGGCGCGAGATCAGAATGTGAACAGGTTTTGGAACCTTTTCATGGTTCCAATTTCAGGTTTTGTTCCGCTTCCGTCTCCCTTCCTTTATCTTTTGCGGAGGTGGATCCGGGTCGGGTTTTGGTCTTGGATGGTCATTTTGGTTTTCATTTCTTCCCCCGCTCTGGCTCTGACTCCGTCGCTTTCCCCACTTTGGCTCTGACTCCGTCTCTTTCTTGGTTCTGGCTCCAACTTTGTTTGGTTCCCGTTCCACTGGCTTTTTGATTCATTGACCTACCTGGTTGGTACACTTGCAACTTAAGTTCCCCCAGAGCCCCTTTGTCTTGTCATTAATCGGCCCCTGGTTACCTTTCCACTGGCTCCCTGCTACTAACTTCTTTCACTGCGCAGGTCTTCACCTTTTGGCTAGTGGTTAGGTCCTAACCACCTCTCACCCTCCACGCGGTTGCTAGCAGTCCATGCTTTTCCCTTTGCGCAGACAATGCGCACCTGCCAAGTGTCATCGGGGCTCACCTGATCTGCCTTCACTGTGATGTCACCCCAATCCATCCATCTCTCCCTGAATTTACGATGCATTCAATGTGATATGGGAACTTCGACGAGATGTCTTCTCGACTTCCCTTTTTTTGGCCGATATGTTTCACTGACTTGGTAGCCTCTTGCCGACTGTGTTTAGTGATCGATATAACGTGTTTTCTTTGGCCAGATGTCTCCCTGACCTGATGATGTCTTGCCGATTCGATGAGCTCCTTGGCGTGACTTCGTGCCCTTTGCTCACTGTCACCCTGATGTCTTCCCGACACCGCTTTCTCTTGCTGATGGTGTTTCTTGTTGGGGTGTCGACATGATCTCCTGTCGATTGTGCCTTCTCTCGCCGATGTGGCATTGTTGTCGTTGTGATGTTTGGCCGAGTGTGCCTGGTCTTGCCGAATGGTATGTTTGCTAGATGAAACATTGGGTTCTTGGTGTGTTGTCTTCCCGACTCCGTGGTGTCACTACGACTGGTTTGTTGGAAGCTGTGGCCAATGTGGATTAAACCAGGGATGCATTTATTGTGGTTGGTCACTTGGCTTGTGGCTCAAGAATGACGACGATGAAGATTTCACAGGATCGGCATGATGACCCTGATTTGGTCTTGAGCCTTGATTGTTGGTGCTGGTTGGTGCGGTAGAGATCAAATTAATTACAGAATTAGGGCAACAAACTATCTGGTGAGGAGAGGTGATTGAAACAGCTGGCTTATGCATTTATGGACTCTAGATTTGTGATGATCGCACCCACAGATTTCCTGGGATGGCATGATTGGTGTACCTTCCTGGTTTGACTACCATGGCTGCCCATCCTCGTACTTGCTTCTTCTAACCTAATCGGATCTGCATCAAGATTTCCCTGGGATCGCTTGGCACAAAGTATTTAATGATATTCAGTGAAGCTGGTGAGGTTGGTGACATGGCCTGCGAGCTGTGCTAACTAGTCATTTTGTCTAATGACATGTAATCTCATCTGGACGGTTGCTTGTTGCTTCTCCTGTTCCTATAAAGGAGAATTTCATTGCCAGATGTAGGGGTTCCGAACTTTGGTGTTCAGTTCCACTTTCTGAGTTCTTGGATTGGTCTGAGATAGGTTAGGGTTTAGTCTTGAGTCAATATTGAGTCTGTAAGCTGTAGAGTCTGAATTTCTCTATAAATGCAATTAGTTTGTACAAGGAACACATGAAGATGCTTGTCTCTCATGCATACATCATTAGATTGTCTCCACATTTGTATGCTTTTAATCATTTGAATGAATGGCATAAGGTGTCTTTATTCATCTTCTTGTATTTCACAAGTTTGTGTTGTTTGTTGATAGGTCTGCTTCAAGGAAGTGGTTAAATCCTTTGAATAGATAGTAGTGATTACTTGTTTGCAGGTTGGATTTGGTGCATAGAGTCTAGTCGATACAAGAGTCTGGATTGTCAGTGTAAGGCATTGACAGTTGATGCAAGGCATCAAAAAACAAGATCCACTGATTGAGCTCTGTTTGTAGATGAATTACATCTTTTGTGTTTGACTCCATGACCCTGGATTAGGCACTGATTTGTCTTGCGGCCTTGTTCCTCCTTAGAAACCTTTTAATCTACAAATTATTGAATATATTTTGTTTAGTATGTGTCCTGCCTCCTCATTGCTTCAAGGTTGAGCTACTGAGAATCTAGCCCCATTTGAGGTCCTCAACGCTTGACATCAGGAGTTATCTGCTATAAAAAGCAATGTCTGGTCTTCTTTAAGGCATTGTGTGGGTACACCCGCCCTGGTTCTGCAGAGCCTAAAGTGTAGAAGATTTCAGTCTAGCGCTGAATCTTGTCAGTTGGTCCAGGTCCTCCGAGCTGCCCTTGATTGGAGATGGCTACCCCATAGGTAGAATAGGAGACAAACCTGGTTTACAAGAAAAATCACCAATGAGATGGCAACTCCGCTGGGGAGTTACTCATAAATATTGTTATAAAGTGCCATATCAAAAGAGTCATATCAATTGCCATGTTGTTTATGTTCAAAGTTTGAAGAATCTTAGGCCTGGAGAAAATTTTTGTTGCAGTGAACCTAAAAGCTACAAGATCTATGGTGCTCTGTCGGATGGAGAAAGATTTACATGTAAGTGAGCTTCATACCATTTGAAGCTTAGTCCTCTGCAAAGAGGTGGTGACTCTGTCAAGGTGGACTTGCTGAATATTTGAATATAGTTTCATGGCTACAACGTTCCCTGGTATTCTTCATGCTTTTGAACATTTAAAAGAACTTTAGTTCCCTTATTTGGTGAGATCAAGCACTGTCATCAAGGGATATTTGAATATTGCAATTGGATAGTTGTAGAGGTATAGGTTTCATTTGCAAGATGCATTGTTGTCTTGTTTCTCCCTCTACAAGATATGATACCATGCTTAGGGCACAATCCTGTCTTCATAAAAGGGCGTATGATAGTGAAAGATACAACCCTTTGGATTTTGATAAAATCTAGGGTTACCCACATGTTGCCCCTAGGGGAATCAATAAATATTTACCCAAGTTTAAAGGTGGTGTTGAGGAATCAACAACAAGACATATGCAATTTTTCATCGATTTCATGGAAGACTGTTAGGTGGAAAAAGAGGATGTGGTCATGAAGCTATTTGTCAGATCTTTAGAAGGTGTGGCCAATGATTGGTTCACTTGCTTTCCAATGCACTCCATTGTTTCATGGTATCAGCTCAAAACTTTGTTCCTTGATACCTTTGGTGACGTATCTAGTCCTGATAGAGGTCAAGAAGAGGAAGAAGTGGTTGAGAGGGTAGGACAGAGCAGTGACCTACTAAGTTGTAAACAAATATCAGATTTGCTAACCACATAATATCAAAGGTTTACACACAACTCTAGGTTGTTGTGGGCAACTCATATCGGTCTTGACGATGAGGACCTGCAGGATGCAAGTGATTCCGATGCCCCTTCTAATGGTGATCTTGCAGATCATGATGACACTGATTTCAATCTGAAATCAGATTGTGCTTCTGAACCATGGTTGCTCAATGATGAGCAAGATTGGGATGATGATGACAGTTGGATAGCCCATGAGGATGAGTTAGAGTCCTTTGATGACTCTCATTGCCAGCATGATGAAGAACAGAGCCAAGTGAAAAGAGGAAGTGGGAGTAGTAGTTTAAACCATCATTGCACTAATGATGTGCCTCCTCCTACTGAAAATGATATAGAGCAGTCGCAAGATGTGTTGAATGGTGAGTGTATCCCTTTGTATACACTTGATGAAGTTCTCACAAAATGTGACAATATGCAGAGCACTGGAGATAGTTGTTTTCAAATTCAGGGTAATGAAAATAGTGAATATGACAGCCTTTTGTCACATAACAGTTAGCATTTTGAAAGTATGCCTGGATTTCAAATGCATAAGGATCATGTACATGTTTATAATGATGAATATAACAGCCTGTTGAGAGGTACTAACATGTTTTATCAGGTAGCTATTTGTGATCAGACTATGTTTTCATATGGTCTTGATTAGTATTCATAGGTATTGCCACATGACACAAAATCAGACAATGAAGAGTGTGGCAATGATAAAGTTTATTGGGTCTGGTTGCCAGTTGAAGATAAAACTAAACAGAGTAAGTTTTCACTTGCACAGAGGCAATCAGGTACTTGTGTTTGCAGGGGTGCTATCATTCATGTTGTTGCAGTTTGGCAGAGGAAAGCATGAGCTAGGGGAGGCCAACTCATTCTGAAGAATTGTATTTGACAGGGGTAAATGCTGGCCCTCATTTTCATTTGGTGGCTTGGTGTCATTAGATGAAACAAGGAATGAATAAATGGACTCTTGAATTGCAGGTTCATGGACAATTCTTGAGGGTGCTTCACCTGAAGCATATCTATTTCCATGAACATTTAGTCTAGGGTTTTGGTCTTCTATTTCTATTTTGCTTTCTTTTTGTGTCTTCTAGCCTTGTCCAAGCTAGGTTTTTGGTGTGTTCTGGGTCTCTCCTTTTCTGGTCTGCTCTCCCCGATATCTGGAATCTTGCTATGCCCACGAGGGGCATACATCCCCAACAGGAGCCTATGTTAGAGCCTTTTTTGGTTGTCTTTCACGTTCTAGTTGTGTGCCCTTGTTTTTAATTGCAAATCCTTGGCTTGTGAGTTTTATTTGTTTTTTTAGCACGTGGGTTAAATGGGCTCCCACAAGGGTTGAGCCCAGCGTGCTAGTTTTCATCTCTCCATTGGGATGACCTATGTTAGGGTTTTTCCTAGCTTTTCTTTTCCCTATTTTTGGGCTTTTAGTTCAGTTCCCCTTTCTCTTTTGCTTGCCTTGGCTTTTCTTTTGTTTTATCAGAGGCAGAATGGATGCTTGAACAGAACTAGAACTTTTGCAAATTCTGAAGTTCTAATTCCTATTCACGCATCCATCCTGGTTCCGATTCCACGTAATTGGAGTTTCATTTCCTTTATTCCCTACATTGGTCACTGGTCATTTTCCTCTCCGCGTTCTTCCCTTTGTTTTTTTCTTTGTTTCCTTTGGCGGGCGTGGGATCGGAATGAGAATAGGTTTTGGAACCTTTTTAGGGTTCCAGTTTCAGGTTCTATTTCGCTCCCGTCTCCCTTCCTTTGTCTTTTGTAGAGGTGGATCCGGGTCGGGTTTTGATCTCGGATGGTCATTTTGGTTTTCGTTTCTTCCCTTGCTCCAGCTCCGACTACATCGCTTTCCCTGCTCTGGCTCTGACTCTGTCTCTTTCTTTGTTTTGGCTCTGACTTTGTTTGGTTCCCGTTCCACTGGCTTTTGATTCATTGACCTGCCTAGCCGGTACACCTGCAACTTAAGTTCCCCCCAAGCCCCGTTGTCTCGTCGTTAACTGGCCCCTGGTTACCTTTTCCACCAGCTCCCCGCTACTAACTTCTTTCACTACGTAGGTCTTCACCTTTCAGCTAGCGGTTAGGTCCTAACCGCCTCTCACCCTCTGCGCGGCTACTAGTGGTCCATGCTTTTCCTTCCATGCGGACAATGCGTTCCTGCCAAGTGTCATCGGGGCTCACTTGATCCACCTTTGCTATGATGTCACCTCGATCCGGCCATCTCTCCCTGACTTTGCAATGCATTCGATGTGATATGGGAACTTCAGCGAGATGTCTTCCCGACTTCCTTTTGTCTGGCCGATATGTTTAGCCGACTTGGTAGCCTCTTGCCGACTATGTTCAGTGATCGATATAATGTGTTTTCTTCGGCCAGATGTCTCCCCGACCTGATGATGTCTTGCCGATTTGATGAGCTCCTCGGTGTGAGTTCATGCCCTTTGCTCACTGTCGCCCTGATGTCTTCCTGGCACCGCTTTCTCTTGCCGATGGTGTTTCTTGTTGGGGTGTCAACATGATCTCCTACCGATTGTGCCTTCTCTCACCGATGTGGCATTTTTGTCATTGTGATGTTTGGTTGAGTGCACCTAGTCTTGCCAAATGGTATGTTTGCTCGATGAAACATTGGGTTCTCGGCATGTTGTCTTCTTGACTCTGCAGTGTCACACCGATTGGTTTGCTAGAAGCTGTGGCCAATGTGGATTAAACCAGGGATGCATTTATTATGGTTGGTCACTTGGCCCATGGCTTGAGAATGATGATGATGAAGATTTCACAGGATCAACACGATGACCTCGATTTGGTCCTGAGCCTCGATTATTGGTGCTAGTTAGTGTGACAGAGATCAAATTAATTATAGAATTAGGGAAACAAATTGTTTGGTGAGGAGAGGTGATTGAAACGATTGGATTCTGCATTTATGGCCTTTGGATTTGTGATGATCGCACTTGTAGATTTCTTGGGATGGCATGATTGGTGTACCTTCCTGGTTTGACTACCATGGCCGCCCATCCCTGTACCTGCTTCTTTTGACCTGATCAGATCTGCATCAAGATTTCCTTGGGATCACCTGGCACAAAGTATTTAATGATATTCGGTGAAGCTGGTGAGGCTGGTGACATGGCCTACGAGCTGTGCTAACTAGTCATTTTGTCTGATGACATGTAATCTCATCTGGCCAGTTGCTTGTTGCTTCTCCTGTTCCTATAAAGGATAATTTCTTGGCCAGATGTAGGGGTTCTGAACTTTGGTGTTTAGTTCCACTTTCTAAGTTCTGGGATTGGTCTAAGATAGGTTAGGGTTTAGTCTTGAGTCAATATTGAGTTTGTAAGTTGTAGAGTCTAAATTTCTCTGTAAATGCAATTAGTTTGTACAAGGAACACATGAAGATGCTTTTCTCTCATGCATACATCATTAGATTGTCTCCACATTTGTATGCTTTTAATCATTTGAATGAATGGCATAAGGTGTCTTTATTTATCTTCTTGTATTTCATAAGTTTGTGTTGTTTGTTGATAGGTCTGCTTCAAGGAAGCGATTAAATCCTTTGAACAGATAGCAGTGATTACTTGTTTGCAGGTTAGATTTGGTAAGTAGAGTCTAGTCGATACAAGAGTCTAGATTGTCAGTGTAAGGTATTGTTTTGTTGATGCACTCCATGACAACAAAACAAGATCCACTGATTAAGCTCTATTTGCAGATGAATTCCATCTTTTGTGTGTGACTCCATGACCTTGGATTGGGCAATGATCTATCTTGCGGCCTTGTTCCTCTTAGAAACCTTTTAATCTACAAATTATTGAATATCTTTTGTTTAGTATGTGTCCTACCTCCTCGTTGCTTCAAGGTTGAGCTACTGAGAATCTAGCCCCATTTGAGGTCCTCAACACTTGACATCAAGAGTTATCTCCTATAAAAAGCAATGTCTGGTCTTCTTTAAGGCATTGTGTAGGTACACCCGCCCTAGTTCTATAGAGCCTAAAATGCAGAAGATTTTAGTCTAGCGTTGAATCTTTTCAGTTGGTCCAAGTACTTTGAGCTACCTTTGATTGGAGATGGCTACCCCATAGGTAGAATAGGAGACAAACTTGGTTTATAAGAAAAATCACCAACAGATTTTTTCTATCTCAAAGGCGTTTTCCTATGGTGACGACTTTTCAATGGAGGGAAAAGTTACAAGATGCAAGCAGTGTAGAGTGGCAAAGTGGTACAACTTTCACTCCACAACTTGTACGACCAAATAGACTATTCCAACACATCCAGATGGGTACGTTTACTCTAGGGATGGTCCTCTCTTGCACCCAAATACACTGAATCACTCCGAGCTACATTGGATGGGCGATTTCCCTTAAGAGTCCAAAGTGCAAAAAGGCAACAATCTTTGAAGGTCTATTTCTTAAAGACCGTGATGCTTACAGACTCTCTGTCAAAGACTATGGGATCTTGTTGGGACCATCTACAAAAACCTCTCTTAGTTTTTGCTATCTCAGAGGCATTTTCCTGTGGTGATGAATTTTCAGTGGAGAGGGAAAAGTTGCTAGATGCAAGCAATGTAAAGTTGCAAAGTCGGGCAACTTTCACTCTGTAGCTTGTACGACCAAACAAACTGTTCCAACACATTTGTATGGGTACATTTACACTAGGGATGGTCCTCGCTTGCACCCAAATATTCCGAATCACTCTGAGCTACATTGGACTAGCGATTTCCCATAAGAGTCCAAAGTGCTAAAAGGTAGCAATCTTTGAAGGTCTATTTCTCAAAGACCGTGATGCTTACAGACTCTTCGTCTAAGGCTATCAAATTTTTTTGGGACCATATACAAAAACCTTTTAGTTTTTTCTATCTCAGAGGCATTTTCCTATGGTGATGACTTTTCAGTGGAGGGAAAAGTTGCCAAATGCAAGTAGTGTAAAGTTGCAAAGTGGTGCAAATTTCACTCCATAGCTTGTACGACCAAACAGACTGTTCCAACACGTCTGGATGGGTACGTTTATGCTAGGGATGGTCCTCTCTTGCACCTGAATACACCGAATCACTCTGAGCTACATTGGACCAATGATTTCCCTTAAGAGTCCAAAGTGCTAAAAGGCAGCAATCTTTGAAGGTCTATTTCTCAGAGACCGTGATGCTTATAGACTCTCCATCCAAGGCTATGGGATCGTGTTGCTACCATATACAAAAAATTCTCTCGGTTTTTTCTATCTCGGAGGTGTTTTCTTGTGGTGATAATTTTTCAGTGGAGGGAAAAGTTGCCAGATGCAAGCAATGTAAAGTTGCAAATTGCAACTTTCACCCATAGCTTGGTAATGCACCAAATGGACTGGTTCCAACATGTCCGATGGGTACGCGATGCTATGGATGGTCCTCCTCTCAGATCCAAATATGTCAATCACTCCGGAAGCTACATCGACTCATGCATTTCCTTAAGACCAAAGTGCTAAAAGGAAAACAATCTGAAGGTCTATTTCTTGGAGACCGTGATGCTTACGTGCACTTCCATCCGCTACAGGATCAAGGTGTTGGGACCATCTACACAAAGTCTCTCAATTTTTCTATCTCGGGTGTTTTCTTTGGTGGTGATGTGACTTTCTGAGGGAAAGCTACGATGCAAGTAGTGTAAGGTTGCAAAGTGGTGTAACTTTCACTCCGCAGCTCATACGACCAAACAGACTGTTCCAACACGTCCAGATGGGTACATTTACGCTAGGGATGGTCCTCTCTTGCACCCAAATACGCCGAATCACTTCAAGCTACATTGGATCGAGTCAAATTAGGTGAAAAATTGATGTAGACACAAGGGAACAATCACAAACTCTTTACAACCTACCTATTTGAGGCATCTAACAAGATTATTCTAAACTCTTTGGATAGTCCAAAACTCCCTTAAAACTTGACAAGCAACTAAATACACATTTCCCTCTTTAACCCCCTTAAACCCTTGTAATAGTGAGAAACTAGTTTTTGTCCAATTACTCCACAATTTTCCAAAACACTAGACGAACACATGACTGATTCAAACACCCATATCCAAGTTACACAACATATATGGGAAACAACATAGACTCCTTTGGACTAGCGTTGACTTCCTATACATTCACCCTTGAGCAGGCTACTCAATTAGCCCAAAAATGCAAAGCAACATACCTTCAAACAACACACAGACCCCTAAAACCTTGGGGAAGTAAATAAATTTTTGAGAAAACAAAGATTATACAATTGGATTCCATTTGTATGGACCTTGTAACTGTCAAACAAAAAAACCCTTGTTTTTAGTGTAATTCTTGAGGGTTTATTGGATGTAGCACTTCCACAACCTTTCAGAATTTTCCACCACCTTAGAAACCTCTATTTAGGCCCCAATATGCTTAGAAAACAAAGAAACTTCTGGTATCTCAAAGATTTTTGCAAACCCTAGGGTAAAAACTCTATTTTCAAGTGAAAAAAACCACCATTTTTGGACCTTTAACTCTTCATTTTATTTCAAAACCCAGTTCTCCACGCCTTCCACTCTTGAAATAATGTCAAGACATGTAATAACATTTCTACATGAAGTTTTTATACAAAACAATGAGAAGATAAAACCATGTAAGTGGTTTCCCCAAACTAATTGCCACCAAAACCATTCTTGATAGTTTAAAACCACGAACCACCCCAACGTGTAATTATAATAGCACTCAAGATAACCCTCCACCATGAACATATCAACTAAGTAGGAACCCATAGCATTATGGAAAGATGGTCCAAAGCATTCCAAAGCATACTAAAGAATACTAATGAAAACAATATTTCCCTCAACACCTCATGATCATTCAAGTACTCATTCTAACAATACAAGAGATTTACACTTCAAATTGCAAGTGAATAGAATTTACTATATCTTAACATAAAAAATGCAAAACCTAATAGAAAAATGTATCAATGAGGTACAAGGATGTATAAAATCCAATAAATCAAACACAATCAACCTAACATAATTAAGCGTTGATAGGGGTATTGGATAATTAATGGTTGATAAGGGTATGAATGTTTATCTTTACATCTACTCTTGAATATCTAGGGACTTGGTGGTATTTAGAATTTTGTTACTCATTTTTATTGCATTGAATCAAAATTCTCACTATTAATTGCTCCAATGATATAAGATAAATGAATTTTTTCATGATTATAATGAATATATTGTATGGTATTAATGCTATCATATATCATCAAATTATGCCAAACATGTGTTTAGTCAACTCAAAGTGGGTGAATGACACCACTTAGCGAAAAGTTTGAATTTTGAATTTTAAAATGAAAGGGAATAGGTTTGTGACTATGAGGTCACCGTTGTGAATTAAAGAATTGGGTTTGAGGAGAAAAAGTTGTAAGCCACTATAATTCTATTATATATAAAATGGAAATATTACAAAACCTCGTTCAAATGAGCATATCAACAAGAAAGAACTAGGAAGAAAAACCTTTGGGTTGTAGCCGGATTAAGTACAAAAATAGACCCTTTACAAACGATGAGTTTCCTGTAAAATACAAAAGCCCCTTTACATTTTTAAACATACTTATACATAAATTTACATTTGAACCAGATTTCCAAAACATCAATGGGTATGATTATGCCCATACACAATTATGACCTACATTTTACATTGTTTCCAATTTAAGAATTCAAATTTTACAAAATTTTCCTATTAGAGGCATTCAGGGCACAATCTTCAACAACAGTAGTATGTTCATGTTCTGCACTGACAAGCACCTGTACAAACCATCAAGGTAGCTTAGAATAACCAATCTATATTATTCTAAATGACACAAAATATGATGAGATGGTAATGAAAACTATAAAAGACGCTTAGAATAACCAATCTATATTGTTGTAATTTGTTGCATACCTCTCTAAAAGGATCAAAGTTGGCTATTGTTGTAGTAGGTCCATGATCAATCATGCCAGGAATATTGCAAAAGTGGGAAAATGAGAAATCTATATTGTCACAATAGAAAATATGCTTAGACTAACTTATCTATATTAATCTAAACAACTTGAATGATGATGAGCTAGTGATGCAAAATATAAAAGACGAATACCTATTCAAAAGGATCAGAGCTGGCTATTGTTGTAGCAGGTCCATGATCAATCTTGCCAAAAATATCGCAAAAGTGCATACAAAATATCACTATTAAAGACACTTGCATTGCAATAGTATATAAAATATTAGTATTAAATAAAGAACACTAATGAACTTAATCATAATGAACATAAGCATTCTACCTTCCATTCTTGAAAATGCTATTCAAGTGTGCTTGAAGGGTCATCTCTTTGCTTAAGAGTATCCAATATTGCTTCATGATCAACATTACTAAGTGTCCATAGTTGTTTTGTCTTTGGTCTAGCATGATACTTCAACAACTTAACATTTATTGCTATAACAAGGTACAAATACATGAGAATGGTTTTGTGTTTCTCATAGTCTTCAAATGTAGGTATGCCATTCTTTCTAATCATGTATGTTCGCAACCAAGTTCCTGTAACCACAATTGAACCTGTAGGATACATGAAACCATCATCATCTTCCATTAGTTGTGTTAGCTTATGTTTTACCCGCACACATCGTGTTAGAAACCAAGATCAGATTTGCAAACCGAAAAGACCTTACACAGAAGAGAAAATTAGAAAAAGCAAAGAGGTTGCAAAACAATGTGCAACATAATAATATTCATAATTCAATAATTACATGATAATGATTTTCTTTATAAAAGAAAATATGCAAACCTAATCTTATCTTGAGCAACAAGATAACTCAAAA
>VDFB02047230.1:232520696-232584521 GCA_007258455.2 Sequoia sempervirens | reverse complement strand
TAGCATCATTCAATTTCTCAGTAAAATAATCTATAGGTTTTCCTTCTTGACGTGATACTACTCCAATTGCATTTCCACTTGTATCATAGTCTACCTAAAATTCCTTACTAAAATCTGGTAAATCCAACACAAGTTGCTCAGTCACCTTCTTTTTCAACAACTCAAAACTTTTGTCTAGTCTAGATGTCCACCTAAAATCCTTCTTATCTCCTCTCATTGTTTATGTCATAGGACTACAAATAGAACTGAAATTCCTAATGAACATTCAGTAGAAACTATCCAATCCATGAAATGATCTTACCTCTCTAATGCTTTCAAGTGTAGGCCATTCAACAATTTCTCTTACCTTCTAAGGATCAATCTTCAATCCATCCTCAGATATCACAAATCCTAGTTATAACAATTCTTCCTTCATGAAACTACACTTCTTAATGTTTATCAAAAACTACACTTCTCTCAACCTCTGCAAAACCTGTCTTATATGCAACAAATTTTCTTCTCTAGTCTTACTAAAATCAAGATGTCATCCAAGTAAACAATCACAAAATTACCCAAAAATTTCTTCAATACCTCATGAAAGTACTTGGTGCATTTTTTAGTCCAAAAGGCATCACTAACTACTCATACAATCCTCCATTTGTCTTAAATGTTATCTTCCACTCATCCCCTTCTCTGATTCTGATCTAATGATATCCACTCTTCAAATCTATCTTTGTAAAGTATTTAACTCCACTCAAGGAATCCATAATGTCATCCATTTGGGGAAAAGTAAATATATACTTCAATGTGATCTTGTTTATGGCTCTAGAGTCTATACACATCCTCCATTCTCCATCCTTCTTAGGTGCTAGCACAATAGGTACTGTCTAAGGACTTAAGCTTTCTCTAATCAAATGCTTCATCAACAATTCTTGCACTTGTCTATTCAACTCTTCATTTTCTGATGGTGTCATCCAGTGTGCTGCTTTATTAGGAAAAATTTCTCTAGGAATTAGATCCATGCAATGACTAATACTCCTCATAGGTGGCAATCCATCAAGTACATTATCTGAAATGATATCTTCATACTCTATGAGCAATTCTTTTACCTCATTCAATTATTCATATACATGATTCAAGTCTTCAACCTTCTTAGGAACTAAGGCATAGCATATGTTCTCATGTCTCAATCCATCTAGAAATATCCTTCCATCAACCAAAAAAACTCTAGCATTCATACAAATCTCAACTTTAGGAGCATCCTCCAATGGAAACAAAGTTTGCTTCATCCCATTAGCAACAATGGTATATGTTTTATTATTTCCATCATGAATAGCATGCCTATCATATTTCCAAGTTCTTCCCAACAAAACATGGCATACATCCTTAGGCATGATATCACACAAAACTTCATCATGATAATTTTCTATCTTTAGTTTCACCAGACACTGTTCACTTACTAGTATCTTATGCTCATCTTGAATCCATGCTACCTGATAGGGCTTCAGGTGTTTCAATCTTTCCAATTTCAATTTGGTCACCATTTCTTCAAAAACAAAGTTCTCAAAGCTTCCACTATCAACAATCACTTTGCAACATTTACCAGCTACCTTGCATCTAGTTCGGAACAAATTATTTCTCTACAACATTTTCTGCTCCATCTCACTTTGACACAATACTCTTTTGTTCACCAATACTTCTCCATCTTCTAAATTATTGGATGATCCAACATGATCTTCCTTAGTAAAGGTTGTTCTTATATTTTTTCTATCTTTTAGCTTGTCTCTCCCTAATTGCATTCAAATGCTCTATGCCCTCCTCCACACTTAAAACAAGTTCCTTTGAATACTATTTTCTCTTGTGATGTAGAGTGAGCAGGGGAAGCCCTGATCTTGGAGTCAAACAATCCTTTTATCATAGCTCTCTCAAATACTCTTTAAGTGGAACCTTCAATTCCACTTCTCAATCAAGGAGACAACCTACCCTTCAACAAGGATACTCAAAGCCAAACATGATGCATTGACTCTCTGATGTTTGAGACCTTTTCATGACTAAACCTGACACAAAACCTAGACCTACAACCAAAATCCTTCATTTTTCCATTGCTTCCAAGACAAAATTAAGGGCTACTTGTAATCTTCCAATATAGGATAGTCATGACAACCTTCTTCTCAAACAAGTAATCTTACAACCAAACACTATACAAGGTTTGGAAATACCATCAACAACACTCTCATGGTTGATCAACACCCAACAACAAGGTTTTATGCTTCAAGAACAACCAAATACCCTCCAACACAACATTAGGCCTATCTTCCTTGTAGCCCTATCTACTAGGATAGTCAGCAAAAAACCTCTATTAAGACAAGAACCATAAAAGTGGAATTGGATTTGGACTCCTTAAATAGACTTCCTCAAAGCCTCAAAGCCTCGGGGTATGACAATCAACAGAACAAGCACAAAGCATCTACCTTACAACACCACAAGGAGGCCTACTTGGTTGCTCAGAGCAAGAACCAGACTATCTAGGAACACCCCAACTCCCCTAAGCCATGAATATGGTTCTTATAAAATAAAATCACACATTTCAATCCCTTTTTAATATTCTCCTAAACAACTTTCACTCACAAATCAACAAACTCAGATTTTGTACCACAATTAGGCTTGTCACATGAGGATGTCAAGCCTAGGGTATCCACAAAGTTACTCCAAACCCTCTATCATTCTCCAAAACTTCCAAAAACATAAAATACATGTTTAACTATACCATTCCACCAAAAATCGGGCCTTGATCATGAAGGAATGGCATGTTGTGAGCATTTTTGTGACCAAACCCTAATTTTTTAGGGTTTTTTACCACTTTCAGAAGAATTAAGATAACTTTCTCAATTCTTAATGCAATTGGACCAAACCACCACCAAAATAAATCTATCAAACCATAATAGCCTTATGTCCATACAGAGTGTACCCTATCCATACCATGCGAGTTAGCAGCAATGTTACATAGAAAATAAGAGAAAATATAGTTCTTTTTATTCAATCTTCTTCCAAACTAAACAATCGACCTTTCCTCAACCAATAGAGGAATATTTAATAATTTCTAACCTCCTCCCAATTTCCCTCAATTGTATTTTGAATTAGAGGGTTGTTGGAGGACTTAAAAACTCCATTTTAACCCCAAGTTGCCTAGTTAAGAGAACTTAGCACTACACGACTCAAAATTGAATTCCTTAAAAAAGAAAAAGATGTTTAAGACACATTAAAACCTACCAAATAATCAAGGTAACTCCCCTCTATTACTTGGTTGCATCATGGCACCTTGATTCTTTATTTGGCCTAGATGCACCAAGTTTACAAGGTGAGGAGGAGACCCATTACAATCAACAAAATTCATCACCAACCTTGAAATCCTATTAAAAATCATTGAAAATGGTCCTTAGGACCTTATTAAATCACAAAAAAATTGACAAACAAAATAAAATCCAATCAAGTCCTCATAGAGGCATGAAGACCCCAAGGTTCCCTTGCACCATGCACTCATTGTGGAAGAGATCTCAAGTACCACCTGAGATTAGTTGCTACAGAGTAGTTCCATGTTTTTTGATGTCTTCTTCACTCATCTGAGTTGCATCTTCAGGTGGAATACCCTGAAACTTAACCAAATATTCATTATATACCTTCTTTCTTGTCCTTTTCACCTCTTTGGTGTCTAGAATGGCTTCAAGTTTCAAAGGTTCAGATGGTGAAAGGTCCTGCACCCAATCTTCAACAACTTCAAGACTTGCACCTGCATCCAAAGATCCCTTAAAGGGGTACAAGTCAGCAACATTAAAAATGGGGGAGATAGCCACTCCAGGAGGGAGTGCTATCTCATAGGAATTTTTCCCAAACTTGTGAATGATCTTGCAAGGCCTATTTTATTCATTTGTACTTTTGTGTATTTTCCCTTAGGTGGCCTCTCCATCTTCAAGTATGCAAAAACCAAATCTCCCACCTTATATTGAATATTCCTTCTTTTCAAATCTTCCCTCTCTTTGTATTGATCCACACTCTTCTTGATATTTTCCTTCACTTTATCATGAATAGATTTCATGGCTATGGAAAAATCCTCTCCTTCTATACTACTTTTCTCCATTCCTTTCAGATCTCTTAACTCAAAGATCCCCCTTGGATTCATCCCATACACTACTTCAAAGGGACTTTTACCTATGCTTCTATTGATAGAATCATTATAAGCATACTCTACTTGAGGTAACACCAAGTACCACTGAACACCATGTTCATTTTTCAAACACCTTAAGAGATTACCAAGTGATTTTTTTACCACTTCTATTTGTCCATCCGTTTGAGGATGGTAGGAAAAACTATACTACAAATTAGTCCCCAAATTTTTCCATAAGGTCATCCAAAAATGACCTATGAACTTGGAGTCCCTATCAAATACAATGCTCATAGGAATTCCATGCATTCTCACAAGCTCCCTAAAAAAAATACCTACAATGTTAGAAGCATCACTAGTGCATCTAAAAGGAATAAAATGGGCCATTTTGTTGAATCTATCAACTACTACAAAGACACTATCAACTCCCCTTTGTGTCTTAGGCAATCCTAAGACAAAATACATACTTATGCTCTGCCAAGGTCTATTTGGGATTGGTAGAGGTTGATAAAGACCATCATTTGAAGTAGTCCCCTTCGCTCTTTGACATATGGTGCAATTTTCCACAAACCTTCTCACATTCACCTGCATATTGGGCCAAAATTAGAATCTCCTAACTTGCTCCAAAGTTTTATCAAGTCCAAAATTCCCTCCAAGACTCCCACTATGCTTTTCTTTTATTATGTTCTCCCTCATATAGCACTTGGGTATGCACAATTGAGCCCCTTTAAACAATAGTCCATCTTGCAACACATAATCAGAATAATCACTATGAAAAGCATCAAAAATTTGAGAGCACACATCAAAAGAAGCCTTGAAATCTTCATCCTCCTGGTACATACCTTTAAGAGCTTCTATACCCACACTTTGTAATTGAACTTATTGAACCATCATGACCCTTCTACTAAGGCCATCTGCAACTTTATTTGCTTGTCCTTTCTTGTGCTTTATGGAGAATGTATATGCTTCTAGGTATTCAAACCACTTCATGTGCCCTTGGTTCAATTTTTCCTGCCCATTCAAGAAACTATGTGCATGGTTGTCAGTAAATACTATAAATTCCTTTGGTAACAAGTAGTGCCTTCATTTCTTTAAAGCTTGGACCATAGCATACAATTCAAGATCATATGAGGATTATTTTCTCTTAGCCTCATTTAACTTTTCACTAAATAATGTAACTGGTCTACCCTCTTGACTCAAAATAGCACATATTTCTTGACCACTTTCGTCACACTCAATAGTAAAAACTTTATTAAAATTGAGGAGAGCAAGGATAGGTTGTTGTGATACCTTTCTTTTCAAGTATTCAAACCTTTCATTTGCTTCATTGGTCCATTGAAAATTACTCTTCTTCTATCCTTTGATTATATCTATGATGGGTGCACAAATGTGGTTGAAACTCTTGATGAATTTCCTATAGAAGCTTGCTAGGCCATGAAATCTCCTCACATCACCCACTGATTTAGGTGTTGGCAAATTAAGAATAGCTTCCACCTTTGATGGATCCATTTTCAAACTACCCTTTGAGATGACAAACCCAAGGTATACCAATTCTTCTTTCATAAACTCACACTTTTGAAAGTTGATTAGCAACTTCTCTTCATGCAAACTTCTCAACACTTGTATAAGATTCTCCAAATGCTCCTCCTTGGTCCTGCTAAAGACAAGAATGTCATCCAAATAAACCACAATAAATTTTCCAATAAAATGTTTCAATACCTCATTCATTAGCCTCATGAAGCTACTGGGAGCATTATACAAGACAAAGGGCATCACCATCCACTCATAAAGACCTTCATTGGTCTTGAATGTTTTTTTCCACTCATCCCCTTCATGAATCCTAATTTGGTGATACCCACTTTTCAAATCAATCTTTGAAAAGTAGTGAACTCCTACTAGGAAATCCATAAGATCCTCCATCTTTGGCATAGGAAACCTATATATGATGGTTATCCTATTTAGGGCCCTTGAATCAGTGCATAACCTCCATTTACCATCCTTTCTCAGAGCTAACACAGTTGGAACAACACAATGGCTTAAGCTCTCCCTCACTAGGCCCTTATCCAACAAATCTTGCACTTGTTTTGCTATCTCTTCATTTTGGGTTGGTGTCATCTTGTAGGCAGCCTTATTAGGAAATTTAGCTCCTAGTATCAGGTCAATATGGTGATTGATATCTCTAACTAGAGGCAGGGAACTAGGTAATCTATCCACCACAATCTCCTTGTACTTTTCCAACAAGGTTTGGACTTCACTAGGTATAGGCTCTTCTTTGTTTGAGGACAAAACATAAGTGCATTTTGGCTTAAAAACCAAGGAAAACCCTAGACCTCCCTCTTCTTTTAAGGTCTTCAAAAACTCCTCTCCTACCACCATGGTGCTAGATCCAAGTTTTTTATCTATACCCTCATCCAGTAAGGGACTCATAGTGAAAGAATGTCCATCTTTTGTTATCATGTAGGTGTTTTTCTGCCCATCATGTTGGGCTTTCCTATTATACTACCATGGGAAACTTAAGAGTAGGTGGCAAGCATCCATGTAAATAACATCATACAAAATTTTATCCCTATACTCCCCAATTTGGAATTCTACCTAACATTGCTCACTGACAAGCACCTGTTGACCTTTGTTCAACAAGGACACCCTAAATGGTGTGGGATGAGGAGTCTTTTATCAATTTAAATTTTTCAACCATCTCTAAGGCTTCTAAATTATTAGTAGAGTGTGAGTCTACAATTACCTTGTATACCTTCCCATGAGATTTTCATGTAGTCCTAAACAAGGACTTTCTTTGTGGTGGCTCCTTAGCATTTGGTACCTTGAGAAGTGTTCTCCTCATCATCAATCTCTCTCCAAATTCAGGATCAGCAAGTCTAGAAGCTAAAGTTACACTTTGATCATCCTCCTCTTGCACCAATTGGTTCCTCTTATCCCCACTATGAGAGGTCAAAGCTTACTTCTCAAGGCATTTGAAGGTCGAGTGTCCAAATTGGTTACAAGAGTAACATCTTCCAAAAAATGAATTGGAACCTCTTCCATTAAACCTGCCCCTTCCATTAGACCTCCTACCTTTGAATCCTCCTCTTAACTCTTGAATTTTTTCATATTTTCCACTTGACTCCCCTTGTTGTCTTTGTGATTAGTTTCTACCACCAAAATTGCCTCTTCCCTTGGATTTTTTGCCTCTACCTCTTCCTTGTTGATCCTGCTTTCTTTTCAACTTCTCCTCTACCTTACATGCTACGTGGAAGAATTCTTCCATTGTCTTAGGAGTCACTAGACTCATCTCATCTTGTATTGCATACCTTAGGCCATTCAAATATTTTTCCACCTTCTCCTTGTCATTCTCTACATGGCCACACCTCATACTAAGTTTGTGAAACTCCTTAGTATAGGTTGCCACATCCATATCCTTTTTTTTTAGTCTTTGTAGCCACCTAAACACTTGAACTTCATGATTTTTAGGAAGAAATTGTACCTTCAATCTGCTCACCATTTTTTCCCAAGAGGTAATCATGTTCTTACCATCTTTCACTCTTTCTCCTTGGTAGTGGTTCTACCAAATCAAAGCAACCCCATTCAATTTAGTCTTTACAAATTTAACCTTCTTATCTTCTAACATCTCCTTGTATTCAAAGTATTTGTTCAAGGCATCCACCCATTCTAGTAGTGCCTCAGCATTCATCTTTCCCTGTACATTCAAATGTCCATCTTCAATTTAGTGGCTCCTACTTTTATGGTCTTCAAGACTCCAAGGAGCCTTCTCTCTTCAGGAGGTATCTCTTCTTCTGGATGGCCTTCATCTCCACCCTCTACCTCCTCTTCTGAGGTGCTCTCTTCCTCAACATTCCCCTTCCCTCCAAGGCCTCTATTCTATCTCTTAAGGCATTCATCTCCCTTGCAATTGCAGTCCCACCTTTTGGAGGCATATTCCTTTACTCACCACAACCCCCAATTTCTCTTCACAACTTTCCTAATCAAAACTTGGATCTGATACCACTCTAATGCAAAGTGAGAAGGGGAAGACCTAATCTTGGAGTCAAACAATCCTTTTATCACAGCTCTCTCAAATACTCTTTAAGTGGAACCTTCAATTCCACTTCTCAATCAAGGAGACAACCTACCCTTCAACAAGGATACTCAAAGCTAGAAATGACATATTGACTCTATAAGCTTTGAGACCTTCTTTTCATGAATAAACCTAACACAAAACCCAAACCTTCAACCAAAATCTTTCATTTTTCCATCGCTTCCAAGACAAACTTAAGGGCTACTTGTAATCTTCCAATATAGGACAATCATGACAACCTTCCTCTCAAATAGGTAATCTAACAAGTAGACACTATCCAAGGTTTGGAAATATGATCAACAATGTTCCCATGTCTGATCAACACCCAACAATAGGGCTTTATGCTTCAAGAACACCCAAATACCCTCCAACACAATGTTAGGCCTATCTTCCTTATAGCCCTATCTACTAGGATAATCAACAAAAAAACTCTATTAAAACAAGAACCATACATGTGGAATTGGATTTGGACTCCTTAAACAAACTTTCTCAAACCCTCAAAGCCTCAAGGTATGACAATCAATAGAACAAGCACAAAGCATCAACCTTACAATGCCACAAGGAGGCCTAATTGGTTGCTCAGAGCAAGAACCAGACTATCTAGGCACACCCCGACTCCCCTAAGCCATGAATATGGTTCTTACAACATAAAATCATGCATTTCATCCCCTTTTTGACATTCTCCTAAACAACTTTCACTCACAAATCAACAAACTCATATTTTGCACCACAATTAGCCTTGTCACATGAGGATGCCAAACCTAGGGTATCCACAAAGTCACTCTAAACCCTCTTCCATTCTCCAAAACTTCCAAAAACATAAAATACATGTTGAACTCTTCCATTCCACCAAAAATTAGGCCTTGATCATGAAGGAATGGTGTGTTGTGAGCATCTTTGTGACCAAACCTTGATTTTTGAGGGTTTCTGACCACTTTCAGAAGAATGAGGATAACTTCCTCAATTCTTCATGGAATTGGAACAAACCACTACCAAAATAAATCTATCTCACTCCTTATTGAACCATAATAGCCTTTTTTTGGTACAAAGTATACCATGTTCATACCACGCGAGTTAGCAACAATGTTACACAAAAAAATAGAGAAAATATAGTTCTTTTTATTCAATCTTCTTCCAAACTGAATGATCAACCTTGCCTCAACCAAGAGAGGCCTATTTAATCATTTCCAACCTCCTCCAAACATCCCTCAACTATATTTTGAATTAGAGGGTCATTGGAGGACTTACAAACTCCATTTTAACCCCAAGTTTCCTAGTTAAGAAGACTTAACACTACACACTTCAAACCTAACTTCCTTACAAAAGAAAAATATGTTTAAGACACATTAACACCTACCAAATCATCAAGGTAACTCCCCTCTATTACTTGGTTTCATCATGGCACCTTGATTCTTTATTTGGCATAGATGCACCAAGTTTACAAGGTGAGGAGACCCATTACAATCAACAAAACTCATCACCAACCTTGAAATTCTATTACAAATCATTGAAAATGGTCCTTAGGACCTTATTACATCACAAAAAACTTGAAAAAAAAACAAAATCCAACCAAGATCTCATAGAGGCATGAAGACCCCAAGGTGGCCTTGTATTATCTTGTCCTCTATCATCTTTTCTATAACCTTCATTCTGATAACCACCATGTCCTCCTCTTCGGTAAGAGTTTCCATCATCTCTATGGTATGAATTCTCATTCTTATTGACTTTCTTATCTTTGTTCTGATCTGGAAAAGATCCTCTTCCTCCTCTAGTAAAAATTCTTCCTCTTTTAAATCTTCCACCTCTTCCTCTTTATCTCTACTCATGTCTTTTATTCAACTTCTCTTCTACTTTTGAGGGCACATTGATATGCCTCCTCCACACTCAACAACTTGATCAAACTAATCTCATCTTGTATATATATCCTCAAACCATTCACATATTTGACTTATTCAACCTCATCCTCTAAATTTCTTGATCTAATATTCAACTTGTAGAACTCCTTAATATACTCTATCACACTTGACACCTACTTCAAATTTTTCAACTTTTAGAACAAACTGATCTAATAGTCTATAGCCATAAAATTTGTCTTCAACTTGTTCACCATCTAATCCCATGATCTTATCTTCTTATTTCCTCTTTTTTTCATATCTATCTGCAAATGTTCCCACCAAAGGGATGCATGTCCTCTCAACTTTGTACAATCAAATTTATCCTTCTTTTCTTCAGTGGTACCTTCAAAATCAAAATACTTTTCCATCTCTATTATCCAATCTAGCAATTCATCTGGATCCAACTTACCATTATAATCTGATGGATTAAAGTGTGTTTTGGTATTTTCTCTAATTAAGGCTCTTATGAACCTCTCTTCTCCCTGATCTAGGCCAAGTTGATCTTCTCTTCCCCTTTCTTCCTATACTTCTACCTCTTCATCACTCACATCATCAATTGGTTGACCTCTCCTCTGGGCCATTTCAACTACATCTAATCTAGAAATAATTCCTCTCAACATCTCCATCATAGCTGGGTTTGCATTTCCACATGCTTCATTTCCTCTACCATTTATTCTTCCCACCATCTTTACACAAGTCCTTTGTAGCTATAGGTCATATCCTCAATCTATCACCCCACAAAAAATATTCAACAGGACTCCGCAAAATTTGGTGATCTCTCATGGAACAAATTTAGCTCTGATACCAATCTAGCATAGTCATGGTAGGAGGGCCCTCAAAGAGAATAATCTAGACCATGCAGAAAGAATCACGCAATAGAAGAAACACAGAATATGGAGGAAAATGTAAATTCAAACCTTCTTATTATCAAAAAATTCAATTACATATAGCCAACAACATCTAAGCTTATAGATTTGGTTCATAGGCCTAATATAACATGCTCAAAATACAACATTCCAATATGCTCCTATATGCGAGCTCAAATCTTATAGATCAGATCTAATATTCATCTAATTCTACTTCTTTCTTCCTCCTAATGACAAGTTACAATGATTTATATCATATCCAAAGATCTAGAATCATCCACGTCAGCCAAAGATCATTACAATCTCCAATGAAGAAAATGTAACATGTGCATGAATAGGTCAGCCTCAAATTTGAATTACTCTTTAGCAAGTGCATAAGATGAAGTGTGAACCAACAATTAAGGTTGGGGACACTCTTTAGCAGGTGCATAAGATGAAGTGTGGACCAACAGTTAAGGTTGGGGACACTCAATGATCACATTCTCTACACACACAGGATCAATTAATATCCCATTATTAGGCTTGTCATTGATTCTTCCCACTATGTAAAGAGGACCATCAAGTGCATGTCTAATTATGTCATTTTGTGAGAAAGCAATGTCAAGAGACATTTTGGTATGTCCCTTACAAGGTTGAACGTCAACAAATTTGACCATACTCATGTTATTATCTTTTGAATGAAAAATTTATGTTTGAATAATGCACTTGTTTTGACCAATTAATTTGAATGTAAACAATTCTAGAAAAATGAAACTCCAGAAACTAAAAATGAGATCTAAAATCAGTAAAATGTAAAGTAGACAAAGATAAATTAATTCCCAAAAATTCAAAAAATAACCTGTATAAGGATAGATTCGCTCTAGGGTGAATGGGTCCTTGCACAGGGGTTGACAAAAATAAATTATAAGTTTTTGAGTGATACTTAAGGTCTCATATTCAAGTTGCATACAGCTACTTTCAATTATAGATTTTCAGAAAATTATGATGAAATTCAAGTGCAATTTGATGACATACAGCAAGCAAAATGACAACTTTCTATATACAATTTTTTTTAATTTTCTTATATAAATGAATGAAAAACACTAATGTGCAGACTATTATGTGGAATGAATGCAATATGTATGTCAATTTTTGAAGTTTTAAACAACGCAAAATGTAACTTTAAAACCCTAAATGGAATGCAAACTAATGCAATTCTGAAAACCCTAAATGAGATGCAATACAAACTAATGCAAATCCTAGACTATGGTTTTGAAAGACAACCAAATCAAAAAGCATATAGTGTAAGAATTTCAGGTTCACCAAAATGAAATAAAGAAAAATAGGGATTTTTATGAAAATGAAATGGGGTTAAGTGCCAATATGGGAAGAATTAGGATGATGTATCTATCTTTCTTCTAATTTCATTAGGAAAAGAGATCTCCCAAAGGTAGGATTGACTTTCAACCAAAAGGTGAGTCAACCCTATTAGGGGATCTATTGTTTCCCTTATGAAAAAAAATAATAAATATGATTGAAATGCAATTTGGGGAGATAAAAATAAAATACCAAATAAACTCAATTATTCAATGTAAAACTTGAAATGTTGAAATAAAGGATAGCACAAACAACAATAGAAAGCTACAAACAGATCTGAGAAGGGTAAGGTGATATGTACCAGTCACCAAAAAGGGTTGCAAAGTGTCCTACTAGCTAGGATAGATTCACCCTAGGATGAATGGGTCTTTGAGTAGGGTTTCAAAAGATGATTTCATAGTCCTCTGATCTTGGATTTACACTCATGATTCCTCTAGATTTCACTATTGGAAAGTTAGAAAGAAATTTTGTAAATGAGTTTTTGTGGCATGACAACTTTGAGAACTTCACATAATTTCACTTTTGATCAATCTTCAATCCTTTTTCACCTACAAATCTGCGAACACAAAGAGAGGGAAAAAATGTTTTTTTTTTTTTGTGAATAGGGGTTTTCCTTGGTCAAACCTTGTTTTGGTAATTAAACCTTGATAATGAAAGATAATGATAAATGACAAGGATTGATGAATGAGAAAATCTGTCACAACTCACCAAACCCTTAATGGCTGCCCTTAGAGGACTGAAGTGTTGGAAGATCGGTGCCTTCACCCCTTGGTCAGTGTTGACCACATGATTTGTGACATGGTTTAACCACCTCTTGTGGATCTTATCAGACACTTGTAAATTGGGTATTGAAAGGTTGACCTTTTGGTGCAACAACAAGGCCAATAATTGGTTTTAGAGTCGGGTCATGGGTTTGAATCTTGTGGTCACACTAAGGAGATTTTTGGAAGTTCAGGGCTTCCACCCCTCGATCAGTTTTGACTGTGTGATTTGCAACATGGTTTAACCACCTCCTATGGATATTATCTGATGCTTATATTGGGTATTGAAAGTTTGACCTTTTGGTGAAACAATAAGGCCAACATGAAGTCTAACACATCTATCTAAGGATTGGATCTTGCATGAATTGGCTTGAAAGATATCTTTATTTGATTCTTGAATGATTGAAGCCTACATCAAAATGTTAGCTTCAAAACATTATATGAACACACATAAATTTGACATGATGATATGATCTTGATTTGCTGGTGTAGATGACTAATAAATCTACTAGATTCAATTCTCTTAACAATAACATTTTCTCTTGTGATCTCCTAATTATGCATGTTAAGTTTGAATTGATAAAATAACATTGTATTTATAGGTGCTCATCTATGTTGAAAGAATGAAGAAGGAACCCTTTGATGTGTTGTCATTGATCCCAACATTATTTGTTGATAGTTTTGTCTAATTCAATAAACAATTTTTGGCAACACCTTGATCCGATAATTTAGTCTAGATTTTCTCATGTGATAAGTTTGGCTTGTGTGATTATAGTATGCTATTTATGACTAATAAATACATCTATGATCAAGATTTCAGAAATTTTGGTTGATCAAGCTAAAAGTTACAAATGAAAAAAATTTGGCATATAGGTTTTTGGGTTATACAGTGCAAGATGGTATGATTCATCTAGTTTGCATTCCTCTGGTGTCTGGATTAAGACTCTACAATTTTGGGAGATGATTTACATGTTTTATTTCTACATACATTCTATAGGGTATGTGCTTCTATGATCATATGGTTGATCAATGTTTGTCAAATTTTCTTATTTTGTGATTAGGCCTAACTCCTAGCTGACCTAATACTTGAATTTGTGCAATGAAGATTAATATGCATTATGGATGTTAAGGGGATATGTTTTAGATCAATGCCAACCTAAATCAAGTGTTTCACATTTATTTAAGTGCAAAGATATTTTTGAATCAATTTTGGATCCAACAAAGCTATTTTGAATTAAAAAAGGGCTACATATAATTAGGCCAACCTAATTGATGTATGTAGATGTAATAGGGTATATATGTGGAACATTTTGAGTTGCATAAGGTGATGAGGATGTAATTTGATATGTGTGAGATTTGATATTGTGTGAACTTGTAAATTTATATGTGTAAGATCAATAAAAGGGCAGAATTATTGTGTATGTTGAGAAATGCTAAGAAAAGTAGTATTTTGTATCCAAAGCTTCATTGGAACTAAATTTATCACAGGGGAGGTGCATTTTACCTTAGTTCACACTTTGGATATGTAGCCACTCTTGTTTTGTATCTATTTTAGGATGTGAGCCTTATAAGGATAGTGAGTCCTGGTAGTGAGCCCCTATAATATCTTATAGTCAATTATAATATATTGTGAGCTAATCCTCACCATGGTTTTTTCCCTTTTTAGTTTTTCCACCTAAAAATCCCGAATTTCATGTGTTATGTGGTGTTATGATTTCTTTCATGTTTTCATTCATAACTATAGTTAGATATGTTTTGATTATTGGTTGGATTATGACTAAAGGGTTTAATAGAATACTAATTCATCCCCCCTCTCAGTATTTTGAATATTCAATAATTTTTATCAAAGCCTAGTTCATTTTGAAAAGCCTAATAGCTTGAGGAAGATCTTGGAGGTTGAACACATGGCTAATAAAAATTATTCTACTCCTCTAGAAGAGATTTTTGCAATCGAATATGAAGAAGATGACTGCATGCTTGAAAAAGAACTTAAAGGTGATCTTGAAGGTCTTGAAAAAGTTGAAAGTGAGAAAAAAAGTTTGAAGGAAAGCTCAGGAGAAGCAAATGAATGCATCAAAAAGCTGATTTAACAAATCAAGTTCTAAAAAATACATAGAGAAGCTAGTGAACAGTTGAAGGAAAACAAAGATATCATCGGACTAGAAGTGCAAGTGGAAGAAAATAAGAGAATTGATGATTGTCTAAATGCCACTATGCAAAGCAAGAATGATGAATGTACAAAGCTTGAACACAAAGTGGTAACCCTAAGATTAGATTTGGAGAAAGCAAGAGCTAATGAGGATAAATTTAAAACAAGTACTACAATGCTTGATGAATTGATTGCAATTCAGAAACCCTCTAAGGATTAAGGTGGTTTGGGACTTGAAGAAGGACAAGGTTCAAAGACAAATCATACACCTAACAAGGTTGAAAATCAGAAGAAGACTCAAGGCAATGGTAGGAAATTCAAGAATCAAAGAAGCAATATTGCAAGACCTATCAGAGAACCAAATGCTCAAAGGTACCTATATTTTAATGGTATTTTTCTTTCATGCAATAAATTTGGACATAAGGCTATAGAATGTTGAAGTAGAATGAAAAGGAATGTTGGATCCTTATCTAGACAATGTTTTACATGCAAGAAATTTGGACATGTGGCAACGGAAAAATTATCCCTTTTCCTTTCTTAATTTGGGATGTTTACTGTTAAAATGAACTTAATATCACCTTGATCTAGTGTTGTAATGTGTTTTGCACATTCACATTAGGTCTTGGAACCTTTTTAAGCTAAATAAACCTGACTGTTCCTTAATTTAGTGTTCTAAAGTGTATTTATTTATACCTTCACATTAAATTTAGGAGGTTTATAAACTAAATGGACCCAATCTAGTGTTGTAATGTATTTTACACATTCACATGCAATTTAGGGCCCTTTTAAGGTAAATAGACCTAATTTTTCCTTAATTTAATGTTGTAAAATGTATTTATTTACACTTTCACATTGAATTTTGGGTACTCTTGCATTTATAACCTTTATATCATCATTAATAGGCCCCTAAGACCCCATATTATGTATCCCAAGACATATTTTAACTAAAATCTCGACGTAGACCTCATATAAACTTAATGTCTTGACTCCTTAACATTCTCTCTCTTCAAATAGGCCATATGGGACCCATACACTACCTTGGGAATATGATTCCCATCCAAGTGGGACCCATTTCCATAGGTGGTGTATGAGTCCCATTTGGCCTATTTGTAAGGTTTTGAGTGGGAAAATCTAGGTTTTAAGTTCAAATTTCATGAATATCGGCCTATGGGATCTAATGCATGGGGTATTAGATGGATTTCCTATATAAATGACCTTTAAAATCATTATTTCATTAAGAATACATGATATCAAGTCAAGAAAGAAAGAGTTAAACATTCCAAGACTTCACAAGAGTGTTAAGATATTTTACAAGATCATTTCTAAGGCATTCAAGAGCAGATTTCTTCATCAATTATTGCAGCAATTAAAGATCCATTATTATGACAAGATTATCAAGCATCAATCATGTTGTTGAGCTAGTTTTGTGATGTAGTATTGAATATCCAAGATCAAGCATTGCTTTACACCTATTGTCAAGATCAATATCTACATCCTTCATGGACACTTCATGTTGAATTGCAGATTTACAAGACATCATCCAAGGTATCATTGTCCATGATTCATGTTCTTTGTTTCATTTTTCATTCCTTCATTTCATTATCTCATTATTTGATTTAATTACCTACAAGGGGTTTAACCAAGGCAAACCCCTATTCCCTAACAATCAACATTTTTTTCTCCCTCTCTTTGTGTGATTATAGATCTAGGTGCTTTGAAGACTTGAAGCTCCTTTGAAGATTAGGTTGAAAGGTTGGATAAATTCATCAAGTTATCAAAAGGTTGTCAACTTCACAAAAATTCACCTACATGTCTGAAATCAATAGTTTCAGATCGGGAAATTAGGTCAAGGAGAAAGAGCAGAGATTGAAGAGAAAAATAAAACCATAATTCTCTAAAAAATAAAAATGGGATTGATACGTAGAAGTGGTGTATGAGTCCCACTATAGGAATTTTTTAAGATTTTTATAGATCTGGAATCTACAATGCTAGAAACCAGTTTTAGACCAAAAACCCTGATTTGGGACTGATATGCTAGAAGTGGTGTATGAGTCATAGTGTACTCAAAATAACACTTTTTCAACAATTTAGAGTTGTTTCCAGGTCTTCACAAATTCCCAGGTGCACCATTCTAATTTCTTTCCCTTATTTTCTATTTTTCATGCATTTCTAGGTCATACATTCAAGTTTCATGCATGACTAGGTCTAAACATTAGATCTTGCATTCCATTTTTCTTTCCAATCCCTACCCTCATTAGATTACAATTAGACCTTAGGGCATCCCTATTGTAAGATCTTGTTCTTCTTTGCATTAAGATATCTAGGGTTTCCCTTCAATAAGATGATTATAAAGTAGGTTTTGATCTATGTTCTAAACCACACAAAAGCATACCCCCATTTTCAATTGTTTTAGGACATAGAGCTACTGAGTGCAGAAGTCAAATGATGAATAGATTTAATACTTGTAGAATGTTTCAATATTTCAATGGCTACTATTATACATGCAATATATTTGGACATAAGGCTAACTAGTGCAAATCAAGAATGAATAGAAGTCGGTTTGGTAGGAAAAATGTTGTATGCTACAATTGTAACAAACATGGACACATTTCAAGACTATGCAAAAGCAAGAATGGAAGGAAGACTAATCTAGAATAGAGGAATAAACTAGTGAAGAAATTTTATCCTATTGAATATGGATAATATTTAGAAGAAAAAAGAGGAACCTAAGAAAAAGGATGAATCAAATGCATCTATACCTCCATCTAGTGTAGATAATTCTTCTAAAAAACTAAGCACATGCCAAGGCTTAGGGGGAGAAGTAACAAAAAATATAACAACACCCTAGAAATATGAGGTGTCAAGCAGTGACATGAAGATATATGGTGTAATATGGTATAGTTAAGCTTCTAGAAAATATTTTGGTAGAAAATATGCAAAACTGAAGAATTGCAAAGCAATTTAGAGTTTATAATGTTTCAATGAAGTTTTTACCAAAATTTTGGGGATTTGAAGCATTAATGCAAAATTAGGGTAGATCGGTAAGGTATAAAGTGAAATCCTTAGTCGTTTCTAATCACTTTTGCACATTTGAAAGAGAGAAAAGTGAATTGAAGGAGAATTGAAGGTGATTCAAAGTAAATTGGTTCAAACCCTAGTTCTTTTTTAGCATGAGAAAGGTATTTACAACTATCTGTGCTTTGTGGGTTTGTATTAGAAGTTATTTTACAAGAATTTGAGATAAAATTTAGGGAAAAATGGCTACATCAACCATAGTTGAGATCATAGAAAGACCTAAACCAAATTTTAAGATGTTTTCAAGGAAATTTTTTGATAATGACCCCGATGGCGCATTTTCAAAGATCCCAATTAAGGTTTTACCCACTAAGATGATAAGACCTATATACATTGCAAATTGGAAGAGTATGATCACCAATTACTTAAGAATCAATGGTCTAATGAGCTAGCTAGAGATGATTTTTTAGTAAAACCAAAGTATGTGAACCTAGTGCAAAATAAGGTAGACATTTGGAATCGGTGCCCTAACTTTAGCAGTGATTTGGATGCAAAGTATGTGAGGGTATTCCAGAGTAGAATACATGACAAATTCATGTGGACTGATATGCTTGGATTAATCTCTAAGGATGTAATTAAGGTTGTGACTGGATTATGTTATATCAAACATGTATCATTGTTGAAGTCAGTAAAGAATGATGTGGTTATGTAGCTAATTGGTGCCACACTTGATGGGAGAGCTTTAACAACCAAACCAATCACCAATAATGTAGTGAAATATGCATCTATCATGATTGACCACAAAATCTACTTCCAAAACAGAGAGAACTCAGTATCTACAATTGTAATATATGTTGCTCATGACATGGTAGTAAATGGGAAATATTATGATTTGTGTGAGTTTCTTTGGCAGCAACTTCTAGAGAACTTGCATCAAACCAAAACAAAGTGTAGACACATAAAATGCCCTAGGCCTACAAACTCTATTTTCACCATTTTCCTCCTAGCATAATTAAAATGTTTAATTATGTCCTTTGGTCCACTTTCAACTATTAATTAAATAATTCATAATTATTTAATTAATTCATGTCTTTTATTCCTCTTGATTATTTAAATAAATAAATTTTATTTATTTATTTAAATTTGTCACTAATTCTCTAATGTCTTTCCATAATTAAATAAATTATTAACTTTATTTAATTATCTTTGTCCATTAATTCTTCTTGATTATTTAAACAAATAAATTCTACTTATTTATTTAAATACATCAATAATTTCTAATGTATTCTCATAATTTAATAAATTCTTTAATTTATTTAATTATTATCCACCTTGGCATTTTCCCCATTTTAAATAAAGACATTTATTTTAAATTGTCTCACTTTCTAATTTTCCCTCTTTTAGTAAATAATTCAAATTAATTATTTATTGTCACATGAACCCACCTTTTTGAATTAAATTAATTTTTTATTCAAAATAGTATTTTCCTCCATAAATCAAGTAATTTCTAATATTATTTTATTTTCCAACTCCCTCTTTTTATGTGCCAATCTTATCTCCTTGTCGCATGCATTGTCAACCCTTGATTTGATTTTCTCAAATAAAATCTTGTCCACTCATTTTAAATTCACCCTAATGTTTCCCTAACCCTAATTGTGGGTTGACATATTGAATCTTGTCCATTGATTCTAGGGAATTTTTCAACTTTTAATCTTGGTCATTCATCCAAATTTGCATTTTCTATAAAATGGCAATTTTGCTCTCATTTTGTTATCTCATGCAATCTTATTTTAGGCACCCTTGACATCTTGGCATTTTGGTATATCGTCATTTTGGCATTTTAGCATACTTTAGTCTTTTCTTACTAGTTGCATAGTTGCATAGTGTTGAATTTTGTCATCAAATCCTTCAACATTTGCTTTGGTTTTGGCATAGTCATAGGTTGCGCACATAAAATATGAGGGAAAACTATATATTGCAGCAAATAGAGGTGTAATGGAGGTCAATCATGGAGTTTGAAGACATAAGGTGATATCTCTCTTTGTTTTCATGTTATTTTCTCCTATGTGCTTCATTATCTACTTTGGGTTTGTTTATTTATGCTCTAATCAACTAACCTATATTTTTCCCATAGTTACATTGGTGAACCCAATGCCAAAATCATGTTTTTTGCAAATTTATGTATGGAATTTTGTGTTTTTGCAGGTATAGGTATGGAATGTTGCATTTACAGTTTTTTGAGCCACAAGCGTTCTATCACAACACATTTTCTTTGTAGATTGATGCATCCACCATCCCGAGATGCATTCAACTGACAAAAATATACTTTTGCTCAGATTTGATGCATTAGCCATCCTTAACGATGCATTTGCAAAATGAGACTCATTTGTTTTGCATAATGACACATTCACCTATCAAATTCTAGTATACAGATCCAAGAGGCATTTGTTGTGTAGAATGACGTATTTGCTCTACTACGACACATTCATCTAGTAAATTTTTGTTTTTTGATTTTTTTCAAAATTTTCCAAATTTCTTATTTCAAGTTAATAGTTTAGAGGTTTTTTTGGTTACTAATTTTTTTGCAACATGTGTCTTTGAATTTTTCGTGGGTCCAAAGCATCTTTTTAGACTACTAACAAGTGGTTTTGTAGGTTCAAATGTCCAATCATGTTATTTTGAGACCTCTTGTGTTTGTTTTAGATTAGAAAGCACTTCCATTGGTGCTTTAAAAAGAACATTTTCTTGTCTCACTAAGATTTAATTAGGAGGTTAAAGAACTTTACTTGATTTTACTTGAAGGTGGTAGGTGATTATGCTCTCACCTTGTGCAAACTAGGTGATTAGAAAACCAAACCCATTTATTTTATGTTTTTGAACCTTAGAGGGGCCTGCCTCAAAAAAGGGAACAACTTCAACCAATTTTTTGCTCGAGCCAGTTTATAAAAGGATGACTCTAAATTGTCAAGTTCTCATAGTATGTAGGCCTTAGCCATGTAGTTCCTTTCAACAATGGGTACCTACCTTTTCTTTTAAAGGTATAAGAGCCCCTAGTATATTGGTTAAATCCATAAGTGGCTTGCTATATGCTCGGGAGGTTTTGTGTCCCTGATTATTCACTAGAACCCTTTTGTGTAGTGGCCAAAATCCCATCTATTTTCTAGTGTAGCAACGGTCGTTGTGAAGGCATCCACATTCTCGTAGTTCTTAGTAGAAATGATTAGCTTTCCATGGGAGTTTTATGGGGCTTGAAAGCTTGGTTGACCTAAGAAGTGAGTGCACTATAAGGGGGAGCCCGTGTGGATAAGCTTTTGGATTCATCCGCTAAGAATAAGTGTAGCTGGGTAAAGCCACATGGAATCTAGCAAATATAGTTCTTGCCTAACCTAGGGTTGCACTTGTCTTCTTTGTGCATGTTTTCAAAATATTGTGTTTACCAAGTGTTTTCTAAGACATTAAATAAACAAACACCATTTTACAGACCTAGAAACAATCATTCAACTTCAAAAAATTCCAAATTTTGGCCAAAAATTGCAAACAAACTAGACTTATTTTTCATGCAATGCATTTGCTACAATTCATTCACTATTTTTCACTGCATTTGAAACTTTCCACAATGCACTCGCTCTAATAAGTTGCATTCATCACTCTATGCAATGCATTTTCCTGTCCTGCATCGCATTTGCTTAATATAATGCCACAATTGTTTTACTGAGCCACATCTCCTATCTATACAACCACATTCACTAAAACTAAGACACATCTGCTAAACTGAAATTCATCTATGACCTAAAATGATGCATTTTCCTAGAAAAAACAAAAACACTGTCATAGTTCAAAACCCAAGTCCAAACATTTTCCATTTGTTGTCAAACATCTTTTTCTAGCAGTCTCTGTCAAAAACCAAAAAGAAAATTTCTCAAATCTTCCATTTCTTCCACACTTTAGTTTTCATTTTACCATAGGCTCATTCTTGCAAATTTTAATTTCATCCTTAGACTTCATTATCCTCATTTTTGGTCATAAACTAGTCTTTAGCTCCTCATTTCATTTGTAGATTTTGGATTAGGAAACCTTACCATAATTTGCAAAATCATTTCCTTCAAGAGTAGGTTTTCATTGGACTTATTCATCATTATTTATTTTAGTCATTGTCCTTTTTGTGAGAATTTCCAACTCATAAGTCTAGTTAGGAAACCTCACTTAGTCATCTTGTCATCATCATTTAGTCCTTCAAACAAGTCCTTTGATGATCCAAAATTGAGACATAGACCTAGCATTTGGTGGTTGAGTAAACCTTTTCCAAAATAAGTCTATCATCATTTAAACCTTTGCATTTGCATACCTTAGTCCTCATTTTGCATCCCTTATTCCAAAAATACAAAAAAATAGTGTCATAGCTTTTCATCTTAGTCTTCATTGTCCTTTTGCATTAGTCATTCCCTTTAAACAACATTCTCATATTGCATTCCTTATTACCAAAAGCCAAAAAACATAGTTTTCATTTGAATTCCTTATTTAAAAATCCCAAAAACATACTATCATCATCTAGTTGTCATTTTCATTCCTTATCCTAATTTGAGCAATCCCTTATATGGTTGAGACTAGGCTTCAAATAACAAGAAGACAAATGGATAATTTTGGACAAGACACCAACAATTACATCTTTTCCAATTACATGAATCAAAACATGAACCAAGACACATCCTTTATCAATCCTTCCAGCGACATGAACATGCCATCTTCTTTGTGCAACCCCTTCCAACCATTCATACAAAGGGACCAACATAGACAAGTATATGCAAAAGACTTAGAAGCCGCAACGCAAAATCCTAACATAGCCTCCTTCATGGAAAATTTAGTCTTACATGACCCGCAAAGATATCTAGCCATTCTCTTGGACCAAGGGAATAAATTACCACATGGCCTTAACATTGACACTTTGAGACCAGCTTCTCCTTATCACAATACCAACAATAACAATGCAAATAATGCCTCCAACAATAGTCAACCCCAAAATAATGTGAACAATGCCTTTGTTGGAGCCACCTCACAAATTGCCACAAGCACTATCAATGCTAATTCTAAAGACACATCCAACCAAAACACAATTAATGCAACATCCATTGGAAGGATACCAACCATGTCACAAGCCATGTCAGAATCAATGCCTACAATGTCAACAACATCCTCACAGTCAATTGGAGCTACCTTTGGATCCTCATCAATGGGGACAAGCTCTTTGAACCCACTATCTAGAGCTTCATCTACTTCCATGGGAGCATCATCGTCAAATACTTTCATTGGGTCTTCATTCAATCCCTTTGGAGGAAGTAAACAATGTATTTTCATTTGAGGACCACAACCAAATGTCAACATGTCATCACAACTTAATACCAATACTTTCCAAGGTAAAAACACTAACATTCCCCTTGGACAATTCCACCAATTTGGACAAGTAAATCAGATGACATAGCATATGACTTCATTTGGACACCAAAATAGTCAAGGCCAACACATCCCGCAAATATCAACTAACATGGCTGGAGGACACATTCCCACATATGCATCACACATCCACACTCATTAACACATCCCTAATCAAAACTTTCAATAACAACATTCAAATCAAAACACATCATACATCTCATAGCAACACATCCCACAACAAAATCAAAACATCTCATCCCAACAACTTGGCACCCATGGGATACCCATCACTCCCATGTGTGATGAAACAAATAATCCCATAATTGACACTTTGACAACTCAAGTGGTAAACTTGCAACAAAAAATAGAGACCATGCAAATGTCCAATAAAAATCCACACACGTCATATGACCTATGTCCCTACCCTTTCGACACAAGTCTATGAATTCCACCATTCCCTCCTGGGTACATGGCACCAAACTTCACTAAATACAAAGGAAAAACAAAAACTATTGAACACATTCAAGAATTCACAACCAATTGTGTGGATATTGCCTATGAACATACATACACAATGAGACTCTTCCCTAAGAGTCATGCAGGCCCTACACTTGAATGGTTTTCTACTTTACAGAAGGGAAAAAAATCATGGGATGAATTTGCAGACAATTTGTGTGAAATTATGCTTACAACATTGATACGGATGTCTCCATCAACAATTTATGCACACTTACACAAGAAGAAGTTGGTGAGAATTTTATCCCATTCTTCCAAATTTGGAGAAGTTTAGCAAGTCATTTCCATGTTGACATACCTAAGAAAGAAAAATTTTACATGTTTGTCCAAACACTCCTAGGCCCATTGAAATATGGCTTGCAAATTCACTGCTACACAACCTTCACAAACTTAGTCGAAAAGGGTGTCCAACTTGAGAAGGCCCTTATTGCTAAAGGAGAACTAAAATATGGCCCTAAGAACACAAACAGAAACCCACATGTGGACAAGAATAAATATTGGGTCAAGAATAAACACATTACCAATGATGGCATTGTGGATGCTAAGGCAGTAAACACAACAGGTCTTGTACTTACTTTGAAAGGAGCTCAACCGCAAAACGCACCCTTGATCACACTGACACCTATTTTGAATGCTATCCAAAATAATCAAAACCAGAGGGAACCTTGTCAACCCAAATAATTTATGAAAAGTTGCACATATACCCCCTTGGGTGAACCAATCAAAGACATCCTTAAGAAGCTCCTTCAAAATGGTGTCATCACATTAGAAGACCTTAAGCCATATGGCCCATGATAGTTTAAGTCATCATGGTGGGATGACAATGCTTTCTATGATTACCACTATGCTACAAGGCATAAAACCTCCTCTTGTCAATAACTAAGAAATCTTGTACAAGACCTCATTGAAAATTGCACAATTGAACTAGGCGGACAACAATTTACATCAAATATAGACCATACTATTCACAAAAACCCACTATAGAACCATGGTTCGAATAATCCCTTAATGTTAGGTCCCAAGACAAATAATAATCATGCCAATTACACTCATACTGCCTTCGACTATTCTAGTGGACCCATTATTAATCACTTATGAGCTACTAATGAATATGTCAATACCATTACTGTCAAAAGAGCACCTGAATGTAATGTCACAACCCATGGTGGAAAAGTCACCATAGCTGGTCCCCCCCCTCGGCAGCCAAAAATTACAATACCCAGTTCATCTGCTAAGCAATCACAATTAGGTCCATCAACCAAGTAGCTGCAACCTAAGGGACAGTTTAACCTTATTGACCAATTAGGAAAAACACATGCTCAAATCTCTATACTTGAGTTATGCATTTCTCCCGCACATAAGGCCATACTTGACAAAACCCTGCAAGAGTCTTTTGTCCCTCATGACATTGATTTCAACCAGTTTGAAGCCATGGTGGGATATCTAACCACTCCCCATCATATAACATTTTCAAAGCAAGACTACTCGTCACCAAAGTCCAATCATAACAGCGCATTACACATTGAAGTCTTTATCCATAAGCATAAGGTTAGACGAGTTTTAGTAGATGGTAGAGTAGGACTAAGCATATGCTCCCTAATATTGGTTAAGGCTTTAGGCTTCTCTTATGCTTGTGTAGATGCTACAAAGAGCATTGTTATAAAGGCATATGATGATGAAGAATGTTCTCTCAAGGTGTTATGACTCTTCCCATCAAAGTGGGGTTGGTCATTGTAGATACAACTTGCCAGGTCCTGGATCTTGAACTACCCTATAATATCTTGTTTGGTTGACCTTAGATTCACACTTTAAAATTTGTTACATCCACTTAGTCTGAAATTTCCTTTTGATGGCACCAAAATCACTATATATGGAGACCCTGATCCCTTCTAGTATTGCACCAATTTAAGGGGTATTTCAAAACATCAAGTTCCCATCAACCACGAAGCTTTGACTTCCTCTTCTTCCAAATTTATTGACCCATCCACACTCACTAAACCCTCCATGACCCTATCCACTTCTTCGACGTACACCACTTCATCCACTTCCATCATCCCAAGTGTTGATCTGAGTGTCAAGATCTATGACCTAGGATATGGAGAATTTAAATTGAACATGGCATACTGCATCACCAAAATACACAAGTCTCCTAAGGCTTATGGTTGACCTTGTTTCAAAATGGAGACTAACAAAATTTTCAGAGTTCCTCTAATGTACATTTTTATAAAATGGGGTGAGATGAGCAAAGAAGACAATGAAGACCTATCAACTTGGATTTATAAAGACCTAGAAGATCCATCCCCATTACCAGTCTAGATATATGGCAAAGGCTATAACATAATGAGAGAGTGAATGAATTCGAAAGTGTCGAGACTATTGAAGACTCCCTTACTAAAACTGACTCACATGAATGGGAATTCGGCTCTCGAAGATCCTTAAGTGACTTTTTCCTTGATGAGTTGCTCCTAGAACCCAGTGAACCTACTGTCAAAGAGAGATTCTAGAAAAAATTTAAGATTGATCCAGCACAGACTAATGACAACCCTGAAATCCCAAAGAAAAGAGAAGATTGGGGTATGCTCTTTTTCCCAAGGAATAATGACAAGTCTGGATCATCTTTTGATCCCATTAAACCTCATCCGGACACACCTATCCTACCATCTGAACCTAATGACCATCATTTAGATTCATCATAATTACCACATGACATTGTTGACCATGATCCCAATCCCTTTGTCCCATACTTTGCTAATGAGTATGAAACAGGTGAAGGAGAATACAGGATAGAATCCGATTGGGAGTTGGATGATGAAAATTTTATCTTTACCCTCTCTAAATCTATCTATATGATTTCTACATCCTTCCCACTATTCACCAATACTAATTATGGTATCTCCCTAGTCTACCCACAACTTATCGACTAGGATCAACAAGGCACGCCAATTATGGACATATTTCAAAATGATGAAGCCATTGCAAAATTCATGGGACTATGTGAGGGCATGCCAAGTGGAGACCACAAAGTTGGATTTTCCATTGACCTAGATTGTGTAGCTTACTTTAGGGAGACTACTCTATCCTCTAGTTGCAAAATTAAAAATAAAAATTTAAAAAAATTGACACATCTTTAGGTGAAAATTGAAAGACACCTTCTAACGATAAAAAAGTAAAAATAAAGGATGTATCTGAAGGTGAAAACCTCTTTGAGGTGCCTAAGGATAGAGGACTATACTTTCTCCCTGTGACTCAAGAAAAATCGGTAATGCTCATAGAGGACACCATGGAAGTCAACATATCTACAAAAGAAGATCCCAAAATTTTCCTCTTTGCAGCATCCTTGACAGAAGAAGAGAAACCTGAATTTCATAAATTATTTTCAGAGCATCAAATTAACTTTGCATGGTCCTATTCCAATATGCCTAAGTTGGATCCAGAACTAGTCTTGCATCATTTTCCACTACTTCCAGATGCCAAGCCAATGAAACAGAAGCTGCAAAAGATGCACCCACAAATTTCCCTATTAGTCAAAGAAAAACTCAAGAAATTGCTAGATGTGGGATTCATACAGTCAATAGACTACACTGAATGGATTTCAAATCTAGTACTAGTCACAAAGTTGAATGGTCAAATATGCATCTGCACAAATTTTTAGAAACTGAATAAAGCATGTCCAAAAGATGACTTTTTGTTACCAAACATAGACATCATAGTTGATCTTATGGCAAGATACGAGATGTTGTCCCTCATGGATGGTTTCTCGGGTTATAATCGTATTTGTATTGCCCTTGAAGATCAGCAAAAAATAGCATTCACATGTCCTTGGGGTACATACTGCTAGAACATCATGCCTTTTGGTCACAAGAATGCAAGCGCCACTTATCAGAGAGCTATGACAACAATATTCCATGAAATGATGCACAAGTTAATGGAATATTATGTGGATGACCTTTTGGAAAAATCTTTGACACGAAAAAGATCACTTGAATGTGTTAGACAAAATATTCAAGAGATTGGAAGAATACAAAGTCCGCTTGAATCCCAAGAAATGTGTCTTTGGTGTAACTTCAAGGAAATTTTTGGGATACATAGTTTCTCGTAGAGGCATTAAAGTTGATCCTACCAAATTAAAATCCATACTAGACATGCCTCCTCAAAAAGGGATAAGTGAACTCACGACATTGCAAGGTAGTTTACAATCTATCTGATGCTTCATAGCACAACTAGCAGATAAGTGTCAACCATTTCACTATCTCCTATGCAAGGGTATCCCCTTTGTGTAGACTGATAGATGTCAAGAGGCCTTTCAACACATAAAATATTATCTATTTTCACCACCTATTCTAATTCCACCAATCAAAGGGAAACCTTTGATTTTATACATTTCTACAACAACTTACTGGGGCCATTACTAGCACAAAATGACCATGATGAGGAGGAAAGGTCCATATACTACATTAGTCGGGCACTAGTCGGCTATGAGCTAAACTACACATCCATTGAACATGATTGTCTATCAATTGTCTTTGTTGCTCAAAAATTAAGACATTACATGTTGAATCATAGGACACACTTGGTGGCCAAGATCGATCCCCTAAAATATCTCCTCAATCGCGCAGCATTGACAGACATTTGGCGAAATGGGTAATGATCTTGAGTGAGTATGACATTCAATATGTGGAACGAAAGGCCATAAAAGGACAAGTGATATCAGATCAATTGGAAGATGGACCTATACAAGGAGATCATACATTGGTAGTAGACTTTCCTGGTGAGCCCATATTTCATGCAAAACCTAAATTGCCTTGGAAACTTTACTTTGATGGGTCTCATACTAGTCATGGCTTAGGAGCAAGAATATTGTGTGTTACACCACAAGGATAATCCATTCTAAAGTCATTCTACATTGCTTTTCCATGTACAAATAATGTTATTGAATATGAGGCACTTGTCACAAGACTTATAATGGCCATACAATGTAAAATTAGGACACTTCTAGTCTTTGGATATTCTCAATTGGTCATCAATCAAGTCAACAATGATTGACACCAAGGATGAAAAATTAATGCCATATAAATGCATGGTTGATAGCTTCCACTCTTACTTCCACATGATTTCTTTTGAACAAGTTCTAAAGGCACAAAACAAGCCAGCAAATGCAATGGCTACAATTGGCTCTCTCCTAGACATTCCAAGTAATGTACCCCAATTTGATTTCTTGGTGGAACAACTTTTGGTCCCTGCATATGGCATTCTAGAATCAGAGATGGTTTGTGAGCTTTTTGGTCCTAACTCACCATGGTATCAAGACATTTATGACTATCTTCAGTCCCAGACCCCTCCCCCCAAGCTATCCAACAACCAATGAAAGTCCTTTATCTGTAAGGTCACCTAATACACCATCATCAATGACACCTTATACAGTTGTAGCTTTTATAATACCCTTCTTCAATGTCTTGACACTGACGAAGAACAAACAACCTTACGCGAGGTACATGTGGGTATATGCAGATCTCATTCAAGTGGTCCTACTTTATCCAAGAATATCATGAGACTTAGGTATTACTAGCCAATGATAGAAAAAAATGCACTTGATTTTGTTAGAATGTGTCACCAATGTTAGATACATAGTGATTTGATTCATGCACCAGCATAGGAACTTCAATTGATTACTTCTCCTTGGCCCTTCACACAATGGGGACTCAACCTCATGGGAAAAATCCACCCTACTTCTTCGAATGGCCACAAATTCATTATCACCACCACTGAGTATTTCACTAAGTGGATCGAAGCCATACCACTCACATACATAACTAGCAAACAAATTTCCAAATTCATCCTCAATTATATCATCTACAGGTATGGTGTCCCACAGTCCATCATCATAGACAACAAGCATCCTTTCAAATATCAAGATGTTTGTGAGTTATGCAAACACTTCCACATCCAACATCATTCCTCCACATTGTAATATTCGAAAGGAAACAGTCAAGCTAAGTCCACTAAGAAAATCATCAAAATTCTTAAGAAGATAGTCAATGATGTTGGTCATGACTAGCACATCCAACTTAACCCTGATTTGTGGGCTTATCGCACCAACATCCGCATGCCTACAAGAGCCACTCCTTTCAGCTTGGTATTTGGATCTGAAGCCATCTTTCCCATCAAAGTTTAAATTTCATCCTTAAGAGTCTCCATGAAGGGTATGATCAATGATGAGGAGTATAGACAATCACAACTGCATGAGCTGGAAATGTTAAACGAAAGAAGACATAATACCCTAAATCACCTACAGGCATATCAGAACCAGCTCTATCATAGTTACAACAAGAGAGTCATGGTAAAAAAAATTGGCATTGGTGACTTGGTCCTCATGCAAATTCCTAATAATCAGTTTGATAGAGAAAAACCTGGCAAGTTCGAACCAAATTGATTGGGTCCTTACATCATCATGTCCTCTTTTGGTTCTGAAGCATATCAGCTAGCCACTCCATATGGTGAAAATTTGACAGAGCCCATCAATAGCTTACATCTTTAAAATTTCTATGCATAGCATCAGATATTCTAGCCGAAAACCATAAAAATACAAAAAAAATGAAAAATATAAAAAATCATCACCCTGATGAAAACCTAGGAAACAGGAATCTTGGTGACACCAAAGAAAAAATGACAAAAATAGTAAAGAGAAATAATTCATCCAATAGTGAAAACCTGGTAAACAGACGCTTTGGATAAGTACCATGGTGAAAACCTGGCAAACAGGCTCCATGTGTAGTCAATCATTGCTCTACCATCTATTGTCACTCTATCTACCTTATTCCATAATAAACACCCACTTTTCTAACACCATCATGATACCCATCACAAAACCCTACCATTCCTTTCATGGCTAACAACGGTTGAAACCACGTCCTACATACTGTCCACCCATTACCCCAAGCACATCCTTTTTACATCCTTCAAACTTGTCCAGTCCTAGACCTGATTAGGGGAAATTTATTTTATCATCTGACTACAATGGGTATCGCACATGGTCCTTCCAATCAAAAAATGTCCTAAAAAAAAAAGAAAAAAAAAATTATAGTCATGAAAAAAGACCTAAAAATCATTAAAAAATCCTGAGAAAAGACTTAAAAATCATAAAATGTCTTAAAAAAACCTAAAAATTATAAAATATCTTGAAAAAAGACCTAAAAATCAAAAAATGTCCTAAAAAAAGACCTAAAAATCATAAAATGTCTTTAAAAAGGACCTAAAATCATAAAATGTCTTAAAAAAGACCTAAAAATCAAAAAAACGTCCTAAAGAAATCCAAAAAAATTAAAATATGACAAAAACTGATCCGTAAAGCAGAAGGGATCTATGACAAACATTGCTAAGTGATTATGAACAAAGGTGTAAAGACATCAACAATGGAGTAGCAGGAACATTACATAGAGAGAATTCAAAACATAGAACCAAGAGAGAGTAAAGAAGACATCGATTTGATTACGGAGTTCGCCACAAACGTGACTACGTCTCCGAGCCGAGCTCAACTGAGTGACCAATCTATTGAAATGTTCAAAAATGGCAGTACAATCTCCACTGGAGCCTCTTGCAACATTGCTTACAATATCTTGTAGCTCATCCACAAAGTCATACAAAAAGTCTCACTCACAAACCCCTCTCAAAAAGCTCTCACAGCTAGGGATAATAACCAAAGAGTAAGGAAACTGACTCTACCTAAAGGATCTACTACAATATTAGAACAACATTACATCCCAACTCAAATCTTCTCCTAATTTCCTCTAAGAATTCTCTCACAAAAGCCTCTCAAAGACCAAGAGAAAGGGATACACTGGAGAATGATCAACTGATGGATGATTTGGGAAGCCTCCTATCTCCTCCTTTTATACTTGAATTTTGCATATGGGGTTAAAAACCACCATAATAAATAAAATAACAAATTAACCCCCCTCCTTTGGCTTTTATAATTATAAGCCTTACAAAAAAACACTAACCCATTTATATAAAAACAATCACTCCCCCATTTAAAAATAAAAACATTAGACAACCCCTTAATAAAACATTTGGAATTTGTTTTTTAATCCCTTGTCTTATTATATTCATGAGCTATTTGAGTTTATGGGGTTGAGTTTAAAAATAAAATAACAATTTAGTGTTATTTTAGGAGGTTTTGTTTTTTTTTCACGAGTTAATTTCGTTGATTTTTAGGAGATTTGGATCCCACCAAATCCGATTGGGATCCCACAAAATCCGATGGATTTTTGTGAGATTAAATGAGCCTCCACACTTTATTTTCATAACTAAAGTATGGTATGTGAATTTTGTGAGATTTCTTTTCCACAACACCTGCAATTTCCACATCACCATCTAGTCAATTGCCATGTCACATGTTGATATCATCATTTTGACTAAAACTTTGACTTGCCATATCTCGCACATACGAGCTCCAATTTGCGCAAAACGAACACCATTGGAATTGTGACAATGAGAACTTCGTGATGACACTGAATTTGATCATTTTTTATGATGTAAAAATTTCATCCTTTTTCTCATCCCTAGGAGCTGAGTTGACCACCCTTTGACCAAAGTTTGACTGCACATAACTTGAGCAAACAAACTCCTTTTTTGCCCATTCAAGTTGCGTTGGATTTAGTATTTGAGCTCTACACCATGGCACTGCTTCTAGGAGAAATGGGAACACTTCAATTTTCAGGTTCTGAAGATCCACCTGGATCAAAAACACAAAAAATGGAGTCGCATCTCATCAAGTTAGTCATGTCAGTCACTCTTTGTCATTTGTTAAACTACATTGTCTCTACACATTTGCTACATAGGCAAGGCTCATCTTTGGGCCCCTAAGACATTAGGTTAGTCCTTTTTGGTTTGTCACAATAAAAATCATGACTCAATCTTTTTTTATTTTGACAAAGTCATTGGTCATGTCGAAATATAAGGTCTTTGAGTGTATGACATAGGCAAGGCCATCAATCGATGAGCCCCCGAGGCTGCACTAGGTCAGTCCATTAGGGTTCATGGCATTGCACTGGCACACACGTCAAAAGTCTTTAAGTAAAACAAATAATTCCAAGATAGTTGAACTTCTAAAACAAACTATGACAATCATTTAATCAACATGTCAATCACATTAGCATGTCAACATCGACACGTACTCAAATCCATCAACACAAGTCAACTCTGTCAACAAAAGTCAAATTTAGTCAACTTTAGTCAAACTCAATCAAAACCTGTCAAACTATCAACTCTTGGTTATTCTTCAAATGTGTCCTAAAGAATAGCCTCTATCATCTATGCCTTAGGATATGTCCTTCCTAGGCATCGTCACCGTCATCTATCATTTTGAGGGATCCTCTTGACATTTGAGGATCGATCCTCTCAACATTGACATTATTTAGGATGTGTCCTTGAATTTGGAAAACTTTGACATTTGACTCTTAGACATTGTCAAAACTTGACACCTAGCATCTCGACATCGTCAAAATTTGACACATGACATCTTGACACTATCAAAAACTTGACATCTCGACATTTAGACACCTAGCATCTTGACATTCAAAACACTTGACATTCAGACACACTTAGCAAACACTTGAAAAACATTATCTTGGAATTTTGTTTTCATCATGCTACTAGTTTCTCTGTGATGTCCTACCAACAAATTTTAGAGAAGCAACAATGTATCATGATGATTAGCTTGTCTTGTCATTTTCAAGCATTCATGTTGCTAGTTCCTCGAGGATGTCCTGGTAATAGGATTTAGAGGAGAAATGACATTTTGACTTCTCTTTTTTGTCTTCTTTATGCTTGTGGTTTATTGTGACAAAAATATTAGGGCAATTACACTCTTAGAATGAGCCATGATCATCCTTGTTTGCAACTACTTGTCTCATGTGGTGGTATGACCTTGCACACCATGATCTATGTCATATCATGGTTTTTTTTTGTCATTACAATAATCTACCCAATGATGATTAAGAGCAACAAATTATTAGTCCTATGGTAATATGTTGAAGGATTTGGTCTCCACGCTAACATTCATCTTCTTTTGTCTTGTCATCTCGTCTCATCTATCTCATGATGATATCCTATGACATACAAAAATATAAGTGCATACATCATCATATAGGCATTGCATTAGGTTTTGACACATTCACATAACATGTAAGTGCATACATCATCCATATCATTAAAACAGATATATGACATCACATATTGCATTATTTGTACATCACCATATAGTCATGCATCAACATATCTATGATCATAAACATGGCATCCATTATAATCATACATTATGCATCCATATAATCATCATCATAACATAACATAGTCATGGAATATAAACATAAATAACCATCATATCATCATGAAATATCATCATAAGTAGCTATTATAAATACATACATGGCATAGCATCATATGGTCATCATAACTACATCATAATCATCATCAGATAAGCATATATCATAAACATAATCAACACACAATGCATCATCACACAACATAAATCATATAAGTTTCATAAAAATTCCATCATATATAATCTCAAAAATCATGTCACGGGATAAGAGTCATGAGATATCCCAAAAATAGAGCTCGCAAGCTCAGTGGTCAAAATATAAAGTGTCATAACATGAATGTCTAAAACATAATATCAAGAGAATAATTTCAAGTATCCTAGGAAGTGCTCTCCTCATCCCCTCATGGAGAAGAGTGTTGTGACTGATGACCTGTGATTGGAACTGACATAACCTGTGAAGACACAAAAGCATGTGTTTGTAGGGTCGATGGAACTAGTACTGATGGCATCATCTCTACAGTGACATGAGGCTAGAGGCTAGGAGGCTATGGCAGCATGAGTCTAAGAGGTTAAAGGATCTATGATTGGAGGATGACTATGCTCTGATCTATGCCCTGACCCAAATGACCTATCATTGTGACTTAACCTATGAAGTTAGAAGAATTCCTGTGAGAGTGATAAGACCTATGGCGTGATGAATTTCCTGAAGATGTAGAGCCACCCACATTGCTTTGGCTATGGTTGTTGTGAGTGCGGCTAGTACTCCCTAACTTTGTCCTTGACCTACTATATGATCTCGATAATCTAGGCTCTCTCTAGTCAGTGAGAACTGCTCTCTCATATAACATGTGATACTACCCTCTACTTGCACTAACTCTGGCTAGCTCTATAGCCACATCTACAATTAGCCCTATTCATAACTATGTAAATTCGACACACCACCTCTTTGTCTCTCGTCATCCAATCTTGGCCCGATCCCTCTCAACATGTGTCACCTCAAGCTCTACTCATAGGGATTTGATCTTTGTAATGGCCTCATCTAGTCTCCTCTACATGTCTTCCAGCCTTTGGTCCACTGTAGCATCTCGTAGAAATGGTGACACACTAGATATATCTAGATCTCCATCTATCATCCTCTCATGAAGCTACCTCTCTGCCTCATCCATCTCATCCTCAATGTCTGGCTCATCACCATCACCAACTCCCTCTTCTCCTCCCCTGACATCTAGAGCATCCTCTACTACATGTACATCAAGCACCTCTGCCTCTAGTTGTATCACTTCTACCTCGACCTCTACTCGCCCCTCCTCCTATCTCCCCTCTACCTCCAACTATCTCTCCTCCTCCTACCTAGGCCCCTCATCTCTCCCCTCCCCCTGTAGTTGTCTCTCCTCCCTTGGAATCTTTGCCTCATTTATTCCCTCCTCCACTAGCTACTCCTCTTCAGGCACCTCGAGGATAGCATCTAGGGCCGCTCTCTCCACTCATTGTTTGACTCTCCTCACCTACCTCCCTCCATTTCCTCCTCTCCTCCTCTTTCCACCACCGCCATCTCCTCCTCCATCTCCACTACCTCTCCCTCCATATCCTCTCCCCCTACCTCTTTGGCCTCCTCGTTGCACTCGTAGTATAACTAATCTATGATCCACAAGTGTCAGCCCATCGATATCTTTCAAGAGAATCAATCAATGTGTCTGCCACCACAAGTCAAAATTTGTAGTCGTCCCTTGATCTGCAGGACCTCTACTCCAACCCCATGGTTGCACCACCAACCCATCTATTTTTTGCTCAGAAAATGGCACTAATATAGCAGGACCCCATACTAGCTCTTGCAAGGTCTATGCATACTTGATGCAGAGCAAGAGGATTTTACAATTCAACTTATTAGAACATATTTCACAACAATGGGTTTCAACTCATTTACCCATTCTATAAGGCAACTTTCTTGACAATTTCCTTGATTTCAAGATACCAAAATAGAGTTAAGGCACAAAAAAAATTGTAGAATCAGAAAAACACATTAAACAATAGCAAATGACTGATTTAAAACCATTTCTCAACTTTGACAACTCAAAAATGTGAACTTCTAAAAGTAGATTGTTCAAATCGGCATTTAGGCCCATTTAGACCCCTTCAACAAGCAAATTTACATTTCCCAAGCCATTTCTCTTTGTTACCACTTCATAAAAGTATAAATAGGTCTGCACAACCATTAGGAACCTTCACCCAACCTTTGTTCATGTTATTTTAACAAACCCTAGGTAGCTTTAAACCACCATTTTTATGCAAAATTCACACAAAATCACTCTTTTCCAACCTAGGGCCTCCTTGAAACGTTATCGAACATTTACATACACCCCTGTAACTTTGGAATCTCAAATAACATGTTAAAACAGACCTACAAACCAATTTTTAAGAGTTTTCAATAGTGGAAACTTAAGATATGAATTTTTTCTTCAAAATTGGAACCTTCATTTCTGAACAGGGCTGCTGTGAAGATTCGACCATTAGACCACTTAAACGACATTTTAAAAATTTCTGGTAACAACAAAAAACTTCATAAATTAAATTATCTTTCTATCAATGTAAGTTTCATTTCCGTACTAAACCGTACAAGTCCGTACAACTCTCTGGAGCAGCAGATTTCACTGAAAAACACAGAAAAATGGAACTTTCATTTTCTTCATTTCACCAAAATCTTCAATTAACCCTTGAATTCGACCATACACATTTTTTTGAATTATTTAACATCAAAATCAACCTATCTAATTGACCCAAACCAACCTCCTAACTACTTGACTCCACCATCTGCACTTTTTTGCATTTTTACAATATAACAACTTTTTACAAAATATGCATTTTTTGCATTTTTGACTCCAAAGACCCTCCAAACAATTAAAATGCTATTAGATAGTCCCAATGGACCCTAAAACATCTAAATCCATTGACTCTTATTACAAATTTGAAAATTGACTCTTCATGTGCCATTTAACAACATTTGGCATTTTTTGCAAATTAGACAAAATGACTACATAACTTATCCAAATACCTATAAAATAACTCAAATACATTAATATTGTCTTGAAAGACCTTATTTAATGACCCCTAAGCACTCTTTAAACATTATTTTATATATTGGCCTCACGGAGGCTTGAATGCAACAAGGTGCTCCTGCACCATTCTCCCCTTGAAGAAAAAACTCAAATCCCTTGAGGGAGAAAAATGTAAAGCACCTGTAAAAAGAAATGAATCTTCACCACCTACAATCACAAAAAAATTCATCTTCATTTTGACCCATGGCTTTGTTTTCCTTGAAATCATAAGCACAAGAAGTGAATTGTGCCTTCTTATCATCATATCATCCTGTGCATGCTCACACTCATCCATACACTCTATGCCTTGAATTTCCTTCTGCTCTATCAACCAAAATGTCTCTACATATGTTGTCTCAAAATAACCAAAAAATTCTACATGGAGAAAACTAAAAATGCCATTAGTCTCATCATGAAACAATGAAGTAAATATCTCATTTTCATACCTTGGTGGCTCAATTTGTAACTGCAAATCTATTTCACCTTTGTGCTCTTCTTCTTCAGGTGTAGGCACCAACTCTTCATCATCTTCTTCTACCTTTACCATGGAATCTTTTACTATATTTGTTGTCTTCAAGTCCCAAAGTTCCATTTCTTGTGCATATACCTCAACAACATCATCTATACCTTCACTCTCATCATTAGAGTACCATATATAACCTGCATCATATCCTTGAAAATCTGCATATATCTCATTAACAAACAAATCTGCAACATTGTCATTATCAACCTTATTATCAACAACATCTTGAGGATCATTACCAACCTTATCAACAACCTCAACAACCTTCTCTACTTGTACATCAAAATTTTCATCAACTACTTGATTACCAACAACCATATCATTCATCTCAACATCAATGTGTTCTTCAACAATCAAAGAAGTTTGTTCATCTTCAAACATAATTAGAATATCATGCATCTCAACCTGTAACTTACTTTGCTCAACAAACTCCTTTGCCTCATTTGTTGCCATCCTTGCTTGTCTTTTTTTTCTTTGAATAATCTTCTCAATAGGCCATGTGACCCTTTTCTTGATATTCAAGTGCCAACTTGTAACTCTTTTGAGCAATTGATCTATCCTTTGCTTTAATTCTTCAATCTCTTTTTGCCTCATCTCTTCCTCTTTTCTCTTCCTTTCTTTTTTTTCCTCTTGTTTCTTCTTTTTCCTCTCATCCTCTACCAACAAATGTATTCCCAATCTTCTCACCAAATCCATATTTACAAGCAAGTCTCTCCTTGCTTCTATTCAACTTGTCTCTACCTTTCCTTGGCAACAATCAGGTTCTTTTTAACCTGCACACAACCACAAACCAACACTAACCCACACCTTTTTCTGGGCTCTAATACCAATTTGATGCAGAGCAAGAGGATTTTACAATTCAACTTATTAGAACATATTTCACAACAATGGGTTTCAACTCATTTACCCATTCTACAAGGCAACTTTCTTGACAATTTCCTTGATTTCAAGATACCAAAATAGAGTTAAGGCACAAAAATTCTTGTAGAATCAGAAAAACACATTAAACAATAGCAGATGACTGATTTAAAACCATTTCTCAACTTTGACAACTCAAAAATGTGAACTTCTAAAAATAGATTGTTCAAATCAGCATTTAGGCCCATTTAGACCCCTTCAACAAGCAAATTTACATTTCCCAAGCCATTTCTCTTTGTTACCACTTCATAAAAGTATAAATAGGTCTACACAACCATTAGGAACCTTTACCCAACCTTTTTTCATGTTATTTTAACAAACCCTAGCTTTAAACCACCATTTTCATGCAAAATTCACACAAAATCACTTTTTTCCAGCCTAGGGCCTCCTTGAAACCTTATCAAACATTTACATACACCCCTGTAACTTTGGAATCTCAAATAACATGTTAAAACAAACCTACAAACCAATTTTCAAGATTTTTCAATAGTGGAAACTTAAGATATGAATTTTTTCTTCAAAATTGGAACCTTCATTTTTTAACAGGGCTGCTGTGAAGATTCAACCATTAGACCACTTAAACGACCTTTTAAAAATTTCTGGTAAGAACAAAAAACTTCATAAATTAAATTATATTTCCATAAATGTAAGTTGCAGGGCCGTAATAAACCGTACAAGTCCGTACAACTCTCTGGAGCAGCATATTTCACTGAAAAACACAGAAAAATGGAACTTTCATTTTCTTCATTTCACCAAAATCTTCAACTAACCCTTGAATTCGACCATACACATTGTTTTGAATCCTTTAACATTAAAACCAACCTATCTAATTGGCCCAAACCAACCTCCTAACTACTTGACTCCACCATCTGCACTTTTTTGCATTTTTACAATATAATAACTTTTTACAAAATATGCATTTTTTGCATTTTTGACTCCAAAGACCCTCCAAACAATTAAAATGCTATTAGATAGTCCCAATGGACCCTAAAACATCTAAATCCATTGACTCTTATTACAAATTTGAAAATTGACTCTTCATGTGCCATTTAACAACATTTGGCATTTTTTGCAAATTAGACAAAATGACTACATAACTTATCCAAATACCTATTAAATAACTCAAATACATTAATATGGTCTTGAAAGACCTTATTTAATGACCCCTAAGCACTCTTTAAACATTATTTTATATATTGGCCTCACGGAGGCTTGAATGCAACAAGGTGCTCCTACACCAATACTACATTGTCCCCATAGGCACACCCTACTACTCTCCAAACTAACAAAGTACCCACTAGGGAAGGTACATCTATATAATCAACTAATATTGTACTATCTATCTAATAAGATATCTAAACTACCTACAAAATGATAGATGGTCTCCCTCTCCAAGCCACTACACACAACACTGTATGGCCTCCAGACAAATGTTGTCATAATGTCAATTTGATGCTACCAGAATCCATTCTCCTCGACTCTTGTCTGCTGCAAACCACCCGTGTATAAATACACATAAGGAATCCCATCTGCTAATTGTGGCCTCTGAATAGGTGGGCGGAAGATGGGAATATGCTCCCAAGCCTAGATCATAAGTGATTTTGTACCATAGCTAATGCTACTCACACCCCTATATGCTACCTCATGTAGTTGATGATAGAGCATACCAAGTAGACAAGGTTCCCATGCAAAAACTATCATGTCTCATCACATCTGCACTAGCATTTCTCCCCATCCAATCGAGAATCCATGTCCCCGGTGATCTAGAATCAGGACTCTGGCAATCAAAGTGCATAACATGGTGTCCCACTGTGGGTAGTGCTCCGCTAAGTACTCCCATCAAATCTCGAAACTCTTGACACCAAGGCATATCACACCATCTGCCTCGTATAGCTCAGTCATAGCCTACACTCCTCAATGTGAATCGTACACCACTCGCTCTCCTCTTATCAGAATATCCAAAATCCTATACACATCCTCTAGAGTAATGGTGGCCTCTCCTATAGGAAAATGGAAGGAACAGGTCTTCGAGTGCAATCTCTCAACCAGTGTTGTCAAAATCCCCTTGTTAGCCTAGATAATTGGCATATAGGTGACATACTATAACCCCAGACGCATCAATCACCTCCGCTCCTAGTCTGCCAGCTAGTCCTAAAATGCATATATAGATGGTCTGAACTCCCATGTATAGATCGATGGTAATTATTTTTGCACATGCAAAAATGAGAGTTGGCACATTCTTGAAAATCATTATTACCATCTATCTAACTAAACATAAGCAAAAAGTTAGCCTAAAACTAAGTCAACTCTGGTCAACCTTGGTCAAAATTCAAATGTGTCGCATTGACTTCATTTGTGTCGTGGTTTGGCATTTGCATCATTTCATCCAGCATTTGTGTTGTACTATGGCACTTGTGTCATGTTGACTCACAAATGCATCATCTTCTATCACTTGCATCTTAGTCTATCAAATGCATCATTGAGAAATAAAATGTGTCACCTAGCTTCATGTATGTGTTGCAATCTTTCGAATGTGTCACTATACCTATCACTTGCATTGAAATCTTGTGAATACATCGCGCTAATAGGAAAATGCATCACCTAAATACAAACCTAGTGAACCTATCATGTTTGCATCATGACACATCAAATACGTTGAACACGACCATGAATGCGACTTACACGAAGGAATATGCATCCTGGCACATTTGTTGACCTTCCTAAAAACCCTAAAAATGCATGAAAAATGATAAAATGACAAAGTTGGCAAGGTCTACTTACCAGTGCCTATGTGCACTTTGGCCATCTGAAGGTCCTGGCAATGTATCCACGGTGCTCTGTAACAGGAATTTCCATCTTTGCGCATAGTCTCCTAGCTCTGAGCTCTTCAAATTAACAAGTGTGAAAGTGAAAATGAATTGACTTTTATCCATTTTCAACCTATTTATAGAGTCAAAGTGGGATTTTCTTCAAATTTTTATTACTAGAGGCTCTTTTGACCAACTTTGACCGGCATGTTGACTACTTTAAACATGTTGAAATATGAAACTGCTTGTGCCATCACTTTTCTGGTCATCAAATTAACTTGTCGGGACACTTTACAAATTTTTTTGTCATTGGGCCAAAATTTGCAAATTTTCCCAAGAGGGCGTAGATGCTCTGTACCTTCGTCGGGGCATGTTTCTAATTGAATTTTATTTGTCACAATGCAACAAGTTGCATTATGACAAAAAGGGGAAAAATGTAGACACATAAAAATGACCTAGGCCTACAAGCTCTATTTTTTCCATTTTCCTCCTACTATAATTAAAATGTTTAATTATGTCATTTGGTCCACTTTCAACTATTAATTAAATAATTCATAATTATTTAATTAATTCATGTCTTTTATTTAAATAAATAAATTAAATTCATCATTAATTTCAAATGCCTTCTCGTAATTAAATAAATTCTTTAATTTATTTAATTATTATCCACCTTGACATTTTCCCCATTTTAAATAAAGACATTTATTTAAAATGGTCCCACTTTCTAATTTTCCCTATTTTAGTAAATAATTCAAATTAATTATTTACTATTACATGTCCCCACCTTTTTGAATTAAATTAATTTTTAATTTAAAATAGTATTTTCCTCCATAAATCAAGTAATTTCTAATATTATTTGGTTTTCCAGCTCCCTCTTTTTCTGTGCCAATCTTATCTCCTTGTCACATGCATTGTCAACCCCTGATTTGATTTTCTCAAACAAAATCTTGTCCACTCATTTTAAATTCACCCTAATGTTGCCCTAACCCTAATTGTGGGTTGTTATATTGAATCTTGTACATTGATTCTATGGCATTTTTCAACTTTTAATCTTGGCCATTCATCCAAAATTTCATTTTCTATAAAATGGCAATTTTGCTCTCATTTTTTCATCTCATGTAATCTTGTTTTAGGCACCCTCGACATCTTCGCATTTTAACATCTTAGCATTTTGGCATACTTTAGTCTTTGCTTACTAGTTGCATAGTTGCATAGTGTTGAATTTTGTAATCAAATCCTTCAACATTTTCTTTGGTCTTGGCATAGTCATAGGTTTCTCACATAAAATGTGAGGGAAAACTATATATTGCAGCAAATAGAGAAGGTGTAATGGAGGTCAATCATGGATTTTTAAGACATAAGGTGATATCTCTCTTTGTTTTCATGTTATTTTCTCCTATGTGCTTCATTATCTACTTTGGGTTTGTTTATTTATGCTCTAATCATCTAACCTATATTTTTCCCATAGTTACACAAAGAAATATGCTTTCAAGTTTGGAACACTAATTTTTTGTTTCCTTTTCTACTTTATGAGGGAGCTACCTGACAGTTAAAACATTGTGTGGGACAAAAGCAGATTGATAGCACACCATTTTTTTTACTATTTACACAATATTGGAAACTACAATCCCAAAGCTAATGCATTGACTACATTTTTCTCAGTATTCCAAAGGAACATGTATGAAAGAGAAAGACTTCCTAAGATTCTAGTAGAGAAGTATGCAAATGACATAACATTCTAGGTATCCATTGATGAATGTATAATTGAGGTAGTTGAACCCAAAACAATATGGATTGAGCCTCTAGGCTATGAGATTTATGAGAATGAGGCTAAGAGATACATTTAAATATTGGTAAACATTCCTAAGGACCCCTCTTTTCCTACACATGGCACATATGAGGAGAAATCAACTAAAGTATACTTGGAGGCTTCAACCCCTGATAGAACCAAAAGAGTAAAAAAACAAGTTGAATAATACTTTGGTAAGCATGGCCTATCAAAATATGATGTTGAAAAATTAAGGGAAGTTGCAGTAGAAAGGAAAGCCAAGATAGCTAGTGAGTCCTCTGGACCACGTAGATCAGGAAGATCAGTTTCCAACCCTACCTCTGCATTGCTAAAACCTATTTCCACAACTACTATGATTGTAATCATAGTATAGGTTAAATACACTAGATCCTAATGAATTTAAACATTATTTAACCCCCTAAGCTACAATCCTAGAGAGATGTTCAAAAGCTTCAAAAACTAAGAAACCATTACACTAAGCATGAAATAAACATGAAAGCTTTAAAGAAACCTAATCTAGAACTCCAAACCTTATCCCATTGGGGGAGTGGTATCGCATTGATGTGGAATGGCGACCCTTTCCCAATCCCTTGGATGATACAAGTAGTTAACCAACCTCCATTGTAGAAAAACTAAAACAATGATATGGGTGGATAAAAAGATGAAAAAGCTTGATAATGGTGTAAGTATGAATAGAGATAGTATTCAAATGGGTAACATAACTTTTCTTTGATAGAAGTGATCCATTTCTCTCCAAATGGTGAAGTATTTATAGGAGAGAAAATGAAGTATCAATGGTCAAGATGAAAAGGACCAATCAATGTTCAATATGGAATTAAGGTTGAAGGAATGGATCAAGGATTCTCATCAATGGATGAGAATCAAATATCACATGGATCAAATAAAGCATCAAAGGCTCACAATGATTCAAACAAACACACTTTATAACAACTTTGAAATTTTGTTACAAATTTTTTTACGAAAGAATATTCCATTTTTGGAGCCAAAATAGGAGAGTATTCCTTTGGAATATTCCCTATGCAAGTGGATGGGTGAGGAAAATTATTAATTAGTAATTAAAACTAAGTTTTAATTATGCAAGTTGAAGAATATGGGGATGTCCATTAAATAATTAATTTTTTTAATGAGAAGGGGATACAAATGACATTTAATTCAATAATATAGGATTATTTAATTAAATGAGAGGACTTAGGGGGTTTAAATTATATATTTTAATTTATTCAATTAAACAGGATGAGAGGTGAAGGTGAAAGGGGGTGAATTAACCTAGTTAAATTAATTAGATTAATAGATGAAAATAATACATTTAATTACTAGGATTTTTTAATTAAGTAGGTGAAAAGAGGATGAATTTCAAGATGAAACGATGTTAGTGATCAAATTTAAGTGTGTAATACCATTCAGGACATTTTCAATGTCTACATTTTACCCCTATTTAAAGCAAGGTACATGTTATATTGGTTCAAAAACTGATGCTTTTCAGATTAATGTTGTTGAGCTCAAATCAAAAATTTAAAAATTCCTAATTTTTTGGATGCCTCACTATTTCCCTAGCAGAAGGAATTAATCTAGTACCTTTCCCCCTCAAGAGATCAAGCAAAAATTTGGAAATTTGGGTCGATCTCTCGACAAAGATGCAATATTGATTCAGGTGCAAAAAAATTCTCAAGGATGTGAAAACAAGCTCAAAAATGTAAAAAATGACTCAACATATGCCTCATAGGATTGAAATTGGAAAAACAGGCTAAAAACCCTAGCTTCCCTCCTAAATTAGGGCAAAAAACCCTAATTTTTAGGCATAAATTGATGCTAAAGGGTCACATTCAATTCATTTGCACTCTTGACTTCTAGTGAATTGTTGCTCCTAAGCTCTGACACCTTGATGAGATGGCATAACATGAGCTTCCCACACACCTTTCTGACTGAGTTCAAGAGTACCAACATCAAGCAAATGTAGGACCTTGAGTATGTGCTTTGAAAATTTTCTCAATTTACACATTTTTGTGCATTTATTAGGGTTTAAAATTAGGTCATTTAGGGTGTCGCTATTTTACGACACATTTTCAATGGTTGGCATCACTATTAATTTTATAGTGACATAGTTTGTATGTAGTGATGTGTCAGGAGATTTTTGTTTGGTGATGCACTTAGGTCATGGCAACTCACTCTACGAATAGCAACACATCAAGGGTTTTTAGTTTAGAGATGCTAATTGATTTTAGTGATACACCTTATGTATAGCAACACGTCATTGATTTTTGGTCCAACAACACACCCAAATGCTGACACACTATTGATATATAGCAATGTGTGTTGTAAAATAGTGATGCACTTTTAAAAGAATGATGATATTGCAATTTTAGGAGTTGGACACTTAGATTTTGACCAATTTCTAATTTTTAGGAAAATTGACACGGTTTGCGCCATGCATGTAGAAGGATATTCATCCTCTCATGTCTTAGGAGCATCGCCTTGAACTTTTGTCTGTGGCATGTGATTTCAATGTTGAGCAGCAAGAGCACTTGGGCTCTAGGATTAGGATTCATTGCTTATATGTCTTAGATCCGCAGTCACCTAATGCTAATGACGGCACTAGGTGAGCATTAGCACAGTGAGACATCATCCTTCCACCATCCCACTAACAAGGCTATAGTGACACTTGAGAATGTCTACTAGATCTTACAACTTCTCATTCATGGGGAGTGAGTCATCTATGACACAAACACTAGAAGGGATTCATGTTGTAAGCTCTTGCGGTCAGACTAGGTCATCCTATTAAGCTCTTAGATCAACTTGGATCTATACTGAGGACGGGTTCCCATTTTTCATATTGGTCATGGTTGCCCTAATTTTTTATGTGATTTCCCTAAACAAAAGGGGAAAAGTTTTAAGTCTGGGTTGGGGACTAGCATGGCATGGCATGATTTGCAGGATGGTTCAATATGCATGGGGTCTAGTCATGTTGGCCTCATTATATCTTGATATGCATCAAGCAGTATGTTGTCAAGGGACACGCATTGGAGCTAGTATTATGCTTCTGCACATCTAGGCATACAAGCATATTGCAATACTAGGACCCATTGTGGTCTTAGTAGACATAGATAAGAATGAGCCCATTGTGCACTGATATCAAGTAGCGATGACTCTATAGCACAAGGGGCTACATAGATCAGTTATTATAGGAGGGTCATAGATGATATGACCATTATTAGATAGAGGCCATGGCTTCAGGTACCATTATGGTATGATGACCAGTAACAACTTTTCTTTGCTAGGTAGACCCAATATCTATAAGTTCAAGAGCACACCATGATTGAGTGGTAGCTTCCAAACCGCATGGCTCAATAGTTTGGGGAGACATAGGATGTACTCTCGAATGACTATATAGTAGTGTTTGCTTGATCACAGAGAGAGGTACACTGGGGGCCACAAATTTTTCCATGGGTGGCAATAGATGACTTTCGATAATTGGTTGCTTGGCCATGGGCATATGATCAAGGGCCACTAGATGTGGATACCACCCTGATGTATGATGCATGGTGGAAACCTTCCACATGATTAACAAATCCAGTGGGGGGATATCCTCGAGGTAGAGCTAGAGGTTAGGATAGAGTTGCAGGTAGAGGGAGACAACAGCTAGATCAGTAACCTCCAAAGGACCATGGGCATGGAGAGCAGGTTCACGAGGATTAGAGGCACCAAGATTAAGAGCACCAGGATCACTAGTAGGTAAATAAATAGCCACAATAGTCAATGAGGCCAGATCCTAGGGATAGACAAATCCAAGCCCTCATAGCAGAGAGGGACTAGGTATAGCAGTATCTATAGGCTATGACTATCGAGAGAGACCGTGAGGTATAGTTGTGACAGCAACTAGACCTATAGTTAGCCTAGGAGATAGGGAGATGGTAATAGCTAGAGGCCATGATAGTAGCAATATAGGGATAGGTAGTGTCTTCTCATATGTATAGAGAGGCTATCACAGATGAGGTGTATTACAAGACATTGTATCACAAAAATGTTCCCTGAGAGATGTGGTAGCCAGATTACTCATAGAGGAGTGGGGTAATGCCAAGAGCTTCAAATGGTCCTCCATCCATTAGACAGCTAGGAGAACCTAGCCATAGACAGGATCAGTCACATCATAGTGACCAAGGCAATAGGGGATAGCCTCCTTGTATAGATACTTTTTGGATGTACAGTCTAAGTGATACATGTATACACATTCATCAACTCATTTTTGATAGCCTCTTGTATATGCACTTTTGATGATAGTTACACACATTAATTCTGATATTTGTATCATGACATTCATTTTTTAGATATATATATATGATATGGTATGATTCGAGCTATGATGTGATTCTTCATTATTTTGTGTTATGATTATGTATGTATGCAATGGATTCAAATGTTTATGTTATGACTGGATTTCTTTATTTATGCCATGTTGTATGAGATGATCTATGATGTGATGTTTATGCAATGTTGTGTATGATATGGATGCAATGCAATGGATGTTTCATTGTCTTTTTCAGTATCTTTCTATGACATGTGATGAGATGGATATGCTTTTATTTATGCATTTCCCATATGATGATGGCATTCTTAATCACATGCAGATGATATGATATGATTATGCAAGATGTATGTATGCTAATGGTTTGTGGATGTAGGGAAGATGAATTATGACTTTGATTGATTGTCATGATACCAAGTTAGCATGGAAAGATGATAGAAGAATAAGATGAATGGATTGACCATTTCTTTTGAGATTGATTCAAAATTCCAACAATTTCATGATTCATTGAGACTTTATTAGATTATGGTGATGAGATTGATGGTTTTCTCATTTTTGGGATTGGGACTCTTCGTCATTTCTTATTTTTGATATAACATGTAGACACAATGCATCAAGGTATTGATAACCAAGATGTCATTGTATCTACTACGACAGAATTTGACTCTACAAATAGATAGGATAGTCCTTGTTCACATCTTGACATACAAAAACCTTGTTGGAATGTAGTTTAGAAGTTTAAAATATCTCAAACCAAAGCATATGCAATAGTCAACAATCTATTCAAAACGACCTCCCTACACACAACTAAGAAGGTATTTGCCAAGATTATCTCACAAGAATACCCCACAAGCACAACAAATAAAAGATAATGATCGATGGCCCATTCCTTTCTTTCTAAATCATTTAGACATCATCAAGAGGTCCTTGGAATGGGTCCATAAGATAAATCATAAGAAAAGAGCAACAACAAACAATCAATGTTATCTATATTTCTTGTCAACATAACATAGCTAAGGTGATTTCTGATGTTGATGTCCATTGTAGGAAGGATGCATCCTAGGACATGTTTATCAGATGTTTTGACTAAGACTAAGTGTTTGATAGGTCATTGATACAAACGCTACTAACTTGTTTACCTATGATCTAGACTTTGGATTTTGACACTTAGTTTCACACTTCACAACTTGTGACACTTGTTTTTCTACTTGTTTTACCAAAGGGTGGAAGTGACAAATGATTTATTATGGATGAAATTTTATTGCAGGTGGAAGTGAAATGGGATGAATGGTTTTGGAATTTTTTTGAATATTTCAATGTTTTTGGTATTTTGAAAATGTTTTGAGGTTGTTTTTGGTCTTTTTCTGAATGTTTATGTGAGTGTTTTGGTTTTCGATTATTTAAGGTTGTTTAGGGTTTTTTCTAGTTTTTAAATGTTTTAGTGTTTTCTGAATTTGTATCAATACCTACGAGGAACTGACTTAGAGCCTCGGGGTCTTATCAAAGATGACCCTTTCCTACATTATACACATAGAGACCACGTAGTTCAACTGGCTTTGACTAGTTATTTGATGAGATATGGACAATTGATGGATTTTCAATTTCCTATGACGGACTCCTAAAGGACTGACCTAGGGTGTCTAAGAGGCACATCAGTGATGGCTTTCAAAGACAACATAATTTGACATGGTTCTATTTTTTTATTTTTGATGTTTTGATCTATTTAGGGATTTTCATGTGTTTTGGATGTTTTTTATTTTGACTTTACAATTTTCTAAATGTTTTTGAATTTTGGTTATACGATATTTTGATGTTTTTGGATTTTAGTTGTACAATATTTTGAATGTTTTTGGATTTTTGGATTTTGCATGTGTTTTTGGATTTTGATGAGATGTTATGAATTTTTTTGGGATTTTCAATGAGATTTCCAATAACCTTAAGATATAGAAGAACCCAATCCGATGTAAGCATAAAATTTTTTCCCCAGTGTGATGTGATAGACTACCTCAATATATTCAAGACAAATTGACCTTAGGAATGTTCCAAGAAGAACTAAAGTGGAATATGATGCTTATCAACATCAAGCTATGACATGGGCATGGATAGGTGGTGGAATAAATAGGATTAGTGTGATTGATGAATGTGATATGAAGCATGATAAGCTAAAGAGCCAAAGATAGATAGAGGTGCTTATTTACGCAAGGTGCCTGTTTGCCAGGTTTTCACCAAGGAACTTTCCTAAAGTACCACCAAAGTGGTTTTCACTAGCTTTTTATTTTTTCTTTTTTTTTTATCATTTTTTTTGGATTTTTTGTATTTTTAGATTTACACCTTTCAAGCCTAAGCATAAAACTTTTTGAGATGTAGATTTTTGATTGGCTCTTGCAAGGTTTATCCTTTAGGCATTGACAATTGGTAAGCTCTTGATCCATAGCTTGTTGTGAAAATGAATAGGCTCAACCAATTAGGCTCAACCAATTAGGCTCAAACTTTCCCTTACTATCCTAATCTGGAATATTCTTTTGATTTTTCTTTAGGAAAAGATCCCCTACTTGGAAAGACCAACTCTTTATCTTCTTGTTGTAGCTTTGTTTTAGTTATTTTTGGTATGCTTGTAAATTATTTAGGGCATTAATACAACACTCATCCAAGAATCCTAACTCATTCAACCGAGACACCCTATATTCCACATTAGTGATCAGATTTTGTAGTGATACTCAAAGCAAGGGAAGCTTGACCTCAATAGGTAGGATGGCTTATGATCCATAGACCAAGGAGAAAGGGTCTACACCTATAGGCATGTGGATACTAGTTCTATAAGACCATAGGGCAGGGTTTAACTGCATATGCTAGTCACGAATAGCTTCATTGACCATCTTCTTTAGTATTTTCATAACGGTCTTGTTTTTGTAGCCTCAGCTTGAACATTACCCTAGGGGTAGTACGGGGTAGAGAATTGATGTTGGATGTTAAATCATTTGCATAACTCTCTTACATCCTGATTCTTGAAGGGTGTTCCATTATCTAAGATAAGGGCTTATGGAACACTATATCTGAAAATAAGGTAATTCAAGATAAACTTGGAGATTTTCTTCCCCGTGATTTCATAGGAATGGCTTCGACCCACTTGGTAAATTATTTAGTGGTCGCGATGATGATTTTTTGGCCATTGGACAAGGTGGAGGTAATCTTTCCTATGAGGTCAATCCCCCACTACAAGAAAGGCCAAGGTGTGACAATTTCTTAGAGCTCCTAAGCTAGAGAATGGATAAGGTCTCCATGATGTTGACACTGGATACATTTCTACACAAATTGATGAGCCTCACATTCCATGGTTGGCCAGTAATACCCCATCCTCAACAGTTTCTTGGATAAGTTCATACCACTAGAATGGGAACCACAAATGCCTTCATTTACTTTTGTTAAGGTGGTCAAGGCTACCTCTTGGTTGATACATAATAGTTATGTCCCCCTGATTCTTATATGGTATAGGGTATCACTTAATATTATGAATCGGGATGCCTTTTAAATGAAGGTTTTCTTTAGGTTAGAGGTGATATCAGATGGAAGGGTATCTCTACTAAGATAAGTGAATATATTGTGATACCACAAGGAACCAGGTGAACGACACAAATTCAAATTCAATAATTTCAAAAGTTGGTACGAGAAGTTGTTCTACCAAGAATTTACATTGAAGGACATTGTGTGGCATGTCTAAAAAAGACCCAATTTTTTCCACGACATTTGTTGCTTGATTGTTCACATGAGATATCTGCTAAAAGGTTATATCAATGAAGAAGTCCTTCATACTTTCTACCATATTCTTATAAGGAGTGAGTTTATCATCCTTGGTTTGGTAGTCATCGTTGGCTTGGTTAACAATCAGCTATGAGTCCCCATAGACCTTTAACTCATGTATCTACCACCAGATTACTACTCTTAACCCTGTTATTAGAGCTTCATACTCAGCAATATTGTTGGTACATGGTAATGATAGTTGGTATGACTTTGGAATACAATCACCTTGAGGGCTGATAAAGAGGATGCCCACCCTTAATCCATGTTGGGTATATGATCCATCAAAGTACATTTTCCATTGATCCACTACATTAAGAAGAAAGATTGACTCATCAAGAAATTCAAATATCAAAGGATTCTCCACATAAATGGGGGTTTATGTTAGTTGTTCTGTAATAACTTGTCCCTTTATAGCCTTTTTTTCCACATACTCTATGTCAAAATTTGTCAATATCATTACCCATTTGGCCATTCAACCAGTGAAATTTGCTTTAGATAATAGATATTTCAATGGGTTGATCTTAGCAATAAGTTTCATTTGGTGTGAAAGAATGTAATGTCTAAATTTTTGTGATGCAAAGACTACTGCTAGGCATGCCTTCTCAATGGATGAGAAATTAATTTCATATCCTTCCAAGATCCTACTAATGTAATAGATGGCTCTTTCTTTTCTCATTTCATCGTGTTGGGCTAGAAGAGCACCTAGTGTTGTTGATGTAGTTGAAATGTATAGGATCAATGGCTTGTTTGGTATCGGCAGCATGAGAACTGGGGGTGATAATAGGTAGTCCTCGATCTATTGAAAGGATGTATTGCATTTCTCATACTACTTATATGTTATAACTTTATGGAGAAGATGTGAGAAAGGGTGGATCTTATTTGATAACTTCACTATGAACCTCCTAATGGATTGTAACCTTCCTTGTATCCCTCTCATTTGTTTTAATGTTTTTGATGGATCCATGTCTAAGATTGCTTTCACATTTTTTGGATCTATCTCTATCCCTCTTTGTGACATGATGTAGCTAAGAAGCTTTCTTGATGTTACCCCAAAAACACACTTTTTTGAATTCATTCATACTTTATACTCTTTGAGCCTATCGAAGATTGATCCCAATACCTCTATGTGATCTTTCCTTGTCCTTGATTTGGCCAAAATATTTTCCACATAGTCTTTGATTGTTTTATGGTTCATATCATGAAATATTAGGGTCATTTCCCTTTGATAGGTCCCTCTAGCATTATTTAGCCCAAACGACATCATGTTCCAACATTATGTTCCCCATGGACAAGTGAATGTAGTTTTATGTTGGTCCTCCTTAGTGATCATGATCTAGTTATAGCCTAAAAATCCATCCACGAGTGATAACATTTCATGTACTATAGTTAAGTCAATAATGATGTCGATGTTAGGAAGAGGGAAATCATCCTTGGGACATGCTTTGTTCAAGTCTCTGAAATATGTGCATATTTTGATTCCCCTAGTGGGTTTGGAAACTAGTACCAAGTTAGAAACACACTTAGGATACACAATTGGTCGAATAAATTTAATTCAAGGAGATTATGTAATTCTAGTTTAACTAGTACTACAATTTGAGGATGCATCTTTCTCAATTTTTGTTTCACTAGTTTGGCTTCAAGATAGACTGCTAAGTGATGTACAACCACTTCAGGATCAAGTACTAGCAATGATAGGTTCTAGCAAACCTTCCTAGTAGTATATCCTAATCCAAGATTCTTTGGATGTCTCTTAGGAATGATAGGTTCTAGCAAACCATTGTCATTTTGTCCCAGCTTTTCATTGTTGTTGTACCCCCAACCCATCATTAGTTGTAAACCTTTATTATCATCGTCCATGGGAAGAACAAGCATGGGTAGGTTGTCTTGATAGAGAAATTTAGATACAGCTTCCTCATTGGCATCTTCTTTGTTTAAGTCTCCCCACTTAGTGAAGGTGGTAGATGCCAGTTTCAATGTTTTAGCCACTTTGTTAATAAGTTGGGGATTTCCCATGAGATTTATGGGAAAGAGGTAACTCTCCCAACACAAAAGTTTCCTACTTTAGTTTATAATCTACACAACCATCATCTTTGATTACAACCTTGTTGTTAGGTATGTTCTACACAATGGGTGTTTTGGATTCCAACGTAGATGCAAGGGAATATGGGTCAACAAATGAGGAGGAGGATGTAGGCCTTTCATCATTCTTAGGTACTTGGAGGATCTTGTAGAATCTAGCCTCAAGGTTCTTGCAATAGTAGAAACGCTCAAGATCTCTATGGATAGTAACTTCTTTATACTCAAAAGGAAACTTGACACATTTGTGATAGGTGGAATCTACAGCTTGCATGGCATGAATCCATGGTTGAACAAGCAAGATGTTGTAGGGGAGGTCAATATTTAGCACTTGGCATCTGGTTTCAACAATTATGGGTCCCACTTGGATAGGTAGCTTGATGATGCCTTGAGAAACTCGTTCTTGGTCATCATATTCCCTTATAGTTGTACTCTTTGTCTTTTCAATAGAATCCTTTGAATATCCTAAGTTTTTAACCAACTGAAAGGTGCAAATGTTTAGACTAGCACCTCCATCTACTAAGACTCCTTTAACCTTTTTCTTATGAACAATGACCACAAGGTGTAAAGCATGATTGTGAGATGGTTGTGTTGGGAGATCTTGTTCTAAGAAGGTAAGAAGATAGGGTGTGGTGATATGCCCTATCATAGCTTGAAACTACTCTATATCAATATTCTTAAGGATGGAGGAAGCCGATAAATCCTTTTATAGTATATCCCTATGTGTGAGGGATAGATTCAATAATTCTAGGATAGAGATCTATGTAGGGATTTTCTTCAGTTGGTCTAGGAGACTATAGTTACTATGGTTTGATGTTGGAAATGTAGGTTATTCCCTAGGTTGAGATGAAGTTCCCTGGATTTTAACCTTGCCACGTTGTGTGGTGACTCCATACTTCGCACTAGTTCCTTTGATGGTGATGATTATTACAACATTGTCACAAGAGGTGACCACATTGGAATATACATTCCTGATGTTAGTGTAATTTTTCCCATTTCCATTTCCATTCCCTTTGTTATGATTTGGTAGTGGGGTCTTGTATATCTTGATATCATGGTTACCTACTAGCAGTTTGACAACTATGTCTCCATTTTTTATGAGGTCTTAGATAAAAAAATTTAGCTTCATACAACTTGAAATTTTATGTCCTTTCATCTTGTGAAAGTCATAAATATCCTTTTTGTTATACCAAGGTAGTTTAACTTGAGGTTCTTGATAGTTCTAGAAATTGGGGAGTGTAATCAAGTTTGAATGTCCCAATTTTTGCATGACGGATTCAATAGGTTCCCCCAATGGTGTGTATTTGTGTTTTGGGTAGTTATTCTTATTGGGGGGTTTTCTTTGTTGGGTTTCAATGTTATTGATTTTGTTATTCTATGGTGGTGGTCTGGTTTGTTATACTATCAGTTGTGGTTGGTTAGTTGATTGGTGTTTTTCCTCAACGCACTTATGATCACTTTAGCATCAACGATGCCATAATTTGTTACATTCTTATTTTTATCCCATGCATGAGGTTTGTAATTTGAACTAGTTGATGGGTAGTTATCTTTATAAGCTTGTGTGTTTCCCTGTGAGATTAGGGCTCTCTCGATGTTGACGGCCCTAGAGATAAGCTCATCATAAGTGGTGACACATTGCATCTTTAACTGGAAGGATATCTTTGGATCAACATTTTCTATGATAATCCCCACCTATTGCTCTTCAGGAATGGTCCATGTTGATGGCTAAATTGACACAACAACATGCAGGAAAGATGCAATTACCTTACCTCTCCTGAAAGAAGCAAATGATCATCACAACGTTATTGTTTTACTGAGCAATCAATATGGTTGTCATGTTCAAGGGGCCTGCTGGTTATTGAGCTTCTTGGTTGTTGCAAGATCAAATTCCTATCTAAACCTACTCTAACTGAAGGATAACGAAAAGAAAAATACATATCAAGGATGCAAGAGAGAAAAGACTGTTGATTCATCTAATTAACCACACTTGTTACTCTTCAAGGAATTCCTAAACTAAACTATAGAATAAATTGACTTGTAAGCAATATGCAGTCACATTTATTCATAGTGAAAATATTAATAGCATATTTCAAATCATAATTTGAACAAAAGAAAAGATAAAATTTCATTCATTCCTCAAAGAAATTCAAATCTTCAACGATTAATAAAATGAATTTCATTCCAAAGTATAAATTTAAGCATTTTTGAATATGAATGCTTCTACTATGGTAAAATAGATAAACAGTGTTTACAAATCTAGGAAACTTCACTAGTGTACGGAAACCAATATCTCCAAATCAACTTGGTTATCCTAAAAATGCAAAAAACTCTAACATCTACTCTACTACTAAACTAGCTGAAACTTCTAACTAAGATGCCTAATTAATTTTCCTAATTTTCTAACCCCATTCAAATGAGCTTGATTTCACAATAAATAGGTCATCAATCTCATAATTCCTGCCAAAAAAATGAGATCAGAAGTTGTAGCTTTCATGTGCATGCAATTCTTCACAAGTGCAAATTTTTGTTCTCAGCTTTAGTTTGGCTTCAATTAACTTCAATTCATGATTCCAATTTCCAGTTTGACTCAAAGTACTTTGTCTTGCATGATGTAAGTAGTGTCTTTTCCTAGAAACAACTCCAAGTGGGGACCATAAAGCACTCCATTCACTACCAGTTTAATGATTTTTTTAGAAAATATCCCCTTTTGCACATTTAATTTGCAAATCATATTTGTAATGATCTTATTCCAATCCTTAAAAAAAAGCACCTATAAGACATTAAAGCATTAATTAATTTATAAAATTAATTAATTAATAATTAATTTCAAATCATTTCAATTAGATATACATATAATGAAATTTTAAATTTCATAATTGAAACAATAATAAATTCTTCTTTTAAATTGATGTTATTTTAAAATAAATAAAATAACACTCAAAATCATGTTCAATGTGGATTTAAAACCCTATCATTGCTTGCCCTTTGAATCCAAAAGATACCTATGAATCACAAAATAACCTAATCAATTCAATTCATCTATTCATATGCAAAAATCAATAAATTTATTAAAATGAATGAATTGATTAACTTTTACAATAATGCACTTTGCATTCATTTTACTCAAAATCCCCAACAAATAACTCATTTCTAAAGGAAAGATTAATAAAAATACCCATATTTATGAGAATAAAAAGGACTTGGACTTCAAAGGATTCAAATGCAAACATAAACTGGGATCCCACTACTTTGTATAACAACTCCTGTGTAATTGGTAAGACAAGTTTATGAAGGCATAGTATTTTCTGGCAGCATCTATATGAACATGTGAACATTTTGTGATATAATCAACCAAAAATGGAAAGTCTACTCTTTACATAACTTGGCTCGTGTTTGCACTTGTGAATAAGAACATCCACTACCTCACTTGCAAACCTTTCTTTTGTGCACCCAATACAAACCTTGTTGCCTTGATTAAAGAGATAGACCCAATTTCTCAAAAACGAATCTCCTTGCTCTTAGACAATTTTAATTTCCTTTTCAAATGCACTATACCCAAAACGATTCACTGCACTCCAAATTTTCTTCATTGCATTGGTATAAGAGTCTCTAAGGCATTTGGTCAAACACTTTGCATGCCCCCCCATTCTACATGTATTTTTTTTACCAGTTATTATAGACACATAAAAATGTTCTAGACCTACAAATCACATTTTCCTATGCCAAACATCCTCATCACATAATTAAAATATTTGATTATGTCCTATTGTCCAATTTCAACTATTAATTAAATAATTCTTAATTATTTAATTAATTTGTATCTTTTAGTCCTCCTGACTATTTAAATAAATAAATTACATTTATTTTATTTAAATACGTCTCTAATTTCTTATGTCCCTCTATAATTAAATAAAATCTTAAATTTATTTAATTATTATTTGTCTATTATTTCCTCTTGAGTATTTAAATAAATAAACTTTATTTATTTATTTAAATGCATCACTAATTCCTTATATATTTTTATAATTAAATAAATTCCTATGATTTTATTTAATTATTGTCCACCTTATCCATTTCATCCATAATTAAATAATCAGTATTAATTATTTAATTGTCATATAGACTTTTCTTCTATTTTTAAATAAAGCATTTATTTAAAATTGTCCACTTTCTATTTTCCCACCAAGTAAGTAATTTGAAATAATTATTTACAGTCACATGACCCCACCACTTTTGAATTAAATTAATTTTTAATTCCAAAGGTCAACATCACCTCTTGAATCAAATAATTTTAAATTCTTATTTGATTCTCCACCGTTTCATTTTTCGTGCCCACTATCTTCCTGTCACATGCATTCTTGACCTTTGATCATAGCCATTCATTTCAAATTTTAACCTAATTTTTCCCTAACCCTAATTGGTAGTTGTCACATGCAATTTCAGCTTTTGATCTTAGGGCTTTTTCAAACTTTCAATCCCAGCCATTTATCTAAAATTGACTTTTTTATAAAAAGGCAATGTCAACCTCATTTGGGGACTTTTGATCATCTCCTAACTTCATCACTTTTTCATACTTCATAGTTCAAAATTTAGGCTTCCATACTTCTTTTTGCTTGTAGAAATCTGAGTATACTTACATTTTAGATCAAATCCTTCAATATTTGCTTGGGTCTTGTCATAGTCATAGTTGCTCATCAAAAATTTGAGGGAAAACATAATATTGCAGCAAATGGAGAAGGTGCAATGAAAGTCAATCATAAAAGATCAAATAGAAGAAGGTGTAATATTGCAATGGGGTCAATAGTGGGTGATGGAGGATCATTAGAATCTTGATTAGTATTGTGTTCACTTAGATCCAAGGTAAAAATCTAGGTTAACATAAAATAAAATGCATAAACAAAACCCTAGCTAAACAATGAAGCACAAAGGAGTAAAAATGCATAGAAGAAAGGAAATATTTCACCAAAAAATTTTAAGCCCTCCATGATTGACCTTCATTGCACCTTCTCCATTTTATCTTCTATCTATGCTTTAGAGGCACTTGTCTCATCATGGAAAGTGGATGTTTATGTATCATGGATGGGTGAGGTGGAAAGCTCTTGACCATGGAATGCATAAAGTTGGCTAAGAGGATAATCATGGTCTTCTTGATCATAAAAGGGGTCTTGATCAAATATGGAAGATTGATCATGAATAGTATTAGGTGTGTTACGAACAAAATCATTAGGAGGGTGTTGATCTTTATGTGGATGTTGGGGTAATGTTTCCTCATGTTTGGGATTGTGCTCTTGACATACCTCATGACTTATTTGAATGGAGATAGGAGTTTTCCCATGGAAGGACTTGATATGTTCTTGATGGTCAACAACATAGGCGCATGACAGAGGGTGACTTGGACTTATGAGGGGAGACTCTTGAATTGGCTCAAGGGATTGTGGATGACATGGTTGGCTTGAAGGACTTCACATGATGTTTGAGGACTCTTTTGTATGTTCAAGTATATGTGTTGAATTGTTATGGCAACAATTGATTCCTTGCTTATAGCCCTTGGGTCACATCCTTTGTAGGTGTAGGGGTGGATTTAGGTAATTCCATAGGTTTACCTTTGAAATGTTTGAATTTAGGGCATGGATTTGATGGAGGATTAGATGATGATGGGGGTAATGAAGAGTTTGATGGGTTAGAAGGTAGAGAGGCTAATGGATTAGGACTAGGACATGGTGGATTAGGGATAGGCATTTGATTATATGGTGGTATGATAAAGTTATAGAGTGCATGACCTATATTAGTGTTCCCCTTGTCAATGGTTGCATTAGAACATGAAGAAGTTTGACCTTGTTGCAAGGTAGAACTTAAGTTCACATTTGTTTTTTGTGATGTGGCTTGATAGGTTGATGTCACATTGACATGCGAAGAAGTGGATGGATTAGATTAGTATGAGGTAGAAAGGGATGACACATAAGGTTGAGGTGGCATTGGTTAATAATGAATAGATAGGGGATGATGTTGTGGTTGTTGGATTTGACAAGTGGAAATGAATTGATTGGATTGAGCTAGGAGGTGTTGGGTTTGAGGTCATTTAATTTGTTGAAAATTTTGGAAGAGCGTTTGAATTCTTTGTATGATTTGGTGGTCTAGGGGTTGAGGTATTTAGTGAAGTGTTTGCAGGAGGTTTTGAAGTTGGGATGCTAGGTCTTCTAATGTTGGCATGATGTAAAATGATGTTGATTGGATTAAAGAGATGATTATGATTAGGATATGATGTGGAATGACAAGATTGGATGATTTGGATGATGTGGTAATTTTTTATTGGAAGTTTGACTTGGGAAATATCAAACACAAGATTTCACATGTAAATGCATGAACACACACACCAAACACAATGATAAATTTGTCTTTCAAGATTAAATGTTATGATTAAGCAAACACTTGAATACACAACAACAAATCTAATGCTAGTCAAGTGGGTATGGCCAATTAGGTCTCAACTTAGTTTGCACAAGGTTGACTAAGGAATGATTTGAAAGTAAAATCCTACCAATAAGTCAGGAGAAAGGGGTAACCCACCCTTCACCTTCACTTCCCAAAGGTATAAAGTTCTTTGGGGCTTAGCCAAGAGTGACAAGATTTCAACTCCCAAAGGAGAATTTCTTTGGATTCACACTCGATTGAGGTCATCCCTTGGAGGGGTATGTGCTCCAAGTAGGCCTCCTAAGAAGAGTATGAAAAAATTGAACCAAGTGAAGTGTTTTGGAGGACACACACACTTGATTCACACTCGCAGTGATTAATTTCCCTTTAGAAAATTGAAATATGTGTAAAACAATTCAAGCACTTGTTCTTTTTAACCCAAAGCAAAAATGTGTGTTGGAAGACAATGGTTCTTTTTAAGCCCAATTTCAAAGTGTGATTGCAAACAAGATGTTTTTTTAAAGCTCCAAACCCAAATGTGTGACAAACAAGCTATTCTTTTTAAGCCCCAAATTGACGTGTGTTGACAAGCAATGATTAGAGATGAAAGATGGAATGAATGCACCTAGACTTTCTTTAGCTCCAATTTTTTTTCCACTTGATCCATTTTTTCCTTTGAAGTATTTATTTTTTGCACATTCACAAAACCAACAACAAAGCCAAAACCCTAACAAGATAATTGATCACTAATATTAGAGGGTTAGCTAGTCAAGACAAATCTGATTTTTGGAAAAAAAAAAAAAATTGATAGTAAAAACAAAACCATGGAGAAAATAACTTTACTGAAATTTCAAGATCTTTCTAAAAATGTAAAGAAATCTGAAAAAAATTCTATTTTGCACCCAAAATTATTTTTTTATGAAAAATAATAAAAAAAAAACTAAAAATTAAAAATGGGTCCAAAAATTTTGATTTTTTTATTGAAGGCACCTAATATCATCCCAAAACTACAGAAGAAATTGTGTGAAAGAATCTATAACCACTTGTGAGATATAAACAAATCTTTGTAAAACCCTAATTTTAAAAAATATATTTTGTCTAATTATTTTTCATCCAAATAAAAAACATAATGAAAAAACCCCTATTGAAATTCAGATAGTTTTCCATAAATGTAAAGAAATACAAAAAAAAATTAATTTGCTCTCAAAATTGAATTTTCATGAAAAATAACCAAAAAAATTTAAAAATTTAAAAACAGCTCCAAAAAATCTGATTTTTGGAATGAAATCTCTTTATATTTCCCCCAATTTGTAGAAAAAAAATTGTGAAAATATCTATAGTAGTTTGAGAGATATGGTTGAATCTTTGAAAACTGGGGTTTCATCTAAAAAATGATGCAAAACCTACAACAAAAAGCTAACAAAACCTACAACAAAAAGGATCCAACTCCAAAATTCCTCAAGATACGTTGGGTTCACCAATGTAACTAAGGTAAAAATCTAGGTTAGCATAAAATAAAATGCATAAATAAAACCCTAGCTAAACAATGAAGCACAAAGGAGTAAAAATGCATAGAAAAAAGGAAATATTTCACCAAAAGTCTTCAAGCCCTCCATGATTGACCTTCATTGCACCTTCTCCATTTGTGTCCTAGTCCTTTAGGGTAAAAATTCAAGAAACCAAAGAAAATATATTCAAAATTCCACCCAAACCCATACCTTCAAAAGCAAAGTCAAAAACTAAAATGATATGGGTCCCTAGACAAAAATACAAGTCAAATGAGGCATCCACCTCTCAAAAATTCCAACCATCCTCCTCATCCCTTCAAAAATGTCATTCCATACAAAAATATAAAATTCTTCCATCCCACAAGCCAAACAAAAATCATAAAAATACTAGATCTATGTGGGTACCAAAAGAACTACATCCACCACCTCCGAAGCAAACATCTCCATTGCTTCCTACACCCCGTCCACATCAAAATCTTCAACATTTATCCTACATATCTCCCCCACCACCTTCCTATGGTCCATGCTTTTGGCTAAGCCTCCCCATTCATCTTTTGCATAAGTCCCATATAATCCTTATCATCTTCCCTACATAATCTGCATCATAATCCACTATTTTCCTCCATAATCGACATCATAATCCATCATCTACCTACTCCATCTCCCTTTCATGTCATCCCTTACCAACATCTATGAGCATAATGACATTTGACATGGTCCATGCAATGACATCCATCTCTAGTGGAACTATCACCTTTCATGGAACTAGACACTTGATTCCCTCTTATCCATATTCCCCTTCTCCTATCCAAAAAGTCAAAAAAAAAAATCAAAAAAATGAAGAGAAATCCCTTCATCCAACGGTGAAAACCTGGTAAACAAGCACCTTGGATAAATACCATGATGAAAACCTGGCAAGCAGGCATCATGTGTAGATTGATCTTCTATGCAACTTACACTTGGGGGCACAATGTCTCATCCAACCTATCATTTCCAGGCCATCTTACCATCCTTACCCACACCTACATAAAACTATCAAGTCCATTCATCTTCTCTTCCTCCTTTTGATCTTGATAAAGATTGAGGGAAAAAATATTGACACATGTTTTGGATGTCTCTTGGTATACCTTATCCCTTCCAAGCAACTCCTTCATTATCCATCTTATCATCTTATTAGCATAAGCTTTGTCATGTCAAATCATAACTACAATGTGGCATGTTATTCTTGTGTTACATAGTCATTGAGATCACATCCTTGCTCTCTTACGCATACATCCATTCCATCCATTATTGCCTATCTATCCTACATCCACCTAGACTTGGTCCCCCCCCCTTGTCATTGGTATCTAGCACAAAGGCTACCCAATTTTTTATCCATTGACACCTCAAAACATTTCAAAAATATAAAAAAATCAAATATTCTCAAAATTCCAAAAAAATAAAAACATTTCAAAAAGACAAAAAAATAAAATCATTTCAAAAAGACAAAAATCATAACATTTCAAAATCCAAAATAAAAACATTTTAAAAAGGAAAAAAAAAATCATAAACGTCAAAAATCCAAAAAAAATCAAAATATCTGAAAAACACAAAAACATCAAAATAACTCTCAAAATTCCAAAAATAGATTCAACGTTTGTCACATCAATCAAATAAGCTAGACATAGTCAGTCATTCGAAACGTCAACATTCAAATCATCAACCAACAAGACAATATAGTCCTATTAGTCATCTAGTCAAAATCAGTCAAATTGTCAAAACAATGTCAACCTCGTCACTTTATGGTCTCCTCCAAGATGTGTCCTTCTCGGACTTGGACCTCATCAAAATTTCATTTGCCTTTTCAGGATGTGTCCTTCCTGATGATAGGAACCGTCCAACCGTCAAACTGCCAAACTGTCAAACTATCAAGCAATCCACCTTTGACAAACAAATATTGGCAAACACAATTAAATGGCTATTGAACTTTTCTGGTCTATTTTGTCTTAACTTTCATCCATTTTATCTGATATTTTTGTTATTTTGTCTTATGTTTTGTCATTTTGTCTCTTGGTCATGTTACTAGC
>VDFB02047230.1:232470686-232520596 GCA_007258455.2 Sequoia sempervirens | reverse complement strand
CCTTTCTCTTCCTCCCCCTCTCTATCTCCCCCTCTCTATCTCTCACCATCTCTCCCTCCCTATCCCCCCTATCTATCGACTCTCTATCTCCACCTCTCTTCCTTTCTCTTCCCATATATCTCCATCTCTCTCTCTCTTCCCATATATCTCTATATCTCTCTCTTTCTCTCCCCATCTATCTCTATCTCCCCATATATTAACTAAGAATCCATGCAAGCATACAATAGTATATGTTGGTAAAATTATAATATTTTTTTATTAAACTATAAGTAACGCTTATCTTTCTAATGTCAAGCCTTCTTATAAAAATAGTGTTTTATTAAACTATAAGTAGATTATTGTCACCATTATTCATTCAACATGAAATACAAAATTTAGCAATTGTTTTGTTGCTTTTGTCAAGTTTCATTAATCACATTATTTACTAGGTTGAATAAAGTTGTGTTATGACCCTTCGTCTCTTTAAAATAATTAGACAATATTAGCGAGATCAGGAAGGGGAGAAAACTAAACTCCTTAAAAATAGGGGTTGTTGTGGGTTTGTTGATTTTCTTTGTATACTATATACTTAGTTCCTCTAGGATAAATAAGTTACTTTAGATCATTTTCTCAGTTGTGTATCCTAACTAATATAGAGTAAGCTTTTTCATTTTGATTGACTACTACATAATAGTATATGTGTTGAAAGAATTGTTTCCATTCTTTGTAGTTTTTACATTGGAATACAAATCATATTTAATTTCATGAAAATATACTTCTTTCATAAAGATATTTTTTTGAAATAAGTACTTCTTCATAACCCATCTAATCAAATCATAACCTATCAAAAAGGAAATAGGAATTTTCTAAAGAGAAGAACACTTGACCCAATCATAAGTGTATGGCCTTTGCAGAAATGAGTGATCCACCTTAGAAATAACAACTACCTGATTTAGACCTAGTAGGTTCAACTCAACCAACCTATCAACCTACCTTTAGAATGCTTCCAACAAGTTTAGAATGACCAATTTAAAAAATCCAAACAACTCTCAAAGCCTGACAAAGAACAGAAGTGAGATTTCACACTTTGACTCCTTGAATCCTTGTAATAGTGCAAACCTGTTTTTTCCCAATAACTCAAAACTTTCCCAAAACACCAAAGAAACCCTTGATGGTTTTAGACACCCATTTTGGAGTTATTAAACATACTTCAAGGGAAAGTACAAGGGATTTTTCAAATTTTATAGTGATTTTGCACTCTTTGATTCCTTAAACAAAACCTTATCTTGAGTATAATCTGTCATAGTCACATATGTTCACATCATTCTTGACCATTTGATATCATGAAAAACCTCCAAAATCTAGTATTCAAATAACCCATATCAACAAGAATTTATGTAGGTCTCTTTGATTCATAAATCATTATATTCTCATTTTCAACATATTGAAAAAAGAACAAAAATGTCACACTAATTGCATTACATAAGAAGATACACATTGGGATGACATGGTCCACGGTCTCATCGATAAAGATTTTTGTCAACAAGACAAGTTCCATCGGGGTGAAATGAAAAGGTCATACCAAACATATAGGTCTCACCGATGAAGTTTCATTAGAAAGAAACCTCTTTTTCCTCACTGATCAAAGCACAGGGAGTTGTATCAAAAGGAGTCTTGGCGACATGAGATCGAAGGAATAATCATCAAGAAGACTTATAACATCGGGTAAATTATTGAATGTCTTAGTGATGCACCGTGTCTTGCTGATGAAGACACAAACATATCAAGATAGTTGTTAGGTTGACTCTTGGTGACATTTATATGAGTCAGATGGATAGATTATGTGATATCGGCATAATGTCTCCTCGACCAAAAGAATGTTTAATGAACATTAGTCAAGCTTGAATAAAATGATCGCCCAAATTTTGAATTGTCTTTCTAATAGAACATTTGATGTGACAGCGAGTAAATTTTAAGATGACCTATGCTCGTGTTCATAGCTAGGATTACTAAAGAAGACATATTGGGGAGATTGGATTATGGTCTCATAAATGAAGGGAATCTATTGGCAAGACAAGTCATCGGTGTGAAATTGGATTTTTCTTGCTAACGGAATTCATCGGAAAGACATGGACTATCAGAGTGAGTTTTCTATCCTATTCCAATGATTGATCTCTCACCATTGGGTTGGCTTCGGTGGTCATTGCCAAGAATCTCCATGATGACATGGTGTAGGTCTATTTAAAACTCCTGTAGAGGTTAGATCAGTGTGACATTGGATCTGTCTTGCCGATGGAAGTCATTAGCAAGACATGGACTATCATAGTGAGTTTTCTATCTTGTGTGAATGATTGATCTCTCACCGATGGGTTGGCTTCGGTGGTCATCTCTAAGAGCCTCCACGATGGCATGGTGTAGGTCTATTTAGAACTCTTGAAGAGGTCAGATTGGTGTGACATTGGATTTGTATTGTTGACAGAAGTCATCGGAAAGACATGAAATATCAGAGTGAGTTTTCTATCCTATGCTGATGATTGATCTCTCACCGATGGGTTGGCTTTGGTGGTCATCTCTAGGAGTCTCACCGATGAAGTTTCATTAGCGAGACCATCATTTCTTTACCAACAGGAGCACTAGGAATATATTGGTGAGACATGTTCCATCAGTCTAAATCTTGAATGTTCACCCAACCCGCTAAGTTACACTGACAAGAGGATATTGGTAGGAGTTATGTAAACATATTCAAGACCAAAAGAAAATTTATCAACGATACTTATAACATCGAAGGAACCACTAAATGTGTTAGCGATACTAAAATTTAGGCTGATGAAGAAATAAATGAACCAAAATGATTGTCGGGGTGACTCTTAGTGATGTATATGAGAAAAATGTTAACATCAGTCAGATGTGTGGAGTGTTAACCCGATCAACAAAGTATTCAGTGAACATTGGTTGGGGTCTAATGTATAGATCAACCAAAGTTTCAATATGTCTTTCCAACCATCTCATTTGATGTGACTATAAGGAATTCAAAAATATATTACATTCATGCCCTGAGTTAAAACATTAATGGTGCCATGGAGTACAGGTAATTTCATAAATTGAAAGGAAATCATTGCAAAATGAACATTATTGTGAATTGGTAACAAAGAAAATGAGGAGACAAAAAAAGGGCCAGAGAATTGTTTCATTTGAAAGATCTCAATCAAAACCAGTAAGTCCTCTGCATTTTAACTTTTTCATTTCTGTAATTTTAAGCGAGTAATATGGAAGGCATCAACTTGGGGAAGTTGAAAGGTAGAAAAAAAAGTGAGAGAAGTCACCCTAAGAGTAAGAAGCTGAAATTTGAGTCTAGAATTTAGCCAGAGGGTGCTGAATGAAAACTGAATCAATATTTAATTGACCAACTACCTAGCTCTGGGTCTAGAGGTAGGTGCTCCACGCAACTAAGGGCAGAAGTGGATAAATTGGATGACAATTACAAGCACATAGGAGATATCTGGACCCTAATAAGAGGCTATAAATTGTTTAGATTCCACTTTCAATGAAGAGATCGTTTTGAGCCAATTTGTAATCCATGGTGTCTAAATTTGGGAAAAATAGTTTGCCCTAATGCATTTTTCAATATAGAGTTGGTAAAATTGTTGGCCACCCACTATGACTCAAAACTTAAGGCCATATGTGGACCATCTGGGAAACCATTTGTATACATATCAGAGGCTTCAATATGTGAGGTTTTTAAGTTGGAAGGGTGGTGTAATGAGAAAATTGTGAATGAAGAGTTGGAAAAGGAGTTTTGGAGAATGGAGACCACTTACAAGGGTTGGAGGTTTCCCTTACATAGAATTAAACAAGATGGTAAAACTATCCCACTTGATGATGGCAGTGGGCCTCCATTCCATGTGGACTTATTCGAGCCCTATATGAGATATACCTATTTCTCATTAGGACAAGTGTTGGGTATGGAAGTTCCTGAGTATATGTCCATTGTTCCCATGGTAATTGTAGCTGACATTCAATGTCATAATTCTAGGTTATTCAACTATGCTTCATTTGTCTCCAAGGAGCTTGACTTAACATTGGTGGCAATCAAGAATAAATCCCCTATTCTGCACCTTAGGCATTATTCTCTTTTAATGCATCTAGTATTGTACTTCAGACAAGAGTTAGGGGTTTGGCTAGAAAATTTGAAGGTTTCACAGTAATTTGATAAAGAGGGAAAATTCTTACCCATTCAATTGTGGACTACCATTTGGGATAGTAGGTTTGCTAATTCTAGTTTCCTGTATTTTGAAGAATATTTTGTAAAGCTAGTATATGAATTCTATAGTCATCCTTGTGCGCACTCATTATCTAATGAAATAAAACGCTTCCTTAGACCTAAGGAATTTAATGGACTAATTGATCACAATTGGGGAGACTAGTATTGCTTTGAAGATGCTACTATGGTAAGGGTGTTTGGTTTTGAGGATTCTCCATTCATTTTTCCTAAAATAGTCCCAGATAGGATTGCAGATTTGGAAATTGTAAAACAAATGGATTTTTCTAGTTTCATGAATTTTGCTTCATTTGGAAAATAGGCATTTATGCCTAGTACTTTGTGCTTTGGTGATTTTACTATGTTTGCAAAGGAAGGATATGATTTGCTCCATGAAAAATTAATGCAGTATATTATGAATAAGGGTCCATCAAGAGAAGGTTTTGATCCAGAGGGATATATCAATTCTGCCAAACAAAGGATAAACTTTGGATGATATGATCATCTGCCTTATCAGTTTGATGACATGATTAGAAATTTGGAGGTAGAGGAAGTAGAGAGAGTGGTGGAGGAATAGAACCAAGGGTTGCTAGATACAAGGTTCCCTTTTTCTAGAGATGAGGAAACTGGAGAAGATATGCCACAAGACCTACCCAATAGGATTTCTAGATTAAAAACTCAAGATTACAACTGCTCTCCTAGAGAACTAAGTGTTGAAGAGAGCCAAGATATAGACACTAGATAGATGGCATATAGGTCATTTGCAGCAGACAATGAATTTGTGAATTCTTGAGAATTCAGATCTTTCTTGTATAAGAAAAAGGGAAAGGAGATAAGGTAGACAATTGATAATATTACACCAAGCAATGAGGAGAAACTACTAAATAATTTGAAATTAATTGTCGATAGAGAAATGGCTAATATGACCCCCGAAAAAGGAAGGAAAATGTTAGAGGATGTTGGAGTTATGATCTTTCTAGGTCTCAATTTGAATTTTGCATTGATGTTTGATAGCTTCCTAAAGGATAATAGTGCCAAACACAAGCTTAGTCCAGAGGGGGTGACAAAAATATATGTTGGATCCAAATATAACCTAGATGAAGGATCACTCATGATATGGGCCTTGTATCCACCTCATAGAAATTCAGTGGTGATTGATATTGAGAAAGCATTTGGACATGTCATGACTTTGAAGGTTGGGGAGGTAGATCATGTGGTGACTGCAGACATTGGGATTAATGTGGAAAAACTAAATAAAGCCTAAATACAAATGTTGATAAAAGAAAAGGAAATGATCATGAGAGAAAATGATCGTTTGAAGGACATGCTAGGAGTAACTATGGGACCTCCTAAATTAATAACACATGGTGAAATATCACATGAGGTAAAAGATCATTGGGAGGATTCAACTACATTTTCACAAGATAAATATGATACACACTGTAATAATCAAAAAAAGGTAGGACAACTTAATGATTTGGTTGAATAAGCTATGGGGAGCATATTCAAAGAACCATGCTACAGGGCAAGAACACAAGAGAATTGATGGAAGGATTGAAGAAAAGTTTCAAGAATTATATGAAAGAAATGTTCCTGATAGTGTGGCCATTGGTATGGGTAGCCAAATTATAAAGAGACATAGGGACTATTATGAGGAACTATGAGAAGATGCAAGGGGTTGGTTGATATTATGAATATGGGATTGCTTACACTATTTGAAGATGGAGAAAATTTGAAAGAGAAAGCCAAGTGGATCGAAGAATGTGAATTGATGCTATAGGGAATTATGGAAAATGCTACAGGGAAGGACTTGACATTGGACTTGATGCTATAGGGAAGGATGATAAAGGTGTAAATATCAGCCAAGAATACATTAGGAAATGTCGATACTCATGAACGACAATATTATCTAGATCATTTATCAAATTTTCATCTATGGCTAAATAGAGTCTAATCTCTTGTTTTAATTAGTTAAGTAAAATAGAACATTTGTGAAGGGACATGTCCCTTCCAAGTTTTGATGTATTTATATATATTCCATAGTAATGCAACAAATATAGGCATTAGGAGATATTCAATAGATAGATTTCAAGCAAAATGCTTTCATATATAGATAATTAGATGCATGTATTTTGATGGAGTAAATGAAGATATCTAAGTTATGGATTAAAATTTTGGTATTAACTATTTGTTAAATTTATGCAGTTATTTGATTGTCTCCATTCTGATGCTTCTCTATTTTTTAAATTGATATAACAAGTTTACACTTAGTTTATCATTGTACATTTACTATATATGTGTGATCTGGTTATTCAGTTCTCTCAAGTAGAGATTAAAATATTTTAATCAATCACAACAATTGGGAAGTGTTAGTTGGATTAATAAGAAGAATAACATAACTAGAATTTCCATTCTATCTCAAGAAGAGTTTGTCAATTATTCACTTGCATGTTTACACAAGTTGTAAACAATTTCTATGCCTGATAGTTTGAATTATCGACATTATTGAAATCCACATTTGCATATATTCATTAGACTCCATATACACAATAAGGCACTAGTATCCCTTCGTATTATTTTATAATTTTCATTATTCTTATTTATTTTACACTTACATTTACAAATACATATACATATGCATTTACTGTTTTCATTTATTTCTCATGTAGTTTAATAGTTTGATCGATTTCATATTATCTATGTTGAAGACTTTAGAATTTCAATTACATTAATTTATGGATATGTTGTATCTATAACACCACAAAACCATATGCTTTTTGAATTTATAATTGCATTTAGAAATACACATTTGTATACATAAATATAGATTTCTTTAATGATATGTTGCATTTTTTGTTCTAGGAGAGCATCTAGTAATTACATTTACATTTACATTTAAAAATACAAATACATACATACATACATTTTTATGTATCATATGCCCTATTCATACATCCTACAATTACAAAAATATCCATGGGACCTCTTACACAAGCTATAGTAATCCCAAAAAGTGTAAGAACCCCTTTGATGTAGGAGCATCTAGTGGTGTAAGGGCAATCTTGCATCACCCAAAAATAGTTAAATTTCAAGTTTCTTAGTTTTTAAGTGTTTTTACATTTTTGGATACCCTTTTTGTCATAATGAAATTTCCAATTTATGGTTTTTATTTTCTATTCCTGGGTTGAAAGATATTGCAGTTTTAGTTTCCCAGATTTGCACTTGAAAATCTTCCGAGCTAGATTTGAGGCACTTAGAGTTCCCGGAATGGCCCCAAAACTTGCTGAAATTAGTATAGAAAATTTTGAGCGTGTTATTGACTTCGAGACCTTTCCAACGGTTCAAACGGTTTGCGAATCAGAGTCCCAGATCAAAAGTTATGGCCCCAGGAAGTTGGTGCACTTTCTAGAAGATACAATTGCAAATTTTCTTTTGAAATTTGAACTTCAAGTTGTAATTTTTGGCGCCAAACCACCTAAACTCAAATTTGAATGTTGTTTTGGCTTCAAACTAAAGAGGAGCTCTATTTATGGGTGGGTTTCTAATTTTTGGGTAGCTTTTTGGGGACAAGCTTGCATATTGCGAAAGGGTTATTCTGTAGCTTTCTGTAACTTGCATGTGTTTAGGAACTTGGGGATTTGAGATCCTTTGCATGTAAGAAGCTCCATTTTCTGAATAATAAAATTATTCTCTTGTTTTTGGGTTGTTTTCTAAGTCTCGGGCTGCGCCTTCATCACCCTTTATATCATGTTTGGACTACAAAACCCTCAAAAATAGGTAACTGGGCTGTATGCAAAGAAATGAAGCTTTCTAACTCAAATTAATGCCTTAAGCCCTCAAATCATATTCAAATCAAAGCTAACACATATCTTCATGACATGGAATTTATTTCACATCAAAATATGGCTGCATGTGACCATGCAGTGCTACATAATAGGAAAAAATACATAAATTTTGAAGAAAAACACAAACTTTTGAATGTCAAGAGCTTGTATTTTAAATTCTCAACCATCAACAACCATTACAATGATCACTTTATGCCTTTTAAAGGCCTTTACACCTCAACCACTGAACAACCACCTCTACAACTCACTTTTTAATCTTTTATGATCACATGAAGCATAAACCACACTAATTTCAAGGTTGTTAACATCACTATTGAAATGTTTTAATTTTTTGATCTTTCAAACATTAAAAAGTACATCATTAAATTAATTATGTAATGGCATAAAAATTAAAAACATCATGAATTAATTACGTAACCACATAAGTCAAATATAATTATATCAAGAAATTAATATCAAATAAATAGTATAATCATATAACTCATACATTTCAATGTCATTGGTCTTCTTCTTCATCCAACTCTTTATCTGTATCATCCAATCCAGATTCGACATTGTAAGGATTGGTCATATCATCATCATTGTCATTGATATCAATTTTGATAATGTCATCACCCACATGGATATCATCTTCATGAACATTAACTCCTACATCATCATGATCTAGTTCCTCCTCTTCGACATCTTTGTTAGGGACATCATCAACTAACTGTTGATCCTGATCATCATCTACATTATCTTCTACATCTTTCAATATTTTCTTCTTCCATCACATTATACTTTATGAGCCTTCCGCTTGGATCATGTCTAACAACAAATGACCAACCCAGTTTACCTGGAACCTCTAAGTAAAATACTTGCTCATATTGGCTTGGAAGAACATAGGGCTCATTTCCAGCTCGTTGGATCGACCTTGTATTGACCATGGTAAATCCATTATCATGTTCAATAAGAGTTTTCTTATGATCGTTTTCATTCAATCGTAGCTTGTACCATAGGATGACAGAAAAAATTAATTTGAAGGACTTAAAGTCATACTCAAGTATATCATCCAAAATCCCATAGTATAGATTTTCTGAAACTTTTGGATGTATGTCGCTTCTAGATGAAACATTAGTCACCTCAAAGACTACAGTTATACTAGAATCACAATTTTTCTTCATGTCATCCAACTTTTTGATTCAAAATTTATGACCATTGCACCACATAGCCTTGTGGTGTTTCACCTGCAATATGTCAAACATGTAAAAATTATTGCAATATCATCAGTTGATAAACATATTTATTCTTGGCCAAATGTACATAAAGAGAACAATCTCAACATATATATACATCAATATAATTAAAAATAATTAAATAATATGGGTGATTAATATATTTATATGTACCTTTTTATCTCTTAAACGATATGCTAAATAAAATTCCCTTTGTGTAACATTAGAATCTCCATTACGATGAGCTTCTTTAACCAATGAAGCCACACTTTCCCATGTTGATACATGATCAAGTTGTTGACATCGTTCAATCCATACCATCATCCAATCAAGATTGTTTATGACGTACAAATGAAGTGCATCCCACTCTCAGCCAACTATATCAAAAAAAATGAAATTCATAAATGACCTATAATTAGTTAAATACCATGGTATACGACCTTAATTTATAATTGATGCATATTGAAGATTAATAATTAAATAAGTAAAATATACATAAAAACCATATGTAAAATATATTCCAATTAATGTCCATGACCATCTTATAATTACCTCTCACTTTCCTCAATCTACCTTTCCCCATCAAGTACTCCCCTTCAAATTTGTTAATGGAGTTGGGATCCCAAATGCGATCTACATGGATCTTTGCTGCAAACTTAGGAAGATATTCACTAATGTACACCATGGTCTAGTATACCATATATCCCCCCACTATAGAACCCTCAAGATGTGCTCTTTGTCTAACCAAAGCCTTCAAAAATTTCAAGTTCCTCTCAACCATCCACATTGACCTTGTGTGTACAAGTCCACACAATTCAATCTCCTCAACCTAGTGTATGAGGTAGTGTTCTTGTGCATTGAAAAATATTGAAGGTAGAAACTTTTGCATTTCACACATTAACAAATTTTTCTCTTCCAATAATTTATATCTTCTTTATGGATTTTCTTTAGATGACAACCATATACAAGTGATTCAATGTGCAAAGATATTAATGAGATTTAACAAAAATTTATAGTATATTACATAAAAAGTAAAACAAATGGAAATTATAAGATCTATATAACACATTGAATGAATATCACTACTCAACTCATGTATTTTCCAAGAGCATATATAACTTTTTTGAAATTGTTGTCGAAGTTATCTAGGAGAGATAGAGTTAGAATGTACTACAACAATTATAAAATGATCTTTTCATTAATTTTCCAAAATTAGTAAACATAATACAGTAAAAAGTACATGCATTATACAAGCGTATATAATATACTAGAATAATTACCTTAATGAAGATATGCCAATCATGCATTTTCATCCTTGACCCAAATTCACCTTTCTTTGTTATTATATTGTTTATGTTCATAGAAAATCCTATGGGAAATCAAATTTTTCGTATGACTTATTTTATAGCATTGCTTTGCTGCTCCGTTAATAACCAAGGAAGGGAACTTATATTAATTTGGTCTCCATCGCTATTTAATTGAATGACATTTTTCATTGCATGATTGGCTTCTTAAATGTCACTACAAATTTTGACAATTTTTTCTTTGGCATGCCTTCCATCCAATATTTTCCATAAAAAATTTGTTATATTCTTTTTGATATGCATTGTATCAAACAAATACACAATTTGTGGCTACTCATAGTAGGGCAACCTACTAAATTGTTTGGAATAACTTTTCAGTCTCTATGGAAGCTGGCCATTAATGCCTTAACAACCTTCATGAAGCATATAAGTTAAACAAATTAACAAGGGCAATCATTGTCAATTATAGCATGAGTAAACACAACACAATATAAAAATATAAATTCAAAACATATCATATATGATAGATAAACAATTTGATCCAATGTATAACCTTGACGATTAATTCTATTATATTCCAACTTCCATAGGTGAGGTATCATTCTTTGTGGTTTTGATGTAGTCTCTTCTTTCCCATTGAAAAGATGTTTTTCAGTAGTTCGATACTTATTATTTATGTGGAGGAAGTTCCTATATTCATCAAACACCTACTTTCCTAAACTTGTTGAATGATGAGATTTCATCTTTGGACCACAAATTGGACATGCAAATTTTCCCTTTGTTTGAAGACCTTCAAGATCATATATAATTGGATTAAATATATGTCAATTTTTATAATTATATATAATGAATAGATTATTTAAAAAATATGCATAATATCTACTTCATAAAATTAAATATTGTGTAAGTGCAGTCAAATGTTATAACATACCACAAAAATGTGTTAGCCCTGGGGCATCATGAATTCTCCATACAAGTATTGCATGGAATTGAAATTGTCTTTATCCTATTGGTCTAGAGAAGTCATACATAGTGACACGATTCGATAACTTTAGTAACTCGTCGATAAGAGGATTGGTATATACATTCATATCTTTAACTTGGTACTTACCTATTTGAATGAACACAAACATTACATAATTATTATAACTATTTTACTGCAATATATATAAATTAATGTACATGACTATTGAATGAAAAAAGAAGAATTCATTATCCAACAAATAAGACAAATGAGATGCTACTACATTAAAGAAAATTGATGTAAAAAAAAATGCGAAACAGTCATTGACAACATTATGTGCTCCCTCTTTATTGACATCCATGGAGGAATGTTATTATTGATAACAAAAATAGGCCACACCAAGTAAATAGATCTCAACTCTCCAAATGGATTGACATCATCTGCTGCCAATGAAAGCCTAAGATTACGAGGTTCTTCTTTAAAGTGTGGCAATTTTTCCTCCATGTCCCTAAAAGCATAACCATCTATAGACATTCGAATAATTTCATCTCCACTTCTATTCCATGCATGGTAATCCATAAATTTCTCTAAGATTTCACATCTAAATAATTGTTGCATACGTGGAATAATGAGAGTATAACGAAGAAGCTTGTGAGACACCTTTTTTGTTAGTTGATCTGTTTGATATCTACTGATATGACATTCTGGGCATTCTATTACAAATTCATGTTGTTTATGATATATAATATGATCATTGGGACATGCATCTATTGCTTGATACTCCATTCTGATATCTTTCATAATGGTAGATAAATCTCGGTATGAGCGAGGTAAAATATTTGATCGTGATAACAAAAATTCACCAATCAATCTACAACAGAAAATAATTTGTTAATATAAAGAATATTAATGGTACATATTTCATCCTTTATTTACTAGTGATGAACTAACAACAATTAAAATAGATGAAAAAAGATGACATATATGGCATACCTTAACATCCATGAGATTGCTTGTTTGATAAACCGTTCATAACCTTCAAGTTCAACAACAACAATACAACATAGAGAAGAGTTGTTTGGGAGCCTTCATAAAGGGGTTGAGCGTATGCCTTCTCAAGTATAGGTAAATCATGAGCATCATCAAAGTCATCTTGATCATCATGATCAACTCTGCCACTAAATGTGTCATGGATCAATGTATTTGTACCATCATCTTCAACTGCATTTTTTGGAGCATGATCATCTTCTTCCTTAGGATAATTAACTTCATCTTCAATATTCACAAATCCATGTTTGTCCACTTGCAAAACTACATTCTCCAGGGTGTGATAATCCATATCATGTGCCCTAGGGTGCTATAATAATCATAGACACAAATAAACCATGATCATGATCAAGTGATTTTTTTTATATATATAAAATGTTAAAATGATATAAAAATTTACAAATTCAATCAATATAAACACATATAATGAACAACTTACCAATAGATGATAATCATGCCCCCCTTCAATGTGACCATGCTGCCTACAATGTTTCTCAACTGTTGTGATTAAAAGTCATCTTGTCTTTAAGCCCTTGCAATTATTGCAAGGACAATAACATTTCCCATCACCCTTTCTTTTCAATCTAGCCCACAATCTATCAAGTGTCTCTTCATTTTGTTCTGGACTAATATTATCTGGCATGATTTTTCTTTACCAAGCTTGAATATTTAGATCTTCAAAAAATATCAAACTCACACTCCAATAAATTTTATTCATAGACAGGTAACAAAATATAATAATTCTGATATTTTATACAAAAAAAATTTAGAATGTAGCCACCCCTACAAAAGAGAAGATATTCTGAAGTTAATGACCCCAAAAAATACTTTAAAATGTTAATTCCAAAATTATTAAATTCTGATTTTACTATGATTTCCTACCGTTAGACTCCTAAAATCAGAATATTGAACTTGCACAACAAAATCTAAAAATGTAACTCTGAAAATGCACAAGTCTAAAAATGAAATCTAATGAGATTTTTCTTTAAAATATGATTTTCAAGCTTGGAAGTACAAATATAACTTCACAAATGAATTCTAGGAAAGGACAATGACTACCCTTAACTTGGCGATAGCTTCTTGATTTTTTTCTAATTTTTCCCAAAAAATTCATCCTTAATTCTCCACAAACTATCATAAGTATAGAAAATTCATAAGAATCACAAAACATTGTCACAATAAATAGTTGAGCTCACTTTTTATTTATGTCGGTCTCAATTTTGACTTCACATGTTTGTCGAAATTTTGACAAAAACTCTTTGTCACAATTTCGATGAAAAAACAAGTTCGTTAATTGAATTTCAACCAATGTCAGGGATAAAATTAAAAAAAAAAATTTACACATTAAATATCACTAGTACTCGACAATACATCTAATTATCCATCTTTCGTCAAAAAATTTCATTGAATTTTGTAGTCAAATGAGTTAGTGTGGTGGTGTGCAGCCTAATATAGCACATGGTGATGTGCAACCTGATATAGCACATGGTGATGTGCAATGTTGTGATGATCTGTTAAAACTAAGTCTAAGAGAGATTATTAGAAAACATTAGGGAAAAGGAATAGTAGGTCTATAGATGCTTTATTCAACATTAAGGGATGTGTATGATATTAAATATGTAGAGATCAATACTAATCTACCTACTTATACCACACATGATGTGGCCAAGGAGCATGAATTTCTAGTTAATGAAAGTCATGAAGAGAGACCACTTGCATCTGCTATGCCTCAGAGTGCACTTGATGCATCTAGAACTTTTGATGCAAATAGTGCCATGTGCTATATTAGGCTACACATCAGCATGATCATCCAAAAATACTGGTAGTGGTAATTTAATAGAAGATGTGGATGCTTTTGTCAAAAGACAAAGATTGAGTCAATATTTCTATAGATCTACAGAGAGGAATGCAAAAGAAAGAAAACTAGAAGGAAAGAATCCATTCTTTCTTGAGGTATCGAGAGATGGTGAGGCCATTGGGCCAAATGCTACAAAGGGTCCATTGAGTTGGGTGTAAGATGTAGGGCACACTTGGATATTTGCAAATCAAGTTTTGTAGAGAAATATCCATGAACTGTGGAAAATATTATACAAAAAATGGAAAATGATTTTGAGACTACTGGTGGACAAATCTCTAGAAAATATTACAAACAAAGGATGAGAATTTTGATGAACAATTGTAGATATACTTGCACAAAAAAATCATAGAGGGAAAAGAGAGGTTAGACTCACTCTATCTCCAAAAGAGAGAGGAATTGAGAGAAAGTATGCATTATGAATAGTATTTGGAAAAGAGTAATAGAAGCAAGAGAGCAAGAGATAATGTGAGGGATGGATATACATTTGGCTGAGGTGGGTTACATGCCAAAAGGAAAAAATTGTAGAAAGTGTATGGATTTTTGGTTCAATTTACATTGTGTTATTTATTTTGATTTTTTATTGAACTAAATATATGTTGAAATTGACATTGTATTTTAGGTGGAAAATAGTAATAGAGAAGTAGGTGTAAAATATATTGTCAATTATATGGCAGCACTAGATGCTAGTTAATCTAAGATTAGGATGAAGTGTAAATCTAGTTTTTCAACAGAGATTTCATTGCCATCTATTCAATGCCCAGTAGGAGCCTCTATAGATCATGTCAACTCAAATGAAATATGGTACCAAAAGGTAATGAGTTGCATATTCAGTCCCACTCAACAAGTTACACGGTTGAATCCATTAACCCTATAGTTTCTACATGGAATGAGCATAAATATATGAATTCAAATGAGGTAAGAGGCTCTATTGATCTCATTTCTTCTTGTTTGGAAATTCCATATACAAATTTCTCTTAATATAAAGATTATTGAAATCTAATCATAGGAGAATCCAACCTAGTTTTTTTATTGTTGGAGTGATCTAGAAAATATTCCTTTGGAAAAATTTATAGCTTGCATTCTTTACTTGACTATTGAATGCTTTGTTTTGTTTATGCACTATGGTTAAACTATTGGATCTTAGTTGTGTTTATGGTTTGTCCTTGATGTCAAAATCTCTTTCAGTTGGTTCTCTTTGATGATCAGTCTCTATTTGGATCCTTATGCTTTATTATGGCACTTCCTTGATGATTCAAATTCATTGTGATGAGAATTTTGGTTCAAGTTATGAATGCTATTTCTTTGACTGACAGAGTTTGACAGATGGTTTCTTTGACAGGATGGTTCTCTTTTCATATCACAGGTGTATTTCAAATGATTACAAGCCATTTGATTACATTCTTTGACATCACTTTTTTTTTTGAAGGCATTACATTTACCTTGGTTCTGACATCTCATTTGTCTAATGGTATTGGTTGTTTCTCATGGCATATATTCCATTCTATACACTAAGAGTCGACATGTTCTTTTTCAGGCTTACACATATTAGCATAAGTTATACCGTCTGTATGTGGTCACATCAAAATTGCTTTGTCTCATTGATCGGAGGTTGAATGGGAACATATCGGTAAGAGTTTAAGGCTTCAGTGAAGGGTCTTATCGAAAAGGGTTATGTCTCACCGACTAAGAAATTTGGAGGTTCATTGGCAAGAATTGGGCAATATCAAAATAGGTCTTGGTGAAGTGGTTTTGTCTTGCCGACAAGGGCTCTTCTTCATTGGGTTCTCGGGGAATGTCTTACCGAACATCACATCTGGGGTTTCACTTCAGCCAAACATAATGTATTTGGTATATAGTCTCACCGAAGAGTTTTTTTCTCACCGACTGATGCACTGAATGTCTTATCGGCATAAGGTTACTGCTTCGGTGAAATGTTATAACAACTCTATAGTGTCTCACCAACTCATAGTGGATAAAGTTTTTTTTGGTATGACATAAAGTAATCTCTGAGAGGTCTCCTCGACATTGATATGTCTTGACGATGCATAAAACAAAAGGAACATTTTGGTATGACTCATGTGCATCGAAGAAAGGTCTTGGAGAATTTGATTTGTTACACTGACCGAAAACATAAAGGTAGACATTTTGGTAAGAGCTAGGGTTTTCGGCAAGAGGTCTCAATGAGTGACCTTCGGTCTCGCCAATGGAACATAAAGGGACTTTGTCGGCATAGGATCTGACTTGTCTCAGCGACACACAAGATGGTCGGTGATCTTCGGTGAAACAAAATCTTATCTATATGAGGTCTACCTGAGAACGATATGTTACGGCGACAAGTTTGATCATGGGGGCTCTCGACAAAACAAAGACTTGTCTATGAGAGGTCTCTCTGATATCGTATGGTCACAGCGATAGTGAATGAAACAAAAGTAAAATCTTAGTAAGAAGTTTCCTCATATCTCAACAAATGAATAATACACTATGGAAGCCCATCGATGAGACATAATGTATTCGTTATGACTTCTCCCAGACTCTGACGTGTCACAACAAAAGCGAATAGAACCAAGGGGATGACTAAGAATTGAATTAGGGTTGAATTTCTGGCATTAAAGTTTCCTTCGACATACCGTTACATCGATTGAAAAGAAAGTTTGTTAGGGTAAACTTTTTGAGTTTATTCTTTTAGCTGGGTATCAAACCCTAGCCTGGCCACCATCATGAGAGAGTTTCATAAAATATTCTTTACTATTGTTGATGGTTGTAATGGAATTGTTAGGATGAAATTCATTTTTGGTTCAAAAATGAATGGTATGGCTGCTATGTTTGATGCGCCTCTTTGGCTAGAAGCTCGACAGTGGTTGATGGAGCCATGGGAGTTGCTGATTTGTCTGGTATTTTTATTTATGTGTTTCATGCTGCACATACTAATTTATAATCACCATTTTCTTTAACTGCTCTCTGCATCTCAGTTATTAATGTGACAAATGATGCCCTGACTGAGTATTGTCATTCATGCATTAGAGGTTATGATTTTCTATGGTGGGCAGTTGTGCTTTTTATGCAGTAAAATGATCTCATATGTTTCAGATTTGTTGAGAACGACTCTTAGCTGGGTTGGTTGTTCATCTGTTACTCCTAAAGACAGTTACCTATCTAGAAGATGTATAAATAGAAGTAGAAAACTCTTTTCTGCTACTGTTGTTGTGATTATGAGATTATCATTCCTTGGCTGTATGAAAATGTATTGAAATACTCTATGTTAAAATTAAAAAATAAAAATGCAAAGATATATTGTAAACTTTCTTCTCTATGTAGTATTTTAGGGATTCAATTATTGAATCTTTAAGGTATTATGTAGATGAGAAAATAGAGAAATATGTGCTTGACTGAAAAGAGAGAAATCCTCTGAGCTATTATTGTTATTCAAAACATTTTGAGGGGTTGGTACTCCTTGAGATAGATATCTCTAAACAAGGGGTTGGTGCTCCTTAAGTGGATGCTCTAAAAATGGCCTATAAGGCATTGTGAACAGTTGATTAAAAGATTAATCCTGTAAGGCATTTCAGGAGTGGTTTTTATACCCCAGGATGGTTTTCCACTCGGCAAAATCTTATGTCTCTTTGTTCTTCTAGGTTCTCACTGCTTTACTGTGTTGTTGTTTCAGTTCTCTGTTGGGTCATTACTTTTCTCAATTATGTTTATGAATGATTACATTCAACTCATGAATGCATTAATCAGAGTAATATTGAGATCAAATCTGAGTTGTGTGTTTGAATTTTTAAAAATTGGTCAAATCTGTTAAGACACTGATTCACCCCCCCTCTTAGTGTCATTTTAACTCCAACAATTGGTATCAGAGCGTAGGGTCCTCTGATAGGTTTTAATCACCTTGGATTGATCTTGGTCTTGGAGTTTGTTTTAATGGCACATTCTCAAGATGGTGCCTCTATAACCAAAGCTCTGTTATTGGATGGAACAAATTATGTGCTTTGGAAAATTAGAATGGAAGCTTTTCTTGTTTCTTTTAATGTTGATGTTTGGAGCATTGTTTTAACTGATTACAATGTCCCAGCCACTATTTCCACTAATCCCACTGAAAAAAAGAGGTATGAAACAAATGCTAGAGCTAAGCATGCCATCTTGTGTGGGTTAACTAAAGATGTGTTCATTAAAGTCATGCATTGCAAATCTGCTCATGAAATCTGGGAAAAACTTGAAACTATATATCAAGGGAATGAGAAAGTCAAATTGTCAAAAATCATTACTCTCAAACATCAGTTTGAGGAGATGAAAATGAAGGATGATGAAAAAGTGGCTGAATATTTCCTAAGAGTTGATGAAGTCGTCAATGCAATGAAAGTTCTAGGTCAAGAGGTTAATGAATTTTATGTGGTCACAAAGGTTGTTAGAACCTTACCATCCAAATTTGAATCTAAGGTTTTAGCCCTAGAAGAAAAGAAACACTTTGATAAGCTTACCTTAGACAGCTTGCAAGGAATACTTACTGCCTATGAAATGAGAACTAGCAAAAACATTTCAACAGGAAAAGAAATTGCCTTTAACATTGAAAAGAAAGAAAAAGTCGAAGTCAGTGAATCAGAGTTGTCTAATTTTAAAGAATCCCATTTTACTAGAAGACTTAAAAAGGGATCAGGAAAATATAAGGAAAAAATTCCCTTTAAATGTTTTAACTGTGGCATAATAGGTCACTTTGCTGCAAAGTGTCCCAATGATGATCAAATCTATGACAATGAGACAACTAAAAAATAGCCTAAGAAGAAGGCCTTCAAACCTAAACAAAACTTCAATTTCAAAAAGAAGAATAGTCTATTTAGTAAGGATGAATCTGATATTGAGTATGAAGAGTCATCAGCTGAAGAAGATGAAACTTTGTTCATGGATTAAATTACTCAACAAAATGATTCAAACACCATTGACATTGAAGAAGATGTAGTAGACCTTGAAAGTGAGCTGAAATGTGCTTTACAAGAGGCCAGGAAACTCAAAAAACAAGTTCTTGCTCACAAACATAAACCAGATCAAGAAATGGTCTCTCTAAAAACTCAACTTGAAGAAGCTAAAAGAGTTGAAAACTGTCTTCGAGAGACTGTAAGCAACAAAGATCAAGAAATTCAAAAACTGGAACAAGAAGTAGTCCTTCTAAGGAAGGAAATTGAAAAATGTGAAAGCACTCAAAAACTGAATGAGATGCTCAGCAAGTAGAAGACGTATAAAGATAAAACTGGTGTTGGTTTTGAAAAGGGTGAATTCTCAATTGACAATGCAAAACAAAACCCATCTCCTAAAATCAAAGGTTCAAGTTCAAATCACTTAGAATTTGGTAAGAATCATGTTCAGTTTTTAAGAGGTAATAGACCTTCTTATAGAGTCAATCCTTTCTTCTATCGTTATTGTTTTTTTTGCAACAAATTTGGCCATAAGGTGAGAAATTTCAAGCTTATGAATCCTAGAATACCCAGGTTTGGTCTTAGGAAACACTATAGTTTTGTTAGATAGATCAGATGTTTTAAATGCAATGCTTTGGGACATTCTGCCAAAAAGTGCAGAACTGATCTGCAATCTAAACAACAGAAAATTAAAATGGTTTGGAAACCTAAGACTGTTAACAACAATGAGCAAACTATGTTGGTTCAAACTACTTTTCGTTCCAAGAAAAAGGACTTATGGGTCTTGGAAAGTGGATGTTCTAACCATATGACTGGTGACAAAGATAAGTTTATAAATCTTGAGGATTATATTGGCAGATATTGTTAAGTTTGGTGATAACTCTAGTATTCAAATTAAAGGTAAAGGTTCACTTCTTCTGAATGGAGACACTCCTATCTATAATGTGTAGTATGTGGAAGGTCTCAAACACAATATTCTAAGTGTTAGTCAAATCTGTGATAGTGGTTATCATGTTCTTTTCACTTCGCGGGGATGTGAGATTAAGAACAAGCTTGGAAAGGCTGTTGCAGCTGGAAGGAGGACAAAAGAAAATGTGTACAATCTTCTCAACACATCAAGCAATGACAATAATCAAGATATGTGTTTAATGGGCCAAATTGAAGAGAGCTGGTTATGGCATAAAAGATTAGGACACAAAATTTCAAAATATGGTTAGAATTAGTAAGAATCAGAATGTTAGAGGTTTACGAGTTCTTAGCAAGCCAGAAAACTCTATGTGCAAAGAATGCTTAAGTGGTAAACAAACTAAAATCAGCTTAAAAAAAAAGAACATTCTTCTTCAAAACCTTTACAACTTGTGCATACTAATTTATGTGGACCAACTAGAACAAGGTCTATTAATGGTGAAAAGTACTTTATGTTGTTTGTGGATGATTATACTAGAATGGTTTGGGTCACATTTCTTAAACACAAATCATAAGCTTTTGAAAGGATTAAAATCTTTCGTAAATTGGTTAAGAAGGAATCTAATTTGAAACTTAAATGTCTACGATTTGACAAAGGAGGTGAGTTCACCTATCAAGAGTTTATTGATTACTGTGAGTAGCATGGCATTAAAAGACAATATGCTACAACAAAAACACCTCAAAAAAATGGGGTAGTTGAACGTAAGAATATAACTGTACAAGAAATGGCTAGAACCATGCTAGATGAAGCTAAGTTGTTTGATATGTATTGGAAATAAGTTGTTCATACAGGTGTATACATTTTGAATAGAGTGCAGCTTAGGGTGAAATCTAAACACACTCCTTATGAACTTTGGTATGGAAAAACTGCTTCTGCCAAATACTTTAAATTTTTTGGAAGTAAGTGTTTTATCAAGAAAGATGATGATAACCTTGGGAGCTTTCAATCAAAGAGTGATGAGGGTATCTTTTTGGGATACTCAACTCATAGAAAAGCTTATAAATTCCTTAGCAAAAGGCTTAACAAGATTGTTGAAGTTGTGAATGTAATTTTTTATGAAATATTACATTTAGATGCTGACATCTTGCAGGATAATGACGAAGAACAACTTGAACTTGAATCAAATTCACAAGAAGTTGAAGTAACAAAGTCTATTGTTGAATCAACAAGCCCTAAAATTGAAAAAGCAAGTCCTGAAAAGGTTGCATCAATTTCTCCTTTGAAAACTATAGCTAAATATCACCCCAAAGATCAGATTATTGGGGATAAAAATGCAGGAGTTCAAACTAGAAGAAAGGCTACAGAATCTGACAAAAAGCCACAAATTGCTTTCTATCTAGATACTTAGTTTGAGCCTAAATTTTTTAATGAAGCTCTCACTGACTCATGTTGGTTTAATGCTATGCAGGAAGAAATTGATCAAATTGAGAAAATCAGACTTGGGAGTTAGTCCCAAGACCGGATGACAAGAATGCCATTGGAGGCAAATGGATTTACAAAAATAAGCTTGATGAAAATGGCAATGTTGTTCACAATAAAGCACAATTTTTCTGCAAAGGCTATGCTCAACGAGAAGGTATTGACTTTGGTGAAACCATTGCACCTATTGCTAGACTAGAATCTATCAAAATATTCTTGGCTTATTCTATTTACAAAAAAATTACTGTTTATCAAATGGATGTCAAAATTGCCTTTTTGAATGGCTATTTAGATGAAGAGGTCTATGTTGAACAACTGAAGGATTTATTTGTAAAGATAACTTGATCATGTTTACAAATTGAAAAATGCCCTCTATGCCTTAAAATAAGCACCTAGGGCTTGGTACTCTAGGTTAGACTATCATTTGCTTTCAAATGGTTTTGTTAGAGGAGGTATAGACAGTAATCTATATGTTAAATTTGAAGGTTCTGATACTTTGGTTTTTGAAAATTTCCATTGATGATACTATCTTTGGCTGCAATAATGTTTCTTTGAGTAAGAAGTTCTCTCAGCTAATGGAATCTGAGTTTGAAATTTCAAATTTAGGAGAATTAAATTTCTTTCTGGGTCTTCAAATCTCTCAATGTGAGAATGTGATATTTCTTTCTCAAACCAAGTATGCTAGAGAGATGCTTAAGAAGTTTCAGATGGATGAATGCCATCCTATTAGCAGTCCAATGGTTACTGGATGAAAACTTACTAAGGTTGATGATTCTCCTGATACAAATCAAACCGAATATAGATCAATGATTAGTAGTCTATTATATTTAACTGCTTCTTGACCTAACATCATGCAGGCAGTTTGCACTGTTGCACAATTTCAGGCATCACCTAAAGAATCCCATGTCACTGTTGTTAAAAGGATTTTTAAATACATTCAGGGCACTCTTGATTATGGTCTTTGGTATCCTAGAAGCAATTATTTCTCTTTGATTGCTTACACTGATGCTGATTGGGCTGGTTGTTTAGATGATAGGAAAAGCACCAGTGGTGTTGCATTCTTTCTTGGTGATCGTTTAGTGGCATGGAACAACAAGAAACAAGTATCTGTTTCTCTTTCTACTGCTGAAGCAGAATACATTGCTATAACTTCATGTTGTACTCAAGTTCTTTGGATGAGCCAAACTCTATCTGATATGGGTATAGAAGTTCCTAAACCTATTTCTATTCTCTGTGATAACACTAGTGTGATAAATATATCAAAAAATCTTGTTATGCACTCGCGCACTAAACATATTGCTATCAAGTTTCAATTTCTTCGAGAAAAGGTACTGGCTAATGATGTCTGCTTAAAGTTTGTTGGTTCATAAGATCAAGTGGCTAACATTTTTACTAAGCCCTTAGCAAAAGAGTTATTTGAAAGGATGAGACTTTGATTGGGAGTTATCTCTCAATCGTTACTTCACTAAATCTCCAAGCTACTGCTTAGGGGGAGCATGTTAAATATTTTCATTCACTTACAACTCTCATACAATCTTGTTTGTTGCACTGTTACTCTTTTTGCAGCTATTTCTCATGATATTTTGGTTGGCTTCTCAGTTGTGTTTCATTGCAATGCACATTCTTCTCTTCTATGCTTTGTCATTGATGAAAAAAGGGGGAGAGTCATTTTTTTTCCATCAAGGACAAAGGGGGAGTTTGTTGGATCTCAGTTGTGTTTATGGTTTGTCCTTGATGTCAAAATCTCTTTCAGTTGGTTCTCTTTGATGATCAGTCTCTGTTTGGATCCTTATGCTTTATTATGGCACTTCCTTGATGATTCAAATTCATTGTGATGAGAATTCAGGTTCAAGTTATGAATGCTATTTCTTTGACTGACAGAGTTTGACAACTGGTTTCTTTGACGGGATGGTTCTCTTTGCATATCACAGGTGTATTTCAAATGATTACAAGCCATTTGATTACATTCTTTGACATCACATTTTTTTTGAAGGCATTATATTTACCTTGGTTCTAACATCTCATTTGTCTAATGGTATTGGTTGTTTCTCATGGCATATATTCATTTCTATACACTAAGAGTCGACATGTTTTTTTTTGGGCTTACACATATCAACATAAGTTATACTGTTGGTATGTGGTCACAGCGAAATTGCTTTGTCTCACCGATTGGAGGTTGAATGGGAACATATCGGTAAGATTTTAAGGCTTTGGTGAAGGGTCTTATCGAAAAGGGTTATGTCTCACTGACTAAGACATTTGGAGGTTCATCGGCAAGAACTGGGTGGTATCGGAATAGGTCTCGGTGAAGTGGTTTTGTCTTGCTGACAGGGGCTCTTCTTCAATGGGTTCTCGGGGAGTGTCTTACCAAACATCACATCTGGGGTTTCACTTGAGCCAAACATAATGTATTTGGTATATAGTCTCATCGAAGAGTTTTTGTCTCACTGACCGATGCACTGAATGTCTTATCGACATAAGGTTACTGTATCAGTGAAATGTTATAACGACTCCTTAGTGTCTCACCGACTTAGAGTGGATAAAGTTTTTTTTTGGTATGAAATAAAGTAATCTCTGAGAGGTCTCCCCAACATTGATATGTCTTGGCAATGCATAAAACAAAAGGAACATTTTGGTATGACTCATGTGCATCGAAGAAAGGTCTTGGCGAATTCAATTTGTTACACCAACCAAAAACATAAAGGTAGACATTTCAGTAAGAGCTAGGGTTTTCGGCGAGAGGTCTCGGCGAGTGACCTTTGGTCTCACCGATGGAACATAAAGGGACTTCATCGGCATATGATCTAACTTGTATCAGTGATACACAAGATGGTGGGTGATCTTCAGTGAAACGAAATCTTATCTATATGAGGTCTCCCCGAGAGCGATATGTTACGGAAAAAAGTTTGATCACGGGGGATCTTGGCAAAAAAAAGACTTATCTATGAGAGGTCTCTCTGATATCATATGGCCACAGTGATAGTGAATGAAACAAAAGTAAAATCTTGGTGAGAAGTTTCCCCATATCTCAACGAATGAATAATACACTAAGGAAGCCCATCGATGAGACATAATGTATTCGTTATAACTTCTCCCCAACTTTGATGTGTCATAGTGAAAGCGAATAGAACCAAGGGGATGACTAACGATTGAATTAGGGTTGAATGTCTGGTGTTAAATTTTCCTTCGACATACCGTTACATCGATTGAAAAGAAAGTTTGTTAGGGAAATTTTTTTGAGTTTATTCTTTTAGCTAGGTATCGAACCCTAGCCTAGACGCCATCATGAGAGAGTTTCATAAACTATTCTTTACTATTGTTGCTCGCTGTAATGACATTGTCAGGATGAAATTCATTTTTAGTTTAGAAATGAATGGTATGGCTGCCATGTTTGATGCACCTCTCTGGCTTGGAAGCTCGACAATGGTTGATGGAGCCATGGGAGTTGCAAATTTGTCTGGTATTTTTATTTATGCATTTCATGCTGCACATACTGATTTATAATCACCATTTTCTTTAACTACTCTCTGCATCTTAGTTATTAATGTGACAAATGATGCCCTAACTGAGTATTGTCATTCATGCATTAGAGGTTATGATTTTCTATGGTGGGAAGTTGTGCTTTTTATGCAGTAAAATGATCTCATATGTTTCAAATTTATTGAGAACGAATCTTAGTTGGGTTGGTTGTTCAACCGTTACTCCTTAAGATAGTTACCTATATGGCAGATGTATAAATAGAAGCAGAAAACTCTTTTCTACTACTGTTGTTGTGATTCTGAGATTATCATTCCTTGGCTATATGAAAATGTATTGAAATACTCTGTGTTAAAAAAAAAAATACAGAGATATATTGTAAACTTTCTTCTCTATGTAGTATTTTAGGGATTCAATTATTGAATCTTTAAGGTATTTTGTAGACAAGAAAATAGAGAAATATGTGCTTGACTAAAAATAGAGAAATCCTCTAAGCTATTATTGTTGTTCAAAACATTTTGAGGGGTTGGTACTCTTTGAGATAAACATCTCTAAACAAGGGGTTGGTGCTCCTTGAGTGGGTGCTCTAAAAATGGCCTATAAGGAATTGTGAACAATTGATTAAAAGATTAAGCTTGCAAGGCATTTCAGGAGTGGTTTTTATACCCTAGGAGGGTTTTCTACTCGGAAAAATCTCGTGTCTCTTTGTTCTTTTGGGTTCTCACTGCTTCACTATGTTGTTGTTGTTTCAATTCTCTGTTGGGTCATTACTTTTCTCAATTTTGTTTATGAATGATTAAATTCAACTCATGAATGCATTAATCAGAGTAATATTGAGATCAAATCTGAGCCGTGTGTTTGAATTTTTAAAAATTGGTCAAATCTATTAAGACACTCATTCACCCCCCCCTCTCAGTGTCATTTTAACTCCAACATAAACCACATGCAGAGCAATTTTATCAAAGCAATAGGAAAAAAAAATGCCTTCATGATGTCAACAGGACTACCAATATTGATAGTGATGAAGTGGACATGAATACTCAACACAGTTGTCTTAGTTGTTTTGAATTTGAGGTAAATAATATAATAGTTGTTAGTTATCTATCCCAATGTTTTGTCATTCTTCATGCTTAAAATGTTCTTTTGGACAAAAAATTATAGCTTTTGAATTCTTTAAGTTGTAAGTTAATTTGTCCCAATGTTTTGTCATTCTTCTTTTGGACAAAAAATTATAGCTTTTGCATTCTTTAAGTTGTAAATTAATTTGTCCCAATGTTTTTTCATTCTTCTTTTGGACAAAAAATTAAAGATTTTGTATTCTTTAAGTTGTAAGTTAATCTGTCCCAATGTTTTGTCATTATTCATGCTTAAAATGTTCTTTTGGACAAAAAATTATAGCTTTTTCATTCTTTACTTGACTTATATTAATTTTTGCATGATGATTAAACCACATGATGCAACACAATTATATGAAAGCAAGACTAAAAACAAAAGGCCTTGTCAATAGAACTCTCTTCGAATTTGTACAACTTCATGTCTACAATGACGTTAATAGTGATTATGATGATGAACTCAATGAGCATGCACATGATATTCATAGTGGTAGTCGTGTTTCCCTTGAGGAGAGTGCTATGAAACCACATGCAAGTAAGTACTATTCAAGTAAGTAATGGTTGTTTTATTATGTAAATAAGGGTAATCATTACCTATTTGATAGAAGCTGGTTAGAATAGTAGGGAAGTGTGATTAACTAGTATATATAGATTATGAAAATAAGGGATAAAATATAACTTACATATCGAAGCTTAGAGCTTAGTTGTAATAGACTGTTTAATAAAAGCACATACAAAAATTGATTTGTTCCAAGACATAAGACATTACAAATAGTTGTCAAAAATAATATAATGTGTTTTTTTATTTTTTTGCAGAAATTTATTGATAAAATCCAAGAAGGGAATAAAGTTGAGGTGTTGGATTCATTTGATGGTGTTGTTGCATTGGGAAGATTCATTCACTATCTATTGTACATGGAGTCAAATTGAAAGGAACAAGAGATGCAAATGTAAGTATTTTAGAGGTAACAAGTAACATACCCCTTGATTTTCTAGACAAAATAGATGGAGTTATCCTTCTAAAAGAGAAAGAAGGGACCTTCACACTATGGCCACTAAAATATTTGAAAAAAATGACAGAGTGTTAGCCGTAAGTGCAGAAGAGAAAAATAAGGGTTACCAATAGTAGAGTGTGGAGAGTGAAGTTGCAAACAAAGAATTTACTGAGCCTAAATAAGTTGAACCCAAACAAAAACTAGAAAAACTGATTTGGGTGTACAATTTGTGAGTAGAACAAGGAATTTTCTATCTTACTGCACCTATAATGAAAAACCCCTTGATTATGTTTTTCTATTTTTGTTTGGGTTCCGCTCATTCAAATTGGTGAATTATAGAAGACATGATATGTTGCTATGTAAGTAGTAGTCGTAGAGAACATGGGTGCAAAAAAAGAAGTAAATATAGAGTAGATAAAGAGAAGCAAAGAAGAGGAAAAGTTGCAGAGAGTGCAACATACATGTATGTGCAGTTGCAAATAAGTTACAATGTAGAATTTTCATCAAAATTGTACTATCTTGCATAAGAAAAAAAGGCATTGTAACTCAGTTTTCTCAGTCACAACATTGAGAAACACACTTTGTAATAGTACATTTTTCAAAGAAAATACACATTTATGTCTTGTATCTGCTATAAGAACATATTTTCTCAATAAAATTTCACTATTTTTTCTTCTTAATAGTCATTTCATTATGTACAAATAAATGATTGTTTATGTTTTTTGGTGTTCTTATATGTTTAAACCTCAATTAAAGAATTGTATCATTTCCAACACTTTAGGTAGAAATTAGTAAACAAAAACAATTAAACAAAATATCAATTGACTAAATATACTACCAACTAACATAAATTAGTGAATGAATATGACTAAATATAATGATTATACAATTAATAAACAATTTATCAATATACCTAATAGTTGAAAAAAAATAGTGAACAATAGCAATTAAATAAACTACCAAATTGATCAAAATGATGATTAAAATTAATGACTAAATAAACTACCAATGGATGGAAATCAACGAATAAAAATGACTAAATAAGTGACTAGTTAACAACAATCAATGACTAAATTAACAACCAAATATATCTGTGAATAAAAAATGACTAAATAAGTGACCAGTTTAAAACAATCAATGACTAAATTAATGACTAAACACACTACCAAATTGATCAAATTAATGACTAAATTAACAACCAAATTGATCAATTAGATGACTAAATCAATGACCAATCGATGATTCAAATGACTAAATCAATGACCAAATTGATCAATTAGACAACTAAATTAACAACCAAATCAATCAATCAAAGGTTTAGTCATCAATTTGGTCACATTATAAATGACTGAAAATAAACTACTACTGGTCATGCGACCATGTTCAATCATTTATATGTAGGTTTAAGTAGTTTTTTCAGCCATTTATTGTTGTTTTTGTACCAATGTATGCTCAAGTTGAATGTATTGAACTTGAGGAAACATTTGCTCGGATGGCTAGATTAGAGGCAATAAGGATGTTCTTAGCTCTCTCAAATTTAAGAATTTCAATGTGTATTAGATGAATGTGAAGTCAACATTCTTGAATGGACAACTTGAAGAAGAAGTTTATATTGAACTATTGAAAGGATTTTAGTGTACTGAAAATCTGAATTATTTTTGCAAATCGAAGAAGGCTTTGTATGGTCTTATAATATAAAATTACACCCTATGGAAATTTCACATTTGTGCATTTACCCCCGCATTTATGGTGCCTAACCACATTTATAACAAGAACCTTATGAGTCGAAGTTTCATGATTTTAAATCCATAAGGACCAATGATGAACTAACTATATTCCATCGCCTCGTTTATCATGAAATGATGAGTTGGAAACCTATGTAGTGCATGGATGTCCATGTAGTGTAATATAATCCACATACTTTCACGAGTTCAAATGAGGAATCTTGGAAGTCTTGGCTTGTGACACATTTTTTCATGGAAGGATTTCATAGGAAACGAGTCTTCCTACCCATGCAGATAAATAAAACTCATATTTTCACTCTCATTTGCAACAATTCTCACTAGAATTCTCTCCAATTTTCTCTCTTCTTTCTCTTCTATTCGACATCATGTCTCTACGATGAAAATCTACCAGATTGAATCTTGCACCAACCAAAGCTCTCTTGAAGGTGCTCAACATCACATTTATCAAGCTAAGATGGATCCATGGACTGTTGGTAATGCTCTCTTGCCTCTTTTCAATTTTATAGCATAATATCTATTGTGTCTCTATTTTGTGATACAGGTTCCTCTTTGTAGTGAGGTTTACTTTTACCACTTTGGTGTCTTTCATGATATAGGTTCTCCTCCATATTGAGGTTTTCTTTTATCACTCTTGTGTCTAATTTAATTTGTATCTATTATTCTCTCTATCCATCTAGTTGTCCATGGAGGTGGGAGCACCAAAATGGGGGTTTGATTGAGGTAAGCTGCAAAACAGCCCCAACATTTTCTTCATTCACTTTATGTACAAGTTGCTTGTGTGGATCTTTGCGGGAGGCTTCAAAGTGTGGGACCTCTTGTAAGTCAATCCTTTTCTCTCCTTGACATTTATTTGAATTCTTGTTCTCTATAATGTTAATAATTTTAAACAAACTTTGGATCTAGAATAGTTAGTAGATCCTTTGAGTTTTTACTAGGAGTTTAGTTCTCTATCTACATAGGATGCCAACACATACTTGATATGTCAACATACTGCACTGGTGTCCTACTCCCACACTACCATCCTTTGGATGAGAGCTTCTTCATCTTCCTCAAAAATCCCATGGATCTTCTCTTTCAATTCTTGAAGTTGTCTACCTATGATGATCCTTAGAGCTCAATTTTTAATACGTTTTTACAATCTCTTTCATTTTTTTCAACTTATTAGGTAGTCTGAGGTAGTTTGGGGTAGTTCACTCTCTTAAGTCTCTTTGGTTCCCTAGAGATTTGGGAGTAGCAAATCCCCCTTCTCTATTTTTTTTGTGAACTCGATGAGAATCATGTCAGATCTTTTTATGCAATGTTTTAATGTTTATAATAATTCTTTTTCCAAGGAAGATTTGGATATGTTAGATGATGCCCTGGATGAAATATTAGAGGCATCTTCTCCTATCCATAGATCTCTCCAAAAAAATTCTCCATCACCACCATCTACTTCATCTTCGCAAGTCAAGAAGTACATAAATGTAGTGACTTTCTCTATGGCTCCTTAAAGTCCTAAGAGACCCATCATTTACTTGACTTCGACTAGTCACTCTCCTAAGAGAATTCATTCTATCCATGGGGTTCCAACTTCTAGGGTCTCATTAGACCTTTACATGAGATTTTTAAAAGTTATGGATTCTTATAATATCATAGGGAATACATACAATACCAAAATAAATTAACAAAATCTAAATCAACCTACTTCTATTCGAACTTTCTTAGCCAAGTATTCCTTTAACACCTAAACCCATGACCAAAGCACTTGGTGATTATGATATTTTTGAGCAACTCTGTGTTACTTTGGCTAAGATCTCACTATGGAATTTTCTTTAGTCTATGTTGGTTTATCAAGGCATGCTTCAGGAAGCCTTGTAAAAGGTCCCTTTTCCCTCTTTTGCTAGGCCAAAAAATGTTAATGCATTGATGGCTCATATTTGTGTGGATTCATCAAATATCACATTCTATTCACAAGAACTCCCATCCCTGGAAGTACGAAAGAAAATGGAACCTTTGATAATTATAGTTAACATTAATAATATTGGAATTAGATGTGCCCTCGTTGACACTGAATCAACTCTCAACATATGTGGTATCGATTTATCACCTAAGATTAAGATTAATTATTCTTCTCTATGTGCTTCTTCTCTATACATTCATGGATTTATAATTCTAGTTGTCAAGCCCTAGGCACGATAATCTTACCTCTAAGGTTGGGACCCATTATCATACCCACCTTGGTTTATGTGATTCCCATTCCTTTACCTTACAATATTCTTTTTGGAAGACCTTGGATTCATGCTTTGGGAGTTGTCACCTCTACCTTACACTGTTGCATAAAATTTATTGCTAATAATGAAGTGAATACAATTAGGGCTAACCCTGAGGCTATGCACCTTTGTGAGTTGGCAACCATTGGTGGGCCCTCAGTGATTTCCACTCTTAAAAATTATATTCCATCATTATCTTGTAATGTGTTGGCATGCTCTTCAGTGGTACCTGCTTGAAAGGCTACCCCTAAGAAGGATGCCCCTAAAGAAGGTTAGTCTAGAATGAAGAATCCTAACTCTTCCCATTCCACTTCATCTTATGAATTGAGTGCATGTCTTGTTGATGATTGGAGGTCCTTGGAATTATCTAAATTATTCATTAGAGACTACAAGGTAGATCCTATCCACCTTAACCTTTCGATAGTTTCATGTACCTTTTCCAAGGAAGCTAATCATCCTCCTGTCGAGAAGAGTAATTTGGACCTTATTAAGGAAAGTGATTGTTCTCTTGCCGAGGAAGATAATAATGCTTCTTCTAAGGAAACTAATGTTTGTAGCCTTGATAAGAAGGATGGTTGTGATCTTGTAGATGCATTTAATACTCATTGGTGGAATGACACTCTCTATTTGGATCCACCTTCTTCTTAGGCTTTTCAAACATTTATGGCCCTGGATACAAACTAGTCTCTAAATATGGCTATAAATGTAAAGGTTGTGGATGTATCAAATATGGAATCCAAGCCCCTACCAAGTTAATCCTTGTAAGTTTAACTTGGGGTTGGGCTGCTTTTTTAAACAATCTAGGAAAAAACCATGGAGTGTCAAGATGATTTCTAATGAACCTCTTGATCTAGTTCATACCAAACTATTTGAGAGTAAAGTAAAATCTAATGAAGTCCATTTGGATGTTTTCTCCTCAAAGGAGTCACTAGAGTAATTCTTAGGTTTCTACTCCCATCTACCTCCTTATCACCATAAACAACAATTCTTGTATCACTTACATGAACAAGCATACTTTGGAGAATCTATTTTGAGTATGGATGAGGAGGCTCCCTTATTTAATGTGGATGATGATGTTCCTATTCCCCGTCCTAAAGACTCTAATTCTCTCCTTAAATGGGATACTACTAATATTTTCATGGATCCTAAATCTTCTAAAAAGGTGATTAAAATTGGAAAGTTCCTTTCTACAGAAGATTCTAAACATTCAAAATTATTACATTCTTAGCTTGATAATTTTTCTTGGTAATATGAGGAATTTTCTGGTATTGATGAGTTATTAGTGGTTCACAATATCATCCTACGTCCCGATGCTAAGCCTATTAAACAAAATATCTAAAAGATGAATCCCAAGGTTGTGTTATTTGTTAAAACTGAGATAGAGAAGCTGTTAAAATTAGGCATTATCCATCGTATTGACTATTCACCTTGGATATTGAATATCATTGTTATTAGCAAGCTTGATGATTGTATTCACATTTGCATTGGATTTTGTGATCTCAATAAGGATTCTCTTAAGGATTGTTTTTCAGTTCCTAATATCAGTATGATTATGGAATTGACTATAGGACATGCCTTATTGTCCATCATGGATGGCTTCTTGGGCTATAATCAGATTTGTATTGATCTAGAAGATTAGTATAAGATAGCCTTCACTACCCTGTGGGGTACCTTTTGTTATATGCTCGCGTTGTTTGGAATAAAGAAAGCAAACAAAACCTAATAGTGGGCGATGACCTTAATATTTTATGATTTCATTCATAAAATTCTAGAAGATTACGTTGATGATATCTTGGCTAAGTCTGTGAGCCATCCAGATCAGGTAGAAAACCTTCATCTTATTTTTGAAAGACTTATGCTCTATAAGATGAGACTAAATCCTCTTAAGTTTGTCTTTGGAATTGATGCTGAAAAGATTTTAAGATTTATTATTTCTCACTATGGAATCAATGTTGGCACAAATAACATTGATGCAATTGTTAACATATCCCCACCTAGAAACATCTCTTAGTTGCATAGTATATAGGGAAAGATTCATACAATTCAAAGATTCATATCTTAGTTGGCTGATCACACCGTTCCTTTCACACATTTGTTGAAGAAAGATGCTCATTTTTTATGGGATGATGAGTGCGAGAGATATTTTGAGTTAATTAAAAGTTACTTGGACAATCTTCCTATCTTAATGTCGACTATGCAAGATAAACCCTTTCTACTTTATATTGTTGCATCACCTCACTCTTTAGCATATTTTTAGCTAAGTATGATGACAAGGGTAAAGAAAGAGTGGTCTACTACATTATCTGCATCATAGTGGATTATGAAATTCATTACTCTAGCATGGAGAAATAGTGTCATGCTCCCATTTTTGAAACATAAAAGTTAATACATTACCTTCTTCATGTTGAAGCTCATGTCAATGCAAAAAGTGATCTTCTAAAGCATCTCTTCACTAGAACCGATTTTGTTGGAAGGTTGATGAAATGGGTAAGACTAATTTTTGAGTTTGACATCAAGTTTTTAACCTAGAAATCCATTAAAGGTCAAGCTATTATCGATCAATTGGTAGAAGATCCCTCATCTCATTATTTCCCTAATCTAGATTTATTTATGGACGAAGACCTTCTTACAACTAATCATTAGCTTTTATGGGAGATGTATTTTGATGGATCAAGATGTCAAGCTAGCTCTAGAGTGGGAGTATTTTTGATCTCACTTGAGGGTAAGATATTTCCTCTATCCTTTTGATTATAATTCCATTGCACTAACAATATCATTGAATAGAAAGCCCTTATCATTGGCTTGTGTTCCACAATTGCTCTAAACATCAAACATCTTCACATACATGATGATTCTGAGCTCATTGTAAATAAAATTATGGGGACCTATCAAGAAAAGTAGAATAAGCTATCTCGGTATCAAGATTTGGCCTCATCCTTTCTTGATCACCTCCCCTCATTCATGATATATAGTTTTCCTAGGACAGAAAACTGACATGTAGATGTCATGGTGAGTGTTGCCTCCCTTGTGACTTCAGATAAAGGTATAGAAGAATACCACTTTGTGGTTCATATTCTTCACTCTCCTATTGTCTTAGATCAACTTGAATCTGATGCTCTTGTTTGTTCCCACATAGACTCATAGGAATGGTATTCTAACATTTATAATTATCTGAAGACTAGAAATTTTCTTGACAATGCAATGAAAAATGTTCACACTCGAATACATTTTTTTTAGTTTGATGTTATATTGTTGAATTTTCTTTATCAAAAGTCTTACAATGGTCTTCTTCTTCAATTTCCCACTAAAGCAGAAGTTTGTAGAATGAAACTTCATGTCTAATGTTGTGGTTTCTCACTGAGCTTGATCACTAGGAGAATAGTCAATACCTACCTAATCAAGCTTTGCGGCCTCTATAGTATCCTTTTTGGCATGCAAATTCATAAAATTTTCAAATTTTTGTGTTCACTCTAATGTTCTCTTTTTTATTTTAGTGTAGTTGAATTTTCCCAAAGAGCTCACTAAGTGGGGGAAAATGTAATGTTATAAAATTGCACCCTATGACAATTTCAAATTTATCAAATTTTACCCCTGTATTTATGGTGCCTAGCCACATTTATGACAAGAACCTTATGAGTCAAATTTTCAATATTTCAACTCCATAAGGACCAATGATGAAGTGACCACATTCTTCCACCTTGTTTCTCATGAAACAATGAGTTGGATGCCTACATAATGCACATACATCTATGCCGTGTGCTAGCGTCGACATACTTTCATGAGTTCAAACAAGGAATCTTGGAAGTCTTGGCCCATGCCATGTGTCATCGTGATAGGATTTCAAAGGTAACTAATATTCTCATCCATGCAGCTAAATAAAACTCATATTTTCACTCTTATTTGCAACACTTCTCATTGGAATTCTATCCAACTTTCTCTCTTCTTGCTCTTCTCTTCTACATCATGTCTCTATGGTGAAGCTCTACTAGATTGAATCTCACCAATAGCCAAATATCTCTTGTAAGCACTAATCATCATATCTATCAAGTCAAGAGGGCATCACAAAATATTGGTAAGGCTCCCTTTCTTCTTTTCAATTTGATAGCATAATATCTATCGTGTCTCTATTTCATGGTATGGGTTCTCCTCTATAGCAAGGTTTACTTTTATCACTTTGGTGTCTATTTTGTGATATGGGTTCTCCTCCATATCAAGGTTTGATTTTATCACTCTTGTGTCTACTTTATTTTATGTCTATTATTCTCTCTATCCATCTGGTTATCTATGGAGATGGGAATTCTAAAACGAGGGTTTGACTGAGGAAAGTCCTAAAATATCCCTAACATTTTCCTCATTTTCCTTGTGTGTAGCTTGATCATGTGGATCTCTGTAGGATGCTTCGAAGCATGGGACCTCTTGTAAGTCAATACTTTTCTCTCCTTGCCATTTATTTTCATTCTTTTTCTATATAAAGTTAATAGATTTAAACAAACCTTATATCTGGAACAATTAGTAGATCCTTTGAGTTATGACTAAGAGTTTAGTTATTTGTTTGTATAGGACACCAATGAGTGCTTGAGACATCAGCATGCCACATTGACGTCCCTCTCCCACACTACCATCCTTTGGTTGAGAGATTCTTTGCCTACATTAAAAATATTAGTGATATTCTCTTTTGATTCTCAAAGTTATCTACATATGATGATCCCTAAAGCTCTATTTTAATTTTTTTTTTGCAATCTCTTTCATCTTTCTCAACTTATTATATAGTTTGAGGTAGTTTATGGAAGTTCACTTCCTTAAGGCTTTTTGGTGCCCTAGAGACTTTGGAGTAGCGAATCACCCCTTCTTTATAGGTCTTAAGAAAGCTCCTAGAGCTTACTATTCAAGATTGGATGGATACTTGCAATAGCAAGGATTCCAGAGAGGTTGTGCAAATAGTAATCTATACATAAGAAAAAGAAGGTGAACAGATGCTAATAGTTGTAGTTTATGTCGATGACATAATTTTTGGAGGTAGCAGTGAAGAAATGTGTAATAAATTTTAGAAGACTATGCAAAATGAATTTGAGATGTCTATGTTAGGAGAATTATCTTTCTTCTTGGGTTTGTAGATTGTTCAATCAGACAAAGGGATTTTTATTTCACAACATAAATATATAAAGAAGATGTTAAGCAAGTTTAGAATGGAATGTTGCAAACATGTTGTGACACCCATGGTTATTGGGTGCAAGTTAATTAAAGATGACGATCATTCTAATCCAACATATCAAAATTTGTACTGATCTATGATTGGCAGTTTGTTGTATGTGACATCTATACCAAGTACTATGCAAGTAGTTGGAATGCTTGCCATATTTTAGGTATCACCTAATGAAACTCATGTTAAGAAAACAATGAGTATGTTCAAGAATTTGAAGACTACTAACAAATTTGGACTATGGTATCCAAAGAGTGATAATTTCACTATGACTGCATATACAAACGTTGATTGGGTAGAATGTTTTGATCATAGGAAGAGGAAAAGTGGTGGTGAATTCTTCATTGGAGATAGTTTTTTGTCCAAGTTGAGTAAGAAGCAGGAATCAGTTTCTTTATCTACAACATAAGAAAAATACATTGGTGAAGCATCATGCTACACTCAAGTGCTTTGGATGAAATAGAATTTGAAGGAAATGAAGGTTGAGTTTGAAGATCCTATCACCATTATTTGTGATTACACAAGTGCAATAAATATTTCAAAGAATCCAATGATGCACTCAAGAACAAAAAAAATTGTAGTCAAGTATCATTTCTTCAGGGAGAAGGTTTCAAAGAAGGAAGATTATAATATGTGGAAACAAAGGAGAAAGTTGCAAATATATACACAAAGCCACTTCCTAAGGAGACATTTGAGTTTCTCTGGCATAAGTTTGGAGTTGTTACTCTCTCCTCTTGAATTAAGAGGAAGTACAAGGTGAGGGGGAGATTGGTCTCACTGCCGCAAGAAGGGTCGGTGCTCTTGTAAAAAAATTCCAAAGGTAGTGAAGCATGGAATCAGGGGGAATCTATTTGGCAATCGATTTTCTAGATGATGTAGTGTATCGGTATAAAATGGGGGAGAAATTGTTGATTATTTTTCCATTGATATAAAAGGGGGAGAAAGTGGGCTCAAAATGTTGAATTGAGGAAATGCTAAATTAAGTAGAAAGTGATATTAGAATGTTATATCTCTCATAGGGCAAGTAAATGCTATAGCCAAGAAATCATTTAGATGTATTCTTTTAGGAGTGTTTGGTGGCCCCAATTTTTTTTGTTTTCCATCAATGACAAAGGGGAAGATTATTGAGCATTAGTTGTTATTGATGTCAAACTGATGTCAAAGGATTGTTGATTGAAATGGTTATTAAAGGATGTCAAGGCAGTTATATGTAAAGGCTGTCAAAAGATGGAAAATATTACAAGAGTACTAGAATTTTCATTTGTCTTAAGGTTTTGAAATCATGTTGTGCATCAGTGTGTAGGTTATTTAATCAATCATATCTTGTATAATGTGTTGTGGGGCATGATTTCATTTAGATATTTAATGTATTTATTATACCATGTCAGGTATGTAGTCAACATGAGTGTGGTGGTTCAAAAGGATATCTTTTGGGAAAAGATATTTCTAAATATGGGTGGCATTTCTTTTAGAAATATAGTTTTTCTCTGTTGTTTGGAAGGATAGTGTGTAGACACTAGTTATATTTGTTTCTTGAGTTGATAGAGGCGAGGCTTAGTGTGCAATAAGTTTTAAGCATAAGAAGGTTCATCAACCTATTCAAAGTTTGAGGCATATACAACAATGGATTGAAGCATGAAAATTTAAAATCATGTGTGTGGAGTGAGGATAATACCTATTTAAGGTTCTCGTGGTGGTGTAAGGTGTCAAGTTCTCTTGGAAATAATAAATTTGTGTTTGGACCATTGTATTGCACATTTCATGAAATTTGAATTTAGGTCCACTCTATTTTGTTCGAGCTTTGTGCAGATCCTTGGTCAACATGAAAGAGGGTTAATGTAATATCATGTATATATTTTAAATGTTTAGATGCATTGTAAGTAATGAGGGTGAGAAGAGAGTGAGCTGATATAACAAGTTGCATCAAGTGTAATGAATGGAAGGTATGTGAGTACAAAAGTGTGAAGAAAATAGGGAGTGGGCCAGTATCATAGGGTCATTCTTAGTGTGAGAGAGCGTTAGCTGTGTTTATGGTGCTTATCAAAGTTAAATTTCAAATCTACCATTATTTCTATATTCCGATAGGACTGATTTTCTACTTGTTGTATTGTTTTGGTAGGGATTGGTGCCTCTTTTTGGTGGGGATTTTTGTCTCCAGTAGGTTGGTTCCTACATTACATTATAATATTCATTTATTATATTCTTTCTTGTGAGATTTCTCACTATGGCTTTTCCCATCTTGGGTTTTCATGTATATCTAGTGTTATGAGTTATTTTGTGTTGTGCTTTGATTACTAGCTCATCTGGTTTAGTGCTCTTCGCGTTGAAAATTTATATAATAGTTTTAAAGGTAAAATTTTCTATAATTTTTTTGATCTATTGATTCACCCCCCCTCTTAGTAGATTGTGTTCCCTTCATATTTTTTGTAGGTGGTGAATGCTTTTTCTTTTGGGCCTTTTGGGAGGCTAAGAAAGGTTTCCACATATAAGTCAAGCTCTACATCTAAAAATTCATATGGAAGCTTTGGAATCTAGGACATTTATCATTCAATCACCTCAATTAGTTTGAAATATTTGTCCACCTAAAAGAAAATTTGTTTTATATATTTACATACCACCTCATAGGAGATGTGATTTCTATTTTGAAGCTCCTATTATAGGGATTTTAAGAAATCCCAATATGTGACTATATAAGTGTAACATCATGAAAATAGGAAAGATCAAAGCAAACACATGATTGTAATAAACGTAAATGTAAACTAAAGTTAAACAACAAAGAACAAAGGAAATAGATAAAACATAAATAAACAAAACCATCTCACTAAAGATCTACATCATTCCATGCATGACCTCGATTGTCCTTCTCCATTTCACCATTTGATTATAATTTCCCTTAGATTTCTTTGTGCAAGTATAGCCTATGATAGTAATTTAGAAAAACATCAAAGATTAAATAGTTGATTACTTCCAAAAGTCATTAGATTTTGAGAGGAGGTAACAATGATAAAGGTTAGGTCAATTTATAGAAAATTGATTGTTCGAATGAAAAACTCAAACTGAAAGATCTAGATGAATGATTTAGATTAAAAGATTTGACATGCATTGAAATTAGTGTCAGTAGTGATGTGAGTGATAAAACATGAAAGGTGGGAAATAAGATTAAATAGTAATTTAATCTTTAGTTGAAAGCATTTGAAAATTAGAAGAATAATGGTTGCATGTAAAGATGAGGATTAACATGGAGGAAATGGTTTGCTCAAATGCACGAGTGAATTAATTAATTAATTAAAGTTATTTAATTGATAAATGTGTGCACGTAGAAGAATTAAAACAAGATAACTGACTGATTAAATCATGAAGTCTCTCTGTTAGAAATAGACAAATATTAGATAAGGAGATAATGAACTAATTTAATTAAATGTCAAGTTAAGTGGTGAATGAACAATTAGATAACTTAGCGATTACCTAATTATAGAAGAATATGCCAACAATGATTCTTTTTATGAATTAAATGATTATTTAATTCAACATTCAAAATTTGAGGATTAAATTAAATAAATTAAGATTTATTTAATTGACTAAAGAAAAGGTTAATGAATAATTAAATACTTAAAGTGTTTATTTAATTATAGACAAAAGCGTGACAAGAATAAATTAAATAAGAATTTGTATAATTTTAGAAAGATAATAAAGTTAATTAGTGACGTAATTAAATAATAATCATTTATTTAATTAATTAGGATTGAATAACGGTAAAATGAATTAATTAAATAATTAAAGTTATTTAATTAATATAGGAATAAATGTTAAAATGAATGAATTAAATAAATTTATTTAATTAATAGAAGACCAAGGACTTTAGAAAATAACTAAATAATTAACATTATGTAATTATGACAATGAAGATACAAATTATAAAGAAATTGAAGTCACAGGCCTAGATCAAATTTTAGTGTCTATATTTTGACCCTCTTTGATATAATGTCATTTTGGTGTTGTGTCAAAGAAAATCAGTGAAAACATGTCCCAGTCATGCCCTAGTATGAAATAGGTAAAGGTATGCCCCCTTGGGAAAAATGATTTTTTTTTGAAAAATTCCAAAAAAATTGGAAATAGTCCCGATTAGTCAATTTGATGGCCAAAAGTTTGATAGTGGTGAAAGAAATCAATTTCAGCGAAGTTTGATAGGTGAAATGATTGTCAAAAGTTGGTAAAAATTGTGCCCAATATACAAGGTTTAGAAAAATCCCTCCAAAACCCTAGGTATAAATAGAAAATGATTGGAAAATCAATTCATTTGCACCCCTCAAGTTTGAAAATTGTGATTTGTGCTTTGGAGTTCTCTGCCAACATGTCACCAATTCCACACTCACAACATCACATATATCATATTTGGACATTCAAATGACCATTAGACGCGGGACCCCTGGTAAGTAGTTGAAAATTGTCTTTCAAAATTTTCATTTTGATGCATTTTTAGGCATTTAATACAAAAATTTTACATGCATTTCTTTTTAAATGAACACAAATATATGTGTGATCAACGCATTTGACATTAGAATGATGCATTTATAAAAATACGTTGAGGATAGCCTAGGTGTTTAAATTCATGATTGCAATTGCATTTTTGTTCATCATATTTGTAGTTTTAAACCACATGTGATAGGAACAAAAGCGCATGTAGAATAGTGGCACACATTTTTTATTTTAGAATGCATTTGCATGTTTTCATGACTAGTTTATTGTGCACCACATGTGTAAAACATGATGCATATGCATAAATGATTGGGTGTGGTTTTTGTGTTGACACATTTTCATTTGTGAAACACATCTACATTATGTAATGACTCATATGATGTTTTGTGATGAATTTGAAAATTCAAATGATGCATGTGAAATTGTGCAACACATTTGTTTTAAAGTGACGCATTTGTTTGTCAGAAAATTTTAAAATTTTGGGCTGTAAAAAGTTGTTTGTTTTTCTGACACAAGATATGAATAATGCCATTGTAGGTTGTTTTTGATCTGATTTACATGAGGGATTCGAGCCCATTGACATTTTATTTTCAATATTAGTTACTCAGTGGTAGGAAATGATTCCTATGGAACCTTGGTTTGCAACATGTTACCTTTATGCCCACTATTTGAGCAAACCGAGGTTTGTTGACTGCACTTTGCAAGCGTTGGCATTCTGAGACATCTTCTTTTCATCTGTCTACAAGAGAGGCTAGTGTTACTTTAGAGGACATGTATAGGATTTTGAGGTTGTCTATTAGGGTTGTGAGAGTCATGTATGATACCTAGAGGGGTTTCAATGAGATGTGTTGATATTATCCTCATGATGATATTAGGCAGCTAGGCATAGATCATTATGAGATTAGAGGGCATGTTTTGGCTGGTAGATATCATCAGATAGATTGTTTGTTATGTACATTGATTGGGGGGATAGTTCTACCTGATCGTCAAGGTCATGGATTTCCTATAGGATGGGGTGAGATGTTAGTTGGTATGTTGGAGAGATAGGTCATGTATGCCCAAGGACCTTGCTTGCTTACCATGCTATATTTTCAATTGCATGATATAGCCTATAGAGAGGTACAATCGATGAGTTGTGGTACCACATTGCTTATGGTATGGGTGTGGGAACACATTGCTATATTTTTCCCACCTATTACAACTGAGTTAGATCAGGGAGCTCCTTATGTCTTCTGATATGCGGGGGCTAATACCCAGTCACATGGAGGAGGCATAGGGTACTATAGACATTCCATTAACACTATGGTGCAGTTCATATGGAACCATACATGGATTGTGCATAGTGGCCAGATGAGGATCAACATCTACCCTTTTTTCAATAGACTTAGTACTTGATCGGGAAGATGGTTTCTCATGTACATATCATTGAGAGGAATCTACTAGATAAGGTCCTTAGACAATTTGGCGAGGTTTAGGATGAGCCACAAGGCTAAGCAAAGTTTTCACGATCTTCTAGGGAGGTTCCTCTGTGGGGACCAGAGATTCTTGTTGCTACAGATGAGGCGAATATTGATGCATTACAACCCATTCAATGGGGATGGACTGGCAGAGTAGCAGATCTCGTGATGATGGTTGCATATGATACTTGGTGAGTGAGTCACAAGCTAGTGCCCTTTACCGATCTAGAGTAGGATGCACCTATGGAGAGGCATGGGATAGGACCTCAGGCTAGACAGGGTGGAGGTAGAGGTTGTGGTGGTAGAGGTGGGAGATGGGATGGAGGAGATGGGAGAGGAGGTTGAAGGGGTGGTGGTAGGGGTTGAGAAGGTTGCTAAGGCTGAGGCCCACATTTTTCACCCATCTGGGAGGAGGAGGGAGAGGGTGAGGATGTGTTGATGTTGGAGATTGGAAGAGGAGGGGAGGACATTGGTGGTGAGGCTAGTGGAGAGGAGCATGTAGTAGAGGAGGATATTAGCAAGGAGCATGCTACGGAGGAGGCTATTAAAGGAGAGTAGGATATAGATGCTCTTGGTATGTTTGTTGGATACCAAGATGATGATGACGAGGAGGATATGAGAGATGAGGAGAGGGATATATGGGACAAGATCATAGAGAATTGGGACATGGAGATGAAGGATCTACCACGATAGGAGGATATAGGTCCTATTGATCAGAGGCTAACAAACTTACAAGCGAGGGTAGAATCCCTAGAGGAGTGAGTCAAAGCACTGACAACAGAGAGAGACTTTGTTTAGATGGAGAGAGATAGGGAATACCTTGACAGAGACCAGGAAGTAGCTCGAAGGCAGGAGATTAAACAGAGATTCATAGAGTTGAGGGCTCTTTGCATAGGACTAGTTGTTGATATGGCTTGGGAGTTAGTTAGAGTTGGTGACTGGGAGAGATATTACAGGGACCTATATTAGCAGGAGGCACCTCCTAAGAGATGGTTTCCTAGTTATTCTCAGGAACACAGTAGTAGGTCGTAGAGTAGGTCACATAGTAGGATAGTGAGTACAAAGGGGGTTGAGGGACCTCACAGATAAGGACCATATGATAGGCCACCTTCTGCACAATGATCATTAGCATCTTGGTGTTAGTCATCTCCACATTTTCCACATGGGAGTAGTGGGAGTTTCGGCTAGGGATATGTTCTAATATTTATTTTGTAGACATTATATTTTGATCATAGAGCTTGCAGGCTTCACTTTGACATATACATTATGACATTGTGATGTGACACTTTTTGAGTGATATATATATATGATTTTGGTAGTGATTTATATGATATGCAATTATATTTATAATTATGTAGTCTTCTATTTATGCATGTGTTCTATATGGTATGTTATAGTCTATATGATATACATATATTATGGATGTTGATGTTTACATTATGATGTTTTTATGTAGCTTATGATGTTATGTTGATTCTATATGATCATGTATGCATTTTATTTTATGGTATTGATGGATGTTATGACACAATCATGCTTATGAGGTGCAATGTGATGTTTATATATACAATTCCATGTAAATTTTATACATTTTATGATGGTGGATACAATGTGATATGTGTATTTGCAATGCTATATACATGTGATGCTATATGTTATGTAATCTATGATAATGGATTCCTATTATGCCATAGTTTCCTAGATATGATAGATGCTTATATTTTTTGTTTTCAAATGCAACATATATGTATGATTTAAAATGTATGATATTTACATGATGTTTCTAACATGAATGTATATGCGAGATACTTTATATTTTTGTTTGTCACAAGACTTCATCATAATGCAACAAAGAAGAAATTTTAGTGCAAAAAAGATGAATAATAAAAGACATGGATGTTAGTATTAGCAATCTTTGATGCCTTTTCTAAAACAAAATAGGCCTTGCACTAAATCATCATTGGGTGGTAACTAATACAAATGGAGAAAAACACCATGATATGAGATAGATCAAGGTGTGCAAGCCATCCACCTACTAAAAATAGACAGTTGTAGAAAAGGAATGTCCTAACTCATACTAAGGGCACAGTTGCCCTAGTCTTTTTGTCAAGACAAACCACAAACAACAAACAAAATAAAAGACGAGTCATGAGACATCATTGCTCCTCTAAATCCTTCATGGGATATCCTTGAGGAAACTAGTAACATGACTCAAAAATCAAAGCCAAAAGATAGTCGACAAACAACAGTCAAAGAAAATAGAATTTTGATACATCGTTGCTTCTCTACATCCTTCATGGGACATCCTTGAGAAAGATAGTAACAACATTCCAAGATAAAGCCATATAAAGTGATATGATAAACAAGCCACAAAGTCAAAATCCACTAAAGTATTTTCCAAAACTTGATTTTTTTGTTTGATTGTTTTGATTGATAAGATGATTGATTGATAAAGCCTGATTTCAAGGACACATACCACATAAGACGTTGAGTCTAGTTTTGATTTTGTGACTATCTGTATAAGGCATGACAAAAGCCTAGTTTTAGAAAGACACGTATCATATAAGATGTCGAGTCTAATGTTGTTGATGTGATAAATTGTGTAAGGCTATGATGATTTTTTTCCTATGTCTATATTTAGGAAGGACTCATCATGTGTAGACATAGGTTGATTATTGTTTTTATGATGTCTATTTTTAGGAAAGACACATCCTGTAGTAGAAATAAGTTGATTTGTTTTGGTTGTTGCTTTGGCAATTTGTTTGATTGACTTAATGACATTGTTAACTTGTTCATCTTGTTGATGCATGACTTGATATGATGTGCTGAAAATTGATTGTGTGTGATGAAGAACCCTAAAGGACTGACCTAGTGTGGCCTCAAGGGCTCATCGATTAATGGCCTTGCCTACGTTATACACACAAAGACCTCATAGTTTGACTAGACTTTGACCGATAAGACTGATTGAAAAATATTTGAATTAATTACAAATTTGAAATGTGTGTGATAGTGAATGTGATGAACCCTAGTGGATTGATCTAGTCGGGCCTTGGGGACTCATCAAATGATGGACTTGTCTATGTTATACATGTAGAGACCTCGTAGTTCACACAACCAATGACCTTGTCATATAGAAAAATAGATTGATTCATGATTTTATATAGACAAACCTAAAAGGACTGACCTAATGCCTCAGGGCACATCAGCAGATGGCCTTGCCTACGACTAGTCGTAGAGGCAACATAGTTTGAAAAATGGTAGACTAACAAGTGTGATTGACTCTAACTTTGTTTTTGGATTTTTTAAATGTTTATTTTTTTTGTTTTTTTGAAAATTTCTAATGTTTTTGGATTTTCTCAAGATATTTTGTGATATTTTTAGATTTTTTGATGGTTTCACATCTTCAGAACAATTGTGAGAACCAATATGATGTAAGTCAAGTGCTTTCCCCAGTTAGGAATAAGACCAATTTATTATGAATAAGATGGAAGGAGGATATGAGGTGCGCTCGATGTTAGTCATTCCAAGTTATGGAAAGGACAACCATTTATTATGAATGCTATGTACAAGGAATGGATAAGAAAGATAAGTGGCATGCATAGGGAAGTCAGATTGGAATGATGGTAGACAAAGAAGCAAAGTTGACTACACATGGCGCCTGTTTTCTAGGTTTTCACCATGGTACTTATCCAAATTGCCACCAAAGTCATTTTCACTATTTGGATGACTTATTCCTCTTTACTATTTTGTTGATTTTTTAATTTTTTTGATGTTACCAAGACACTTGTTTTCCAGGTTTTTACCTAGGTAATGATTTTTTTGATTTTTGATGATGAAGACAAGTCTCTCAGAAGCTATGGGTAGAACTTCTTCAGATGAAGAGTACTAATTGATGCTAGTAGTGGTTCCCCTTTAGGAGTGGAGAGTTGGTACACTCCTGATCCAAAAAATTATGTGACAATGTAAGGTCCTAACCAGTTTGGTTCAAACTTTACTAGTTTCTCTCTTTCTACTTGATTCTTTGGATTCTCCATTAAGACCGGGTCACCAATGTCAAAATATCTATTCAAGGATTTCCTATTGTAGCTGCAACAAAGACAATTTTGATATTCTTGGAGATGATCTAATTCCTTTTGTCTTTGTTCATTTGGGAACTCTAGCTCATGTAGTCTTGACACACAATACTCCTCATCATCAATATGCCCTTTCAAGGATACCCTTAGGGAAGGAATCTTGACCTCAATAGGCAAGATGACCTTAGAACCAAATACTAAGGAATATGGAGTGGTGCTGGTGAAAGTATAGATGCTTGTGTGGTAAGCCCATAAGGTTGGATTAAGCTATAAATTCCAATCACAACCAGCATCATTGACAGTCTTTTTGAGGATTTTTATTATTTTTTTATTAGATACCTCAGCTTGGCCATTACCTTGTGGGTAATATGGGGTGGAAAAATGATGTTGGATATGGAATTCTTTGCAGAGGTGATAGACTTCTTGGTTCTTAAATGGAACACCATTATCGGTGATTATGTATTGAGGGACACCATACCAACAAATAATATAGTTTAGGATAAGCTTAGAAATATATGTGCTAGTGATGTAGGTCATAGGAATAGCTTGAATCCACTTGGTAAAGTATTCAGTTGTAGTGATAATGAACTTATGGCCATTGGAGGATGTAGGGTGTATCTTTCCTATAAGATCGAGTCCCCATTGGGAAAAGGTCCATGGTGAAATTATTGGATGAAGCTCCTATGTTGGTGCATGTATCAAATCTATGTGTACTTGACATTGGTGACATTTCTTGACAAAGATATATGAGTCCTTTTCCATTGTAGGCCAATAATAACCCAATCTCATAATCTTCTTAGCTAAGGTAGGACTGCTATAATGGGATCCACATATACCCTTAGTACCCCATGTAAGGTTGCTTGTGCTTCTTCAGTATCGAGACATCTCAATAGGGTATTGTCAAGGCACGTCTATAAAGGGTATCTTTGATGATGTTATACTTGGCTGACTTGCAGATAAATGTCCTATGTTGGTTGTTGGAAAGGTCAACAAGTAGGATCTTGGAATGGAGGTAGTCATATGTCTTTATACCATGGGTAATTGGGACCAACAATCTCAAACACCATCTCCAAATTTGGGATATCATAGGCAGGGACCAAAAGTTGTTCTACCAAAAACTCGAATTTAGGCACGTTGCTAGGTATGTCAAAGAGTGAAGCAATAGTTTCCATTGTGTCTATTTCCCTTTTTAGAATGTGAGGTATTTAATGAAATTCAACCTTGTCAAAATATTCTTTGAAACTATCTGTCATGCATTTGTATGGAGCCAAATTTTCATCTTTAGTTTCATAGTCATCATTAACCTATCAAATTACTAGCTGGGAGTCACCATAAACTTGTAGTTTCTTGATTTTCCATTTGACTACCATGTGTAATCCCATCACAAGAGCCTCATATTCTACTATGTTATTAGTACATGGAAAAGCAATCTTGAATGAATTAGGAATAGAGTCACCATGTGGTGTGATAAACAATATACTAGCCCCTAAGCCATGATTTGTATGGGACCCATCAAAGTATAATTTCCATGTCATGCCCTTGTCAAGAGTGAATATAAACTCATCAGGAAATCTACAACTAATGGATGATTTTCTTGTATTAGTGCATCATCCAACTGATTAGCAATGACTTGTCCTTTGATAGCTTTTCTTTCTATGTATTGAATATCATATTCATTGAGTACCATTACCCATTTGGCCAGTTGTCTTGTCAATGCTACTTTGTTGAGAAGATATTTCAAAGGATCTATCTTGGCGACCAACATTATTTGATGGTTTATCATGTAGTTCCTAAGTTTTTAAGTAGCGAATACTACCGCAAGATAGGCACGTTCAATGGTATTGTAATTGAGCTCATAACCTACCAAAGTACATCTGATATAGTATACTACCCTTTCATGACCCTCATTGTCATTTTGTGCAAGCAATGCTCCTAGTGATGAGGCGGTTGCTGAAATTTAGAGAATCAATGGTCGTCCCTCAATAGCTGGCATTAGCACTGGTGGTCTAAGTAGGTAATCCTTGATCAATTGAAATTTTTCTTGGCACTTTCCCATCCATACAAATGGTACTCCTTTTCTTAGTAGATGTTGAAAGGGATGTGTTTTATCTGCTAACTACAATATGAATCTTCTAATAGACTGCAGTTACCCTTGCAGTGTCCTTAGTTGAATGAGATTAATTGGTGGAGGCATGCCTATTATTGCTTTCACTTTGCCTAGATCCACTTCAATGCCTTCTCTAGAAATTATATATACTAGAAGTTTTCCTGATTTGACACCAAATACACATTTCTTTGGATTTAGCCTCACCTTGTACTCTTCTAATCTTTGAAAAATCTTGTCTAAGACTTGTAAATGATGATCCCTTGTCAATGATTTAGCTATCAGATCATCCACATAGTCTTCCATGAGAGTGTGTATGAGGTCATGAAATATAATGTTCATGGTGCATTGATAGGTTGCTCCAACATTTTTGTCCAAAGGACATGACATTCCAACAATAAGTTCCTAATGGACAAGTAAAATTTTTCTTAGGTTGGTCTTTAGTTACAATTGTGATCTGATTATACCCTAAAAATCCATCCATAAGGGATAACATCTCATATCCTATTGTTAATTCAATGATCATGTCAATGTTCGACAAAGGAAAATCATATTTAGGGAATGCTTTTTTCATATCTCTAAAATCTATACAAATGTAGATGCCCCTTGTTGGTTTTGTGATTGGTACAAGATTGGAAATCCAATCTGTATACTAAATTGATCTAATAAATCCAACATACAATTGTTTCTTTAATTCAACCTTGACCAATAAAGCAATCTGTGGGTGCATTTTCCTTAACTTCTACTTGATGGGTTTAACACATGGTTGTAAGGGAAAATGATGTAATACAAGTTCAGGATCCAGCCTAGGCATGTCAACATATGATGAGGAAAAATTGATCTATCTTTGTGTGAATAAGTTGCGAAATTATGACTGCCATGTTTCTATCAAAGATGTTGCAAAATAGACTAGTCAAGGATTCTCTTCAGTGCCTATGTTGATTCCTATAGATTCTTCAACTAGAATTGGTGACTTTTCCTAAGAAATTGGGAGAATGTTCAAACCTCCATCCTTGGGTGCCTCAAAGAGGTTTTCTCCTTCGAATATGCCCTTATTTTTTTCTTTTTCATTGTCCAATGGTGCCTTTCAATTTTCACCTAGGGACTCACCATTTTTTTTTTCATTTTTTTTTCTTATTTTTGCAATTGGAGGGTTGAATAGATTCCCCAAAATATTCCATGTTATCCAAGTCTATGGTAAATCCATCCTTATGATCGCCACTAGGTATGCCTTCTTATAGTCCCAAGAACTCAACAATT
>VDFB02047230.1:232166316-232470586 GCA_007258455.2 Sequoia sempervirens | reverse complement strand
TGGTACTCTTCACTTGAGTCAACATGATCTAAAGAGGCTCCTTCTAGGCATTTAATAGATGGCTATGAAATCTCTATTGACAAACTAGATTTCCACTTCATCCTACTCTTAGATTTACTAAGATCTAGTGCTGCCATATAATTGACAATATCTTTTGCACCTACTTCTCTATTACTATTTTCCACCTAAACTACAATCTCAATTTCAATATATAGTAAGTTCAATAAAAAATTGAAGTAAATAACACAATGTAAATTCAGCCAAAAATTCATACACTTACTACAATTTTTTCCATTTTGGCATGCAACTTGCCTTAGCCAAATGTATATCCAACCCTCACATTATCTCTTTCTCTCTTGCCTCTATTAATATTTGCCAAATATTCTAAGGAATGCATACTTTCTTTCAATGCCTCCCAATATTTGGGATATAGAGTGGAGTCTAACCTCTCTTTTCCTTCCATGATTGTTTTTCTACAATTGTATCTAAAATTGTTCATCAAAATTCTTATCTTTTTCTTGAAATATTTTTTAGAGATTTGTCCACCAGTAGTCTCAAAATAATTTTCCATTTTTCATATAAAATTTTCCATGGTTCATAGATCTTGCTCTGCAAAACTTGATTTGCAAATATCCAAATGGGCCCTACATCTTAGACCCAACTCGGAGGCCCACTTTGCATCATTTGGCCCAATGGGTTCACCATCTCTCGATACCTCAACCAAGAATGGCTTCTTGCCTTTTTCTTTTTTTGCATTGTTTTCTATAGATCTATATAAATCTTGACTCTATTTTTCTTTTGACAAAAGGAGAAACATTTATTAAACCACTACCAACATTTCTAGTTGATCCACTAGTTCCATCAAAAGTTCTAGATGCAATAGGTGCACTCTAAGGCACAGTAGATGCAAGTAGTCTCTCTTCATCTCTCATTAACTGAAACTTCATGCTCCTTGGCCACATCAGGTGTGGTATGAGTAGGTAGATTAGTACTGGTCTCCATAGATTTCACTTCAAACACATCCTTTAATGTTGAATAAATCATTTGTAGCATGTTGTTCCTTTGCTCTGATGTTTTTAAATAATCTCTCATAGAATTTGTGCTAAGAGATCATCATGACATTGCACATCACCATGTGCTATATCAAGCTGCACATCACCATATGCTATGTCAAGCTACACATCATCACAACTATTATTTTCACCAACTACATTTGTTGAATCACAAATGCATTGGCTTCTACGAGATGGTGAAACTGTATCTTTTCTTTCCTTTAGTTTTTTCTCCACATTTTCTTTGCACTCTTTTTCTTGCCTATAAAACAAAAAAAAATATCATATTATTTCTTCTATACATAAAGCTCTTGCCTATAAAATTTCATTAAACACTATTAAACAAATAATATACTACTTAGTGGATTTACAACTTGCTTATGTGTCAAACCAAGACGCAATAAATATTCATTATTCTTGGCCACTTTATCTCTACAAAAGAACTCATAATATATCACTAGAATTTCAACATTATGATCACTATCATCTAATTTGTGCCTTATAGTCCTTGTCTTCATTTCTTGAAGTCCAAATAAACAATAATGTATAAATCAACAACTTGAATCAGTAAAACTTTATTGAGTTCATAAGTTGATAACTATTGACTTTCCAATCCCTTGATAACTACAAATGGAAACTTAAAATAGAATTCAATTTATAGATTAAAAAGAATTTGCAGTCAAAAATCATGAAGATGTTTACAATTACAGGTATCAGATAAATTTTCCTTAGGGATATATTCACAAGAAAGGAACTCATAAAAACATACTCCAGTTCATCATGAGGTTGTTAGAACCTTAAAAATTCTCCTAGTTCCATCATCACAATTAACCTTGAGCTCCATGACCTAAGCCTTTACCCTTATATTCCTTTTTATTTTTGACTGAGCCTCCCCATTATAAACAAACATATAAATTTTTTAGGTTTAATTGACACTAAAAGACCTATACAAAGCTAAAATTTTATCATATATACTTGAGAAAAAATATTTCTAGATATTTTACATCCATAAAAGTCCTTTACCACAATCCCACAGCAACAATTTGAACCCTTAGTAGGCTGGTGGTATATAAAAGACAACATAAAAGTATTGCAATTATAATAAAGGTGTGGTTGGGCGATATAAAAGAGCTTAATTACATTATCAATACTATGAAGAAGACTACTAAGACATGTGTTATAGCAATAATATTCTCGCTACCCCACAATCAAGCATGAGGAAGCTTACGGTATAGCGGTATACACCCTACTATCCCAGGATAGAGAAATATCAAGATAGTGAGACAATAGTAAGTTAGATAAATAAAAAGATTCATGACCTCGCTATCCCACACTAGTTAAAGAAAGAGGCAGTGGTGTTGTGGCACAAACTATTGAGGAATTATTACTAGTTGTGGTATTAAATGCACAATCCTTAGATCTTGTGAAAATCAATGGCACACATTCAAACTTGAAATATGAGCTGATCACAGAACATTTGGAATTCATTTGCAAGGATTATCATTTCGGAAGCTAGGAGTTCAATAGGGAAAATTTTTGCAACTATCACATACAAGGTAAGTACACTGAACTTACTGAAGTAGCTTTACATGCATAGAATTTTTTGAAATATTTCATTTAAACACTTAGAAAGCTCAAGTAGAGGTTGAAATTAGATATCATGTCACCTAAAAATAAAGAACTTGAGACCAAGAAGGAAGAGCCTAAGGGTAAAAAGAGATCATTACAACAATCTATCTTAGATATCTTGCCTAACTCAACTGAAAATGGATACAAGAATGTTTTCAAGGATACAACTCATGGTTGTAGGGATGCCCTTATTCTTGTTTCAGGGGGGGGAATTGTTTTGGTATTTCTATGAAAAGAGGGAAGGGAGAATTCTAGTATCAAATCAATGGACATTAGACTTAGCTAAGCTAATTGTCCCAAATTTCTTCATAGATGTGGAGTTCATTAGAGTTCTATCCCAAAATTACCACCCTACTACCAAGTCCGTGAGGATAACAGATGGGCCACTGTTGGTAATATTAACAAAAGCTAAAATCATTGAATGCTTCAATCTAAACAAATAGACCCTCACTAAGCTTTACTTGCAAAATATTGAGGAAGAATATACTAGGTTAAGGAGAATATATAGAAGTGATGAACTCCCCATATACATGAAAAGGGGTGTTAACAACAAGGTGATACCTATCTCCCCCGCTGCCATCAAACTGTTTGATGTAGAATATTTTTAGTTTTATTTCAAGAAAACCTACTTTTCTTTTTATCAAGTACTTGAGATAGATGCACAAGAACAAATTCCACTTAGTTTGATGATGATGGCTATGAGAATTTAGAACCCCAAGACAAACATGTTGAATATTACTTTGCCTCATATCTTGAGAATAAATTGCATGAAGGCTTCCTGCAAGTTAGAGAGAACATGGCACCTATAACATTTAGGCACTATTCTTTACTATGTCACTTGATATTGTACCAAAACAAAGATAGATGAATAGAAAGGATGTGCTTGGGTAGGATTGATCGACAAGGGAACTCATTTCTTGTGCAATGATAGTGTTATAAATGGGATAGAAATTTCAAAAACTCTGATTATGTAGTGTTCCATGATGACTTTGTGTAAAAAGTTATGAGATTTCTTGGCTACTCATTTCCAAGATTGCACACACCTATACTACAACTATTGAGGTCCTTGGATTTGAAACCAAAAAAAGCACATACTCATAACTTTGGTGATTGGTTTTTTGTAAGATGTCACAATAATCAGGATTTATGGGTGCCCACAGGCCCCACAAATATTTCCAAAATTTGTTCCTCTTTGGTTAGCCTTTTTAGAATTAATGTAGCAGATGTTGTGGATGGAAAAGGATATCATGCACAAACAAAATAAGGGTACCTTTCTACCTAACTTGACAATATGTGAAGAATTATCTATTGGATATGACACCCTTGAAGAATTAAAACATTACCTCAAGACAATATATTCTCTAAGGCCTAGAAGTGAAAGGGTTTTTGACCTTGAGAGCCATATGAATTTCATAAGGAAAAACCTTCACACAAAGGCTGAAATAACTCATCAAATGTATTATGAAGAGGATGTGATTAGAAATTACTTCACTCCCTAAGAGGTATATCAAAGGAAAAGAAAATGGGAGATCATTATGAAGCTTGAGAAAGAAAGAAAGAAGAAGAAGAATGACTTCTTGGGATATTTTGTAGAAGAAGTAGATCCTCTTAAGAGGATAAATTTGATAATTGATAAGTTTGATGAATTGTATGCTAAGTCTATAGTAGAGGATGAGAGGCCCACCACATTATCTCCCAAAAGGCCAAGTGGTATTGTAATTTCAGATCCATCTCCTAACACTATTTCAGTATGTCATGTTCCTCAAGAATCACCTCTTGAACAGCCACTTCCTAAGAAAAAAAAGACACAGGAGCCATATAGAATGGTCTCCTATGCAATAAGTCAACAAGTGGGAGATATAGAAGAAGTGGCTAGTGTATTGATGAGTTTGAAGGATGATATTGAGGTAGATCAACCAGCCCATGAAATTGAAGCTCATAAACCAAAGGCTAGATTGAGATCTACATGTAGGGAGAAAGGGAAATGCAAGATGATGAGAGGGAAATTTTAGCTCTCAAATTTATTGAAGATGATGATTTCATTAAGACCCATGAATTTAAGGATTTCTAGGTTAAACTGAAATGAGAGAGTTTGAAGAAAGGGTAGAGATAAACATGATGGGTGTTGAAGAGTCTCAACATGATTAGATTGTAGCCCAAAATTTTCAATGAATTGAGAATTGATAATGTTGATATTAGCCCACAAGAAGCTAGGGATATGGTTTTGAAGAGTATTATACTCATTATCTTGGGTATGGAACTTAAGAAGATATTCTTACTTTACCAAGTAAGAGCACAAGAAGACCCAATGATGATTATTGAATCTAATTTCGATGAGGCAATAAGTGGTACAAGGTAAAACCCTAAGATTGAGATCTTGGAATTTTGGGCCAAGCAAAGAAATACACAAAAAAAAGGTTGTTAGATGTGGTACAAGAGATTAGAGGAACAACTATGGTAAAAACATTGAAAGACACATCTCCTTTAGAATTTGTAACCATGACAATGCACTCGGCCATGTTCACTTGAGTTGTTGTTAGGGAAATGGAAAAAAAATTGATAGAATATGAAAAGGAACATAAATTCTTAAATGATGAGGTAAATAAATTGTTCATAGAAAATGCAAGACTAAAAGAGAAATTAAAAGGAGTAGGTCCCTCACAAAGTAAATAAATAGTATTGTATCAACCTCCTACTACCCAATCAATTGATATAGATAGTGCATCCTCTGAACAAATGAATGTACTAAGACAAGAGATGGACGAGTTGAAAAAAGCCAATAATGAAACCAAGGAGGGAGTGAGGGATGAGATCATCAATGTCTTGGAAAAAATCTTGGATCACAAAATCAAACTGATTGACGATAAGTTGGAAAGTTTGTATGATTTCTACACTTCATTATCCCAAGAAATTGACCAAATGAAAGACCATGCATTTATACTAGATACTCTTTTCAAGAAGTGGCAGCCAATTCATCATACCTTGATGACTTTATGCAGGGTATTACAAAGAAGTTTGGAAGCTCCTTAAGCTTTGAATCCAACTGAGCAGATGGTTAAGATAGTTATAGATGAATCTCGGTATATAAATGGAGAAGATCAGAAGATGAAAATAAGGATGGATTCATTTCATACATTGAAGAAGTGGTTTGTGCCAAGGTTATTAAAGGATGATGACCAATTGAAAAATCTTAGTGAATGGATAAAGGAATTTGGCCAAATTATTCTTGATTGCATGGCTTGTGTACAAAAAGATGGTGAGTTGAATGTCCACAACCTCAATTTGATCATCGATGGAATAATAGCCTTGGGTACTAGATATTCTAAACTCATTATATATGTCATAGGGTTACTCGACTATAGATGGAGGAAACACCTAACAAATATATCAAAGATTCAAGAATACAAATGGCCTCGTGACTACACAGTATACCAATCGAAGAAAAAGTATTTGGATCCTCCGAAAGAATAGGGCCTTGAAGATGTTGCAATGGAATAACCGAGCCTTCAAACTCTCTATCATGGAGAGGGGGACTTTTCTAGATTGGGATGATTATGGGTCTCCTATGTTGATTAATAGACTACAAGTGTATTGCAAGTGTTGTGGGCTTCTAATCAATATTGTCTACTTTCTCATTTTTCTATTAGTTATGTTTTAAGATAAACCAATGTTTAGTTTATACAAAGAGGAATGAATTTTGAAAATATGGGATATTTTGTAACAGTTTGAGGCTTGTTGCTTCTCTTATAAAACAAGACTGAATTTTGATATCATCATCATAGGCATTTCTAGAAACATATATGAGGAGACTTCTATTATATTGTAATATCTATTTGAAGCAATCAATGGAGAAGAAGATTTAATTTGGTGCTCGAATTCTGGTCTCAATTATTTTTTTATAATATTGTGTATGATTGTATGGTTGTCTCTGGTTTAATATTTCCTTGTTATTCAAATTAAGTATATCAAGTATATGTTTAATTTTTTAATACACACTTGCTATCATTGTGTGATTTCTTTTAATTGGTTCCTTCAAGTAAGGATTAAATCAACAGTGAACCTAACTTTAAATTTACTTCAAATAAGCTAAACAAAATTAATGCACTGAGAAGAATTATTGAACCTAACTTTAAATGCACTTCAAATCAGCAGTGAACATCTCAGGTTTTGTATACAATGTACCAAGAGAATAATGATGATTACATTCATAAATGTATCAATAAAACAATAGTGAATAAACATAACTATACTTAGATATTTATTACATTCAATAATAAATTACACCGTACATATAACCAAAGTTTAGGTGACAAGCTAACCTCTTAAGGTGGAAAGCTAGTTAAGGTGACAAAATATCATCATAATCATCTGCATTGCTAGCAAGATCAAAATCCTAATCACTCATGTTTGCATCTTCTTGATTTTCTTCCTCATCCTCATGTGTGGCATACAATATATTCTCTCTCCCAATCTCTTCATTAGTAATAAAAATCTCTTCTTCAAACACTCCATCATCGTCTTCATCCACTTCTTTGAATGTTTCTTGTAAATTAACATATTGCCCATCAGGCATTATATTGACAACTTCCATGATTTTTTTTTGAATGAGACTCTATTTGAATGAAATACGACCATCTTGGGCTTCTTACATCATCAATTAGAAATGATTGGTTAATTTGAAGAGGGGAACATATGGCTCATTCGTCTCTGATAAAATTGTCTTGTATTTATGCATACAAATCCATACTCATCAAATTGTATTGTGGATGGTCAGATTCACTTACATTTTAATAATATAGGACTATTTTCACCAAAATCCACTTGAATAATTTCTTGGATGAATCCAACATAAAATATCTTCTTTGTTTTGTGAAGAAATTCAACACTAACAACACAATCACAATTTTTCTTTCCTTTGTCTTTTTCTTCCACTCTTAAATGACTGCCATAGGCCCACATTTCACTAAAACATAAATGTGGAGATTTCAAAATCTCACTTTCCTCTTTTGTTATATCTTGACCTTCTTCTTTTGCATCACTGACTGCATTAGCAATCCATTCTTCAAATTTTGGAAAAGAATCACCTCCAATCAAATCATGGCATCTATGCTTTTGAGGTCAATGTTGCATCCAAGCTTGATTCTCTTCTTCATATTTTCTACATAGAATATTAACATACAAATAGTAAGATTAATAATATAAATGTGTAAATGCAATTGAGTAAATAAATTGTGCTTTTTTTTTACCTACGCCACTTATCGAATGAATATGTGTTTTGAAGAATATATGAATGTATCACACTCCTTTCTCGATGTGATAGCTTGAAGTCACATCCATTGCATTCTAATACTTCACCTGCAACTCTTTCATCTTTTTCATCATCCAATACATGATTCTTGAAATTTTTAAAATCCTTCATATATTCTATGCAAAATCCCATGGCCTCTTGCATTGAATATCCCTTAGACATGTTGTCTTCCAGTTTTTCCCTAGTACGAACAATTTTTTTCAAAAATTTCGTATGTCATTCTATAGGACACATCCATCTCGTTCTTACTAGGCAAAAATTCTCTAGTTCATATTCTAGATGAATCAAAAGATGCATAGAAATGTTAAAGATTGTTGGTGGAAATTCGCGTTCCAATAGATGAAGGAATTCAATAAACTCCTCCCTCAAACTATCAAATTTTGAAGGATTTAATACATGTAAACTCATTCTCTTTAATATTAGGCCCAACCTTATAACTACCAATCTTGGACCCTTTGCCAAAATTTATATATTTACCACAATAGGTAAAATATTCTTTATTATGATATGATAGTCATGGGTCTTGAGGCCTCTTAAGCCATTAATGTCAGTTTGGATTCTAATAATAATACTTACATATCTAGTGGGAAAGCGAATCTAAGACATCAACTGTAAGAATTATGTACATTGTTCCTTTGTCTAGACATAAGGAGCACTAGATTTTGTATATTTTTCATCATCATATTTTTCAACCCAAATATTTTGATGAATCTTTAGTTCTCAAAATTATTCATGTGATTAAATAGTATCAAAAGCACCAAAAAGAGTTTCTATAATAGCATAGGCTATATTTTTCTCAGTATGCATAAAGTCAATAGTATGCCTAATGGCTATATCCTTAAAGTATGATAGTATAGAATATGCACAAAATTTTAACACCAATTTCATTACATGGATCATATCTATTACCATCAATCCCATAATTTTCAATAAATTACATTCTTTTTGTCCATTCTCAACAATGTAATCACCTATTATTAGCAATGGTGCTTCACGATTCTCTTCTTGACCATTGAACTGTGTTTTTTGTCGATGATATGGATCATCCATTTTAAGGTAAGTATGATTTCCATAATAAATAAACTTACACAAACTTATTGAGTGCCTCACAAAATCCTTAAAGTTGCAAGTAGGACATCCATGGTATCCATGAACATTAAGACCATACAATGTACCATATGCAGGAAGATCATAAATCATAAAAAATAAGGAAGCTCTTAAAGTGAATTTGCTTGAATGACCATCCCTTAAAGATTTATTTTCTTCAATTTCTTTCCACAATTCCATTAGCTCATCACATAATGGCTCTAGATAAGCATCAATTATATCTAAAGTCACACTTTTCTTTCCTGCTATAATCAATGATAGCATTAAGAAAAATTGTTTAGTTGCTAACCATGGACACGAGTTATAATTTATTAAAAACATTGGCCAAGTTGACTATTTAGTACTTTGATCTAAGAATGGTTTCACCCCATCTAGAGCCAAACCCAACCTTATATTACAAGGATCTTGAGAAAAATTAGGCCATCTATTATCAAATTCGATCCACATCTTAGAATTAGGCACATGTCATTGTTTTCCATCAATGCTCTTATTTTTGGCATGGCATTACATAAATTCAGCAATTTCTCTACACCTATACATTCAAAGTAATCATGGGATTACCAAAAAGTGGTGAAGAACCTTTGTAGGAACCACAATTGATTTCAACCCTCGTCTATACCTCGCTTCATGATATTTCAGAAATTCACTCTCACTTGTAAGATTCTTGCAAAATAATACACAACCATTCACACATGTGTGGATGTTTTCATACCCTAATCCCAACTTAGTGATTTGCATTTTACATTGACTTCATTTTGTTGGAAATGTGGAGTCAGGTGGTAACAATGAACTTAATAATTCCAATAACTAATCTACACTCTCATTTGTCCATCGAACACCATTTGCAAGTTATGAATTTGAAGGATTGTTGTCAAATGACTTAACTTGAATTTCGTATACACAAGCTTTAAAGCATCCTCCATCAACTTGGCCCAATCATCGTTTAGACCCTCATTCAACATTCTATATACTTCAAACCCTTCGTCTAACATTTCTACCTCTTCATCTATGTTTGGTGCTACTTCATCTATGTTTGTTGCCTCTTCATCTCTCACACTCTACAATTCTACCACATCTTCATAATAATTGTAATCCCAAGGGATTATTCCACTATGCCCATGTCTTATCATATGTCAATAAATCAGATTTCTTTTTCTCACCTTTCCACCAAGACAATCATTACATGGACATGGATATTTGTCCATGTCCCGCTCATCGGCTACTTTCTCATCAAATGCACGGTATTGATCCGTAGTCAACCTTTGACATTGATCCGTTTGTAATGTTCTACACATAGCAACAAAAAGTTATAGAATAAGAGGAAAAAACTTTTTTTTTTTAATTGAAAAGAATTTCCATAGCAATCGAGTTATAGAGAGCAAATCAAATAGGGTTTAACTAATGAATTGTAAAAACTAGATTTTTGTAGTTTATACTCAAATTGATGATTAAATTGCATTGCATATCTTCCAAACTCAAAGCATTAATTCACATTGCATAACTAATAACTAGATTTTGATAGATGACAAAATGTAAAAAATTGTAGACTAGGAGACAAATATTTTTTTAATTGAATTAAGGCATTTCCATAGCAATAGAGTTATAAAGAGAAAATAAAATAGAGAGTTTAACTAATGAATTGTTAAAAATAGATTTTTGTAGTTTATATTCAAATTGTTGATTACATTGCATTGCACATCTTTCAAACTCAAAGAATTACTTCACATTACATAACTAGTAACTAGATGCTGATAGATTAAAAAATGTAAAAAATTGTAGAATAAGAGGCAAACACTTTTTTTTTAATTGAAAGGAATTTCAAAAGCAATAGGGTTATAGAGAGAAAATAAAATAGATATTTTAACTAATGAATTGAAAAAAATAGATTTTTGTAGTTTATATTCAAATTGTTGATTACATTGCATTGCACATCTTTCAAACTCAAAGTATTACTTCACATTGCATAACTAATAACTAGATGTTGATAGATGAAAAAATTTCAATTACAATATAGTTTTTACAAAGTCAACCTAAGAAGTTATGCAATTACTTCACATTGCATAACTAATAACTAGGAGTAGTTGCCAATTGCATTTGCTTGTCATGGCATTCCATGAGACCACATTTCTTTGAGCCATTTTTTCAAACAGTTCACTTCTTTTTTACTATGGATAAAAACCTAAAACAAGTGCTTTCAAACAAGCTATGGATGCTTGGAAAAAATCTATCAAAGCATAATAGTAAGCAATAGTATAGACAAGGAAGTGAACTAGTTGAAAAAATGCCTCAAAGAAATGTGGTCTCATGGTGATGGAATGCCATGACAATCCATAACAATTCACTTTTCATGGAATTTTTCATTTCATTCTATCACCATGAGACCACATTTGTTTGAGGCATTTTTTTCCAAATTTCATTGCCTTGTCTATGCTACCACATTTTTCATACATGTCTACAAAAGCATTTTATCAAACAATTCACTACCTTGTTGCTATGGCTAAAATTCTAAAACAGGTTATTTAAAACAATATATGGATGCTTGGAAAATATCTATCAAAGCATAATAGTAAGCAAAAAGCTATGGTCTCATGGTTTGTTTTGGTGCAAAAATTAGCGTGATTTTATTTGCATTTTTTTGTAGGTTTTAAATGCATCTTTTTGGAAATTTTGTTGTTTGAAATGGGGAAAAATCTCTATGGTTAGTTTTGTGCATTTTTTTATTGTAGGATTCTCACAATTAGTGAAAAAGGTAGTTTTCATGAAGCAATGGAAAAGATGCATAGAGCCTTTGAATTATACTCGTACTATGCAATGGCATTGAATCATTTAGGAAACCATTTTTTCTTCATAGGGAAACATTTTCTTGTGGAACAGTTGACTGAGAATACTCTTGTTTCAACTGACCATCCTCTCATGAAATCTCATTCATATTATAATCTTACACAATCTTACCATAGTAAAGGTTACTATGACACCATTGGCTGCTACTAGGCATCAGTCAAGGAAAGCCAGAGGCCACATGATTTTGTGGACATGTTCAATTGAAGCTGGGAGATCTTAAGAGTTCTCTCTCAAATTTTGAAAAGGTTCTGGAGGTCCACCCTGAGAACTGTGAGAGATTAAAAGTTGTAGGCCATATATATTATTAGCAAGGGCAGGTAGAGAAGGCTTTAGAAATTTTAAGAAAGGAAGCTCACATGATTCCCATGCATTTATCAAGATGGGTGAGTTATTAATATCATCATACCCCAGTGTAGCCTTAGATTCTCTCAAGATGCCAAAGTCTCTTTTGAAGAGCGGAGAAGAATTACCCATTGAATTATTAAACAACATTGGGGTTCTTCATTTTGAGCATGATGAACTATATTTGGCTCAACAAATTTTTATGGAGGCATTAGAAAATGATGTTCTACCTCTACATAAATATCTATGGTCAGTTTTGTGCATTTTTTTACTTCTAGAACTCTCATAGCTAGAGAAAAAGGTAGTGTTCATGAAGGAATGGAAAAGATGCAAAGAACCTCTGAATTATACCTATACTATGCAATGGAATTGAATCATTTAGAAAACCGTATTTTCTTCACAGGGCAACATTTTCTTGTGGAACAGTTGACTAAGATAGCCATCATTTCAACTAACCACCCTCTCATGAAATCTCATACATATTATAATCTTGCATGATCTTATTATAGTAAAGGTGATTATGACACCATTGGCTACTACTACATGGCATCAGTCAAGGAAATCCAAAGGGCACGAGAGTTTGTAGATAGGTTCAATTGAAGCTAGGAGATCTTAAGAGTTCTCTCTCAAATTTTGAAAAGGTTTTGGAAGTCCACCTGAGAATTGTAAGAGCTTAAAAGTTGTAGTCCACATATATGCTCAACAAGGGTGGGCAAAGAAGGCTTTGGAAACTTTAAGAAATTAAACTTGCATAGATCCATGTGATTCACATGCATTTATCAAGATGGGTGAGTTATTAATATCATCAGACCCCAGTACAACCTTAGATTCTCTCAAGACACCAAAGTCTCTTCTAAAGAAGAGTAGAGAAGAAGTACCCATTCAATTGTTAAACAAGATTGGGGTTCTTCATTTTGAGCATGATGAACTATAGTTGGCTCAATAGACTTTTATGGAGGCATTAGGAAATGGCATTTGGGTTGAATTCATAAATAAAAGCCCAGTGCCAATTCTGCAATTTTTCCTGTGCTCTTTAAGGATATGGAATTCTTCCATCGACTAGAAGAAGGTGGTGTTTCACTTGGGTTACCATGGGATAAAGTCACAACACTATTTAATTTTGCTAGGTTGTTTGAACAACTACAAGATACTAAAAAAGCAAATCTTTTATATAGGCTAATATTGTTCAAGTTTCCTGATTATGTGGATGCATATCTACATCTTGCAGCCATGGCTTAGGATTAGAATGAGATCCAAATAAGCCTAGAATTTATTAGGGATGCACTTAAGGTGGATAAAAACTCATCAAATTCTTTATCTATTCTTGGAAAAATGGAACTAAAAAAGATGACTAATTAAAGTAAAAGAAACAATTAAAGTTGCACAAAGTGAATCAGATGCAAATAATTCTTATGTTGACATTTCACTTGGAAATTGGGATTATTTTGTAAGTTTTCACAATGAGAGGAGGGATCCAAAGGTGGAGGCACAAAATCTTGAGAAGGCTAGAGAATTGTATTGTAAAGTGTTGACACAGAGACCAAGAAATGTTTATGTTGCAAATGGGGAAGCCATTGTGCTAGCTAAAAGGGGTCAATTTGATATTGCAAAGGAAATTTTTACATAGGTACAAGAAGCTACAACAAGAAACATCTTTGTTTAGATGCTTGATGTGTGGGTAAATCCAGCACATGTTTACTTTGCACAAGGATAGTTTGCGCTTGTAATGAAAATGTATCAAAATTGTTTGAGAAAATTCTATTTTGACATTGACACCCAAATTATATTATATTTAGCTCAAGCGCATTATGAAGTAGAACAATGGAAAGATTGTAAAATAGCATTATTAAGAGTAGTAGATTGTAACTACTATAAGTTTCCAATCAAAAAGCTATAGATTTTCTGTTTAATATAATGAAGGTTTCAAATTACCTATGGATTCACTACAGAGGGCATCCCCAAATTTGACTTTGTTGCAAAAGGCCTCACTAACTTCAAATTCATTGTATCAAACTCTAAATTCCTTTCCCACCTTTTTAGAAGTCTCCAAGTCCTCTCCAAACAATCTTTATCATCCATGCAAGTAGCCGATATAATTCAAACTACCTTAGTGTAGTTGTCAAGTGCTAGGCTAAACAAATAATGAATTGTGCACCCATCCATGTAGCTTCTATAACTCAAAATGGCTCAGTGTAGTTGTCAAGTGCTAGGCTAAACAAAAAATGAATCATGTGTAATACACTCCCGCAAATCATTTCCCCAAATATTTTTTAAAATTTTGTCTAATTTGTATTTGCATGACTAACTGTTTAGTCATTTTTATTTGTGTGACTAAATAATTTTTTACTTTATGACCAAATTAGTCATTTATTTACTCATTTATAGCTCTATTGCAAAAAAATATTAGAATTTAGTCATTTTTAGTTGTTGTGACTAAAACTTTTAGTCATCTAGTCATTTATTTGCCAAATTCTACTAGTGAATAAAAATATAATATTTTTGCTCTTGATTTCCTTTGATCACTTGTGAAATGCTCTTGAAATTTCTAGGATCTTGAATTGCTTTTCTAGGATTTGAAATGATGAAGTAACCTTATATTTATATATATGTATCCTTAATTTCTTGAAATTCAAATAACACAAGCTGACATATGAATATAGATTTTTAAATGTTAAAATACCACCAAAAACATAATTTAAATTTAGGTCCTAGGACTAAGGGAGGACCCATTCTCCCATGGGTGAATGGGTCCTAGGTCCCTAACCCTAGGACACACTTTGCTCAATGAGAACTTTTATGTTAAGGCATTCATGAATGTCGGGTTTCCTCTTGGGAAAATGCAATTAAATAGGCTTGGATTTGAATTAAAGGGGCCAATAAGGAAAATTAAGCTCAATTAATTAAAGGGGCCCTAAATAAGTGTGAAAGTGTAAGAGGTACACTTTACAACACCAAAAATAAGGCATAATTAAGTCCATTTTAATATTAATCCTAAATTAAGCATGAAAATGTAAAAGGGATGCATTTTTATACACTATATTTAGCCCCCACTTTAGTGAGAGGATGAGCACAAGCAAAAAATCATACTAAAGTAGAAATTAAAAATATATGCATGCAACAATGACAAGATTACTCAATCATACAATAAAAAATACTTAAAAGGAAAAGGTAAAAACAAAAATGGTAGATCAAGCCTTGACTATCTAATGCGATGTGGAACATGCCTCAGCTATTTGTCTAAAAGAAAAGGGAAAATCAAGCCTTAACTATCCAATGCGATGTAGAACATGTCTTGATTGATTATCCAAAAAATTCACAAGTGAAACATGATGTCCACTATGTAAACAACAATGCACACTCACTCTGGGCTAATGGAACCTCAGGTTGTCCACTAGGTGATCCCTCAAAAAAGTGGCTTAGTGGGAAAGTCATGCCAGGTCTATAGGCTCTCACTGTAGTAACCATACCAAAGATATCCTTTGATAACTTTGATAGGGAACCACGAAACAAAAAAAAAAAATTTGAGCTTCACAAGGTTAACAAGTTGTATTATGCTAAACACTTATGAAAAAAAATGTAAGTAAAGGTTTGTTCAAAGTGATCTTGCTTAGTTCATGTAAGGTGTCTTCTTAGGGAACATCATGCCTAATGTCTCCAAGAGAGGAAAAGTCTAGGATAAAAGAAATATCATGCTTTTAGAGGACATCAAACCCAATGACACCACCAAGAAAAGGATGCATCACAAGAAGAAAGAAAATCACACAATGAAATGTAAGGAATGTTGAAAATAATAAGACCAATGTATACCCCCACTTTAAAGAAATTTCTAGCACCATTGTTGGGATAAATTTACTTTAAAGTAGCAATAATCAATTCTAATCAATAAGGAAGACATGAGAACTTATTTGGAAATCCCTATGCCAAGTCATATCTTCCTGAATGAAGCTACACCATGAAAAAGAGAGAGGGAGGAGTTTCCCCCAAAATGAAATCCCAAGCACATAAGGGATCTATGGATTCGGGTTCAGTATGTCTTTTCTACAATGTGATTATAGAGCTCAGAAACATCATCATTCCCTAAATACTCACAAAAAAGGAAGAATGACACATAGAGAGAGAAAACAAAGAAAAAGATTTTGGGTCAACATTGAAGAGACCTAAATGTCTTAACTCCTTGTGTCATCCCAAAAAGAAAAACACAAGACAAAGAAAAGATATTTTTTTATGGCATATGGAAGAATGTAGGTACAAATAGAGGAATACACATAAAGAGAGAGAGATACATCAAACATAATACTATAGGGGAATCACATTACACACATGCAATCACACAAATAACATGAAAAGAAAACAAAGGAAAACACTAGTAAGGCACATGAGATTCAACCTATAGCAAGTTGTCTGCATCCCAATATTGATCAGTATATTTGGAATGTGAATAACTAGCCAAAGGGACAACATCAAGTTCCAAACTAGGACAAGCACCAATTTCAACACTCTTATTAGGAGGATTATCATTTAAGCTCATAGAAGATGAAAAAAGCGAATTCAACTCATTATGCACTTGTTCATCAATCTTTGCAATTTCATTATCATCATCCAAGTTAATCACAATAGGTGGTCTAATGATAATATCCATAGAAGTTTGTTTATGTTGCAGCGAGGGTGGAGAGGCATCATGAATTGGTTGAGAAAAGTATGTATTTTGATTTTCTATGTTATTATTTTCTTCTTTTGCTTGTAACGAACGAGCAATAGCACAATGTCTACACCAACGCTCTCTAGCATTTCATTTTTTTTTCATGCATTTTTTAAGTTGTGATTGTGTAAGAGAAATTTTTTCAACCATAGGTTCCTTTTCTTCCCTTAAGGGGGGAATGGAAGGAACCATGGGAGGTTGTTCAACCACTTTCTCTTTAGCTTTGTAAACTTGTTTGACTTTAGTAGGCACAATGAGATTTATTTGGTTATCTTGTAGTCTCTTATATGAAATAGGGGAGGATTTTTCATAGGCTGGTCTTGGTTCCTTGAAAGAGATTTTGGTTCAATCATGTGGTCTCATCAAGGATAGGAGGCTCAATCATGGGTTGAGGCATATTACTAAGGGATAATTTTGTTATGTGCTTTACCTTAAAATTTTGATAGGATTTGAAAAAGAAGTCTTCATAGGGTCTAATAGGTTCAATAGACTCAAGCCAAAATAAATCCAATGAAAATTTCCCATCGAAAGACACGAGATTAAAGCCACTATGATGCATAGTAAATATCTCATTTCTAAATGGAAACTTTAAACATTTATGCAAAACCAACGGGATGGAATTCATGGAGCGAAGCCATGTATAGCCTAACTTCACACAAAATTGATCTGACATCAGGATGATGGTGAATGTGACATTTAATTCTTAGGTCCAAACTTTAAAGTGAGATTCATCAAACCAATCGTAGGGAAAGCAAAACCATTATGTGTTTTGATCCATGCTTTCGATCCTTCATATGTATCTTGATAAATCTCATGCACAAATAGGAATTCTTTAGTGATCACATTCTCTACACAAAAGGGATCAATTAAAATCCCATTAGTAGATTTGTCATTGATTCTTCTAGCTATGTAAAGAGGACCACCAGGTGCATGTTTAAATATGCCTTGTTGTCAGAAAGCAATGTCAAGCGGAATCTTAGTTAGGCCCTTATGAGGTTTAGCATCAATAAATCCAACCAAACCATCCATAAAGTTGTTCCTATTGTCCTTTTTATTTTCATCATCTATGTCAACATTCATCACATCATTCTTTGTTTCACTAGCTTTGAAAAAGGATATATTATGACTAGGCATAGGATTGGTAAAGATTTACAAATTTTGATTAGGAGGAGCTACAGATTTATTACCTTGATCATTAAGACCTCTAATTGGGATATGTTTAGAATCAATGAGGTCTTGCACAAACATTTAAGACACTTATAATATTTTGTATCATATCCATTTTTTCAATGGAAATTTCTATAGGAATTTTATCTATAGTTTGAAGGTAAAGGATTAGTAGGAGCAAGAGCTCTAATAGGAGGTAAGGAAATCAAATTCTTTTCTAAGAGCTGCAACATGATATTATGAAGGGTATCAGGTAGGGGTGTAAATTGTCTATTTCTATCCATAAAGGCATATGGTTTTTTCATCTTTATACCAGCCACTTGGGTGTTAAAATTTTGATTTGATTGAGGGGAATTATTTTTAGAAATACCTTATTTTTTTTCTTGAAAGGTTAATAGTTGGTTTGAGGTGTGGATTTGAACTTTTCAAGATAGTTAGAGGGAGTTTTCACTTCACAACTACTAACTAAATTTTGGTAATCATGAAGGGTTGTACACAACTGTGTGAAGGAGGGAAACCTCAAAATATCAAGCTTAGTTTGGATTTTATCTTGCAAATTGGAAATAAAAATTCTTTGAAATTCAACATCAGGAATCTTAATGTTTATTTGTGAATAAAGCATTTGGTATCGTGCTATAAAATCAGTGACCTTTTCACCATCATTTTACATGTCGTCAAATCAGCTAAGGTCATCTTAGGATGCATGTGGATTTTGAAGTGGATGTAAAAGGAATAAATAAATTTATTAAATGATCTAATTGAATTATTCGATAAGGTGCAAAAACCACTCTAAAGCAGTGTCTTTCAAAGATCGAGGGGATAGTTTAGCCAAGAGTTTATCTTCAAAAATTAATTCACTACATAGGGTTTTATAAGTAGAAATATAGCTAACAAGATCTCCTTTCCTGCCATATTTCTCAAACCTAGGAACCTCTATACCTTGTGGCATTTGTGTTCTCAATATCTCCAAGGATAACCAATTGGTTTCGATGTATTGTGAAGGTTGGAAATTGTTGTTTTGGTTTAGTGTGGAAATTTAATGTTGGAGGGATGATATATTTTGCAAAAGTGTGTTAAGGATTGGATTATTGTTGGTATTATAAGATGGAGGTGAATAAGGTGGAGTTATGTATGTATGTGGAGGGAAAGTGAATTTAGATTTGTGAGGGGGGATGGTTTAGGGGATATGAGATTTGAATTCACAAAGGTAGAAGGATTTCTAGTGGAAATACTTAAGGAAGTGTTGACATTTCTATTAGGTTGGATGGTTGTAGTAACATGAGTACTAGTTTATGTAGGAATAGAGGTAAGGGTTGCAGAAGGAGGAATTGAATTTCTACCTTGACTTTAAGTATACCCAAAATCCTGAGCACAACTAGTCATGGTAGGGGTGTTCTTATCAACAATATGAGCTAGAATTTGCACAATCTCTATTCCATGTTCCTTTTCAAGAATTTTCGTCACATTATCTAAAGCAGGAATGTCACTACTAGAAATGTTTTCAGAAGTCACAAAGTTTTTCAATTTTTCTATTTCTTCATCTATCCTTCTTATGTTCTCTTGCGAGACATTAGTAGTCATTGTTTCAACATCATCCACATTAGTTGTAGGTAGAGAATTCATTGGAAATGAGGTATGAAGACTATGGTCCATAGAGGGTTGAATAGTATCAACACTATGAGTGAAAGAGTTGGAGAACCCAATATCCACTGTGAATGGTGTATCACGGGATGACATGAGTCTCAAACTATGTCTCACAATAGTATTGCTAATAGGACACCAAGTTGTGAATCTCATACAAGTTTCACAAACTCAATGTATACCCAAAATGGATAAAAGGTGAAATACAATAAAGTAACCTAGGATGTATAATGTAATGTAAATATGTAAATACAATTTTTAGATTCTAAACAAGATAATTTTCTGATTGTACTATGCAAAAACCTAAAAATGATGTCTTGTAAATAGAATTTTGAATTTATAGAATGCACTAAATTTATCAAATGAAGCTTTAAAATATGGTCAATTCTAAGTAATATAAATTTTGCAAATTGAAACAAAAATCTGAAAACAACAAAATAGGATATAGAAAAAAAAAATTTAATTCCCAAAAATTCAAGAAATGGCCCTGATCAGGGACTCATTTGCCCTAGGGAAAATGGGTCCTAGCTTAGGGTTTTTTTAAATGTTTTTACAAATTTTTGAGTTGATTCTAATGGTTTCTAGATTTTGATTTTAAACAGTGAGTTATAGTTTGATTTTTTTTGTAAAAATAAGGTTGAATGCAAATTCAAATTGTGAAAAAAATGATAAACTAGGAGACCTAATTTGATGTGCAATTTTGATTCAATTTTCAAATGCAAATGAATGATGATGCAATGTTATGTAAATGATTTGTAAAATGGCTGATTTTTTTGTATTTTTTAGATTTTAAGAGATGCAAACATGCAATCTTAAAATCCTAAATGAAATGCAAAATAATGCAAGTTAAACAGCCCTGAATGAGATTCAATTCAATGCAATTCAATCCAAATGAATGCAAGATCTAGATCTAGGGTGAAAATGGACTCCAAAATTAGAAAAATGCAATAATCAAAGTCGGGTTCACCAAAATGAACCAAAGAACAATAGGTTAATGGGTGGTATTAATATGGGATTGAACCACTTAGAGACCTATTCTTCATTAATTCCATTAGGAAATTAGATCCACACAATGAAATGACTATTAAATCTTAGGTGAATCAAGTCAAAGTGAATCTATAGATTTCCTTTTTTTTTCAAGGATGGGGGTCCTAGTCAAACAACACTTTGGGGAGAAAAATAAAAAATAGTTAACTAAATCCAAAGTGCAATCTAAAACTTGGAATGGCTAGATAAAACTATAAATAATTAGAACTATAAATCATATCATAGATCTAAGAGAGGAAGAATGATGTGTACCAGTCACCAAAAGTCAGTTACTAAAGTTGATTTGGGAATCATTCACTTAGGGGAGAATGGGTTCTGAGTTAGGGTTGGTCTACGAATTTCAGAAGCCTCTGCTATAGATCCAAATCCTTCAATTTTCCCAAGTTTCAAATTCAAAAGGCTAGAAATAATTTTTGCAAGTGAATTTTCGTGAGATGACAACTTTTGCAACTTTGACAAGTTCTCCAATTTTTCTCTTCAAGAGATCTTCAAGATTTCTTCCACCTAAATCTACAAACACAAATCAAGAGGGAAAATGGTTTTTTTTTTGGTGAATGGGGGTTTCCTTGGTCAAACCCCACTTTGGTATTAAACCTTCAAATGAAATAAAATAGCATGAAAGGAATGAAAAATGAACAACTCAATGTCACAACTCACCAAACCCTTGAATAAACCTTGGAATATAAATCTACAACTTGCATGAAATGGATTCAACAGATGTGGATCTTGAACCTTGAATCTTGACTTGAAATAATGCTTTGAATGCTTGAATGGATCATGAAACCTACATCACCATATTATGTCCAATAACATGAATGATGCAAGAAGAATTTGATGTGACAATTGGATCTTGATTGCTGCAATAAAACTCTAATATTTCTACTCTTGAATGCCTTTGATCACTTGTGAAATTCTCTTGAAATTTATAGGATCTTGAATTTCTTTTCTAGGTTTTGAAATGATGAAATAACCTTATATTTATAGATATATATCCTTAATTTCCCAAAAATCAAATAACGCAATCCAACATCTGAATATAGATTTGAAAATGTTAAAATACCACCAAAAACATAATTTAAATTTAGGTACTAGGTCAAAGGGAGGACTCATTTTCCCATGGGCGAATGGGTCCTAGGTCCCTAACCCTAGGACACACATTGCTCAATGAGAAGTGTTATGTTTAGGCATTCATTAATGTCAAGTTTCCTCTTCGGAAAATGCAATTAAATAGGATTGGATTTGAATTAAGGGGGATAATTAAGGAAAATTAGGCTCAATTAATTAAAGTATCCCTAAATAAGTGTGAATGTGTAAAGAGGTGCACTTTACAACACCAAAAATAAGGCAAAATTAAGTCCATTCTAATATTAATCCCAAATTAAGTGTGAAAATGTAAAAGGGATATATTTTTCTAAACTACAGTGAGGCTAGATTTGAAAAATAGATCCAAGCAACTTGCTCATTGTGGTTTTTTCCTTGTAGGGTTTTTCACATAAATTCAGTGTTATGGTTGTATGCTTTTGTGTTATTCTACATGTCATGATTTATTTGGTTAATTTATTATAAATGGAAATATTTGACTAATTAATGATTCACCCCCCCTCTTAGTACTTTTGTGTGTTTAATAGGTTTGGAAGGCCTAAAAATCCAAAAACTAAATTTTTTTCTTAAGGTTGTTGGAGCAGCCTAGTCCTGTGTAGGGATAGCCTCACTCCCATACAAAAAAAAAGAGAGTGAATCAACTCAATCACTGATAGGTGAGGGTTTTCTAATCTCTTTTACCTTTTCAAATAGTTTGTATGCCCCTTCATTTATTTGTTCTAGTTGTTTTGGTCATCTAAAACCTTGAAACCTAGTCAAAATTTCTCTAGCTCTGAACTTGAGCTTTCCTTTCTTTTTTGGGAATATGCTTGGAAAAAATTTGTGAAAAAAAAAATCACCATAGTACTAGGGTCCTATTAGTGTTTTTACCTAGTTCTCAAGTTCCATCACTGAGGACTTATGTCATCTCTTGCATAATTTTATGTGCAACCTCCCAATATGACCTGGTGGTTAAACCTAGGGTTTGGGAGATGATTCTCCTAGTCTTGTGATGTATTGAAAAGGTTATAAGCCTTTTTGGATCATCTTGAGAATTTACTTAACAATCATAATATTTCATGGGGTTGTATAGAGTATTTTCTTCCCTTAGGTGAAGTTTCTTTGTGACAGGATGTCTTGGGAAGCATGAAGTTATTTGGAAGTGACTTGTTTGCATTCCAATTTGTGGTGAGTTGCAACTCTTTGTTAGGAAAATTCTTATGAAGGTTATCCTTTTTGTTTATATTAGCTTAGTGTGTTTGGTTATGGATTGGAGGTTGATGAATCCCTCATCCTATCCTAGAGTGGTGTTATGAGAGAACACAATCGTGGTCTAGTAAATAATCATTGTGTAGGTTTTGTCCTCTCTCTCCCTTTTGTTTATACATCATGGTAGATTTATCCCACATTTGTTTAGTCTTTGTTTTTTACCACCTTTCTTATGTAATGGTGAAGTAACTTGTTGTATCTGGCATTATGTTGTTGTGTCACTTGTGTGCATGTTCATTGTACAAGTGTGACATGTCAATGTTGCATTTTTGGTATTGTTATCCTTGTTTAAAAAAAAATGTTCTATGAGGTTTTGTTCTAATCTTGTCAACTCGGGGGATTACATTATAAGGCATATGTTTTCATTTGACCTTTTTTATCATGTACTTTTCACATTATCATCCTATTTCCTTATACTTTGATGCCTAATTCCAAGTACTATATGAAATATAGGTTGTTGATATCATTGTAGCATGATAATCATTTGTCCTCCATGTTCATCCATCATCTTCCTCCATCCTTTTCTATTTCATCCTTTCATCCTTTATCCTCGAGTCCTCTTATCCATTTCGAGATCACACATGTGTTATTTGAAATCACTTGTCCTCTCATGAGGGCATACCACTACCTCCTCGTCATCCTTCCTCACCTTTGCTAGTGATTGGGACATCATACCACTAGTCCTTATCCCTCACCTACCCTTTATATTTTATTCTTCTTTGAAATTGTGTTACTTCTCTTCCTCACAACATCATCTCAAAGAGGGGAAAATGTAGACACCTTAAATGTTACCTTAACCTAACCACACTTGACTTTACCTATCCTAATATTTAATTAAATACATAATTATTATTTAATTAATTAATTTAACCTTTTCCCCTATCCCAATATTTAGTTAAATAAATTTATATTTATTTAATTAATTTAACATTTTCTCCTAGCCTAATATTTAATTAAATAAATTTTATATTTATTTAATTAATTCTAGCCTTATCCAAAATACTCCAACTAAATCAATTAATTAATTAATTAATGCTAATTAATTCCCATTACCTTTTCTTCTATCATTTAATTTCCTCTTATCTCCAATTATTATCCATTTAATCCTAGCTATCTATCTTGTTCACATGAATCATAATCTAGATTTGTCCTCATGTGACAAGTTTCCCCTTCACATGTCTAACTAACTCCTTGTCTAGATTCACAAAATATAGACACCTAGCCAAAAGTAAAACTAACTTTCCATCTCACCCATTCATTTAATAGCCCACCTCTTAATTCTAACCATTTCCATAAGGATGTTTCCCTAATGCACATCCTAAACCTATCCCATATCTCTCATGTGACACGTCACATGACTACAACTTTAATCCAAGCCATAATCCTTAATTAATTCTAGCCATTCATCACCAATGCATCTTGAACCTTGATTTCTCTCATGAAAAATCTATAAATGAGAGACCTTAGACATCCCATATGAATCCACTTTATGCTAATGTTATGCTACTCAAATTTCTATTGAATTATCTTGATCATACCTTTATGCTATAGAAATCATGAGGAACTACATCCAAGGTATAAATCTATCAACATAATACACTTGATCATTTGAGGTTTTCATATATTTGGTTTTATTTAAGCTATATTTTATGCATATTTAATTATATTGTTTTGATTAAGGGTAAAAAATAGGTTTTGATGGGATCCCAGAACCCATAACAAGATTAAGCAAGCTGCATAAAAAATAACATAAAAACCAACAGCCCCAAAGAATCCTCTAAAATAAAATCAAGACTACACATGTTGCAACAAACAAACAAGCAAGGGCTTGAAACCCTATTTACATCGTGGTTTTATCCGGGACCAAAAACCCAACTCAGATAAACATTGAACTTTCCTGCATCAGTCGGGAAACAACAAACCAACTACTCAGATAAAACACCCCTGAGCCAAGAGAGACAATCCTCTTGATAGTGAAAATCACCATCAAACCCTTAATCAAAAACACCAAGAACTCTAAAAAAATAACTTCCATAGGGTAAACTATGGAGCACAAAAACACAACCTTCATGCAGCAATACCCAACCTTAAACACCAACTCCAACCCCACCTCAAAAGGAGGGAGATCCCCTCTATAGGAGAAGGAGAAATGAGAGCCCCAACCTCCAACAACTTCACTCATCTGCACACACAAGCTCCCCCTCAATAGGAACAAGCAGATAAGAAAAGAACTCTCCATATGAACAACAACAATCAACATCCCCTCAATAGAAGAGGGCTTCACCTCAATGGGAGCAATCTTCACCTCCATAGAAGATAATAACTATATAAACAAAAAGAGAGCATTAGAAGAGAGGGTAGTTATTACCACCTTTGACAAGGAAGGAAAATGGAGCATGCAAGGAGAAGAAAATCCATGGCTAAACCCAATAGAATAGAGTACACTGAAACCATTAGCCAACACAAAAAAACTACCATCAACAGAAAATAAAACCCCTTGAATAGAATAAGCATCATCTCCAAAAGGGGGATCATGACCTAGAAGTCACACCTCAACAACTTCATAGCAAAAGAAAACTGTGAAGAACTAAAATTCCAAAAAACAAAGCCAAACCCCTTCATTAGATTAATCTTTAAAAAATAGGGGCCCCAAGCCACAAAAGATAGGTTCTCAACCATCACCTGCAGCCAATGTTCATAGGGACCAACAACCCCCTCCACCAAGAAGGCCTTTGCCTTGGCCAAAAATAGCATCACCAACCAATAGGTAGCTCAACAATCGCACCCAACACGCTATCCAACAACCAAAACCTCTCTCTCCACCAGCGTAGCCAAGACATCCAAGCATCCTTCAAGAAATATCCTCCCAAAGAGACATCACTAGAGCACGGGAAATCCCAAAGCCAACCCTCCACTGCCTCCATAGCCATGGTTTCAAGAGAAAACCACACTATCTTAGGCAGAGAGGAAAGCAGGACAACCAAGAAGAAAAAAGAGACCCAACAAGCCTCTACCACTAGAATAGGAAGGCCAACAAAACCTCCCCAAAAAGCACACATGACTAGGGCATAGATGGAAAGAGAATAAGGTAGAAAAACTTCCCATCCTCCCCTAGCAAAGTTGACTCCAACAAGCTAGTTGATCCAGGCAACAAAAGTAGCCCCCTCAATCCACACAACCATCAAAAAACCTCCATCTAGGTCATTGTTGTCTGTGCCATCACCCTCTGTAGATTCAAAACTCCTTTCACCCGACGCCCTCATGCTCTCGCTCCCCATTCAAAAATTAGTTTAGCATTTAATTATATTGTTTTACATGCATACATATCTTTATTTCAATCTCACTCCTAGTGAGACTCACCTTTTTTTCCTTTCTATCTTTTTTTTAATGGGTTTGGGCCCTTTCTTGTGTTTTATCTTAATCAAAGTAGTTTCTCTTCTCTCAATATATGAAATAATTTCCTAATGTATCACATTTTTTTCTTTGGTCATACTAAAAATCAAGATATCATCTAGGTAAAAAGGAACAAACTTTTCAAAATATTTCTTCATTACCTCGTTCATCTGTATCATGAATGTGCTTTGTGTATAGTCTAAAAGGCACAACCAACCACTCATACAAGCCATCATTTTTCTTAAAAGTATTTTTCCATTCATCTCCTTCTCTGATCCTAATCTAATGATATACACTCATTAGGTCAATCTTTTTGAATCACTTTGCACCACTCAATCAATCCATAATGGTCATCCATTCTTGGTATAGAATTGGTACTTGACAACTTGATCTTGTTGATAGCTCTTGAATCCATGTGTATCCTCCATTCTTCATCTTTCTTTGGTGTCAAAACTATTACTACATATGGGATTATTTTTTTCCTAATCAATTCTTTTCTTAGAAACTCTTGCACTTGTCTATTTAAATCCATATTTTTTGTTGGTGTCATCCTATGTGTCTCTTTGTTTATAAAATTGGCTCCTAATATTAGGTCCATCTGATGATTGATACTTTGAACCAATGACAATCCTTCTAATACATTCTCTAACACAATATCTTGATACTCTATCAAATATTCAGTGACTTCCTTCTATGGTAGTTCTTTATCATTTGTGGTGGTGTTCTAATTACCATACATTTTCAAAATCATGGAAAAACACATGTTATAATGTCTCAAACCATCCAAAAAAAAAATCTCATCAACCAAATAGATTCTAGCATTACCAAAAAATTAATTAATTCTTTCTTCTTCTAAAGATATAAGTATATTCCTTTTTTTCCATTTGAGGTCATAGTGTAAGTATTATTTCTCTCATCAGGAATCCACTTTCTATTATACTTACATGGTATTCCTAACAATATATGGCATAAATCCATTAGCATAACATAAAACAACATTTCATTATTGAAATATCCTATGTGAAATTTCCCCAAATAATATTCACTTATCACTATCTTATGTTCATCTTGAAATGATGAGATCATATATGGGTTTGGATATTTTATCCTTTTCAACTTCAACTTATTCATGATTTCCTCATAAACCAATTTTTTTGTACTACCACTATCAATGATAACTTTACAACACTTACCTCCTAACTTGAATTTTATTCTAAATAAAACTTTACAACACTTACCTCCTAACTTGAATTTTATTCTAAATAAACTCTTCATTTGCATCTTATTCTAAATAAAAATTTACAACACTTACCTCCTAACTTGAATTTTATTCTAAATAAACTCTTCATTTGCATCAATTCCTCAGGCATTTCTATTTTCATAAAATCTCTCCTCATTACCAATGACTCACCCTTCTCAAGTTTTCCTACTAAAATTTGTGATCCAATAGGTTCTTCCTATACATATGTTTCCCTTACATTATTGTCTTCCCTTTTTCTGGCATTCCCTTAGTAGTATTCAAATTCCCTATTCCCTTCACCTTCACATTTGAAATAGGTTCCTTTGAATGGCCTCTTATCAAATCTCTTGTCACCCCTCTGATATCTCTCATTGTGGTAGGTATTATCGTTCCCTCTATCATTGGTGTGCAAACTCCTATCATTCCTCCCTCAAAAATTATTGCTTCTTTCAACATTGTAATATGGAATTTATTCGTTTTATGTCCTATATGTGACCTTCCTTTGTCACAGTTTTGTGACCCACCTCTTTGGAATCTTCCTCCTCTACCTCTCTACTTATGTTCAAGAATTTTTTAACTTTTCCTCAAATTTTAGCATGAACTAGTATGCTTCTTCAACTGTTGTCATCCTTACCAAGCTCAAGTCTTCTTGGACACTTATCCTCAATCCATTGATTCACCACACAAATTTCTCTTTGCTTGCTTCATTATGTCTAGTTATGATGATCATCTTATGAAATTCTTTAGTTTACGCCACTAAATTTTCCTTTCACCTTAGGTTTTAAAATATCTTCAATAGTTCAAGCTCATAATTGGTAAGTATTATTTGATTCTTCAATTTTGTCACCATCATATCCCACTTCATGATCCTTTCTTTTACTTTCCTATTTTGATCTAAATAAACATTCTTCCACCAAATAGTAGCATTTCCTTTCAACTTGTTTTTTGAAAACCTCACTCTTTCTAGATCTTTAACTTCTTCATACTCAAATTATTATTCCATGTCATTAATCCAACAAATCAATTCCTTGGGATTTGAACCGCCTTCATAGTTAGAAATATCAATTTAGGTACTTTACCTATCTTGGAATAGCTTTCAAAATTTTGATCTAATTTTATTCTTTCTCTTCTAGGGCTTTGTTATCTTGATCTTCCATTTGAGTTCCAAATTCATCATCATTAGTTTCATTCTCATGTCTTGGTTTTAGAATTTTTTTCTTATTTTCTTCTACAACATCTAAATTGATCTCCATTGTCCTCATCATGTCTAAAATTTATTCCACCCCTCTAGTGATATTTTCCATACCAAGAATCCTTCTTGGTGTCATCTTTCCTTGGATTTGGTGCAACTACCTTAGGTCAGTGATGTGGCTAAGAGGTTGCAATTACCTCACAATTGGCACTTTGTTAAAAAAAAATTACAAGATTCCTCAATTCAATGATTCATTCTCACTTAGATATGTTATAATTACTCCCAATGGATCAAAAACTTTCTTTAATACCACTTCATGCAGTCATGGGTGGAGATTCCAAAGAAAGGATTATTTGATCATGTAGCCTATAATTAACACAATAGAATAGAGTTTGAATACAAAAGAAGTTTATTATTGATTCAATATCATATAATGATGATAACTAGTTCATTGGTTGATCACATATAGATTAAAATATAGATTGGTTCACAATCCACCATGGGATTACTACAATATTACATGCAACAATTATTCACTCTATAGCTACTATCACAAACTAAATCACAATTACTATCTTTCTAAGATTGGTTCTTGACTCTATTTCCTTGATTCACTCTCTCTTATAATATTCTCTATTATAAATTAATTCCATATGGTATTATATATAAATTCCAAGTTGTAGGAATGATCTATGTCAACTGCAAGGTGTTTCAAATATTTATGTCTAGTATAACATGTAGGTCAACTGAAGTCTACTAGTGAAGCATTAGGTGTTGACGAAACTTGATGTGGTTCTAATTGAAGGGCCCTATAATCTCATGCTATCTTGAGATGTTTTGTGCTTAATGCCACAAGATATGGAAAGGTTATGCAAAATTTTCCTAATGAATTGTATGATAACTACTTTGAGTTGTGATCTTCTACTAGTGATAAATTTTTGTACTTTGATCCAAAACTCCTAAGATCTAAATATGATCTTCATGATATATTGAATAACTCTAGTTATCTACCATAATCCATACTGATATTTTGTAGTGAAATCTAGTAGGTTTCTTTTGGATGCTCATACATCAAGATTTTTCACTATAAGTCATATGAAGAGGGTTATGGAAAAAAATGTTAAACATATGAAAAGCCTACATGAAGAAGTGAGATTTCAATTGAAGAAAATAAATTTAAAGTAAAAAATATTACATATCAAAAGAAAATAAATAAATAATATGAGATAGTCCAGATAAAGTACTAGTGTGCCCATGAAAAGAATAAATCTTAAGTCATATAACAAACTAACAATGAATAAATTTAGACTATGTAAAGTACAAAAGAAAGTTGATTCAAGAAATGCATGTGAAGTAGAGTTACCAAAATATCATGAAATCTCACAATATTTATTGTTTCATACTTGTATGAGTACCATGTTGGGACTCAATTTGATAATGTCAAAATTTTCTTGATTCACAGTCTCCTTGTGTATTTGACCTAATTTTTTCCATCACATATAACTAATCTAATAAATATTTTAAAGGGTCCCACTTTTATCAAAATTAATTAATTTTTATTCCTCTTCATCCTCATTATCCTTATCAAATTCTAAAAGTTACAAAAATCTAAGAAATTTCTAATTTTGAGGGTGTTTTGGTCATTTTTTTAAAGTTTTAGTGGAGTTGCATACTTTTGGTAGACTATTAGACATCTTCTATTCATCTAGTATCCTATCCTAATTATCAATCCCACAAAAAAAATTTGCAAAGTCCCTCGAGATCTATGTCCCTCCCATTTTCCTCCATGTTGGTTTGTTTTTTTACAATGTAACCAAGTTTGTCTTCTAATCTACCTATGGAATTGCCAATCCCAATCAAGGGCAACTCAAAGGACCTGGACCAACTAACGAGGACTTTAAAAATCCTCCTACACTTCAGGATCTACAAGACCCGAGAGGGTGATCCCCTAATGTGTTTACAACCTCTGCACCATTATCATAAACAACATTAAAAAAAATAGATAATCTCACTTAATAGCTCAACACAATAGGATAATATCGAATAAAATTGGTTGTTCACTGATAATATCAACTATGTGGAGCATGAGATAACTACAACACAATCCACAACATAAGATAGTCATTGATTTGCAATTTGTAGCAAGATCTAGGAAAAGACAAACAAATACTGAATCATATGGGTAATTACAACTTAGATCAATGCTAGATATCCATTGGGTAGGAGTCAAATTCATCAGAATCTAAAGGTATATGACAGATTTAACACATAACATATGAAATCCCTGATAACATTGCATTACAATCTCATCAATATGTATTCTAACTCAATACTACTTATCAAATCCTTGTACATAACATATCCACCTATGATCCCATTCAAGAATTTTAATTAATTCTTTGAATTAAAGCTAAAATAGAATCATACACACCACAACAGTGAGATGAATGAAACAACCCTTAGTTATTTTATTCAAAGTTCAAATATGCATGTACAATGGAGAGACATGAGCTTGAATTTATCATTTCAACTCAAATGATAGTATTGTTATACAACATTAAATCCCCGTGAACTCAAAACCTGTTACAAAATGACTCAAAACCTAAATTGCATTTCTCTCTAAAACCATCAGACTTTACAATTTGCTTTGCAACTTCACCTAGCCTCAACCCAAAATTATCTAACTTGCTAACCCATACTTTTGGCCTTGAAATCTTTCTTATAGAGAATGAAGGAGAAAACAAACATCGGGCTAGAAAGTACACATGTCACCATCCAATTGGAGCACCTGGTGATATTCCAAAATCTATTACAATAGCCATCACCCTAGAGAATATTTTTGTTCATTGTGCACACCAAGAAAATTTGATGCAGCAACAAAAATCATAAGAATTTTGCACCAAGACCGCTATCGAAGCAAGACTGGAAACCATTGTAACTGCAACATCTAATTTACCACCCATTAGTTTCTATTTGTTGATCCTTCAATTAGATCAAATCATCGAATGGTCATCTTCAAAGAAAGCTGATACAATCACCAACAAGGCAATAAGGGGCCCACCATACCATATGTTGCAAAGGTAGTCCACGTGACGGTCGCTCGCGATATCATGATCAGTAAAGATCTTGCATCTTTTGATCATGCGATGGCGGGCAACCATAGATCTTGAACATCGGTGATCTTGTTCCTTCAACATAGTTTCCAGCCTTAGAATTAACCCTTGAGTAGATTTTCCACCTAGACTATAACAGATCTATCAATTTAAAACATGTGCACCTTAAGAGCACTTTAGTAACCCGCCTTTTAATGTATTAAGGCTAGACATTATTTCCTTTACTCTTTCAGCTTCATTAGATGAGACCTGTGGCAGTCGCCTACAATATCATAATTAGTAAAAACCTTGCAACTTATGATCACGCGATGGCAGGTGACCATTGACCTTGACAATATTTGGTTGATGGTCCCATAGACTTTATCTCCTTTGGCCACACCAGAAAGGACACGTGGCACCCACCTGTGATATCATGATCAACCAAAGCATTGTGGTGGGGTCATCGCAGGATGGCGGGGAATGACTAATATCAAATGGTAGTTAATCAATGGTCACGCAAATTTCATCCCCCAAAAAGGACACATGATGCCCACCCATGATATTGCAATCAATAAAGATTCTGCAACTTCGGATCATGCGGTGGCAGGCAACCGTTGATATCAAAAAGTAGTTGATCAACGACAGTGCGAATTTCATCCTTCTGTAAGATAAAACATTTATTAAAAGGACAAGGGGACATTACTAGGCCAATGGTAAACAATGACATAAGTTGTTTTTAAAAGATGAAACACGGGGCCAACCAAGACTTAGGAAAATAAAACCCTGCAGAGGAAATAAAAATTAAGACCAAAGGGAAATAAGTTGTTTTAAAACCCTTCAAAAAGTAATAGTGAAATAGATCCCACCCCAGGCATAAAGTAGACATTAGGGTTTAACATGAAGACAAAGCTAAAACCCCAAACCCAAGGAAAATTTTGACACCATGAAAGACCAGTAACACTAGGCGGGTAGGAATAGAACATAAGGAGCAAAAATTTGAAGCTCCATCAATGGTTCTAGTTGGGGACGTTCATTCCACTACAATGAAGCGAGAATTTAGAATCTCAATTGGAGTAGACCAAGATGCAAAGATGACCAAAAAGGGACTGTTCAAACAAAACAACCCCAACCATGTACAAAATATATGCAAAATATACAAACCTAAAATACTGTTCATGGAAAAGAATATGTCAAGTGAAGTATAACTTCAAGAACTATCCATGAACTGGCAGTTCAAGAATATCCCCTATCATATCTTGGAGGAAGTATGAATCTTCACCCCACTTACCATTTATCAAAAATGGACCCAACCAGATTGCATCAAATTTCCCATGCTTCCCTTTATCTTCCAGTTTGGAATTCCACATTAAAACCAAATCTCCATCTTTGAAACTCCTAGTAGTTTCCCTCTTGTCATACAAATTCTTTACTTGCAATTGCAACTTTGCATTTCTCTTTTGTGCTTCCCTCTTGGTTTCATCTAATTCTATAAGAGCTTCCACTCTCCATTGCATCTCATCATCAATTTCATTATCATACATCTGGACAAACTTATACATTTCCATTAAGTTATTTTGGGGCAACCTAGAATTTATCACATAAACCAAGTCAAATGGGGCACAACCTATTGCCTTCTTCACAATTACCCTATCTTCCCAGACTACTAATCTTAGCTTAGAATCCCAAGCCTTTTATTCTGATCTAGGATTCTTTTAATATTCTTCATCAAGCTTTTATTACTTGATTATGCCTGTGCATTTCCCTATGGGTGGTATGGCGATGAATAAGAAATTTGGATGCCATGCTTCTCACAAAATTCTATGCATTCCTCAGATCTAAAACACATTGTGTTGTCTAACACAATCCTTTTTGGACATCCAAATCTAGTCAATATGTTGCTCATCAGGAAGTCAATTACCACTTTACTAGTGGCTTTCTTTGTTGGAATTGCTTCCACCCACTTGGTGAAGTAATAAGTGGCCACCAATATCCATGAGTGGCCTCCACTAGATTTGCATGCTATCTCTCCTACAAAATCAATACCCCATTGTTGGAATGGAGCTTGTACTATAACTGGTTTTAGAGGCAAGTTACCAGAAAACTCTAACTTACTAGAGAAACGTTGGAAAGCATCACTTGTCTTCACTAGTTGGTGTGCATCCTTAAAAATTATAGGCCACCAAAATCCAGTGCTCATTATCTTATGTGCAGTTGTTTTAGCCATATAATGTCCTCCACAAACCCCACTATGCATCTCACTCAAAAGTTCTTTTGCTTGATCTTGGTCAACACACTTCAGCATGACACCTTCTCAATTTCTCCACCAAAGCTTTCCATCTACAATAACATACTTGATACCATGTAACTTCAATTTCCTTTTCTCATTTTCACTCAAGTTGTCAAGAAATTTCATTTTTTTGCAAATAATATATCACATCTCTATGCCATTATGAATGCTCCATATCACATATATTCGATCTATTCTCCTCTTCTAGCAAATTTATCTGATTTTCTTCCAGATTACTTTGGGCCATAAGCTTGGCCAATCCTTGTCCTCTCACCAGTTTGGTAATCTGAACCTCAATATTGAATTCCTAGATCTGATTTATCCACCTACACCTTTTTCCTGACACTTCCTATTGTGTGAAAATGTCCTTAACAGTAGCACTAGGCACATAGGAAATTACAGTAGCTCCCATCAAATAAGGCCTAAAATCCTTTACTTCTTTTACCAGTGCATATGCCTGATTTTCATTTATATCATACTTAAGTTCTACAGCTTGTAAAGATTTGTTGAAAAAGGCCACAGGCTGTTCAAAACCTTTTGCATTCTTTTGCAATAACACATCTGTAATTGTGTGGAAAGAAGCAAATGAGAAAATCTATAAAGGTTTGGAAAAATCAGGGGTTCTTAACACAGGAGCCTACTTTATTGCTTGCTTAATGGCTTGGAAAGCCTACAAAGACTTCTTATCCCATTCAACCTTGGCTTCTTTCTTGAGTATTTTGGAAATAGGGAAAACTATCTCAACAATATTTTTCACAAACCTCCTTAAGAATTTTATTTGTCCAAAGAAAGATTGCATTCCTTTGACATTTTGGGGTTGTGGGACTTTATCAATTGCAATTACCCTCTCTGGATCAATTTTTACTCCATCCTTGGAAACTATATGTCCCAATAATTTTCCTTCTAGTACTCCAAACACATATTTCTTTAGATTCAAAGAAATACCATACTCCAAGGCTCTAATGAATATCTTCTCCAGATGCTCACAATGATCCTCTTCCTTTTTAGAATATGTTGTCAAGTCATCTTGGTAAATCACCAAAAACAAATTAATAAAATCTGAGAACACCACATCTATGGCTCTTTGAAAAGTATCCCCTGCATTTTTTAGACCAAATGGCATTCTTACATAAACATATGTTCCCCATGGTGTGGTGAAAGTTGTCTTAAACTGCTCAAACTCTTTGACCATAAGTTGGTTATAACCAGAAAAACCATCCATCATAGACACTAATTCACAGCCTATCACTCGTTGCAACCTGGCTTCCATATTGGGTAATGGATAATTGTCTTTTAATGAAGACACATTCAAATTTCTGAAATCTACACATAACCTGATTTCTCCATTTTTCTTCATTACTGGTACCAAGTTCGATACCCAGGATGAATGTCTGATTGGCTTGATGATTCTTGCATCCCTTAGTTTCATTAATTCTTCTTGCATTTTGGGGGCCAAAGTGGGGTTAATAGGCCTTTGCTTTTGTTTGAATGGCTTGGCATCATCACACAAAGGAATCTCATGTTGGAAAAGATCCTCCCTGTATGCCTTAAGTTCATCATAAGACCATGCAAACACATGCCTAAACTTCCTTAATAAGTCAATTAGCATTCTTCTCACCTTTGGTGACATTTTCTTTCCAATATACACCTTCTTTGGGGATGCTTCTGTTCCAAGATTTATCTCTTCCAAGTCATCAAGATGGGAAGCAATGTGATTAGCCTTTGTCTTATCTTTATTATCAAACACTCTTTCTAATACAACCAGACCCTTGGGAATTGTGTTTGTCTTTAACTGAATGACCTCATTTCAAAATATAGTATCCTTACCATCAACATTTTCAACAAAAGCTCCAAAGTCAATTTCCTCACTTTCATACTCTCCCACACAATTCAAAAACCTTAATATATCATCATCATTATCAAAAACTTGCTAATTTTTTATATTATCAGGGACAGATGGCTTGGTTTGCACCTCAACCTTTGAAATTCTAGCATAAGTCATATCATTTGGTTTTACTGCAATGTTGGCTAATAGGTCTGCCACTTTGTTTTGACCTCTCTCCATCCATCCTATGCCAAATGCATCAAAGCTCTCTAATTCATCCCAAACAACATTCCTATACTATTTCAACCTCTTGTTCTTTGATACAAATTTGGATCTAACTTGGGAAACCACAAGCTCAGAATCCCCAATTGCCTTGAGCTTCTTGATCCCATGTTTGTAAGCCAATCTCAACCCCAATAACAAGGCTTCATACTCTGCCACATTATTTGTGCATTCAAATAACAGAGTAAAAGAAAACCTAAATGTCTTTCCACTTGGTGATCATAGCAAAACACCTGCACCAAACCCTTCCTTTGAAATTGCACCATCAAAATACATAGTCCATAAGTCATCAAATTTTGACAATTGTTTTATTTCTATATCAATCAATGCAGTAGACTTATCACAATTGTTAGGGAATTCCTCAACCCTAAATTCATCTATACCACTGTCAATAAAACATGTCATATCCTCAATCGGTCCATGCTCAATCATATGGGTACTTTTGATTCTCTTTCAATTTTAACATCCTTACCATCAATAGAGAAAGTAGCAAATGAAAAATCACATTGCATGTTACCCCCCATTGATGCACTCCATTTTCTTGACAAGAGCATCCCAAAATGAGGTGGGATGTCTACAACTAATATAGTTAGGACTAAATCCTTGTCAGGGTACTGATTCAATTTATAAGGAAATGCTCTGATAGTTCCAATAATTGGCACTTCTCTTGAATCCATAGCATAACATTTACCTTGAGCAATATCTACTGTCAAGCCCATTTCCTCCATTATTTTGACTAGCATAACATTATTTGATGCCCCTGAATCTATCATACAGTTCCTTAAAGTTTTTCCATTTATATCCACACTTAAGAAAAAAGGGGTTATGTTTTCAAGGCACATGTTAATAGAATTTCCTTAATATACAAGAGGAATTTGTGACACAATTCCCTCAAATTCCTTTTCTTTCTCTTTATCTTTCACTTCTTTACCACTTCCATGTTTAGTCTTATTACCAACAACATTTGTAATCAAGGCTATTGTCTTTTCTTTTTGTTCATTTATTCTCATCATTTCTAGAAAAGGTACAGTTACTTTAACCTGAGAAAGCACATAAAACATATTTGCAGGTGTATATTTAGGAAAATTAGACATCATACCTTCATCATTTTCCTTTCTCACTGGTTGATTACTTCCTCCTAGCTTCTTTTGCTTCTTATCCTCTATAGCAGGTTCAACTAACTTTGTAATCACCTTTGTCTTCACCAATGACGAAGTCACACCTTCTTGGGGCTTTGGGGCTTCATTCTTTTTTTCCAAAACCTTATCACTCTTAACTTCTTTGACTTTTACAACATCCTTTTTTTTGTAAACCTAAACACCTTTGTTTTTATCCTTTTTCTCTTTAATAAACAAGCCAATGGGTTTACCCTGCTCATAGTCCACAGTTCTACTTCTCAGTTGAAGTGAACCTCTCATTTGAGCAGCCATTTCTTCAGTCAATCTTGCAATCTCTTCTTCTGACAGTCTCCTTAAGGACACTAAATCTTCAACCTGCTCCATATTGCAAGCATTATGATCAAAATCGCCTTCCTCATCAGAAAAGACTTGTTGATGATACATCTCACTTCTCGACCTCTGATTATCCACATCAGATTCTTGTATTTCATCATCAGAAGAACATTATTCCTCATCAATGTATGATTTAGCCATACAAGCATCTACATCATCCTACTCATATTCCAATGTTTGCTCATGAGCATCCTCTTCTACTTCCTCAGCAACAAGCAACTGAGCAACACCACAATAATTTTGATCATGTGGATGTTCACACACTTCACACCATGGTCTATCTGGTACTAGATTCACTAAATGTTTCTGTAAGGGGTCTAGCGTATGTTGATCATTTTTAGGCTTCTAGCTAGGCAATATTGGTTTTCCATCTTTCCAATTTGTATTATAAGGATAATTTTGCAATCTAGGTTTCCTATCATTTTTATTATAGGGTTTCCTTTCATTTCCTATACCCTTCTCTTGGCTAGCAATAGTTTTCTTTATGTCTTTCAAAGTATTGTAAACCTTTCCCCACTTTTCATCATCTTTAGGCTTTGCAACTAGAACCTTCTCAGTCTTATTCTTAGGATTTTTTAAAAATGTAGGTTCTTCTCTCCTACCATACATCCTAGAAGCTCTTCTATTACTTTCAATATTTATAGCCACCCTAAATATATCCCTCATAGTTCGAGGGTCTTTATCTCTGAGGAGATATGCCATTTTAGAATCAAAACCATTGAAATATGTAGTTAAACAAACATTTTCATCAAGCCTTAAAACCTGAAACAACTTATACATTGCTTTCTGAAATCTTAAATTAACTCTGTCACAGGCTCATTCAATGACTTCTTGATGTTATTAAACTCATTTAGCATGAAACTAGCATTAGTTTTATCACCATACTGCTCCTTAAAACACTTTTCAAACTCATCCCATGAACCAATACTAGCATTAGGTAGACCTCTATACCAATCCCTTGCATCCTCTACCACAGATTGTACAAACAATTTTATTACAACATCTTCATGTTCTACCTCATTATCATTTAACATATCCATGAAAGTTTTTAAGTGTTCCTCTACTGTCACAACATTATTGTCAGCAAACTTACTCATATTTTCTCTCAAGTCGGTAGGGATGGGATTTGGATAACCAGGGATGCCATCAAAGAATAATGGCCTATACATTTCCAGCTATATAGGTCGCCATTGAAATAATCCTCCATTCACCTTAGAAACAACTCTAGACCCTAAATCTTGTACTCTATGACCATCCTGATTTGGATTTACAAACCCAATTGCATGAATCTTCAGTCCAAAATTATTTGTAGTGGGATTTGGAGTAATTTTAGGATTATTAGTTAAGGCATCCTAGTGATTTGATGAGGTTGTAGCTTGTGCAACCTCATCCACACTTGTCATTTTTAGGAAACTTATTTTCCTTTTCATTTCTACATTTGCAGCCTCAATTTTTGTTCTCTCCAACTCTTCTGCCAGAGCTTCACTCTCCCTTTTAGCCTTTTCTAAGGCAGATTTTGCTTGAAATGACACATGTGGTTGGAGATCTTGTTGAGTGGAATGGGGAGTCACTTTCTCATTTATTTTAATCCCCTCAACCTTTTTCTTTCCTTTGTCCTTGGCAGGTTTAAGGTTTTGATTACTCAGTTGAGACTTAACATGATTTGAGGGCTTTGGGTTAGCAGGTTTGGATTGGAGATCAATGTGGCCTATTGGGTTTTCTTTAGAAACATGCTTTATTTCCTTCTTAGCAATCTTCTGTACAACCAAACCCTCAACACTTGGTTTAGGCTCTTCTTGGTTCAAGAGCTTCATTTTTTCCAACTATCTCATTAACCTATCCCTTTCAATCACAACATTCCTCAACTTTATTTCCATTTCTTTTTCTCTTTTCACCCTGAGCTCAGCTTGCTCTTGGATTTCCTACTTCAAGGAATTAATGTCTCCAAAAACATTATCAGGGTCAAGTAAAGTCACATCAGAACTCGATGTATCATCTAGATCTATTAAATTTACCTCTTCCAATACATGTTCTGACAATAAAGGATTTACATCATTTTTAGTAGGAGGAGGAGGCACATCACTGGTGCATTCTTTGTGATGGCTTCAACTTCTACTCCTACCTCTTCTCTTTGTGATGGCAAACTTGTACCTTGGTGTACATGGTTATGTGATATAGAAGCAACATTACTAGATTCTGGTCTTTTCTTTATCTAGTCCTTCTTCTTCACTTTAGGAAGTTCACTTTCCAATTTTTGTTCCAGATGATTCTTCATGAATGACCTGGTGTTCTTCATTCTTCGTACTAGTCCAAAAGTTCTTCCCACTTATAATAAACAGTTCAAAATAAAATGCACACTGGTGCAGAGACTTTAGAGTCGCCACCCAATTTTCTTGGGACTACCAAATACCCAAAGACACGTAGTAGAATATAAAAACCTTTGGAACCTCGTACTGACAACACACAAAAGTGCTTTACAACATAACTCTTAACACTTATGAAAATAAAATAAGTGGACAAACCTAACACAAAATTAGAGGCTCAACCTTCAAATCACAAAAACACTATGAAAACTCTGTGCAAAATGGAATTGCCAATTCCAATTAAGGGCAACTCGAAGGACCTGGACCAACTGATGAGGACTTTAAAAAGCCTCCTACACTTCAGGCTCTGCAAGACCCAGGAGGGTGATCCCCTAATGTGTTTACCACCTCTACACCATTATCATAAACAACATTAACAAAAATAGATAATCTCACTTAATAGCTCAACACAATAGGATAATATCGAATAAATTTGGATGTCACCGATAATATCAACTATGTGGAGCATGAGATAACTACAACACAATCCACAACATAAGATAGTCATTGATTTGCAATTTGTAGCAAGCTCTAGGAAAAGACAAACAAATATTGAATCATATGGGTAATTACAACTTAGATCAGTCCCTGATATCCATTAGGCAGGAGTCAAATTCATAAGCATCCAAAGGTATATGACAGATTTAACACATAGCATATGAAATCCCTAATAACATTGCATTACAATCTCATCAATATGTGTTCTAACTCAATACTACTTATCAAATCCTTGTACATAACATATCCACCTATGATCCCATTCAAGCATTTTAATTAATTCTTTGAATTAAAGCTAAAATAGAATCATACACACTACAATAGTGAGATGAATGAAACAACCCTTAGTTATTTTATTCAAAGTTAAAATATGCATGTACAATGGAGAGACATGAGCTTGAATTTATCATTTCAACTCAAATGCTAGTACTGTTATACAACATTAAATCCCCATGAACTCAAAACCTATTATAGAATGACTTAAAACCTAAATTGCATTTCTCTCTAAAACCATCAGACTTTGTAATTTGCTCTGCAACTTCACCTAGACTCAACCCAAAATTATCTAACTTGCTAACCCATACTTCTGGCCTTGAAATCCTTCTTATAGAGAATGAAGGAGCAAACAAGCATCAGGCTAGAAAGTACACATGTCACCAGCCAATTTGAGCACCTAGTGATATTCCAAAATTTGTTACAATAGCCATCACCCTAGAGAATATTTTTGTTCATCGTGCACACCGAGAAAATTTGATGCAGCAAAAAAAATCATAAGAATTCCACACCAAGACCACTATCGAAGCAAGAATGGAAACCATTGTAACTACAACATCTATTTTACCACCCATTAGTTTCTAGTCGTCGATCCTTCAATTAGATCAAATCATCGAATGGTCGTCTTCAAAGAAAGTTGATACAATCACCAATATGGCAATAAAGGGCCCACCATACCATATGTTGCGGAGGTAGTCCACATGGCAGTTGCCCGCGATATCGTGTTTAGTAAAGATCATGCATCTTTTGATCACGGGATGGCAGCAACCATAGATCTTGAACATCGGTGATCTCGTTCCTTCAACATAGTCACCAGCCTTATCATTAACCCTCGAGCAACTTTTCCACCTAGATTATAACAGATTCGTTAGTTTAAAACATGTGCACCTCAAGAGCACTTTAGTAACCTGCCTTTTAATGTATTAAGGATGGACAATATTTCCTTTATTCTTTTGGATTCATTAGATGAGACACGTGGCGGTCACCCACGATATCGCAATCAGTAAAAACCTTGCAACTTATGATCACACAATGGTGGGCAACCATTGATCTTGACAATATTTGATCGACAGTCACTCAAACTTTATCTCCTTCGGCCACACCAGAAAGGACATGTGGCACCCACCCGTGATATCGCGATCAACCAAAGCATTGTGGTGGGGTCATCGTAGGATGGTGGGGAATGGCTAAGATCAAATGGTAGTTAATCAATGGTCACGCGAATTTCATCCCCCAGAAAGGATACATGGCGCTCGTCTGTGATATCTCGATCAATAAAGATCCTGCAACTTTGGATCACGCGATGGTGGGCAACCGTTGATATCAAAAAGCAGTTGATTGACGACAATGCGAATTTCATCCTTCTGCAAGATAAAAATTTATTAAAAGGAAAAGGGGACATTACTAGGCCAATGGTAAACAACGACATAAATTGTTTTTAAAAGATGAAACACGAGGCCAACCAAGACTTAGGAAAATAAAACCCTGTGGAGGAAATAAAAATTAAGACTAAAGGGACCAAGCCTTAGACGAAACAACGGGACATAAGTTTTTTTAAAACCCTTCAAAAAGTAACAATGAAATAGATCCCACCCCAAGCATAAAGTAGACATTAGGGTTTAACATGAAGACAAAGCTAAAACCCCAAACCCAAGGAAAATTTTGACACCATGAAAGACCAGTAACACCAGGCAAGTAGGAATAGAACATAAGGAGAAAAAATTTGAAGCTCCATCAGTCCATTCCATCTATGTGCAAGATTTTGATGAACATTCGTACTTTTCTTCACTTTCCCAATATCCCAACCTCCTTTCCAATCCTAAAAATGATCCAAAATATTCCACAATCTTTTTTTTTTTGGTTTTCTCCAAACTTTTTCCTTTTGACCTTCATTTCCTCCACTCCCCTCTTCTAATTCCACATGACTTCCCCACATCATTCCAAATCCTTTTTTATAAAATTCCTTTCTAGCTCAAGGATTTATCTAGATTCCACCTCTAGTCCTATATTAGAGCCTTGCACCTCCCATCCTTGAACCTCATTTTCCTACATTCCCCCCAAACAAAATTTACATTTCCATTTGACAATGAGTGTTGAGGATCATCTAGGGTCTTAACTCCTGCAAGTATATTCACCTACCAAAAAGGTTAAAAGTTTGTATCTGATATTCATAACTAAATTTCTCCTTGGTCATTTGTATATCTTTAGGCAGCTTTTAAGTGATGAATTTTGATAAGTTTTATAACTTAAGGTTTCCTCTTTCCATATTTGTGGGCATGATTGTAACATGGATTTGATAATTTTTATAGCTTTAATTCATTATAGGCATTATTTAATATGGTCTCTTCTTTATTGCATATGGATTTCTAGAGTTTGGAGAGGGATTATTAAGAATGTGTAGTTTTTTTATATCATACCTCTATTTTTTATTTCAATGTTACATATTTTTGGTAAATTGTGACTCAATAACCTAATAAATAAGACACCAATCCTAAACATATATAATCCACCATAAACCCAAAAATGAAATATATCTTTCACCTATAGCTTAGGCATAGGAGTAGTAATTTATATGTAGCTCATGATTCAATGATTCATTTAGGGAAGTATCCATACTGATCCATAATACTTCTTGTCTTGAAGAATCATGTTTTTTGTGCCTACATTTTGTATCTATGAAATGATGTCTTTATTAGCTTAATACGAGTTTTATATGCAATAGGCTAGTCTTTGATCTAATGACAACTTTTAGGTTGTGTACATTGGATACTACTAGAGAGGTTCCAATTTATTTATATTTAGTCATGATCAATCATGTTGAGGATAGCTCTAGAAACACATTCCTAAGTTTATCTAAGTCAAAAGTGAAGGAACTATTATGCACTCTCAATAACTGGCCTTAAATCACTCACATTCTATTGATGAGTTGATCAATCTCCATTCGAGATGAAATTTCCTAGCCCTAAAGTGGATTGATCTCTAGGAGTATGATAAGTGTTGTTTGAATACAACATACCACAAAGGAGAACTACAAGTACACAAAGTAGAAATAAAATGGATAAACAAAATCACAAATTGTAAACTAAAGAAATTGAAGAGATATACCATAGGATACTTGGGAAGATAATTAGAAGTAAAAAGCATGAAGAGTATTTGGTAAAAGGAAAAGGAATACCAATAGAGGAGTGTGCATGGTTTTCTACAATTGAATTCAACTAATTCAATTCCCCTTTAATGTTCCCAAATTGAGGGACTCGCTTTTTAGTTACCTATGTCATCTAATGCAAAAGCATCCATAGTCTTGAGCAATCTTGCATCACCAAAAATATTTTAATTTAATATTTATTTATTTTGCAAGTACCTTAGGTGTTTTCCATTTATTTTCAATAAAGTGTGATGAGTTACTAGCACCACATTCCTCTATATTTTTTATTTATTTTAGATGACATTCATATCTTTCATTGTAGACATAGTCTACATCATTCAACTTTGTGACAGTGCATTTTTCAAGGAAAAGTAAAATTTCATCAATTTTTTCCATCTTAAGTAATGCAAGCACATGATTAATCAAACAAACTTTCAATACATCCAAAATATTCACTACACTATATCAACCAAACTACTAATCAAATGACCACTTTAACTTTTTATATTTTTTAACATCAACATAAACTTCTTCAAATATTATTCTATTCCACCCTCTTGTATTATACTTTTAATATTTTAATATAAAAATGTAACACTACCCATAATAAACTAACTAATCAAATAAATATTAATACTTCAAATTCCTATTCATTCATAAAGAATTTGAATGGTAACTACCACAATACATCTTTAATAATTTCTATTGATGTGTTTGTTTATTTGTGTTGACTTGAAATTCTATAACATTTTCCCATTTTAAAAAACTCATTTATTTCACTCATATTCATGATACTAAATTAGTTTTTAATTGGTTTCAAACCAAGTGTCAACCCTATACTATGTTTTATAAATGTGCTTAATGGCCTAACACATCATTGAATTTCGGTTGCATGTTTGTATGTTCAAGTTGTCTGACACATATGTTAATGGAAGTGAGGTTTTTAACTAAGACAACATGGAGGAACACTAATCAATGAATTTGGAAGCCATTTGGGAGTTCTAGTTATACATATTCCCCATGCTCTAGGTTTTACCCAAGATGATTTTTTTAATAGATTCAAATGACGCCCAGTGTGAATGAAACCAATTGACATTTGACTTAAACTGGCCCAGATGAACACTACCCACTTGGAGCCTAGCTATATAGACATATTCTCCTGACCTTGCAAGGAAAGGAACAAAGGGTTCCTATAACTTTTTCATTAGAATATGTCTTCATAAAGAGACAAATCCAAAAGTCATGACATTAGAAAGAAACAAGAGAAATTTAAAAGCACCCCTTAACTTGTCCAAATATTCCTCTTTAGTGCACTAAAATACAAAGTACCAAAATCGATATTCTTAGTTTTTCGAGGAGCTCACATTATCAAGATTTCAATTCCTAAGCTTTATATTAGGAGGTGATGACGTCTAATAAACTTTGGATGTTTTGTTTGGTTTGTATCTTTTTTTATTGAAAAATGTTGAAATGCATATATAATATTGTAAGGATAAATTAATAAGTATAATAAGTTAATTGTAATTACATATTTATTTATTGGTAAAGATTTTATTAATTGTAATTAGTTGATTTGTAATTAGATTGTATTTTTTAATTAGAATTTATAAGAAACATTTAATTTTTACAATTAAATTAAAATAATAATTATTTGTATATCATTATAATTTATACTTTTAAACACTGTATTCATTTTTGTATGGATATCAATAGAAAAACAAAAAATATAACAAAATAATTGGAATATTTTTTATTAGTATAGTTAGTCATTTATGTTTACTATAATTCTTTAATATCTTATCTTTTAAGTAAGCCTATTTCTAAAATCTATTTAGTTTGGACAAAATAACTATAAGTGGGTACAATAATTTACAAGATCAAATCAGTCTATTTTTTGGTATGCTATTTTAAATTTTCCTTTCAAATCGAATTTTAAAGTCCACTAGAAATCATTATCATATTATCGTGTTAGTGTTTAACAATGATTTCAAAAGTACGTTGTACAATTCATCATCATTAATTATAGCATCAAACATATCAACTCACATGCTTTTTTAATTTCAATTGTATTTATAATTTAGAATTATTATATTATAATAAAGATGAATAGATGGAGATCACCAACAAAATCAATTTAAACTTAATGCATGATATGCTAATTCTTTAAAGTAACATGCCATCTAACAAACATAAATCTTATATATTTCCTATATAAGATATTTGACAATATTTATCTTAAATATTAGATATTTGTCTTAATATAATACTTTCGTTAAAATATTATAATCATCTTAGCCCACACGAGTAGTGGAGTTGGCTTGGGCCATGGGTTTGCTCCTCATTGGTTTCGAGTTCGACTCCACTCTCAGGTTTGCCCAATTGAGACTGGTTTGTGGGTTGTTGGGTCCCCCCATAGGGGACTAGTCTCGTCTTAGCTTGCCCCCTTGGACATTGGACTGGATCGCGGGGAGAACCCTATTGTGTGTATATATATATAAACAAACACCACAACAAAATAATTCCTTATACAATACAAACAATATAAAAATTCTCTTAAAAGAAGATAACAATTTATTAAATTTAAGACACCCATTAAATTACTAACAATTTAAACAAAGTAATCAGAGTGACCCACTCAAGTTCAGAGACATGAAAACACATTCAGAGGCAAGCATTCCCTACCTGCGACATTTTTATTGAAAATATGAAACACCATAAAGTTGAGGGCCACCCAAAAGAGATAAAACTCCCAATACAAACAAAAATGAAAAGTAACCACCCCACCCAAAAGCTCCACTCCAATTGAAGTTGAGTTTCTTTTTGAAGTCCAAAGCCTCTTTACTTCTACACCACTCCAAGTAGTGGTTTTAGGTCAAGCTGGCATTGCACAAGGTTCAAAACATTCCTCTGTACTCATTTCATACATATCCCTGTTTCACATCAAAAAGCATGCATGATAACATGATTATGCCCATCAATCAGTCAGTCAGTCAAGAAGGTACTTTGATACTTCTTCCATACTTCCCCAACCAAAAGCATCCTTCTTCTTAAAGTAAGCAAAACCCATAAACAAAACAAAAAACAACAACTCATAGGTACCTCTTACTACTTTTTCATTCCCATAGTCCATTCACAACAAAGTCTATGCAAATAACGTTATTATTCCTTTCCCCCACAAGATTACAAACAGAAGCCCCCTCTGCAACTTTTTCTTACTGCTGCAGGCTCCAAGCATGTGTAAGTCACGGATCCATATTGGGTTTTTGGCCCTGATTAGGTGAAGCATGTGGGATGTGCCCGTGGGAAGGCGAGCATGCAAAAAAGAAGAGTCAGTAAGAATCCAAATCTTCCAAGGACTTCAGACAAAATCTTGCAGCGGGGGAGAAAAAGCAGGTTACTTTATAAAAAGTAGGAATGTGCATGGGATGGTCCACACACAAAACATAAAGTAAATTCTGTTTTCAAGCACATATTTTTATGGGGGGCGCTCAGGTTGACTATGGCTCTATCTCAGACCACTCTGCCATAGGTTTGAATTTTTTTTAATCCTCTGCTTTTGCTCCTTCCTCCTTTTTTTCCCTTTTTCAAATGTGATAGTTTTGGGCACTTCCTGTGGAATGGTATTTGATTCTCTCCTTTTGGAAGAGCATCTCACCATAGGATTGCCATGTGAGATAGGCCCACTTGTTTACAAAGTTGCTTGGTTTTTAAATTTGTGGGTTTGTGTGGAGGGCCTCCGGTTTCTTTAGTGAGCTATCATGTTTTATCTTTAATGGCTTTTATTGGGAGGATTTAATTTTTTTATAGATATATGGTGGATTGGGTGTGTATATCATTTATTCTAAGCAAAAAATTTGAGAGATGTCGGTAACAAGAAATATGGTATATGTTTGTAATGGGTTTTGGGTCTCATCAATATCCGCTTTTTCTCTTATCAAAAACAAGAAATATGATATAATATGTTATGTTTTTTTTTAAATATTATTCAATTTAACAGTCATAAATTGTGGTTAATAAAGATGAGATGATTATTGAAGAAGAAACAAGATATTTCTAGAGTTCATAATAGTGAATTAAAGTATGTTTTGATTTAACAATATGGTAATTTTTTAGCATCAACATTTTGGAGTGCATTCCTTAGAAATATCAAGCTTTTCCCTCATTTTTCTTACCCCTCCTCTTTCCTCGCCTTTTTATAGAGGACTATCTGCAATCTACTATATTCTTCTTTATATAATAGATGGCATATTAAAAATTATCTCACAATTAAATCTAAAAGCACTCTATTTCAACTTAACCATTTATCATTTATTTAATAAAAATAATTAAAAAATGTTTACTATATAATTACATAATCATAAGATAAACAATCCATTACTAACCAATATAAACATAAATCTATGATAATGAGAAATTTATGCTCCAAATATGACACTGTAAACCCTTTCAACCATCTTTATTCTATAATATGAGGATTTAATGCACCAAATAAGACATCTCAAACTAGTCCAAGCATTCTTTCTTTTGTAATTGACATGAAGATTTTAGTGTAAAGAACAATTATCCAACAATTATCTTTAGACCATGGTTGGTTCTTACCACTAATAACTAATGTTTCTTCAATACTCAAAGTTGGTCATACTTTGAAATGTGATTTGATCTCACAGTTAAGTCACCATAAACTAATGAAAACATTATTTTAAGAGTTAATTATATAATATTAAAAAAATAAATGAAATGGATAAAAGGTATATTTCATGTTTTCTATTTTTTGTATAGATGTTCTAAGTTTATGGTATAGTATCTAATTTGATTATTTTGGTGTATTACTTGACATATTTAATTGTGTAGGGCTCTACCTCTCTCGACTAGTTCACCTACATAATTATTTTCTCTAGAAAAAATTGTGCTCATGGTCTTTCCAATTTGAAATTTAAAATTACCCTCTTTCTTTGCAAGATGGATTTGAGGAATGTGATTGTTACCCATGGCTTGAGTGTCAAAGGTATTGCATTGTGAATCTAAGACTATGTTTATGAATTTCATCCTAGGATATTTTAATGATCAATTGTTAGGACAAAGCATTCATATTCACACCTAGTCAATTTCGCATCAATCTTATTCTCAATATTTTATTGATCTCAATTGCATCAACATTATTTATTTGAAATATTTTTTATCTTGTAATATTAGTGACTAGGCTTGACTACTATCAAGAAAGTCAATAGTCTTACCTCTTATCATAATAGATACTTTTCAGCAAAACCAACTTCTTAAATGTCAGTGTAGGCAAAAGAAAACAAGTTTTGGTGATGTCAAACATGAAATTGAGAGTTGTCAAAAATGATAAGAGCGAAGTGTGCAAGGTTCATACTACAAATATAGCATATTCCAATGCCTTAGAAATTTAGAAGACCTCTATCTAAGGGCCCAAGTCATTTATTGAGTTCCAGCTTCTAATTTGAAATTGAGAAGTTGTCAAAAATGTTAGAGCAAACTGTGCTATGGTCGTACCGCAAATGTAGCCTAGTCAAATGTCTTAGAAATTTTAGAATGCCTCCATCTAAGGCTCCAAATCATTTATTGAGTTCCAAATTCTAATTTCTAATTTTATTTCATATTTCAATTAGTCAAAGAGGTTAAATTCAATAGTGAAGTAGATACTAAATAAGCTCTAGATATTCCCTTTCAACATTTATATTTCTCTATTTTAGTTACATAAATATTTCTTTACATTAATCAATCTCCTCTCCTTTAAAAATATACCTAGTTTTATCCATTTAGCATTTTACCCATAGATCCTCTATGTAGGGTGTAATTTATTTCTCTACATTATAGTGAACACATAACTTCCATGAATATTATTTAAAGTAGATTAAGACAATTAGTTGATTAGTTTCGGCCATCCCAACAACTCGGAAGGGGGGAAGGGCTCCTATAGATGCCCAAGAGGGTCACTCACTTCGGGGCTCGCCTCAATTATAGATAGTTCTCGGTGTAAAGAACTAACTGCTGGAGCTAAGGCCGCCCGCCGGAGCTAAGGCCTTCACTGCTGGAGCTAAGGCCAGAGCTACCATCCATTCACCCATAGGTTACCATCCTCAACTCGTTCTAGTTATTGATTACATCAACCTATCATTGTGCGAACATGCCTTAAAATCTCTTAAAAGTGTTAATTTTTCTTTGATAGTGTAAGATTAAATCCATGAGCCCATCTCTCCACATGAGCTATTATGTTGATCACATGTTACATATGATAAATAAGAAGAATATTATTCAATCGTGATGAATTCATATAAATTTTTAAAAACAAAAAAAAATATATGAGATGGTTGATAAATTAAAATTATCATGTAATCAGTTAGCTTCCATAGGTGAAGATATGTTTGTGATTTATTTATTTTTTTGATGTTCTTTTTTTTTTGGAAAAAGTGGCAAGCCACTATAATTTATTATATATAAATAAAATAATACAAATTTTGGTTCAAATGAGCATACCGACAAGAAAGAACTAGGAAGAAAACCTTCAATTGCAGCTCAATTAGATACAAAACATTCTTACAAAATTATCCCAATAATAGGGACTCGGCACTCAGCATTCCCCTATATGTCTATCACTACCTATAATTTTCCAAATTACAAACCCCTTTACTCTTTTAATAGACCCCTTATACAATGCCAGTACTTATAAACCCATACTTCAAAATATCAACACTGGATATAGATTATGCCCATACAAAATATACTAACACTGACTATATCTTATACCCATACAAAGCTTATTAAAAATACACTGACTTAAAACCACCTTTGCGAGGACCATTTACTGAGCTTTCATCTTGCACTTGCTTATGTTTTACTACATCCTCCCTGAATGATCAACAAAAAACCCCCCTGCTTATGCATGCATTATAGTAATTACCAAGTTGGCTTAGTACGACTCTCTGCATCCACACAAATAAGCATTAGAAAGTTGTAATCATTAGAAGGATATGCCTTAGAGAGATTCTTTCCTTAGAGAAGCCAAATTTGGCTAGATTGGATTATGGTGCTCTGCTAAAATTGTTACAATTTTAGCTATGTTAGGTTTAGTTATGAACTCCGAACAGAAAGCCAAGCTTGACGTCCCTTCAAGTAATCCACATAATCTTCCCTTATTATGTGTGCCATTACAAAATCCAAGCATTGTGGCCTCCACTTTATATCAATGGGGATGGTACTTATTAACCACATAATGACTGCATAAAACACATGTGAATGATGCCACCAAGTGTCATCTTTGTTAACCTTGAGCTTATCATGATATTGCCTCGTCACATGGCTTTAATATTTGAATTCATTCCTTAACAAGAGGGTCTTGTCAATCTGGAAATGCTTGGATATAATCATCGAATTGTATAAAGAGGAATGAATTATTATCAAACTTGGAAACATTATGCATACTCTCTCATTTCCTGACATTAGACATTTCATCCCATGCCTTCAAGATATTTCATTTGTTTCCTTGGTTTATTCAAGATTTAAAGCATCCTATTGAATGATTTCCTCTAATTGTGGATAATTTCTAATGCAATTGTTGTCTTGAGCTAAATAAGCTTCCTATTTGTTACACCCCATGTTTGCTAAGTAATCTGCTAGTTTGTTACCTTCTCAATATGTATGAGTGATCTAGTAACTTGAAGCCTTCCCATCAAGAACCAAACTCTTTCGAGCACATATTGTAAATGCCAATTTTGAATATTTTTAACTTTGAAAGCATTAACAATCACCAATGAATCTCCCTCAATATGAAAATTTGAAATTCCCATCTTCCTTGCAAGTTCTGATCCTATTAATAATGCATTTGCTTCAACAAGGTTATTTGAACCTTTTGAAAGATGATTTGAATTGAGTGCTATTACCTTCCCCCTCAAATCATGTAAGCAAACACCTGCACCTGACTCCCCTGGATTGCCTCTTGAGGCTCCATCAAAGTTCAATTTTACAAAGCCTTCTTGAGGCACCTTCCATTTTACCTGTTTCCTATCATTTTTTTGATGTTCTTACCAAGGTGGTTATTCATAAATATTTCCTAAATATAATAATGGCATATCAAGAACCATTTATGATACACTTGAGATCCTTATATGGTAGACCATATTTACCCATTCTAAGGTTAAATCCATCCTACTCATAGCTTACTTATGAGTTTTCCACCCTTATTGTAAACCCTAGCTACTTTACATCACTCACCCTCCCATAGTTTTCATTTGAGTTCCCACCCATCCTACATGTCTTCTTATGTCCATCTTATTTATATGGTTTTTTCTCATTCCATTTGCATACTTAATTTTTTTCAAACCAAGCACCTATCACATCCCTATCCACACATTCCATTCATATACGTATGTGTATCCATCTCAATCTTATATCTCAACCTAAATACACTCCTTAAGTTTGAATACTCATGTCCTATTCGTTTATTTTACTCCCATTTGTCTACTCATGCCCCTTCATCTCCTCCATGCTACTTTATTCACTTGTAATACTTTTTTCACTCCCCCTTTGTCCACTCATATCCCTTTATTTCCTTCATTGCTTCTTTATTTAGTCATGTCACTTTTGTTTCTTCAACTCCCTATTTTTCCACTCATGTCACTTTTATTTCTATATCACCTAACTTTTCCCACCAATTGGCCATCGTTATGAGTTAGTTAACAAATATGAAGACCTATATGAATGATTTGCACAAAAGTATCCTAAAAAATATCTAAAAAGTGATTGATTTGTAATGTATAATAGTATAGTCAAACACTTGACCCACCTACATTCTTTTGAAGCAACATTTGTATGCTATATTTATAATAAAAGACTAAGTATTAAATTATTTCCACAAATCATGAGAGATTATGAAATTAATTGGTTCCACCTTTTACCTCATGTTTCTTTTATCCATTCCTTTTAATAATTTTCTAATGTTTTCATAATTCAACATAGTATTGAGCACAAAGTGATAGTTATAAAACTAAGACAATGAAAGCATTGATCTTATGAAAAAATAATGATTATGTTCTTCAATTTCAAACTATTTTAGCTAATAGGAATTATTAACCATTGTACATTGATCTTCAAAGTGTATCTATTGATAGTTTCCTTCCAATAATAAAAGAAAAAGTAGTTTTTAATCCTAATAAAGATACAACGATAAAAATAATTTTAAAGGGAAGTACATGTATGTAACACACATGACAACATCTTGGAATACTTCTCCAAAGCTAACATCAAAATTTATACCTTTTGCATGCCATTTTTCATAGAGATATGGTTCATGACCATACATTACCAACATCACCACTTGTGCTTCATGGTGCCATAGAAGACAATTCCATTGTGGGAATTGGTTCATATGACTCACTTCTTGACCTTCTTCATAACTCAACCAATACTATTGGTTTTCTCTTTCTTTATCTATGACATTTTATTTTACTACATAGTATTACATTTGCATTTGCATCATGCTCATATTCTTTTAATTCTTTCACTTTGTCTTTCACTTGGGGGAAATGAACTATTTATTGTTATAGGTATATCCCATATTTTCTCTCAATGGGGCAAATCTAGTGGCACCCTTCAGACATACTAATTACACACACGTGCAATTGTGTCTCAAGCATGGAATATTTACGTAGCTTTATTTCCTTATCATTATTTGTCTTAAATAATAGCTTATATTTTTTTTTTCCTTTTTTTCCTCCTCAATTTGTGGGTACTCCTTCATAGTACACAGTTTGAGGGGACATATTACTGCTACTTATATATTCTTAATCTATGTGGTTATTTTTTCAAGTGGTTAGTTTTCCTTTAATGCTATGATAGATTAATGTATTCTTGTGCAAATGTATGAGAATATGGACAAGATGAAACTAATTCATTGAGAATGTATAAATGGGGAAGAGTAATAAAGTGTGAAAACAAGCCCAACATTACATAAGAGTGCACCACTTTTTGATATGTAGGTTTATTAATCTATTCAATTAAAATATACCCAAAACTCAAGAATAATTATCATGGATATATAAATTTCACCATTACATTAAATTACCTCCACCCTAATGTGCATGTGAATCCTAGAATAATGAGCTATCTAAAACTATGTAAGAACTCATACATACATGTAAATTAAATATTTAGGCACAAAAGGATAGCAAGGTCCATATAAATTAATGGACCCCTCTACATCTCATTATGTAAGCCCATAAATTGACATGCATGCTCCATGAGAACCTACAAAAAAATGAAAATTTAAAATAAATAGATTTTATTATACAATTGAATATAAACACAAATATAAACTAAATTTTATGACGATTGATCACGAAAGAGAGAAGAGAGATCAAGTAGGGTTCAATTTATTTTTCCTATATGGGAAGTGATATTGCTTTACATTTCACAAAAATATAAGATAACATGGTATATTGGATATTGTTGTGTCAAGATATGTGATAATGCTCTATAATATAAACACAATGATGATTATTTATGTAGGAACCCATAATTATTATAATTTTTGTATAAGAGTGTTAGTCACAAATATGCCCCTTCAATTGATTGCATCCATCAAATGCAAGAACTTGGAGGAGAGGGAAAAATTAGTATACATAAAATTATGTAAAATTAATCTAAGAATGTAAGCATGTGAATTACTTGTTAGGATTAGAAGCCATACACCTTGCATGTCTTAATATTTTCCATTATTTATTTAATTATATTATTTTAGTATAACCTCATGAAAGTGAGTCCCATTTTGATTGGACATGTATTCCATGTGTATATAATTGTATGATGCATGTAATATATCATATATATCATGTAAGGTATGTAAGATAATCTATGGTGTTGTAAGATGTATAAGATATTATATTATGCATGTAAGAAGAAAGTTACAAAGTATACTAGAAATCTTGATCCACGTATAACACATAAGAATGTCATGTCTTACAAAATCCCACTAAAGGAGGTAAATGAGAAAATGGTGTGCCTAAGTTTAATTATGATATATTTATGGTGAATAAGAGAATATGCTATTAATAATTTATAGGCTCATCATGGGATGTAGTTCAAGAGAATTTCTTTTGTGGGTCATAGAATAATGTTGTGTCCACTTATGGGATGAAGCACAAAAATGAGTTTTGGAAGGAAAAAATATTGAATGCCTTTGATTGAAGGCCCTTTTAATCAAAGGTAAAACCTTGTCACTTGTAAATAGGGTTAAAAATAAAGGGGTTTGAATGCAAGTGGGGGGTTTGATAGAACGACCATTTTCCATTTTTAAATATTATACATTCAAATTCCCTATCTAGGAAGGGACCGTTAAATGATGGAAATACAATTTAAATCTCCTTATGTTTCCCTCATCCTTATTTTAGGTCTAGTTTTTATTATACTTCAAAGCAAGTTTTGGATCATCAAACTAAGTCACAATTATATGATATTTTGTGGGATCATATTCCTCAAAGTGTTGCATTGTAAATTTTTTCCACTTACAATTTCACGCTAGGTTTGGTACTCAAATTGGTGTGTGTGTGTGTGTGTTTAATTCTTTTGCAATGCACTTGTTTCATCACCATTTTGGAAAACTGGGTTAAGTCCTCTATTATCAAGCCCTTTGAGAGAAAATTATTCCTCGACACTAAAAAAATGCACTAGTGCCCTAGTCATACACACCAAAATGTTTGAATTCAAAAGTCGGCCTTGTTGTGATTAAGGATGCGACCTTGGTTGTTAGCCTCTCCTAAACAGTTACTCAGATATGTGCTTGGTCTCACATATAAGTAACCTCTTCTTTCCTTACTATTCTAGAGGAATTTAGAAACCAAAATTCAAGAAATCAAATGATTAGAGACATAATCCAAGAAATTTATAGTTTGCAATCTACCAACTAATGAACTCCATTATTAAAAAAAATTTATGCTCAAGTATCATGTGATGTTTCTTATTTATTTTTATTTCCATTATCATGTATACTAACACTTTTAGGATCTCAAGGAAGCCTCTTCTTTCTTCTTGTGTGTGATTTGTGTGGCAACATAGATCCAACAAGGGATTTACATTTATGTGGTAAGATCTATCCTTGCATTGATTATCGTTATCATTATTTATTTATTTTCCTATACTCCCTTGAGAGAGCACACTCTTTATCATCAATCATCATTATTGTTGTGGAGGTGAGAACACCAATATGGAGTTTGACTAAGGAAAGCCCCTATATAGTGTAACGATTTCCCTCTTTCCATTTTTAGGTGTTTAGGTCATTGCCATGGAGGGAATATTTGATAGATCAATTTATTTGGAGACTCCTAAAACTCTATTTTTTTTCTTACTAGTTCATCATTGATAAGCCAAGGAATGTTAATTATTCAAGCACATTCACACTTTAGGCCCTGATTTTCTCTATCATGAGTGTGCGGACTATGTTTGATCCATGCAAGTAGGAAACCCTAACTTTCAACACCTTCAAGATAACATCACAATGCATTAGAGTCCATGTGGCACTCTAGCATCCTCCATAGTAAACCCTAATTTCTTTTTTTTGGTTCCTCTTTGTATTTTCTTCTCAAATATTATTTATGTTTTTGTTTGATCATTTTGGAGTATCTACATTCTACCCAATTTAGTTAGTATCTACATAGTAAACATCAATTTCTTTTTTTTGGTTCCTCTCTATATTTTCTTCAAGATAACATCGTGATGCATTAGAGCCCATGTGGCACTCTGGCATCCTCCATAGTAAACCCCAATTTCTTGTTTCTAGTTCCTCTCTATATTTTTTTCTCAAATATTGTTTATGTTTATGTTCGATCATTTTGTAGTATCTACATTCTACCCAATTCAATTAGTTTAGTCATTACTAGCTTAATTCATTACATCACCCATTGATCCTTGCACTTATAACAAAGGAACCAAAACTACAACCAAACATGCTTGGCTCTACCTTGACAACAAAAGTCAAGTACAACCCCTTGGTTGGTTTTTCATTCCAATTGTTGGGTGGAAATATTGATTTAGATTAAGCCATTTAGTCTAGACCCTTCTCTTTTCACCACCAAATATTTTGGTGAACCCAATAGAGCTTACAATTATATATATTCTAATTTAATTACATATATTATTTAATTTTATTGCTTAGTTAATTCTTTATATTATTGAATATCTTATTTATCATTTGCAAACATTGTGTGCTAGTTTAGAAAACAAAAACTTAAACTATCTTTCTTTTCTTGTATTAGAAAATGTAAAACTAAAACACATTATATTATTCTAACATATCTATCTTGTCATTACTTTCTTGTATCTATATAGCTTCTTTGAAACATTTGTCTATCCTAAAACTTATATGTACTTTATGATTTCATGACTTGGTTTTCTCAATTTGAAGCCCCTTTTGAGAAGAAGCTATCAATTGTGGCTTTTTTGTGCTTTGAATAGCTTTGATGTTGAGCTTGAGTTTGTCTACTCTTTCACCCTAGGAACTTCTAAAATAAAATCATCTTTGGATTCTATTCCTACGTTGCTGATGATCTTTGAGTCACAAGCCCCTCATGATTTTCTTGGGTTTGATAACTCTATGACCTATTTTTTGAGGCTCAAATTCAAAAGCTAAATTGGCTAGTTTCCAGCAATTCTCAAGTATAGAATGTTTGGCTAGGTAAGTTTTCCCTCTCATAGAGAATCTTAAGAGATTGTTACTTAATGATTCATGATGCATAGAATTTCTACATAGTACTCACATAGTGGATATAAACATTATGAAATTGGCTAGTTGTGTAAAAAATTTCAATAATATGTACCATCAAACCAAATGGGAATATAGGTGTCAATACCCATATTGACATATCCTTATCCAACATTCACTTCTATTATAACCACTATTGTGTAGTCTATTAATATTGTTAACAATAGTTTTGAGAATGCTATAAACCAATATATAGCTTTATCCCACCTTCCTTCGGTCTCTCGTTTACTTCTCAAAATGTCAATCCAATTGTTTCCCAAAATATTGTTAGCCAACCTCATCCATAATTCACTTACCAAAATTCCAATCCACATATTTCTAGCTCTATTCCTTCATACTCTACCCATTCTCAAACCATCTCATCTCTTGATCTTGTGATTATCCAGCTCTTGTAAAATGTGAGCTCTTTACAACAAAAAATATTGAATATGAATCAAAGATAGTCCCAATCAAATTCTTCATTATAGTATGCTCGTAACCCATTATCATTCATAATCATAAAAACTCCAATACCACAAAACATTAAAATGCCTCATTTTGAGAAGTACAATGGAAAAAGAGACCCTAATAATCATATCTCAGCCTTTACTACACTATACAGTGTTTTTATTTTCAAAAATTCTTTATTATCCAAGCTCTTTCCTCAGTCATTAAAAGACACGACCTTGTATTGGTTTTTTTCATTTCCTAATAGCTCAATTCATTCTTTTCAACAACTTTTCAATCAATTTCTCCAATATTTCCAAGCCAATATTCAACCTCAAGTTGCATTGAATAATTTGATTCATTGTAAGCAAGGGGTGAAGGAGAAGGTGATTGAATTTATAGGGTACTAACAATTCCTAGATTCTCTCAAATCCCATTCCCTTCCAAATGTTTATGGGAAATAGGTTTGCATTGTAAACCTATAACCACACATTCAAGAAAAAATATTATTGATGTGATATTCATTATTCACACATCTTTACATAACTCTTCATGATTACCAACTATCGGTTGGCTAATATGGGGTCTTTTCCTCACTAGCTCTGATAGGTCATTCTGAGGCTGCTACTCCAAATTATCAAACATTCAAGAAATAAAATAAAAAATTCATCAAAATTAATTCTCCTTCTTCCAAAAATATTCAAGCATAAGTTGTGGTTGAAACACCTTCTACTATGACCCTCTATCAATTTAAACCAAAGACTTGACAATTCTCCCAGATTTTTGAATCTATTCATTCCATTATGTTACAATGGCTTAACAATAACTTGATTCAACTTCCTCCTATTCGTCTTGTAGTTTCTAACAAACCTCTATCTCCTTCTTATGAATTGAAGGCCTTTTTTCAATACCATCAAACACTTGGGCATTATATTGAGTGATGCATGTGTCTTAAGTGCCAAGTGTAGGACCTGATTGACTCTAATGTTATTCAGGTGGCTGGTGTGAATGACAAAGGAAATTTATCCATAGCACCTCTAAATTAAAACTTGAGAATCTATACCAACCTTCTACCTATCCATTCAACTAACCTTGTAGATCCATCTATTGATACAATGCTCACTTTCATAACCTTTGATCATAAAATAAAACTATTAGATTTAACATAGTTGTCATGATAGATGCTTTCCCTCACCAAGAACAAGCTAAAATCCTTCTAGAAATTAACTTCAACCATGATGCCTCTATTCATGCACCTAATAGTTCTCTTTACATTACACCAGAATTAATGACAAACCCACATGGGGAGTACTCATTGATCTTGTATGCTTGGTGAATATAGTTACAAAGGAGTTCCTATATGTGTATGATTTGTACCAAGACAAGTACGAGCAATCGGAAGTCTCAATTAGAGTGCACGATGTTCCACTTGACCTACCATTGGCGCCTTGACCCTTCATGTCCATGTTGGACCAAAAATATTGGATGTACATTTTTCCATAATTCCTACCTTGGACCATTTTATGTGAAGTTGGGCCACCCATGACTCACTTCCATGAGTGTGGCCCCCTTTGCAATCCATAAATGTCTAAAGTTTCTATTTGAAGGGAAAGTGCACATTGTACATCACAATGGGTTCAGGCCCTTTCCCCTTCATGGGAAGTTTTCACTTGATTGCTTTTTTCCACAACTAGTTGAGACTATTTGGCCCTGTAATGATGTTATTTTTCTCTCATATCAAAAATTCAAAGCTAGCCGAATTTCTCATTTTTTTTTTCAATAACCCCTCATCTACCATTTCAGCTACTACCTTTGAGATTCCTTAGTCTCTTGTGGATATGATCTAGTAGTTCTTGTTGTTTCACAGGTAGTGAGTGAATCACAACTGAAACTAGATATCCTACCCTAACCCTGAGTGTCTAGTTTCAATGTTGAGGTTCCACCTCCACCATCCTATCTAGAACCAAGAGGTAAATTATTTACATAGTCTAGAGATCCTTTCACTTTAGGGATTTCTTTTGTTGCTCCTATCTCTTCAGAGTCTAAAGGAAAGCATTTTGGTGTGCAAAAACCTCCTTTTCATGTTGTCTCTCAACCTTCAATGGATCTTTTCATTCCTCCTCCTACAAAGGAAGAAGATGATCCAATATTGGGAAACACCCATGTTCCCACTACACATACTCCAAATTGTACGTGACAAAATCAAAATATGAAATACATTTGCAAGAGACGATGGCATGCCATGGCTTACTAGCTTGCTACAAGAAGTGAACCTTTGCCTAAAAATCCTTTTCCTACTCAGTCAGATCTTGACATGATCTCACCTCAACCATATTTTCCAACCCCTAAATTTGCTTCACCCTTGTTTCCAAAGCATAAATTTGAGCCCTACCTTTCCCAACCAATCCAAAATCTTAAGCACTTACCACCTTCGCCACCATCAATTCCACAAAATTATTTTATTCCTCCTCTTAAAAATTCCTTTGTGATTGTTAGTGCTCAATAAAATGTTGTTAGCACTACCATATCAACCATTGTGGTGTATTTAGACAGAAATTTTGATAATATGGTTGAACCATTGGAAAACCATTCAAAATTATCCCCAATTTTCATGCAATCAATGAACTTGTCTTCTGGGGGCATGCATGATCCTTTTTCTAGTGAATGATCCATCATGTATCAAACTAGGTGCCTCTCCTTGTACTACACTCAATATATTCCCTCTAGCATGTTTCCCTCCATTGGAAAAGGTGAAACACTAGGACTTCACCTTAGGATTTCATGGGGTATTTTACTAAATATCATTTAAATTCAAGATTGACTAGGATATGAGATTGACTTGCAACCTAAAAAGTGAGCCAACTAGTCCTAGGATCTGAATTTAGGGACTTTGGAATGGATTTTGTATGAATGTAATGATGCAACTAGCTAATGATGGAAATAACTACTTTGATGCAAAAACAAAAAATCTAGAAATTCATAGATAAAATTGATGTTAAAAAACAAACTAAGCAGACTTGTGTGAACCTGTCACATAAATTTGGAGCCGATTTTGTAGGAATAAGTTGCCTGGGGTGACTATGTCTTAGCAATTAAATTTTAAATATGTCTTCACAGTGCTTGGGAGTCTGATCAGAGGCTCCTTCCTTTTAGATCTCATTGTCGGATCTTTGTCAAAGATAACTAAGCTTTTGTATCTTATCAAGTTGTAGGGTTTGAATGCAATAATGAATAAATATCTTAAATCTTCATAAAATATTCTTCAGATCTATAAACTACACATTTAAAGATAGAGGAAGGGTTGTTCCATATAGGGTCTTGCCTCAATTCAACCCTGTGTTGGTGTTTCCACCTCTACAATGGAAAAATTGATATAAAAGAGAGCGTATCATCTTGAGGGATAGAGGTTAAATGAAAAAAGAATGATGAATCAACAATAGATGTGACTCACCACTTAGATCTAATTCCTTGAAGGACTAAATTCATGCAAACCTCCTCAATCTTTTATTTCAAATTGACTTGATTGCTTGGAAGGCCTACAAAGGTTAGCCCTCACAAAAAAAATGACAACATGAACAAACTCACATAAAACTTGATATGATGCTTCAATATTGAAATATTGCAATGAATTTTCTCTTAACTTCTCTTAACTTCATAATGATTCCTTCCAAAAGTTCTTGATCACCAATTGCTAGTTAGTTTTCAAATGGTGAAATGACTAGGTATTTATATGCAACAATTCTAATTTCACAAGAATTAAATCCTAATAGTCAATATTTCACATTTGAAACTCAATTAAAAAATTATTGTCCTTGACATATTAAATTTTGGAGGCAAAATAGGGGACCAAGTCACATAGGGAAACTTTTTCCTAGCCCTATTTTGTAGGATGTAAAGTATTAGGAGAAAAATATTAACATTTGCTTTCCTTGGTTTTTCACATGGGTTTTATTCATAAATGTCCAAATGGGCTATGGAATGCATAATTTGGGACATTATATGTACAATTAGGTCTATGCACTTAGGAGGGAAAAAAATCTAGTGTGAAATTGTTAAGGGTGACAATTTACAACACTACACATATCATTTGTCATATGGCTCAAGTGGAAAGCTCTCGTTCTCATTTTGCATGTATCGTTTGTTCCACCTTAAAGTCAATTGCCCTCAATTAGTATTAGCAATTACTTTAAGGTGGGGGCATATATTCTTCTATGTGCTCAACTTTGTTCACAAACCATGAAGTTGGTTGTGTTATTGTAGCACCTCTTGATAATCTTTGTAGCACTTTATCAAAGTTACCTAGCAAACAATGTATTTTTCTTGGCCCATAAATTTTGATATTGTTGAAATGAAACACACCTAGTAAACATCAAATTTTTTTAGCCCGTGTTTTCTTCAATTTGATACTTGTGAAACTCACCTAGTAAACAATTTATTTTACTTGCTTGTGATGTTTTCACTTGTTTATGAGTCACCTAGAAAACAACAAACTTTTCTAGCCTGTGACTTATGAATGTTTCCTTTGGTATAGATCCTAGTAATAATTTTTGGATCTTACTAGTTTGTGATGCCATACCTTACATGATTTTTTTTTCTATGTATGCTCCTTGTTTACTTCATGTACACTTCATGTATGATCCATATTATTATGTTTCTAACCATATTTGTTTCACCTTAATATCTATGCATGTGCCTTCTTACTATTTGTTGTATGTGTGTGTGGCCTCTTTATCTTAGCATTGGTAAGATCTTAAGCCTAGGGGTTATTGCATCTCTCAAATTTTTCCTATCTATCCAGTATTTTGATGAAAATACTTTAGCTTCTTTATACTTTATCATGTGTATGAACATAAGTGCATACACTCACTGAAGTGGGGGTTAAATTTAGTGTTGTAAATTATCATCTCTTACAATTTCATGCTAGGTTTGACAATCGGTTTGGTGTGTATACCTATTTCTATTTGCACTATACTTGTTTCATCATATTTTTGAAAAATTGGATTAATTCCTCTATTACCAAGCCCTTTGAGAGAAAATTAAATGCCTAGACACTAGCACAGTGGGCTAGCATCATAGTCGTACATGCCAAAACTTTTTAAATTCAAAAGTTGGCCTTGTTGTGATTAAGGATGCAACCTTGCTTGTTGACCTCTCCCAAATGGTCACTTGGATATGTGTTTGGTCTCATACATAAGTAACCTCTTCTTTCCTTCACTAATCTAGAGGACATTAGAAACAAACAAGCAAGAAAGAAAATGATTAGAGACATAATCCAAAAATTTGGTTTAAAATGTTGATTTGATTGTCTCAAGTTAAGGCTAAGAAGTGAGACACACTATTTTTCTATCACCTCATGGTATTGTAGAACCTTTTTTGGTCCCATGATAGCTTTTTAGTCATTTTTTTTGTGCCTCTTTAATTCTATATATTGAGGGCTTGAAATGGAGGCACTATGGATTGTGTATTGCAAAGTTATGCTACCATTTTTTCTCAAAGTTACAAGAGTTGATATTCATGGAAGGTATGATTTGATTATAACTATGTTGTTGATGGGAATATACTAGCTTCTCTACTTTGGAGTTTGATTATTTCTTGAAAGGGGTTTCCTAGGGTATACATGTGTCACTTCTCTTCTATGGTTACTTCTATTATTTTTCTCTCTTTTTTGAAGAGTTATTTTATATGTCATAGTGTTACTAAAATTATATTACATTTGATATCTCCTTACTCTCTCCTTAGAGGGTTGATGTATGAAATGTTAAATTTTATAATCTTTGTAATCAACTAAAAAATAATATTTTTTACACTAGAAATGTTATTTTCAAGGAAGAAAATGTTTTTCCTATATTTGAATAGCCAAAGGAAAAGAAATATGATAGGATGCACTTGATTTAAAGAATAAAGAAGATGCATTTGAACATGAACATGTTGGACATGAAGAGGTTAGAGAATAAGAAGAATATTTGGAGGAAAGTTTTAAAGAATAACAAGAATAATCTCTTACTCCACTACCTTTGAGAAGGTCCACAAGATAGCAAAAGCTAGTTGAAAGTATAGCCCACCAAATTTTTTGTTGTAATAATTATTTTTTGTTGTATATATTTATCTTATACTAATGATGAACCTAGATCTATGAATGAATCTATCTCTCTTTAAAATAAAGTTTTGTAAAGGACCCATCAAGGATGAGATGATGGCTTTGAAAAAGTGTAAGTTGATCTACCAAAAGGAAGAAACCCCATAGGTTGCAAATGGGTTTTTATAAATAAATTCAATGCAAATGGTAACTTGGAAAATATAAATTGGTGTCAAATGATTAATTCCCAAGTTGAGGGAATTAATTTTGGTGGTAATTTTTATCTTTTACAAAATTTAGCTCACTAAATTCTTGCTTTCTATTATTGTTGCTTTTGAGCTTGAAGTAGACAAATGGATGTGAAAATTATTTTTTTGAGTTGGGATCTCTAGATGAGGATATTTTTGTGTCAAAAACAAATAATTTTATGTTTATGGGAAGATAAAGACTAGTTTGTCAACTAAAAAGGTCTGTGTATCCACTTTGAAACCTTCTCCTAGGATGTAGTCCCAAAATTTGGATGCCAATATTTTGGATTTTGAATTTTTTCCTAGCCAGTATGGTCATTGTATTTATTCTAAACAATTTTTTAATCATTTTATAACAATCATCTTATATGTTTTTGAAAGAGGAAAAAACGGGTTTTACAGGGACCCGAAACCACAAAGTTTACAAACAAAAGATAAGATCGTTAAAGACACCAAAAGAAAAAAGGTTGTATAAACAACAACAAGACAAGTCCACAACCACCAAAAAGGCCAGTGAAGGCCACAAAACCAAAAAAACCAGACAAAATGCCAACAACAACTAAATTTGGGCCTTTAATAAATCTACAGTCTCAACTTCCAAATCGTTCATATCCTGAATCCCCCTCTTTAAAATATGAACCATCTGGGTAGTAGGGGTGCTTTTCTTTTAAGGTTGGCATAGGTCCTTTCAAAATACCTTGGTCCTCATTCTACAATCATCTTATATGTTGATGATATGTTTATCATTAGAATTAATATTTATATGTGATTAGAGAAATGAAAGCTCAATTATCTAACTGTTTTGAAAATTTTAAGAGACGCTAAATATATATTAGGCACAAAAATTAAAAGGATCATACTAACAAAATATATATATATATATAAATATATATATAAATAAATTATATTGAAATAACATTGCATATGATTAATATGTAAAACTATAGACCAATGAATATACTTTTTTCTAGCTGGCACAAAACTATCTCTAGAACAATTTCCTAAGTCTAATAAAGATTTTAATGAGATATATAATATTCCTTATGCCAGTGCTATAAGAATTCTCATTTATGCAATGGTTTGTACTATATTAGATATTTCCCAAGTAGTGGGAGTTTTGAGTAGAGCTACCTAACCCTAGCAAGAACTATTGAACCTTTGTGAACACATGGTGTTAATGTATTTGTGAATAAATTATAACTATTATATTTTTAACCATGGAATAGGTAATGTGGGTAGGTTATTGGATATATAGGGCTTTGTTAATGAAGACTAGGCTAGAGACTTGGATATTAAGAGCTCAATTAATGGTTGTATTTTTTCTATTTCGGAGAGTTTTTATTTGAAGGAGTAAGAAGCAAAAATTTGTTTCCCCTTCCACTATTGAGGAAAAATATGTGACTTCCACACATGCTCAAGTAAAGAAAATTTTTCGTTAAAGAGATATTGATTGGATGTTGTCTTTATAAATAAGATAGTGAAGGTTAGTTGTGATAGTTAAAGTGCCATATATTTGGCTAATAAGCCTAATTTTTATGCTTTTAATAAGTACATTAATGTGCAATCATGATAATTGGGATATGGTCTATAGAAGGTAGGAAGGTCATGATACATAAGGTTTAAACTTTGGTGAAAATTGTAAATTCCCTCACTAAGTAAATGGACATGGATAAATTTGTTTGGTGTAAAAGCTATGGTAATTTATCCACTTATAACTTAACCTATTTTATTTTATTACTCTCTTGTAATATATGCAACATGTAGGAGAACATTAGGACTAAGCATGTTGTACACTTCACAATTCTATAATATTAGGTTGTAATGTTATAATGTCAATATCCTAGGTTAATATTATAATAATATAATTTTGTATACATGTAAATGGTTCCCTTATGGATCCATAATATTCTTTCAAACACCTGGCATGAAGTGTAAGAAAATATATGACATCTTGTGATAGAATTTAGTGAGTTGACTAGTCCACTAGGATAATGATGCTCCATTTTGAGAAGGTAAATGTACTCATGAGAAAAATTTAATGCGTGTTGGAAGTTTAAAGGGGTGAGTGGATCTTGTATATAACTCCTTTATGCATGATGAGCTTTGAGACAAGTGGCACACGATTTTCAATATCATTAGTAGTAATACTCAAGATTATATGTTATAAATTAAAGGCTTGGGTGAAAATATTTGTATTCACAAGTTAAGAGAACATTGTGTGGGTTGCTTCTATTCTCCAAGGTGTGAGATGTTGTTCTTTTAGGAAGAGGTTTTGAATAAATAAGTGTATTTTCATATCTATTATGACTTAATCCTTCACTAGGTCATTCTTTGGTGGCAAGTTTTATTTTGAACATGTTCTTCACATTACAGACTACAACAATCTTCTTATGGTGTTCTTATCATTTTTATTTCTCACATCATTTTTAGTTCGATATTATTATTTTATATTTATATTAAACATTATAATTATCTAGAATTAAATTATAATTTATTGTTCCAAACTAAAGGATTAACTTGCATATTCAACAAGAATAAATTGATCTAGATTAATTAATTGATAGTTATGAGAGTGACAATTGAAACATTAAATACTAATCTAGGAAATTGAATGTGAAATGATAAAGAGTACTTAGCTCTAGAATGAAGAGGCGAGAATAATTCTAATATTTTGTTGGGATCTATCTATCTTGGTACTATAAATGAGTAATCATTTTTTCTTTCACTTTTTTATTAGGAGTGATGTTTTTACTAAGATAAAAATAGGTAGGGCCTATACCCATTATAAAACAACCATAAAGGCCAAGCAGGGGAGTTCACAAGAAGTGAGACAAACAAAAAACTAAAAAACAATTACATATAAAAGACCAGTAGAGAAACAAGAATACATGCATAGAAAGGGACCAACGCAAGCTGAGAACCAACTACTAGTCACCCAATAATTGAAGAACTTTGATTGCCTACCATTCATTCACCAAGAATTAAAGATTCTCTTTGAATGATAGATCTTTATGTTTCTTGTTGCCACCATCATCTATAGGGGGAGGTAGAACTTTCCACCTTCTTACCCTTCTTTTTAGAGTTGACAACATCCATAAGATCCTCACCAACATGCTTACCTTGACATTTCTTCAATTCTTGTTGGAACAACTGGATGGTAATAGCGATGTTCTTCATCATCTCTTTATTGTAGTCAACAATCTCCTGCAATCTACAAAGGGTTTTTTCTTGGTTTCTTTGCATGGTAGCCACCTCTTCCTAAAGTTTATTTCTCTCCTCAATGGTCCCAACAATAGAATTTAGCTCCTCAACCTCTATCTCCAAGTTATCCCACTTCTTGAAAGTCTTGGCCAAACTAGGCAAAAGGTTCCAATGACTAGAATCCTCCACCTCACCTAGCTAGTCCAAATTCATTTTGAACACAAACAACTCCAAGTTTTATATCTTGGTTTTAATGGTGATGAGTTGGGATAGAAACCAATTCAAATTATCATTTTGAATGTTCATGGATTTGCTTATTTTGTTCAATTTTAACCACAGGGGAGCACAACTCATGCATACATTAGCATCTGACTGAGAGACTTCAGGCTCCTAAACTTGGTTATCATTTGGGAGAGAGGAGTTCGAGGGATTGGTGGAGAATGTAATCAAAGGGTAGTTGGGGGGAGAAATAGCCTTGGAAACATCCCTAAAAGGAGAGCTAGTAGGAGAGTCCACAAGAGTGGGGTACAAAGATTAATGTTAAGATCCACACAAATAATAATTATAAATATCTAATTTAGAACAAAGATCATTCACCAAACAAGAGATGTTTGTGGATCATTATGCCCTGATATCCAATATATGTAGAAATAGAATATAATCTTGAGGTATGGTAACAATGTACAATACTCCTTATGGAAGAAGTCACTCCTACTATATCTCCAAGATCTATCCCAAATAAATAGCATAATGAACACATATCCTTACAATCACCTCCTTTATATGGACCTTCCCCTAATAATAAAATGGAGGGATAATCCTCACCTGATATAATTAATTACATAAGTTATCCACATGACTCAATATGACTAACTTAAGGGATGTGCGCCACATGTTGGCATCTCCATCCATCTATATTCATTATAATAGCATATCCCTAGGTACCTAACAATCAAAATAGTCTATCAACTATAGGAAAGATCAACTTCATGGCTATGAGTCACTTCCATGGTCACGAGTTTGATCTAGTACAACATGCACTCCTAATTCCTAATTTGATAGATTCTCTATGCTTCGCTAAATTCAAGGACTAGCTTAATGTTTATAACACCCAAGGAAAATCATTGGATCACAAAGATATTATTCTCCTAGGTTTAACCCCTTGATAAGAATGAATTAATTGTCATGGAAAAGATCAAGGATGACAACCTTTAAACATATAGATGATGATGTAGACTTAAATTTATTTTAGTGCTCCAATTGAAGTGTTCCCAAAATGATATTTTCTTAAATGCAGATTACATGCAATGGATGCTTGAATATACGTAGATGATATATGAATCCCATTGAACACCTTAAAATACAAATATGTAGCAATAAATCATGCCAAAAATATACGAAGAGAGCTCCAAATTCATAGTTGTGGGTTTAATCCTACATTTGTAGGTTGACTTGACACGTGGAAGAGGTAATATAGCTAGCTACATAATGGATGTATGTATATGGGTGGCAATAATTGACATAATAAATGTTAGATATGTACAAATATGTGTGAATATGTAACTAAATGATTGACAATGTATAAACAAAGAGGAGTAATGGTATAAGAAAATGAACCCAACTTCACACAAAAAGTACATGCCATTTATCAGTATCAATTTTTTTATTTTATTGAGAAAATGCAGATTACAAGTAAAAGAATGCAGTTAGAGACTGCAAAATAGGACTGTACATAAGATACAAAACTCAAAATTGGGACAGCAAAGTTACCATGATACAATAGCAAAGTCTGTACGTGCTACAACAAACATGAACAACAACAACAACAATAGTTACTATTGAACCAACGATATAACTGCAGTTGACATAATCTTACAATCGTGCCCATATACAAGACAAATGTATGTCACCCATGACAAAAGTGAAAACCAACAACATAAACTATAAAAATACAACCATTCTATTAATTGAATATTCAATTTTCATTATAAATAATTATGTGATTATACCGCATACCAAATTAAACAACATTAGTTATGAGATTATACTAGGAGGAGATTGTATAACATATAAGCATCTCAAACTAGTCTAAGCCAGTAACCGACATGAACAATTCACTGTGGAGTAAAGATTATACCTTAGAGACCCACCGTACATAGAAAGATAATTTGTCTTATAAGCTGTCAATAGAGAGAATTCTATGAAGAAAAACATCCTTGGCCCACGTTACCCTCTTTGGATGCTCAAGTGGTCCCAAATGAAGTAACTTTTCCCTGTTTGACCAGGAAGAGGTTTGAGAATATCTATCAATTTGACTTCTCCAATAAAGTTATTAGCAATTATTACATGTGCACACCAACCCACAAGGAAGCAGACACTTCCACTTTATTTTCCCCAAAATTACGTTCCATGGGTCCTTGACCTGATTATAGTGGTAGACCAATCAACAGATTGAGGTCTCATAAGATTTGTTGCTGGTGGGAATTCGTAAGGATCAGATCTGCCATATGAGAACCGGCCTATCTTGAATGTAGCTTGTTGATGACAGATTTTAGGGGGGTAATGCTTCAATTCTAAAAGCAGTCAAAAGCATAAAATCAAAACTTCTCTTTGTTTCTACTGTTCTGTTCAAAAGTAAATCGGTGTACCTTTTCATAGTATGGTACAGTAGTTAAAACCCTTCTGTGATGAGTAAAATGTCCTATAAACCGCACTTAAGGATTCTAACGAGATCTTCATAATGATTTCTATAGCACACACTACCCCAATCTCTAATGGATGTGTCAAATCGTTCAACAACAATCTTGGACTACGTGAGAGTGATTTGTGGCATTCTTTTTAAGAGATGATTATGCTTTTTATATGAAATAGTTATTAATGAACTGTATTAAGCACAAAAAAGGAATAAAAATTATTGGTAACAGTTAAAAGACCAGCAGAAAACAGATTTACAGTCAAAACATACAGTCACAGCTGATTTTAGATTGACAGATACTGCTGCAAAATAGTATCAGAACAGCATTATGTTTTAAAACTATCAATTCTAAGCTAGACATAGAAATGATTAGAGGAGAGGTTTGAAAACTTAAATATTCTATTAAAAATAATTTGTTTTTTTAATCTAATTTTTTTTTCTGATTTTTTTATTATGAAATATTTTTTTGGTATAATTGATTATGGAATAATCATTATGAATTTATAGCATAGAGTTTAAGATAAGTTAAAATTAGGTACATAAGATTTATTAGATCAGTATGTTATTTTGAAAATATGGAACTTTTGAAGTCTTAAATTTGAATTATTTACATAGATATCATTTCTAAAATTTTAAAAATATGATTTTTTTTTTTTGAATAATGGAAAGTTTCAAGAGTCTTCTCAGAGTTTGTCTCACAAATTCTTCATATTTTGTGAAAATTTGAGTCTATCTCCTTTGTTCATATTTTTAGAAAATAGAATGTTATCACAAATGGGTCTCTAAAATGTTAATGGTACTTGGAAGGTTACAGATTGGGTGTTCCTCTAGTTTGCTCAATCTTTACAGTTTTCTCACCTCCTTCGTAACGATTTGATCTGATCTATCTAATTTTTTTTTTCTCAATATATCATGTTTTATTGGTTTCTTTTGATTCTTGAAAGTGGCAAGTTTGTGATAAACGTCTTTAGATTTCTACCCTTCCAAATTTAGTGACAGTTAGATTGTTGTTTGCAAATCCTTATATGATTTTCTATAATTACTTAATTAATAAATTTAATTTAAAAAATTTATAAAATTCAAAGTAATTTAATTATTATTAATTTTGTTTCTATTATTTAATACTTTAACTTTTATTTATTACCAATTGTACTTTCTCTTAATACTATCATATATAAATAATCTGACTTACAAAAAAAAATTAAAAAAATTCTACATTCATTGTTTCTGTGAAAAAAATATGAAATTAAGAACCATCAATTTTAAACCCTCCAGTTTAATGGCAAGATTATCCTCCACAATGCAAGGACAATATAGCAAAGGTAACGAGTCGCCAACACAAAGCAATCCACTCATCCTATACACTTAGGACATAAGAATATGCCTCTTGCCCAGCACTTTGCCTTTTCCTTTTCCAAACTTTAAAAAAATCCAAAACCCTAATGGGCCTTATTATAATCATCATCCTAATCCATCCCTACAGAACCCACTATTAGAGTTGAGTGGGCACCTAGGAAAGTGTGTAGAACCGACCCTGGTTATTCTACTTTACTCAAATAACCCTACAAAAGCAATAAACAAATGGACTGGGAGACATTCCTTCACACCATAAATTCAAGTCATTCCCAAGTCAACCTCCATTCATTCTCCATCCAAGCGATGCTATTGTCTGTCTCACTTCTCTTTCCCAACTTTGATTGCCAAAGTCAAGCAAGTTCCACATTCAGACAAGAATCCTTGCCCGACTATATATATATTTATCTCCATAGCAATTCCACTGTGTATGTTTTCACATCTTCAAGCTGCCGATTCTCTCTGTAAGTACAATATTTACTAGGAGTAGTTTCCATTTAATTGCTGTGGATAACTTTGTCAAATAATACTGTGTACAGCAATAGATTTTCGTAAGAATCACTGTAGACTATCAAACTTGAATGCATCTGTCCTTCCTGGGAATGGGAAATTTGTTTCCTTAAGAACAAATATAGTTGTGGCAGTCTATACCCTTTTTTTCTCTCTTTATTAGTTTGGGCACATGAGAGTTTTCCCATGGCTATTTTTTCTATTTTTTTGGCAGAGAAGAATCTTCATAGAACTTCCCATGTTCTTGAAATTCCTGCTAGGATACGTTACCACTGATATGTTGTAGTATATATCTTAGATCAGAATGTGTGTATAAATTTATCTTGCTTGTAGCTTTATAGGATGAATACTTATAGAATTTATATGATCTATTTCATGTTGCAGATGATGGGTATTGGATGAGGTGGAGTATTATGACTCAGGTGAAAGTATGCCTGGCTCCCTGTATGCCACATACAAAGTTCATCAGTTGTTGATTGGCTTCATAGGTGGCTTACAAGGAGCCAAGCATACGTTTTCTGACCCTAACACAGTTTTTCTTCATGCTTTTTCTTTTTCTTTTTCCTTTTCCTTTTCCAGTTTTGAGTTTTTCCATAAGCATTTTCTACTTCATCGTTGATCTATATATACTTTCAGATGCCATTAAAGCTTCATTTTATACTAGAGCGTATCATACACATATTAGAGACACAAGGCTGTTGTCTCAGGCATTCTTGTAGGAATTGAGATCATAATTAGTTTTCAAGCAAAAATGTTTCCAAACAGGGAACATTTCTCTTGCGTTTTGAGTTTAGAGCGAAATTATACTGTACTGTAACTAAGCACTTTTGCTGTTCAAGGTAAAACGAGTTCACTGATTTGTCCAATATTGAGGCAAAGATTGATACCTTGAAAATTACTGATGTGGTGCAAGCATTTGTAGAAACTATGTAGTCAACTTGAAAAAGTGGTCTTTAATTCTCATGTATATCTTTCAATTCTAATCTATATAATGTCTTTACCACAGGAGCATATGTCTAACAGATAAGAATCTCTTGGGTGTTCTTCTCCTCCCCAACTGTATGCAGACAATAAGTAGGACAAAATATGCAATATTCTAGATTGGCAAGGATTTTGATGCAGGTAGGTAGAAACTTTTGTTTGATGGGATATGAAAATCATACAGTAGCGCCACAATACTTGTTTACATCCATGGTAACTGTTTTATGTTTGAATGTATCTACAATCAATCTCCATTTATAACTACAGTCATATTTTAGATATATTTATTATTACATAGATAGAGACTGATGTGAAAGATTTCCAAATGTATTACTATAGTGATAATTGTGAAAAGGCATTCTGATTCCATAGTATGATTTGCATATCTCTTGCAAAACGAAAGCTCTTAGAAACTCCATGTGCATCAAAAATATCTTTCCCAATCTAAAAAGTATTACAAACTTTGTCCTAGTTTTTGCTTGATGTATGAATCTTACAGTCGAGGGAAATTCCCATGAGGTGTTAGACATGCTCTTTAACTAAATAAATACATTTGAAATAAAAGTTTATATGTAACTGAAATGCATAGCCTATATCAAGAATATCTGTATATGCTCTTGTTTATGAATGAAATGCATGGTTAAACTTAAGATATTAGTCATATGGTAAAAGAATTATTTGTGAAATTTTCTTACAATGCTTTCTAATTTTATTACAATGCTTTCTTTTTCAGAGTGAAATTTTTCTTACAATGTTTTCTTTTTATTGGTGAAATTTTTCTTACAATGTTTTGTTTTATTATTATTGGATATAGGTACCAAGGTCAACTTACTGTCATATATGCATGAACAAGGCTACAACCGAAAATTGGTTATCAGTTTATATCACATGAATCTATCAAGCTCTCTTATTACGGCAAGTTGAAGCTTGACATATACATGATCCGAATCTAAATGGAAGGACCAGAATTGTTACTGTTTTGATGTGAAGAACTTTTCAATTATTTAATTATTATTTTAGTAAATTGTTGAAATTCTAGAAAGAAAATGACAGTGGTTGCTTTCAGATTTCCCATTAGAGGTGACAGGCTTTCAATCTTCATGTTTGAAGAAATGAAGAAAAATATCTCACGACTCTCTGAGATGGAGATCTATACAGAAATGGTTTCCAAATTGCCAAGTACATATGTAAAAATTCATTGTAAATATAAATTAATAAATACTTTTTATTGTTGCTTTTCAAGACCAAATAGTAAATGTTGGAATCACCATGTCTATCGACTGGACATACACTTTGAATAATCTTTTGATTTCTGATACCATCTATCAAATATGGTCAAAGATAACATTGAGATTTGTATTATTTATTTTTATATCGGTCAAAATTCTACCTTTGTTTTCTTTGTTCCAACTTTACGTATAATAATAAGAATAAAAAGTGTCAAAATCTTGGAAAGCAAAAGAACAAATCTCTTGGTATTTTATGCCATATTTCTTTTCAAGCGTGATCATTTTCACCTAACAATAGATTGTATCCTTACAATTGATATTGTCACAGATAATGATTCAGTTGTTTATAATAATTTTTTCATATAATCCAAATTCAAGAATAGCTAATTGTTTCAGTAGAGTGATAGATATCATAGCTCTGAACAACTCCATTGCTATAAATTGTTTTTTTAACCTTGTCTCCTAATATTTCCTTTTGTATGATACTTCTCCAATGTAAAATATCATTATCTGGACCCTGTCAAATAGAATGTAACATGTTTTACCACACTTTTTGAAATTTTATCTTTGAAAAAGCACCTTGAATTTGCCACTGGTTTTTAGGTTTCCTCCTCCCATACGTTAAGATAATGATGTGCACGCAATGAATTGCTCACAGATTTATTTTGTGTACTCCCTTTGTAACCAGGTGCAAAAAGTAAATAACCTAATCTGTGCAGAGAGTGCAAAATGCAATACATGTGTGATGTTGAGACTTGGTACTGTCAAGCTTACTGCTATGGCAAAAGACAAGCGGCCCAAGAGGTACGTAGGATTTTGTGGTTAAAAATAGATCTGAACGAAACAAAGAATAAGAAAAGAAGACAAAATTTATACCCATTTTACTACAAGGCCAAACCAGTGTTTGTTGGTATGGGAAGGGACACTGTACTCAGGATTCCTATGGGGGAAAGCAAGATAAGATTGAACTAATATCAAAACAAACAAATCAAGCTGTATTTATTCTTATGATATTAGGTAGCGATATGCCATTCTCTTCAAAAGGGATTTGGTGCATGAGAAATATCTGGTTTGGTTTATGTTTTATAATTGTATTTTTCTTGCTTTGCATTTACATATGAGGATAAGACTTTTCAGAATGATAATGCTTTGATTGTTATAAGTAATATGGTGTTTTATGGAAGGTAAATATGTTTTCCTGTATATCAAATACAATTTTAGATTGAAAATTAATATGCCTTCAATAGTCAAGGTGGTGGAATTATAATAGAGTTGTAAGGAAATAACAATGTTCTATTTATTTATTTAAGTAATAATAAAGTCCTATTTAATTTTTTATTAAAATAAAACAATAATAATATATATATTTTAAAAAGGTATATATGTCTAGGCTAGATAGAATCTGAAACAAAAACGAAAAAACTAAATAACACTAAATAGATAAAACAATTTCAATAGAAGGAAGAATTTTTATCATCAATGTTTCCAAAACATTGAAGAAGTAAAGTCATCAATAGACTCCCAACCATAAGACCAACCATAAGAGCTCCCCCTCTTCAAGAGTATGCTATAGTATTTGGTTGAATATTTTTAATAAAATTGGATTGAATAATATTTATAACATATGTGAAACTCAATATAAATTATGGTAAAAAATAATTTTCTAATATCAGTCCAACTAAATGTCATTGTTGATTCATTTCTACTTGCTTTTATTTATCCATATGATAGATTGTAAAAATCTAATAAATAACATCATAATTTTTCCTCCATCTTCACTATAAATAATCTCTTAATTCTTAATATTTTTTCAATGAAGATTTTCCATTTCAAATTTACTTATATCCATCATATATTATCTTCATATATGCATGTAACAAAATAACTTACAACTTTCTTAAGCTTTGTATATTCTGTGAAGGTAAATAAACTTTAAGTATGATGTAGCTTAACTTAAGTATAATTTAGATTAATTAATTTTGTAAGAGTTGGAATAATAACATGACAAATTAAGATAATTATTTAATGTGAAAAATATAAATATAAATAAGTGAAAAATTAGTTCTATGATCTAAATCTATTATGCTTTAAGATTAAGAATAACAAAAGAGATTTTGATAATCATCACAAAATTAAAATCTATTGATTTTATAAAGGGATGAATCCACAACAATATATATATTCTACTCCTACAAACTTGTACTATGTGATCAATAGACTTATGATCTTTACTTCATCCATTTCTCTTTAACTTCTTAAACATCTTTTGATATATAATGGACTAGCGATATATATAATTATCTTGATAAGGTTGTAGGTATGTCACAAAGACCTCCTCATTCATACTATATAGATTTTCATAATGATTTCATTGCCTTAATTATCCCTCAACTATTGAGACCTTTGCACTTTTCACTATATCTATTACACTCATATTTCTCTTATATATAACCTTGTGTTAAGTGTGAAACCCATGATAAGGTCTATGTTTGGTCTTCCCATGTATTCTTTGGATACCCAAAACTCATTTGTGACTCCTAGAGGCTTATAGCAAGTCACTTTTTCCCCTTTCCTTGTCTAACACTAGGTTTCATTACACATCCATCTAATAAAAGAAGTGTCTATATCTACCCAATATAATCCTTGGTGATGAGCCATTGTATCCCATTAGTTGTATGGGGTTAGAATATGCAATGACATAAACTAGTAAAAAGATTTTTTTTTTAAATTATGCAATCTTAAGAGACCAACTTCAAACCTATAAGAAAGAAACTCAAAGGAAATTTTCTAAAGAAAAATATAAAACCCACCCAATTAGTTCAAGATTCTCCTTCCTTTTCTTCTTCTTCTTTTTTATTAGTGATTTGTCTATAAGTCATTCTAGGCTAAGCTCCTAATCTCAGGTGTCTTTCTTCCTTTTTCTTCTAGCACCCATGACCCTAAATTTGAGTTGCACTTCAAAATATTCATTACATCCCTCCATCTCTCAACCCTTCTTATACACCCAATTTTCTCCCTTTTCCCTCTCAAAGTCCTTGTTTATAATGTTTTGTTTTCCCTTTAATAAAGCATAGTAAAAAAAAAATTACTTTTGAACCTACAGCTCTTCCACAACACACTACATACCATTGCTTATATAATTCCATTACTACTAATGGGTAAGTACAAGATAATGGGTCCAATATTTGGTCAAAAAATGGAAATTTTTGTCCAAAAAAAAATGTTTGTCATAGCCGGGGTAAAAAATCAAGCACTTAAACTTAAAAATATTAACATGGTATAAAAAAAATGAAAGATATGATTTAATTTATATTTTTTAAATATGTAATTTATTCTAATACTCAAATGATAAAAAATAGTTTTGTATAAGATGCACAAAAGTGACCATTTTGAAAATTATGTTAAAAGCCAAAATGTGCACATATATGACCCAAAAAATTAGAAGTAAATGAAATTATTTTTATGAAAAGACATATAATGATAAAGTTTGGTTAGAATATTTTCTATTATTTTTAATTACTTTTTTACTAGGATTAAGGTATTTTTTTAAAGCCTTTGTGTATGGCCCACATAATTTGACCTCTTAACATAAATTATTTCACTGTAGAGAGAATGATGTCTAAATTGGTCAGACATAAAAATAATTTTGAGAAAAATTCAAAATCAAAAGTCATTTATAACAATATATGTCATTTCAAATTTATGCGACTTTTTGGTTAAAAAATAAGTATTAAATATTAAAAAAAGTTCAAAATTTAATAATTTAAATATTTAAAAACTAAACATTGTTATCTATAATAGGTTTTAATTTCATCTAAAAAAATTAAAAAGTTATCAACCATATTGCCAAAGTCACTCTTTTCACTCTTTTTGCTACTATGACATTGCATTTTCAAGTCCAAGACTCAAAGTTGAGTTTCCAAGTCTATTCCAAGGCTAAAACTAAGTCAAAATCATAAATGTAATTTTTTAAATTTTACAATATAGATATATTCAATGAAAAATACTTTAATTTACAACTTCAACATATTTGTAATATAGTTAATCATGTAATATCAAAAAAATGTGAAAAGTAATTAAAAATTGGGTAATATTTAACAAAATTCAAAAGAATGATGAATCAATCAAACGCGTTGTCTCTAGTGTTGCTAAACTATTGATTTTATTGGAAAAAGACTTATTCTCAATATAGGAATGAAATAACAACTACTTTAATTAATAGATCAATTTTAAGTAAAAAGAATGATAAGTAAGACAACTAATTTTTTTTAATGTAAATACTAAAACTTTGAGAAGATTAGTAAAGAGAAAATTAAGTATTGAGCATGGCCTAATTAATCAATATTGACCTTTTAGTGGTAGACTCCTAAGGTCTTATATAAAATTAAATAATAAAACTAGGCCTTTAATTGAAAAATATTGGTATGATAATAAAGTCTTATCTAATGCTAGAGATGTTTTTAAATTTAGAGAGGTAAATCATCCAAAACATATATTAGACATGACTCAAAAAGAATTATATAAAAAAAGTCTAGATAATTCAATTAAAGAAAATTTTAACATAACTCAAAAATCATTTGAGAGACGTAAACCTTGATATACATGTCAAAAATTAATAAGGAATGAATCTTTTGTTGTAAAACTTGTGTGCAATTTAATTATTATTATGAAATTTTTCATATATATGTTGTACTTTACATACTAACTAAATTGTGGAAGAATGTGGTATTAATATGTCAACAATAATTAAAAATTTTATAACAAGTTTATAACCTTAGGAGAAAGATAAAAATTAATTGTGGGAAGAGGTAATTAATTAAATAATCTCCCATTAATTTTTCTTTTATTTTTGAATTTAATCACATCCTAGAACAATCTTCTAACTCTTAATCTTGGCCATCTAATATCTTCACATGGATCAAAATATAAAATTTTCTTCTTTTGAAATGTGTTAGCATGCCTAATCACCCCACACATTTCTCACACGTATGCGAGAATGCATGCTTCTACTTAAGCTTAAATTCCTCTCAATTCTTCACCTCATCTTTCTCTTATTAGCCTAAGCTCACTGTCTTCCTCACACATGTGTGAGTATGCATTTTCTTACACCTCATAGGATATTTATTTTCTCCTCCTTTCCCTTGTGACACTATAAGCCTTTAATGAATGTCTCCACAATCCTCAAAGCATATCCTGCTTTGAACAATGCATATTATCCCTTGATTTTTTCCATGGAAAATGTATAACTTGAGGCTTCTCTCTTCCATTTCAATAATTTTTTTTCATGTTAAAATTATGTTGTTTATTTTCACCATCAAATCTTGAGCTATTAGTATGTTGACATAATTGACAAAAATCCACATCCAAACAATTACATCTATCAAACAACCAAGCACCTCAAGTGGAGCTTAAAGGGTGCACTTTATTTCAGCTCAATTAGAGAAGCAAGATAAGTGAGGAAAAGGATTACCTACTATTGAATCGTTTATTTTTTCATCTTGTTTATTTTCCTTGTCTTCATTTTGGTATTGCTTAGAAGGACCCAGATCCCTATTACTAATTTTGTTTTGTTTTTTTATATACAAGTTTCTAATTTAGCACCTATTCTCTATATTTCAATGCTTGTTATTCTATATTCATGCTTTCACATCCCATGGTTCCTACATGTTTCTTGCATTTCAAAATTTATTGCATCTTATTTTTAGTATTTTTTACTTTCCTAAATTGGGAGTCTATTTTGCAAGGTTTTTTATTTTATTTCATTATCTTTTTCACCTTGTGAACCTCTATGTGTAGTATTTTTATGTTTTCTTGTGGATGTTTGTCAATCAACTCAAATTGGAACTCACATCCTATCTATCAACACTTACATAGATCAACACCTTCATGAATTAGTGCCTATATGGATCATCACCTTCACTAACATTCCATTTCTTTTATGTGCCTATCACTTTCCTCTATTTTATGTGTTCAATGTTTATGGTTTTTAATTTTCATGTATATCTACTAACTTATTTTTTATCATTTTCATCATTTTTAGCCTTTTTCTCTATAGGTCCTTATTATTTTCCCTATAATCTCTAACATATATATTTTTTTGTCTTGTGTAGCTTGTTGAATCAACACTTACATGTTTTAGAACTTCTACAGATCAATGCCTTCATAGCTTTGGTATAATTCTACTTTTTTATATTATGTGTTTTAGCATTTTTATTTATTTTAGATCATCACCTTCGTGGTTAAATTCCTTTTATCTATATATTCTCACTTCCGTGTTTTCTATTTTGTTCTTACTTTTCTAGATATTTTGTGTCAATTTGGTACTCTAAATAAATGGTGTAGCTATATATCTAGGTATCCAATGCCATATTTGAAACTAATAATGTATTTGGTACAAGTTACACTTGCCAAGGATTTTCTTTTATCACTATTCTAGTTCCACCTAAAGTAGAGTAGTGATCTAATTAACTTGTTTTCTGTGTTTTATGGAATTTTTTAAGTGTATTCTCTCCCCTTGTGTTTATATTAGAACCTAAGGGCGCTCATTTTTTTTATGTGTGATCTTGCATGGCCAAAAGCACATAGCATGTTCCTTTCTCTTTAGGAGGTAATCTTTGGAATTTCATCACCCCAAGGAACATGACCTCAACCACATGAATACAATGGGGTATATAATGGGGGGAGAATAAAATTTGTACCTCAATAGATTTGTTATAATGTTTGGCACAACCTTGGGGGGCCTATTTTTTTAGGACATAATATGAAGTAAAATTAAGTATTCACATGCTTTTAGATGGGATATTGTTCATGGATCTAAGCCTCATATATAATTATGGTATAACGAGGATTCCATAGATAAATTGGACATACTATATAAGATATTTTGGTCATCTTGTTTGTGGCACATCAAATACTAGTTAGACCCTATAATTTAAACAAAATGTACTTCTAAGTGATAGAGGTAGAGCTCACTTTGGGTAAGGCTTAAGCCTCCAAGATAAGGGGTGCATAGGTGGTACATGAAATTTCATTTTTTATATATCCACACACTCAGTAGATAGTATAAATATGGTCCCAAAAAAGGTGGCACTCATACTTGAATAATATAAGATTTTGTAAATTATTTGACATATTTTATTGTGTGTACATGCATATTGGACTTTAATACTTGAATTCTAAATTTAGATATTATATCTATTTTTTACACTATAACTATTTCTAATAATCCCCCAAATAAACTTAGTTACACATATTAGTTCATTTTTATTGTTCCTTGGTGCCTCTATTATTTTAGTGTATTCACTACTTCAATGTATTCACCATTTTAGTGCCTATGATATTTCAGCACTTGTGTGTTTCCATAGTATCTCTTTATCCATCTAATACTTCTCCAATCTCAATATTTGTGCTTTTTAACACTCATTTTCTAGTTCTTGTGCTTCTTAGCACTTGCACATTTTGACACTTCCATAGCTTAGCACTTATTTTTGCTAGTGAATTTATGTCTTGATGTCTATGATCTTTCACAATTTTTCATCCATACCCTATTTCACAATAGTCTTAGTCCAAATTTTAGCCCATGCTCCATATCCCATACTCACTATCTTCTAAAATGTTAGTCCTTTTTCCATGGACCTTACCCATTACCATCCTAAACCTCTATATCTATATCTCATAACCATACCCACCCATCCATTTTAAACTAACCTTTATTCCACAACAAATATATTCTAAACCAATGACTAATTTCCCAATTTTCTCATCTACCATCTTCAAATTATCACCAAAATCTAGTATTTTTTTCCTAATCACTTCATACATATCACACTATTCTAAAAACTTGAAACTCTTTTCCTAATCACTTCTCCTATAACATTATATATAATAATAAGAATACGGACTCTTGTCTTAATCACCTCATCCATCATCAAAATATTATCCCAAGCCATAGTAATTTTTCTCCCATTACTTCATTTACCATCCTTAAATCATTCCTAGTCCTAGGATTTTTTTCCTAATCACTTCATTAACCATCCTCATATCACTCCAAAATCTTGGGACTATTAATCCTAAACATATTATCTATCATCTTAAAATTATCCCCAACTTTAGTACCCTTTTCTTGATCACTTCACCCATCATCCTCACATCATCCCAAACCTTAGGACCCTTATCCATCATCTTCACATTATCCCAAGTCTTAAGGATTTTTTCCTTATCACTTCATTCCAAAATATTTAAACCCTTAGGAATTTGGTCCTAACCTTTTAATTTATATCAAACATTAATTCAAACCATAGGGATCATTTTTCTTAAAATCCCAATGATTCACATTAAACATTAACCTAATTCATCCCTCCATATTTATCTTAATCCACAAACATTTTTCCATCCCTTGATCCACCCAATTCTAGTATACCATAAATTGACATAACCATTAGGTTCTTAGGCCTACTTAGTCATTCAATTTTACCCCAATCCACCCATCACTCATTCAATCCAAACCTTAATACATCCCACAATATTAAACCAAACCTTAGATCATTATTCTCTCTCTAACATCCAAATCAATCCTCAAATCCATCCTAATCCATTTTAACATCAAATATTTGAGCTCAAAGGGCTTACCTTGTGTCACTCATTGAACCCACTTTCATCTTCCCTTAAAATTTAAATTCACCCATATAAATAGATCAAAATTTAATTCTTGAAAGACTTAGAGAACATCTACAAGTCATTCCATGCCCATAAAACAACACCTTACCATCTTTAAAAGAAATTATTTGAAAATTTTAAAACCTAATATTTAGATCAGATCCTTTCAATAAAAAACCATCTAAATCCATCATTTCAAACAATTAATTATCCTAGGGCCTAACATCCAATCCTTGGGAACCTTAATTATTCTAGGGCCCATAAGCTAACCTTTGGAATTATATAATTATTTGTATATTATAAAAATATTAATATAACATCCACACATTTTTTAGGATCCATAAGTGTGTTGAATCCATGGTCCAATATTAGCATAATCAACCCTTTCATCCACAAAATTTTTCTAACAATCCTTTATTAATCATCATATGCATCTAATCCATCTATCCAAATCACCTACAAGTCATATTTAAGATTACCCAAGTATATCATCTATTTTAGATCTATCACCCCTTCCCAACATACTCACCTAATACAAAGATAGTTATAGATCTTGGGCCTAAAAGGATTTTTCCTTTCTCACTCATTTTATCTAATTTCAACTCATCAATCTATGACACCCATTATTTGTCATCAAGAATAATGACTCTCATCACTAGGAAAAATGTTAAATATGAAAACCCTAAAGAAAACCCCTTCCATAGCCAATCCCTCCTAGATATTTCTTCTTTCCTATGAGATTCATCCAACCCTGCCATAGGGATAGTGATATTGATGAGGATATTCATAATCAATTAAAATACACCATTGATCCCAACAACCTCTTTAGTTCTAATCAAGGACGTGACCTCATGGAGAGCTTCATTAAAATAAATATGGATTCCAAATGTTCTTAGATAAGTCTTATAATTAGAGGCCAAATTTCCACCTAATTTGGACCTCAATAACATAGTGTATCTTGACCCCTTTGATCACACCCATATGAACCTTCATTTATATCATAACACTATATCTCAACCAAAATTTCCTATCATTTTCAAAGGGAAGGATACAATAATAATCATGCCCAATGGATATCATGAACCTTTGCACAAGAAAATATCACAAACCCCTATCCACTAGTCAAACCAAATCCACTATTGATACATGGTCTAGGACCAAACAACAAATTTATAATATAAATGTACCTTTATCCCAATTAACTTAAAAACATACTATATATCCACTTCCCATATGAATATATCTAATTCCTCTCCTAAAATAAATATTAATACCTCAAGTCACACATACCATCAACAAGAACATCTCACATCACCTAAAAATCAACAAACCCAACATCATTCATACCAACATAACTCCTAGCCACTATTACTAGCTAGCTCATCTTTTGACCAAGAGTGGAAATCCATGAAATATGTGGTAAAAGAACTCTAATATATGACTTATAAAATAAAATAACATATACCTTTGAATAATTGTGTCCCAATCCTTTAGATCATTCCATTTCAAAAATCTAATTCCCTCCCTTCTTTGAGATCCCAAAATATGTAAAATATAAAGGAAATGGTGACCCTATGTAAAATTTCAAGGAATTATTCATGGCTATCCATGAATAAATAAATAAGTACATGTACCTACTATACCTTTTCCCCTATATCCTAGGTGGTAAAGTGCTTGAATGGTTTTTGCACGAACCTAGAGGGTCCATCAAATATTTTGAAGACTTAATGGAGAATTTTGTGAAACATTTCTCCTATAATATGGAACATGATATAACCATGATGGAACTTCTTAGTACTTGTAATGCCTATGATTTAAAAATCAAATAGAAAAAACAAGAAAAAACTCTAGATAGAGCTCACAATGAAGTTTGAAACAAGTTAGTAACATCAAAATCAACTTAAAATGTTGCCCATGGATCCATGCACCTAATTTGATTTTCTCATTGACTAGTTAGAATATTGATGCTCCTTTACTTGAAGATATCAATTTGACATGTACCCATTATAAGTGATAGTGGATTAGGAATGAAGGATAGAGTGATTGAAAATATTAATTTTTGAAATGGGGAATAGACGGTCAAGATCTGATTATGAGATTAATGGCGGAGAATGGTTGAGAGGAATCCCTAGGATCAAGGAGAAGATGGAGGTGGTAAGATTGTGAATGGCTAGTACAAACTTACCAAATTTAATAAATAGTTATGAGCATGAGGGAAATAAGGGACATATGCACCTAATAAGGATACATTTTTGGGTTGTGTTGAGAGAATAAGGGGACCATAAGTAAAAGTTTTATTATGTGTCTGAAGTTCAAAACAAGAAAATAACATCAAAATCAACTTAAAATTTTACTCATGACTCTAATATGATTTTATTTTCTCCTTGATTATTTGGAATGCGGATGCTCCTTTTCTTGAAGATACAGATTTTACATCATGGAGATAGCATAAGTGATAATGCATTAGGAATGAAGGGTATATTTCTTGAATTATAGATTTTTGGAAGGGAGAATGGATGGTCAAGATCTAATTGTGAGATCATTGGTGGAGAATGGTTGAGAGAAATTCCCTAGGATTAAGGAGAAAATGAAGGGTGGAGATGAAGGTGGTTATATTGTGAATGGCTAGGATGAACTTACCAACTTTAGTAAGTAGTTGTGACCATGAGGGAAATAAGGGAAATGTGCATAGTTTACGAAGGCTATAACTTTGGGTTACATGTAGAGAGAATAAGGGGAAATAAGAAAAAGTGTTCTTAGGTGCCCTTTATTCCTAGAATGTGTTGAGGGAAAATAGGCCTAATAAAATAATAATTTTATTTAATTATTTTAGCCACATGTGTGAGATGGATAATAGGTGGAGTATTTGGATCATTTATTTATTATGAGGAGATGAAAAATGTGATTAGTTAAACAATATAATTATTTAATTAAGTGATAGACTTTAGGTGAAGGGGTTTAGATTAGTTGATGATATTCGTTGATTAAAAAAAGGTGATAGAATTAGTTGATTAAGAATAGGTGATGGAATTGATTGATGAAGATTAGCTAGTGGATGGAATATTTTAGGTGTCTAAATTTTTCCCATGTTTGATATAATGCAACTAAGTTGTGTTGTTTTATATAAGAATTAAAGGGCATAATGGAATGAAGCCCTAGTGGCAAGTTTCCCTATTCATTTAGGGATGATAGTGGAGATTTACATTGATAGCCACCCAAATAAGGGACCACATCAAGAAATTTTAATGTCACTTCTTATTGTAGACATTAAAATTTGGTCTAGGCCTGTGACTTCAATTTCTTCATAATTCGTATATTCATTGTCATAATTAAATAATGTTAATTATTTAGTTATTTTTTGAAGTCCTTGGTCTTCTATTAATTAAATAACTTTAATTCATTCATTCATTTTAACCTTTATTCCTCTATTAATTAAATAACTTTAATTATTTAATTAATTCATTTTACCATTATTCAATCATGATTAATTAAATAAATGATTATTATTTAACACGTCACTAATTAAATTTATTCTCTTTCTAAAATGAAATAAATTCTTATTTAATTTATTCTTGTCAAACTTTTGACTATAATTAAATAAACACTTTAAGTATTTAATTATTCATTAACCTTTTCTTCAATCAATTAAATAAATCTTAATTTATTTAATTTAATCCTCAAATTTTGAATGTTGAATTAAATAATCATTTAATTCATAAAAGGAATCATTCTTGGCATATTCTTCTATAATTAGGTAATCGCTAAGTTATCTAATTATTCATTCACCACTTAACTTAACATTTAATTAAATTAGTTTGTTATCTCCTGATCTAATATTTGTCTATTTCTAACAAAGAGACTTCTTGATTTAATCAGTCAATTATCTTGTTTTAATTCTTATGTGTGCACACATTTATTAATTAAATAACTTTAATTCATTCATTCATTCATTCGTGCATTCAAACAAACCATTTCCTCCATGCTAATCCTCATCTTTACATGCAATCATTATTCTTCTAATTTTTTAATGCTTTAAACTAAAGGTTAAATTATTATTTAATCTTATTTCCCACCTTTCATCTTTTATCACTCACGTCACTACTAACACTAATTTCAATGCATGTCAAATCTTTTAATCTAAATCACCTGTCTATCTTTTAATCTGAGCTTGTCATTGAAACAATCAATTTTCTATAAATTTACCTAACCTTCATCATTGTTACCTCCTCCCAAAATCTAATGAATTTTGGAAGAAATCAACTATTTAATCTTTTATGTTTTGCTAAATCACTATCATAGGCTATACTTGCACAGAGAAGTCTGAGGGAAATTATAATCAAATGATGAAATGGAGGAAAATTGAGGTCATGCATGGAATGATACATAGATATTTAGTGAGATGGTTCTATTTATTTACGTTTTAGCTATTTCCTTCATTCTTTGTTGTTTAGCTTTAGTTTACATTTAAGTTTATCACAATAATGTGTTTTCTTTGATCTTTCCTATTTTCATGATGTTACATTGGTGAACCCGATGTGAAGACATGCTCTTCGCAAATCCGTAGAAATTTAATTGTTTTTTGTAAGTATCATAAGGTCCAATGCATTTGACACATAGAATGATGAAATTGACACTGCGAGCCACATATGACAAGTAAATTAATGCATCTGATAATCTCTAACGCATATGTGGCTTTTTGTGATGCAATTGATTGGTAAAACCCGCAACACATCTACTGCCTTTTGCAACACACTTGACTGGTATAATTTTTTAGTCTAAATTTTGAATTTGGAGTTTTTCATTGTGCTTTTCATTACAACTAATTTTGAGTTTGCAACATGTGTTTTTGAGGATTTAACATAGTGTTTTTAGCACATTGTGCAGAAGACAAATTCTCAAAATCTTTTTGCAGGATGATTGATGAAGACAAGGTTGAAATCATTGATAATTTTTTTTGCAAGATGTGTGTTGAAGGCTATTTTGAAACAAACTATTTGAGTAGATTAGATAATTGTCATTTGGGCTTAAAATTAACAACTTTCTACTGTGTTTGGTGTGAAAGCGCAATCTATTCATTACCCAATTCAATAATTAAAGTATCATCTCCCCTTGCGCACTTGAACGATCCTAGGTGCACGCGAAATAGTTATTCACTCTAGAAATTGGGCCTCTCTTGGTGGGAAAAAGTACTCACCCCAAGACAACTCAAACTAGAAACAAATCTTTTTAGCTAAGATACTCTTGACCAATATATACATGTAAATCCTAAGGGAAAGCCTAGGATTGCAAGTGCAGATTTGTTATGCAGACAAGATTGTTGTATCTTGCCTCACACATAGCCACCTGAATGGGTGCCTGCATTAAGAACCATTTTTGTAGTATCCAAAATCCTTTTATCTGTTGGTGTAGGAGGTTGGACCTTTGAAGCCAGCTCACATTATTACAGTTCTTAGTAGAGATGAAAAGTATGACATGGGAGTTTCATGGGTACTAAAGCTTGGTTGCCCCGAAGAAGTGAGTGTCATGGAGTGGAGCCAGTGGGATCAAGCTTCTAATCATCTGCTCTAAATAAGTGTAGTTGGGGAAACCCAAGTGAGAACTCAATAGATATTGTCACTACTAGCCTAGGATTGTACTTGTCTATTACTGAATTTAACATTGTTTGTGTTGAAACCAAACTGAAATACTATTTTATTTTTGTTTGTTATTTTCCAAAATTTGATAAAAAAACAAACTGAGTCAAGTCTGTCATTCACCAAAAAATTGCATCTATTCACCAAAAAATTATAATTGATAAATTAAGTCGCATCTATCAAATAGTCAATCGCATCTATCAAAACAAGTTAAAACTATCATTTACTAGAAAACCAAGTCGCATATGTTTATCAATTAGCTACATTTGTCATCGTAGGTTGTGTAGACACGTAAAATATACTGATTGACATTTTGCAGCTGATCCTGACTCACTACATCATTTCTTCCTGAATCATTCCTCGGTCTAACCATTTAATCAAATCTCCTTATCTGATTAAATCCATCAATATTATTCTCTTAATTGATTAAATCATTCCATCTAATTAAGTCAATCTCTCTTGTTAATTAAATCAATCCATCTTATCTAATTATCTCGATTTAATTAAATAATCAACTTATTTGATTAAATCCCTAAAATCTATCTATTAAATTAAATAAAATAAAACCTTATTTGATTTAATCTAACACCGTCTTTTTTTAATTAAATAAATCAAAATCCTTATTTAATTAATCTCTTTTCATATTCCTCTCTTATTTTATTTAAATAAATCCATAAATTTGAATCAAATAGGTCACATCATCTAACCTCTCTCATTAAATTAATTAACCCTTGATTAATTTAATCTCATCTCATGTCCCATCCTCTAGATAATGCAAGTTGTACGTGAAAATAGATTTAATTCATTTGTTAAATCTCTATTTTCCTCACAAGGCATCTTTTGGAATATTCTCTCAATTTGAATCCAAAAAATTTCAAGTCAACATGTACATCCAACAAGGTAATAAATCCATCTTACATGTCCTTTTCCTTGAGCCAAGTGGCATTTATTGCATTTTCCCTTCCCTCTTACATGTCATTTCAACAAATTTGAAATTCAAAATTATGCATTTATTGGCACATTTCTCAAATCTTGTACATCCTCCATCCATTCATAGCTTGACAAGTGGAATCATGCCATTGGATGAATGTTAGTCCCACATTGCTCAAATTTGGAAATTAATCCATCTTGGCATTCTATAAATAAATAACTTACATCCTCACTTGATCATCCACAAATTATGTAAAGTTACCATGCTCAAATCATTAGCCATACTCATCCATTTCTATTGAATCCTAGCTAGGTTATGCAGATTTTTAGCTTGGAGCACTCAACATCATTCAACAAAGTGGATCATTCATCACTCTACATCAACATTTGTCAAGCTTGCATCATAGGAATTGGGAAAGGGCCAATTTTCACATCAAATTGGCACCAATTCTTTCAAGAGATTAAGAGTTTGCTTGCTTTAGAATAGATTTTGATATGCTTTCAAGTTTTATTGTTTTCTTCATTTCATTTTCTATCTCTTTTGCTATTCAAATAAATTTCTTGAGGAATCCTTGTTTTGGCTTGCAATCCCTTGTTTGATTCATTTATTCTCTTTGTTTTGCAGGTACCAAGGTTGGGATTCACACAGGTTGCATCTACTTAACAAAACACCACATCTGATAAATTGAGTCGCATGTGTTGAGTCTAATAACACCTATGTTACTGCAAAAAACACATTTGAAACCCTTTGTGATGCATCTGATCAAGTGAGTCACATTTGCAGTCTGGGACGATGCATATTCCCTATCACATAACTGAACCTTTGTTTACTAGTATATAGTCTAAGTCCAAAAATTGCATCTAATAAATCCTAAGTCACATATAATATAGTTAGTTGCCTCTGTCAAATCCTAAGTTGCATCTGATAAGTGAGTCACATTTGTCTGATACAAACCCAAGACATAGTTTTCCAGAAAAATGTGCATATGATCTAGAGAACCGCATTTGCTTATTTCTATGATGCATCTGCCTTTTTGAACCATGATTTTTTGATAACCAGAAAACCAAAATTCACTGTCACAGTCCAAAGCCAAGCAATCATACCAGTCTCCAATTTTTCCTTTTACACTGATCCTTGGAAAAAAACATAAATGATTTGCTCAATTTTGTATCCTTAGGTATCATTTAATCATAGCTATAGTCATCCTAATTCCAAGTTTTAGTTTCACCTTAGGAGTACATATTACCTTTAGATCAAACTCTTAGGAAAGTCACATTTGCAAACTTTATAATAGGTTCACTTTCCACACTTTGGAAAAACCATTGCTTCAACAAAATCTGTCATTGAACCTAGTCATATCATCATATTGTTTGTCCTACAATGAGTCCTTCTAGCTCATCAGTCTAGTTTGGGAGCTCACCTTATCTTTGGTCCTAGTCCTACAAAGGTTCCTTGACATAATTAAATTGACACTTTGGTTAGACTTTAGGTGGTTGGTAACCTTTTCTTAGGTTCACAAAATAGATTACCTTAGAAGTTTTCTTATACTTTTGCATACTTAAACACTCTCATCCTAGGATAGTATCATTTTAGACATTCCTTATTTGCAAGAAAATATCAAAAAAATAGTTTCATACATTCCTTATTTGCATCTAGAAAACTCCAAAAACATAGACTGGAGTCATACCATCCATAGACGTAGCTTTACATTCCTTGCATATTGAGCTTATCCTACATGATAGAAACTAGGTCTAAAAGGAATGAAACAAAGCAAATGAAAAACCCAAATGAATTCATCAATATATTCTCAAAACCCTTTTAGGGGACATCCTCATTGAGACCTCACAAAACTTTGTTAGAAAAATTCACCACTAGAGACCAACAAGGACACATAGTAGTGAAAGACTTAGATGCTACAACACAAGACCCTAAGTTTTCTTGCTTTGTAGATGAGTACCTAGCAAATGATCCTCAATGATTCTTAGAAAAATTTCTAGCTAAAGTTTCCACCTTACCTACAGGATTTGATATTCGTACCTTACAAATGACATCTACCCATGGGACAAAAATGACAACTACTAGTACCACTATACCTCAGGTGACTGCAACCATACCATCTGGTATACCTACAAAAAGTGCTACCATAATACATACGACACCATTTGGTACATATAACATGAAAAAAGGTCTAAATTTCACCCTAGGGGCACCATCATCCAATCCCTTCGGTCCTCTTGTTAGGAACAAAAGATCCAAAACGTCAGCTCCTACACCAAGTGTCAATGTCACTGGTACCATACCAAAAACAACAGCTATACCCAATGTCAATGTCACTAGTACTATACCATAGATTTGGGTCTCACAAATAGGAAACATACCCTCCTTTCAATATGGAAGCCGACCCATCCCTTCACAAATTCTAAATCAAAATCCATTCTCACAAATTCCAAATCAAAATCCGTTCTCACAAATTTCAAATCAAAATCAATTCTCACAGATTCCAAATCAAAACCCATTCACTAACACTCCAAATCAAAATCCACTTTACATACCAACACTTAACCAAAACTCATCACAAAATTTTGGATTCCAAAATGCTTACATAGACCCAAACAATCCAACTAACACATCATTAACTCAAGTTGGCGTCCTACAGACACAAATGTAAGCCCTTCAAACATAGATGGATAACATGGTGGTGTCTAACAAAAGAACCTATTTAGCAAAGGATTTATGCCCATTTACCTTCAACAAATCATTAAAAATGACACCTTTCCCACATGGGTATGTTATCCCTAACTTTCCCAAGTACAACGGAAAGCATAATCCAATCGAACATATAAGGGAATTTTCCACGATGTGCATAGATGTCGCATATGACCCCACTTATCTGATGAGGTTATTTCTGAGAACCCTTATTGGTATTGCACTTGAATGGTTTTATAAACTTCCTTATGGTATAAAATCATGGGGCAAATTGGTTGAAAATTTTAATGAACATTTCTCCTTCAATAGCAACAACCAAATTACCATAGAAAACTTGTGTCACACTGCACGAGAGGAAGGAGAAAACTTTATCACCTTCTTCTAGAGATGGAGAAGTATAACTAGTCGATGTCCTATGGAAATATGTGAGAAATAGAAGGTCACTATATTCCAATAAAACCTAAACTCAAAATTAAGAAGTGAATTAAAAGTACACTAGTGTACCACATTCACGAAACTAGTGGAAAAGGGCCTCATACTAGAAAACAGTCTCATAGACAAAGGTGAACTCAAGGTACCCAACATAAATCCAACTGTGTAGAACACCCCTAATGACATAAACAAGTTTTGGTCTTGGAAAAAAATGTTACCAATGATGGGGTCATTGATGCTAAAACCCTACAAGCAAGACCAATCATTACACTTAGAGGACATAACCCCTCTGCCAACACACTCAACACCGTTAATCAAACTCCCAACAATATTCAAAACACCCAATGACCACAACAACAAAGGAGGTTTCCAAAATGTGAGTTCACTCCCCTAGGGGAACCCATTGAATCAGTCTTCAAACAACTATTGCAACACAACCTCATACAACTTCAATAGCCACGAAAATACAATCCAAGAAAATTTAAACCCTTTTGGTGGGATGAAAATGCATTTTGTGATTTCCATAGAACCAAGGGACATAGCCTACAAAATTGTTGACAACTGAAGAACATCATACAGGATCTTGTCAAGAACAAAACTATTGAGGTTAGTGGACAAAAATTGACATCTTCAAACACTGATCACAAGGTCTTTTTTGATCCATTACTTGACCATGGGAAAGGAAAGGCCCCCAGTTCAGGTAACAAGACCAATACTACATCCAACTATGCTAGTTTCAAGCATGAATATAGTGGCCCAATCATAAATTATCTCCAAGCTACTGATGAGCATGTCAATATGATTACCATAAAATAAACTCCTAAGTGTGTTGCTAACACTCGTCAAACCAAAATCACCATCTAAGGCCCTTCATCCTAGCAACCACCACAGACTTCCAAGCATCAATATAACTTACTTGACCAGTTGGGGAAGACCCTAGCTCAAATCTCTATCTTGGAACTATTGTGTATCTCCCCTGATCACTGATCTATTCTAGACAAAGCTTTATAAATCACGACTATCCCAAATGACCTCGATGTCAATCATTTCCAAGAGATGGTAGGATACTTAATGAAAAATAATCATGCCACTTTCTCTCAACAAGATTATGCAACCGAGAAGACAAATCATAATGACCCCTTACACCTAGTTAGATTAGTCTTGGTAGATGGAGGAGCAGGCTTGAATCTTTGCACTTTACAATTGGTTAAGGCATTAGGTTTCTCAAAGGTATGTGTGGACACCACCAAAAGCATTGTGATTAAGGCTTGTGATGATGAAGAACGAAAATCAAAGGGGGTTGTAACACTCCCCATTAGAATTGGTCCTACAGTTATGGATACAAATTTCCAAGTCTTGGATCTCACCCTCCCATATAACCTTTTGCTAGGTAGACCCTAGATTCACACTATGAAGGGAGTCCCTTCTACATACCATCAATGTCTCAAATTCCCCTACAATGGCACTAAGGTTACAATAGATGGTGACCTAGATCCATTCCAATATTGTACCAATCTATGAGAGATACCCCAATGCCAAGTGCCTATAAACCAAGAAGCTTCATCATCCAATTCATCTCACTATGTTGATCCATCCACTCTCTCTAAAACATCCACTTCACCATCACTACCTTCCACTCATAAGGTCGAGATCCAAGATAATGGTTGTGGGTATTATCACATGAAGAAATCTTATTGTGTTATCCATCTAGTTCCTCCAAAATCATATGGTTTACCTACAACAGATAGGAGACAATCAATGGTCACTATACACATCCCTCCCACAACAACTTTCACAAAATGGGGAGAATTAAGTAAAGAAGCCATAAACGAAGAAGATGTGATCTCCTAGTTATACATAGAAGATAATGAATAACCTCCTCCACTTGCTCAGATACCTATAGATCAATATGGAAAAGGATTTATGATAATGAAAGACCAAGGATAGAATGGACATAGTGGCCTAGGATTACATCAGAATGGAAGGACTAAACCTATCATTGTTTCTAAATGGCTGAAATGCCTAGGGATTGGGTTTCAACCAGTCCAGATTGGCATTCCTAGTACCACATTACCTTTACTAGAGGAATTAAGTGCTTCTAAGGACATCATGACACCCAATGATCCATCTGACGTACCCTACGATGACTCCCCCGATTCTAAAAAATATGAGTGGGATTCCATATCATCCACCTCTATCCTGGACCTTGATAAACTATTTGGAGAACTTGATGAAATGCTAAAATCCTCACTAAATCCATTGAGTTCCTATCCACACAAGAATTTGACAAAATAGGAATGGTTTAAACATTACTATTGGGAGTCTCTTGATCCTACCTCTTCGTCACTTGACAAATCCATTTCAGATAACCAAACCTTGGCAATAGGCCCACCTCAGAATCCATCCATGCCCAAGAAAAAGAGTAAGGAATATTTGGCAAGAAACCTTTCTAACTATATGAACAATTTTTCCTTTACCTTGACTCCTTTGAAATTTGACACCTCTAATGATGGTATGCCCTTAGTTTACCCCGAACTTATCGATTGGGATCAACAAGACACCCCTATATTAGATATCTTTGAGAACGATGAAGCAATTGTTGAGTTCTTGGGACTATAAGAAGGCATACCTAGTGGCGATCATAAGGATGGATTTACCATAGACTTGGATAACATGGAATATTTTGGGGAATCTATTCAACCCTCCAATTGCAAAAATAAGAAAAAAAAATGAAAAAAAAAATGGTGAGTCCCTAGGTGAAAATTGAAAGGCACCATTGGACAATGAAAAAGAAAAAAATAAGGGCATATTCGAAGGAGAAAACCTCTTTGAGGCACCCAAGGATGGAGGTTTGAACATTCTCCCAATTTCTCAGGAAAAGTCACCAATTCTAGTTGAAGAATCTATAGGAATCAACATAGGCACTGAAGAGAATCCTCGGCTAGTCTATTTTGCAACATCTTTGATAGAAACATGGAAGTCATAATTTCACAACTTATTCACACAAAGATAGATCAATTTTTCCTGGTCATATGTTGACATGCCTAGGCTGGATCCTGAACTTGTATTACATCATTTTCCCTTACAACCATGTGTTAAACCCATCAAGTAGAAGTTAAGGAAAATGCACCCATAGATTGCTTTATTGGTCAAGGCTGAATTAAAGAAACAATTGGATGTTGGATTTATTAGATCAATTTAGTATACAAATTGGATTTCCAATCTTTTACCAGTCACAAAACCAATAGGGGGCATCTACATTTGTATAGATTTCAGAGATATGCAAAAAGCATTCCCTAAATATGATTTTCCTTTGTCAAACATTGACATGATCATTGAATTAATAATAGGATATGAGATGTTATCCCTTATGGATGGATTTTTAGGGTATAATCAGATCAGAATTGTAACTAAAGACCAACCTAAGAAAATTTTTACTTGTCCATTAGGAACTTATTGTTGGAATGTCATGTCCTTTGGACAAAAATGTTGGAGCAACCTATCAATGCGCCATTAACATTATCTTTCATGACCTCATACACACTCTCATGGAAGACTATGTGGATGATCTGATAGCTAAATCATTGACAAGGGATGATCATTTACAAGTCTTAGACAAGATTTTTCAAAGATTAGAAGAGTTCAAGGTGAGGCTAAATCCAAAGAAATGTGTATTTGGTGTCAAATTAGGAAAACTTCTAGTATATATAATTTCTAGAGAAGGCATTGAAGTGGATCTAGGCAAAGTGAAAGCAATAATAGGCATGCCTCCACCAATTAATCTCATTCAACTAAGGACACTGCAAGGGTGACTGCAGTCTATTAGAAGATTCATATTGTAGTTAGCAGATAAAACACATCCCTTTCAACATCTACTGAGAAAAGGAGTACCATTTGTATGGATGGGAAAGTGCCAAGAAAATTTTCAACTGATCAAGGATTACCTACTTAGACCACCAGTGCTAATTCCAGCTATTGAGGGATGACCATTGATTCTCTAAATTTCAGCAACCACCTCATCACTAGGAGCATTGCTTGCACAAAATGACAATGAGGGTCATGAAAGGGTAGTATACTATATCAGATGCACTTTGGTAGGTAATGAGCTCAATTACAATACCATTGAACATGCCTATCTTGCAGTAGTATTCGCTACTTAAAAACTTAGGAACTACATGCTAAACCATCAAATAATGTTGGTCGCCAAGATAGATCCTTTGAAATATCTTCTCAACAAAGTAGCATTGACAAGACAACTGGCCAAATGGGTAATGGTACTCAATGAATATGATATTCAATACATAGAAAGAAAAGCTATCAAAGGACAAGTCATTGCTAATCAGTTGGATGATGCACTAATACAAGAAAATCATCCATTAGTTGTAGATTTCCTGATGAGTTTATATTCACTCTTGACAAGGGCATGACATGGAAATTATACTTTGATGGGTCCCATACAAATCATGGCTTAGGGGCTAGTATATTGTTTATCACACCACATGGTGACTCTATTCCTAAGTCATTCAGGATTGCTTTTCCATGTACTAATAACATAGTAGAATATGAGGCTCTTGTGATGGGATTACATATGGCAGTCAAATGAAAAATCAAGAAACTACAAGTTTATGGTGATTCCCAACTAGTAATTTGGCAGGTTAATGATGACTATGAAACTAAAGATGAAAAGTTGGCTCCATACAAATGCATGACAGATAGTTTCAAAGAATATTTTGACAAGGTTGAATTTCATTAAATACCTCACATTCTAAAAAGGGCAATAGACACAATGGAAACTATTACTTCACTCTTTGATATACCTAGCAACGTGCCTAAATTTGAGTTTTTGGTAGAACAACTTTTGATCCCTGCCTATGATATCCCAAATTTGGAGATGGTGTTTGAGATTTTTGGTCCCAATTCCCCATGGTATAAAGACATATGACTACCTCCATTCCAAGATCCTACTTTTTGACCTTTCCAACAACCAACATAGGACATTTATCTGCAAGTCAGCCAAGTATAACATCATCAAAGATACCCTTTATAGACGTGCCTTGACAATACCCTATTGAGATGTCTCGATACTAAAGAAGCACAAGCAACCTTACATGGGGTATTGAGGGTATATGTGGATCCCATTATAGTAGTCCTACCTTAGCTAAGAAGATTATGAGATTGGGTTATTATTGGCCTAAAATGGAAAAGGACTCATATATCTTTGTCAAGAAATGTCACCAATGTCAAGTACACATAGATTTGATACATGCACCAACATAGGAGCTTCATCCAATAATTTCACCATGGCCCTTTTCCCAATGGGGACTCGATCTTATAGGAAAGATACACCCTACATCCTCCAATGGCCATAAGTTCATTATCACTACAACTGAATACTTTACCAAGTGGATTGAAGCTATTCCTATGACCTACATCACTAGCACATAGATTTCTAAGCTTATCCTAAACTATATCATTTGTTGGTATGGTGTCCCTCAATCCATAATCACCAATAATGGTGTTCCATTTAAGAATCAAGAAGTCTATCACCTCTGCAAAGAATTCCATATCCAACATCATTTTTCCACCCCATATTACCCACAAGGTAATGGCCAAGCTGAGGTATCTAATAAAAAAATCATAAAAATCCTCAAAAAGACTGTAAATGATGCTGGTTGTGATTGGAATTTATAGCTTAATCCAACCTTATGGGCTTACCACACAAGCATCTATACTTTCACCAGCACCACTCCATATTCCTTAGTATTTGGTTCTAAGGTCATCTTGCCTATTGAGGTCAAGATTCCTTCCCTAAGGGTATCCTTGAAAGGGCATATTAATGATGAGGAGTATTGTGTGTCAAGACTACATGAGCTAGAGTTCCCAAATGAACAAACACAAAAGGAAATAGATCATCTCCAAGAATATCAAAATTTTCTTTGTTATAGCTACAATAGGAAATCCTTGAATAGATATTTTGACATTGGTGACCCGGTCTTAATGGAGAATCCAAAGAATCAAGTAGAAAGAGAGAAACTAGTAAATTTTGAACCAAACTAGTTAGGACCTTTTCACATAATTTTTTGGATCAGGAGTGTACCAACTCTCCACTCCTAAAGGGGAACTACTACCAGCATCAATTAATACTCTTCATCTGAAGAAGTTCTACCCATAGGTTCTGAGAGCCTTGTCTTCATCATCAAAAATACAAAAAAATCAAAAAATAAAAAAAATCATTACCTAGGTGAAAACCTGGAAAACAAGTGTCTTGGTAACATCAAAAAAATTAAAAAATCAACAAAATAGTAAAGAGGAATAAGTCATCCAAATAGTAAAAATGACTTTGGTGGCAATTTGGATAAGTACCATGGTGAAAACCTAGAAAACAGGCACCATGTGTAGTCAACTTTGCTTCTTTGTCTACCATCATTCCAATCTGACTTCCCTATACATGCCACTTATCTTTCTTATCCATCCCTTGTGCATATCACCTATCACCTATCCATTCCTTGTACATAGCATTCATAATAAATGGTTGTCCTTTCCATAACTTGGAATGACTAACATCGAGCGCACCTCATATCCTCCTTCAATCTTATTCATAATAAATTGGTCTTATTCCTAACTAGGGGAAAGCACTTGACTTACATCATATTGGTTCTCACAATTGTTCTGAAGATGTGAAACCATCAAAAAATCCAAAACTATCACAAAATATCTTGAGAAAATCCAAAAACATTAGAAATTTTCAAAAAAACAAAAAAAATAAACATTTAAAAAATCCAAAAACAAAGTCAGAGTCAGTCACACTTGTTAGTCTACCATTTTTCAAACTATGTTGCCTCTATGACTAGACGTAGGCAAGGCCATCTGCCGATGTGCCCTAAGGCATTAGGTTAGTCCTTTTAGGTTTGTCTGTATAAAATCATGAATCAATCCATTTTTCTATATGACAAGGTCATTGGTTGTGTGAACTACGAGGTCTCTACATGTATAACATAGACAAGTCCATCAGTTGATGAGTCCCCAAGGCCCGACTAGATCAATCCACTAGGGTTCATCACATTCACTATCACACACATTTCAAATTTGTAATTAATTCAAATATTTTTCAATCAGTCTTGTCAGTCAAAGTCTAGTCAAACTATGAGGTCTTTGCATGTATAAAGTAGGCAAGACCATTAATCGATGAGCCCTTGAGGCTGCACTAGGTCAGTCCTTTAGGGTTCTTCATCACACACAATCAACTTTCAGCACATCATATCAAGTCATGCATCAACAAGATGAACAAGTTAACAATGTCATTAAGTCAATCAAACAAATTGCCAAAGCAACAACCAAAACAAATCAACTTATTTCTACTACAGGATGTGTCTTTCCTGAAAATAGATATCATAAAAACAACAATCAACCTATGTCTACACATGATGAGTCCTTCCTAAATATAGACATAGGAAAAAAATCATCATAGCCTTACACAATTTATCACATAAACAACATTAAACTCAACATCTTATATGATATGTGTCTTTCTAAAACTAGGTTTATGTCATGCCTTATATAGATAGTCAAAAAATCAAAACTAGACTCAACATCTTATGCTGTATGTGTCCTTGAAATCAGGCTTTATCAATCAATCATCTTATCAATCAAAACAATCAAACAAACAAATCAAGTTTTGGAAAATACTTTAGTGGCTTTTGACTTTGTGGCTTGTTTATCATATCACTTTATATGGCTTTATCTTGGAATCTTGTTACTATATTTCTCAAGGATGTCCCATGAAGGATGTAGAGAAGCAACGATGTATCAAAATTCTATTTTCTTTGACTATTGTTTGTCAACTATCTTTTGGCTTTGATTTTTGAGTCATGTTACTAGTTTCCTCAAGGATATCCCATGAAGGATTTAGAGGAGCAATGATGTCTCATGACTCGTCTTTTATTTTGTTAACTGTGCCCTTAGTATGAGTTAGGACATTCCTTTTCTATAACTGTCTATTTTTAGTAGGTGGATGTCCTTGCACACCTTGATCTATCTCATATCATGGTGTTCTTCTCCATTTGTATTAGTTACCACCCAATGATGATTTAGTGCAAGGCCTATTTTGTTTCAGAAAAGGCATCAAAGATTGCTAATACTAACATCCATGTCTTTTATTATTCATCTTTTTTGCACTAAAATTTCTTCTTTGTTGCGTTATGACAAAGTCTTGTGACAAACAAAAATATAAAGTATCTCGCATATACATTCATGTTAGAAACATCATGTAAATATCATACATTTTAAATCATACATATATGTTGCATTCAAAAAAAAAAAAATATAAGTATCTATCATATCTAGGAAACTATGGCATAATAGGAATTCATTATCATAGATTACATAACATATAGCATCACATGTATATAGCATTGCAAATACACATATCACATTGTATCCACCATCATAAAATGTATAGAATTCACATGGAATTGTATATATAAACATCACATTGCACCTCATAAGCATGATTGTTTCATAACATCCATCAATACCATAAAATAAAATGCATACATGATCATATAGAATCAACATAACATCATAAGCTACATAAAAACATCATAATGTAAACATCATCATCCATAATATATGTATATCATATAGACTATAACATACCATATAGAACACATGCATAAATAGAAGACTACATAATTATAAATATAACTGCATATCATATAAATCACTACCAAAATCATATATATATATATATCACTCAAAAAGTGTCACATCACAATGTCATAATGTATATGTCAAAGTGAAGCCTGCAAGCTCTATGATCAAAATATAATGTCTACAAAATAAATATTAGAACATATCCCTAGCCGAAACTCCCACTACTCCCATGTGGAAAATGTGGAGGTGACTAACACCAAGATGCTAATGATCATTGTGTAGAAGGTGGCCTATCATATGGTCCTTATCTGTGAGGTCCCTCAACCCCCTTTGTACTCACTATCCTACTATGTGACCTACTCTACGACCTACTACTATGTTCCTGAGAATAACTAGGAAACCATCTCTTAGGAGGTGCCTCCTACTAATATAAGTCCCTGTAATATCTCTCCCAGTCACCAACTCTAACTAACTCCCAAGCCATATCAACAACTAGTCCTATGCAAAGAGCCCTCAACTCTATGAATCTCTGCTTAATCTCCTGCCTTTGAGCTACTTCCTGGTCTCTGTCAAGGTATTCCCTATCTCTCTCCATCTAAACAAAGTCTCTCTCTGTTGTCAGTGCTCTGACTCACTCCTCTAGGGATTCTACCCTCTCCTGTAAGTCTTTCAGCCTCTAATCAATAGGACCTGTATCCTCCTATCATGGTTGATCCTTCATCTCCATGTCCCAATTCTCTATGATCTTGTCCCATATATCCCTCTCCTCATCTCTCATATCCTCCTCATCATCATCATCTTGGTATCCAACAAACATACCAAGAGCATCTATATCCTACTCTCCTCCAATAGCCTCCTCCGTAGCATGCTCCTTGCTAATATCCTCCTCTACTACATGCTCCTCTCCACTAGCCTCCCACCAATGTCCTCCCCTCCTCTTCCAATCTCCAACACTAGCACATCCTCGCCCTCTCCCTCCTCCTCCCAGATGGGTGAAAAATGTGGGCCTTAGCCTTAGCAACCTTCTCAAGCCCTACCACCACCCCTTCGACCTCCTCTCCCATCTCCTCCATCACCTCTCCCACCTCTACCACCACAACCTCTACCTCCACCCTGTCTAGCCTAAGGTCCTATCCCATGCCTCTCCATAGGTGCATCCTACTCTAGATCAGTAAAGGGAACTGGCTTGTGACTCACTCACCAAGTATCATATGCAACCATCATCCCGAGATCTACTACTCTGCCAGTCCATTCCCATTGAATGGGTTGTAATACATCAATATTCACCTCAGATGTAGCAATAAGAATCTCTGGTCCCCATAGAGAAACCTCCCTAGAAGATCATGAAAACTTTTCTTAGCCTTGTGGCTCATCCTAAATCTCGCCAAATTGTCTAAGGACCTTATCTAGTAGATGCCTCTCAATGATATGTACATGAGAAACTATCTTCCCAATCAAGTACTAAGTCTATTGAAAAAAGGGTAGATGTCGATCCTCATCTGGCCACTATGCACAATACATGTATGGCTTCCATATGAACTGCACCATAGTGTTAATGGAATGTCTATAGTACCCTGTGCCTCCTCCATGTGACTGGGTATTAGCCCCCGCATATCAGAAGACATAAGGAGCTCCCTGATCTAACTCAGTTGTAATAGGTGGGAAAAATATAGCAATGTGTTCCCACACCCATACCATAAGCAATGTGGTACCACAACTCATCGATTGTACCTCTCTATAGGCTATATCATGTAATTGAAAATATAGCATGGTAAGCAAGCAAGATCCTCGGGCATACATGACTTATCTCTCCAACATACCAACTAACATCTCACCCCATCCTATAGGAAATCCATGACCTTGACGATCAGGTAGAACTATCCCCCCAATCAATGTACATAACAAAAAATCTATCCGATGATATCTACTAGCCAAAACATGCCCTCTAATCTCATAATGATCTATGCCTAGCTGCCTAATATCATCATGAGGATAATATCAACACATCTCACTGAAACCCCTCTAGGTATCATACATGACTCTCACAACCCTAATAGACAACCTCAAAATCCTATACATGTCCTCTAAAGTAACACTAGCCTCTCTTGTAGACAGATGAAAAGAAGATGTCTTAGAATGCCAATGCTTGCAAAGTGCAGTCAACAAACCTCAGTTTGCTCAAATAGTGGGCATAAAGGTAACATGCTGCAAACCAAGGTTCCATAGGAATCATTTCCTACCACTGAGTAACTAATATTGAAAATAAAATGTCAATGGGCTCGAATCCCTCATGTAAATCAGATCCAAAACAACCTGCAATGGCATTATTCATATCTTGTGTCAGAAAAACAAACAACTTTTTACAGCTCAAAATTTCAAAAAAATTTGACAAAAAGTGCGTCACTTTAAAACAAATGTGTTGCACAATTTCACATGCATCATTCAAATTTTCAAATGCATCGCAAAACATCATATGAGTCATTACATAATGTAGATGTGTTTCACAAATGCAAATGTGTCAACACAAAAACCATGCCCAATCATTTATGCATATGCATCATGTTTTACACATGTGGTGCACAATAAACTAGTCATGAAAACATGCAAATGCATACTAAAATAAAAAATGTGTGCCACTATTCTACATGCGCTTTTGTTCCTATCACATGTGGTTTAAAACTACAAATATGATGAACAAAAATGCAATTGCAATCATGAACTTAAAAACCTAGGCTATCCTCAACATATTTTTACAAATGCATCATTCTAATTTCAAATGCGTTGATCACACAAGTATTTGTGTTCATTTAAAAAGAAATGCATGTAAAATTCTTGCATTAAATGCCTAAAAATGCATCAAAATGAAAATTTTGAAAGATAATTTTCGACTACTTACCAGGGGTCCCACATCTAATGGTCATTTGAATGTCCAAATATGATATTTGTGATGTTGTGAGTGTGGAATTGGTGACATGTTGGCAAAAAAATCCAAAGCACAAATCACAATTTTCAAACTTGAGGGGTGCAAATGAATTGATTTTCCAATCATTTTCTATTTATACCTAGGGTTTTGGAGGGATTTTTCTAAACCTTGTATATTGGGCACAATTTTTACCAACTTTTGACAATCATTTCACCTATCAAACTTCGCTGAAATTGATTTCTTTCACCACTATCAAACTTTTGGCCATCAAATTGACTAATCGGGACTATTTCCAATTTTTTTGGAATTTTTCAAAAAAAAATCATTTTTCCCAAGGGGGCATACCTTTACCTATTTCATACTAGGGCATGACTGGGACATGTTTTCACTGATTTTCTTTGACACAACACCAAAATGACATTATATCAAAGAGGGTCAAAATATAGACACTAAAATTTGATCTAGGCCTGTGACTTCAATTTCTTTATAATTTGTATCTTCATTGTCATAATTACATAATGTTAATTATTTAGTTATTTTCTAAAGTCCTTGGTCTTCTATTAATTAAATAAATTTATTTAATTCATTCATTTTAACATTTATTCCTATATTAATTAAATAACTTTAATTATTTAATTAATTCATTTTACCGTTATTCAATCCTAATTAATTAAATAAATGATTATTATTTAATTACGTCACTAATTAACTTTATTATCTTTCTAAAATTATACAAATTCTTATTTAATTTATTCTTGTCACGCTTTTGTCTATAATTAAATAAACACTTTAAGTATTTAATTATTCATTAACCTTTTCTTTAGTCAATTAAATAAATCTTAATTTATTTAATTTAATCCTCAAATTTTGAATGTTGAATTAAATAATCATTTAATTCATAAAAAGAATCATTGTTGGCATATTCTTCTATAATTAGGTAATCGCTAAGTTATCTAATTGTTCATTCACCACTTAACTTGACATTTAATTAAATTAGTTCATTATCTCCTTATCTAATATTTGTCTATTTCTAACAGAGAGACTTCATGATTTAATCAGTCAGTTATCTTGTTTTAATTCTTCTACGTGCACACATTTATCAATTAAATAACTTTAATTAATTAATTAATTCACTCGTGCATTTGAGCAAACCATTTCCTCCATGTTAATCCTCATCTTTACATGCAACCATTATTCTTCTAATTTTCAAATGCTTTCAACTAAAGATTAAATTACTATTTAATCTTATTTCCCACCTTTCATGTTTTATCACTCACATCACTACTGACACTAATTTCAATGCATGTCAAATCTTTTAATCTAAATCATTCATCTAGATCTTTCAGTTTGAGTTTTTCATTCGAACAATCAATTTTCTATAAATTGACCTAACCTTTATCATTGTTACCTCCTCTCAAAATCTAATGACTTTTGGAAGTAATCAACTATTTAATCTTTGATGTTTTTCTAAATTACTATCATAGGCTATACTTGCACAAAGAAATCTAAGGGAAATTATAATCAAATGGTGAAATGGAGAAGGACAATCGAGGTCATGCATGGAATGATGTAGATCTTTAGTGAGATGGTTTTGTTTATTTATGTTTTATCTATTTCCTTTGTTCTTTGTTGTTTAACTTTAGTTTACATTTACGTTTATTACAATCATGTGTTTGCTTTGATCTTTCCTATTTTCATGATGTTACACTTATATAGTCACATATTGGGATTTCTTAAAATCCCTATAATAGGAGCTTCAAAATAGAAATCACATCTCCTATGAGGTGGTATGTAAATATATAAAACAAATTTTCTTTTAGGTGGACAAATATTTCAAACTAATTGAGGTGATTGAATGATAAATGTCCTAGATTCCAAAGCTTCCATATGAATTTTTAGATGTAGAGCTTGACTTATATGTGGAAACCTTTCTTAGCCTCCCAAAAGGCCCAAAAGAAAAAGCATTCACCACCTACAAAAAATATGAAGGGAACACAATCTACTAAGAGGGGGGGTGAATCAATAGATCAAAAAAATTATAGAAAATTTTACCTTTAAAACTATTATATAAATTTTCAACGCGAAGAGCACTAAACCAGATGAGCTAGTAATCAAAGCACAACACAAAATAACTCATAACACTAGATATACATGAAAACCCAAGATGGGAAAAGCCATAGTGAGAAATCTCACAAGAAAGAATATAATAAATGAATATTATAATGTAATGTAGGAACCAACCTACTGGAGACAAAAATCCCCACCAAAAAGAGGCACCAATCCCTACCAAAACAATACAACAAGTAGAAAATCAGTCCTATCGGAATATAGAAATAATGGTAGATTTGAAATTTAACTTTGATAAGCACCATAAACACAGCTAACGCTCTCTCACACTAAGAATGACCCTATGATACTGGCCCACTCCCTATTTTCTTCACACTTTTGTACTCACATACCTTCCATTCATTACACTTGATGCAACTTGTTATATCAGCTCACTCTCTTCTCACCCTCATTACTTACAATGCATCTAAACATTTAAAATATATACATGATATTACATTAACCCTCTTTCATGTTGACCAAGGATCTGCACAAAGCTCGAACAAAATAGAGTGGACCTAAATTCAAATTTCATGAAATGTGCAATACAATGGTCCAAACACAAATTTATTATTTCCAAGAGAACTTGACACCTTACACCACCACGAGAACCTTAAATAGGTATTATCCTCACTCCACACACATGATTTTAAATTTTCATGCTTCAATCCATTGTTGTATATGCCTCAAACTTTGAATAGGTTGATGAACCTTCTTATGCTTAAAACTTATTGCACACTAAGCCTCGCCTCTATCAACTCAAGAAACAAATATAACTAGTGTCTACACACTATCCTTCCAAACAACAGAGAAAAACTATATTTCTAAAAGAAATGCCACCCATATTTAGAAATATCTTTTCCCAAAAGATATCCTTTTGAACCACCACACTCATGTTGACTACATACCTGACATGGTATAATAAATACATTAAATATCTAAATGAAATCATGCCCCACAACACATTATACAAGATATGATTGATTAAATAACCTACACACTGATGCACAACATGATTTCAAAACCTTAAGACAAATGAAAATTCTAGTACTCTTGTAATATTTTCCATCTTTTGACAGCCTTTACATATAACTGCCTTGACATCCTTTAATAACCATTTCAATCAACAATCCTTTGACATCAGTTTGACATCAATAACAACTAATGCTCAATAATCTTCCCCTTTGTCATTGATGGAAAACAAAAAAAATTGGGGCCACCAAACACTCCTAAAAGAATACATCTAAATGATTTCTTGGCTATAGCATTTACTTGCCCTATGAGAGATATAACATTCTAATATCACTTTCTACTTAATTTAGCATTTCCTCAATTCAACATTTTGAGCCCACTTTCTCCCCCTTTTATATCAATGGAAAAATAATCAACAATTTCTCCCCCATTTTATACCGATACACTACATCATCTAGAAAATCGATTGCCAAATAGATTCCCCCTGATTCCATGCTTCACTACCTTTGGAATTTTTTTACAAGAGCACCGACCCTTCTTGCGGCAGTGAGACCAATCTCCCCCTCACCTTGTACTTCCTCTTAATTCAAGAGGAGAGAGTAACAACTCCAAACTTATGCCAGAGAAACTCAAATGTCTCCTTAGGAAGTGGCTTTGTGTATATATTTGCAACTTTCTCCTTTGTTTCCACATATTATAATCTTCCTTCTTTGAAACCTTCTCCCTGAAGAAATGATACTTGACTACAATTTTTTTTGTTCTTGAGTGCATCATTGGATTCTTTGAAATATTTATTGCACTTGTGTAATCACAAATAATGGTGATAGGATCTTCAAACTCAACCTTCATTTCCTTCAAATTCTATTTCATCCAAAGCACTTGAGTGTAGCATGATGCTTCACCAATGTATTTTTCTTATGTTGTAGATAAAGAAACTGATTCCTGCTTCTTACTCAACTTGGACAAAAAACTATCTCCAATGAAGAATTCACCACCACTTTTCCTCTTCCTATGATCAAAACATTCTACCCAATCAACGTTTGTATATGCAGTCATAGTGAAATTATCACTCTTTGGATACCATAGTCCAAATTTGTTAGTAGTCTTCAAATTCTTGAACATACTCATTGTTTTCTTAACATGAGTTTCATTAGGTGATACCTAAAATATGGCAAGCATTCCAACTACTTGCATAGTACTTGGTATAGATGTCACATACAACAAACTGCCAATCATAGATCAGTACAAATTTTGATATGTTGGATTAGAATGATCGTCATCTTTAATTAACTTGCACCCAATAACCATGGGTGTCACAACATGTTTGCAACATTCCATTCTAAACTTGCTTAACATCTTCTTTATATATTTATGTTGTGAAATAAAAATCCCTTTGTCTGATTGAACAATCTACAAACCCAAGAAGAAAGATAATTCTCCTAACATAGACATCTCAAATTCATTTTGCATAGTCTTCTAAAATTTATTACACATTTCTTCACTGCTACCTCCAAAAATTATGTCATCGACATAAACTACAACTATTAGCATTTGCTCACCTTCTTTTTCTTATGTATAGATTACTATTTGCACAACCTCTCTGGAATCCTTGATATTGCAAGTATCCATCGAATCTTGAATAGTAAGCTCTAGGAGCTTTCTTAAGACCTATAGAGAAGGGGTGATTCGCTACTCCAAAGTCTCTAGGGCACCAAAAAGCCTTAAGGAAGTGAACTTCTATAAACTACCTCAAACTACATAATAAGTTGAGCAAGATGAAAGAGATTGCATAAAAAAATTAAAATAGAGCTTTAGGGATCATCATATATAGAAAACTTTGAGAATCAAAAGAGAATATCACTAATATTTTTAAGGTAGGAAAAGAATCTCTCAACCAAAGGATGGTAGTGTGGGAGAGGGATGTCAATGTGGCATGCTGATGTCTCAAGCACTCATTGGTGTCCTATATAGACAAATAACTAAACTCTTAGTCATAACTCAAAGGATATACTAATTGTTTTAGATCTAAGGTTTGTTTAAATCTATTGACATTATATAGAAGAAGAATGAAAATAAATGGAAAGGAGAGAAAAGGATTGAATTACAAGAGGTCCCATGCTTCGAAGCATCCTGCAGAGATCCACATGATCAAGCTACACACAAGGAAAATGAGGAAAATGTTAGGGATATTTTAGGACTTTCCTCAGTCAAACCCTCATTTTAGAATTCCCATCTCCATAGATAACCAGATGGATAGAGAGAATAATAGACATAAAATAAAGTAGACACAAGAGTGATAAAATCAAACCTTGATATGGAGGAGAACCCATATCACAAAATAGACACCAAAGTGATAAAAGTAAACCTTGCTATAGAGGAGAACCCATACCATGAAATAGAGACACGATAGATATTATGCTATCAAATTGAAAAGAAGAAAGGGAGCCTTACCAATATTTTGTGATGCCCTCTTGACTTGATAGATATGATGATTAGTGCTTACAAGAGATATTTGGCTATTGGTGAGATTCAATCTAGTAGAGCTTCACCATAGAGACATGATGTAGAAGAGAAGAGCAAGAAGAGAGAAAGTTGGATAGAATTCCCATGAGAAGTGTTGCAAATAAGAGTGAAAATATGATTTTTATTTAGCTGCATGGATGAGAATATTAGTTACCTTTGAAATCCTATCACGATGACACATGGCATGGGCCAAGACTTCCAAGATTCCTTGTTTGAACTCATGAAAGTATTTGGATGCTAGCACACCACATAGACGTATGTGCATTATGTAGGCATCCAACTCATTGTTTCATGAGAAACAAGGTGGAAGAATGTGGTCACTTCATCATTGGTCCTTATGGAGTTGAAATCTTGAAAATTTGACTCATAAGGTTCTTGTCATAAATGTGGCTAGGCACCATAAATACAGGGGTAAAATTTGATAAATTTGAAATTGTCATGGGGTGCAATTTTATAACATTACATTTTCCCCCACTTAGTGATCTCTTTGGGAAAATTCAACTACACTAAAATAAAAAAGAGAACATTAGAGTGAACACAAAAATTTGAAAATTTTATGAATTTGCATGCCAAAAAGGATACTATAGAGGCCGCAAAGCTTGATTAGGTAGGTACTGACTATTCTCCTAGTGATCAAGCTCAGTGAGAAACCACAACATTAGACATGAAGTTTCATTCTACAAACTTCTGCTTTAGTGGGAAATTGAAGAAGAAGACCATTGTAAGACTTTTGATAAAGAAAATTCAACAATATAACATCAAACTAAAAAAAAATGTATTCGAGTGTGAACATTTTTCATTACATTGTCAAGAAAATTTCCAGACTTCAGATAATTATAAATGTTAGAATACCATTCCTATGAGTCTATGTGGGAACAAACAAGAGCATCAAATTCAAGTTGATCTAAGACAATAGGAGAGTGAAGAATATGGACCACAAAGTGGTATTCTTCTATACCTTTATCCGAATTCACAAGGGAGACAACACTCACCATGACATCTACATGTCAGTTTTCCATCCTAGGAAAATTGTATATCATAAAAGAGGGGAGGTGATCAAGAAAGGATGAGGCCAAACTCGATACTGAGATAGCTTATTCTACTTTTCTTGATAGGTCCCCATAATTTTATTTACAATGAGCTCAGAATCATCATGTATGTGAAGATGTTTGATGTTTAGAGCAATTGTGGAACACAAGCCAATGATAAGGGCTTTCTATTCAATGATATTGTTAGAAATATCTTACCCTCGAGTGAGATAAAAAATACTCCCACTCCAGAGCTGGCTTGACATATTGATCCATCAAAATACATCTCCCATAAAAGCTAATGATTAGTTGTAAGAAGGTCTTCATCCATAAATAAATCTAGATTAGGGAAAGAATGAGATGAGGGATCTTCTACCAATTGATCGATAATAGCTTGACCTTTAATGGATTTCTAAGTTACAAACTTGATGTCAAACTCAAAAAGTAGTCTTACCCATTTCATCAACCTTCCAACAAGATCAGTTCTAGTGAAGAGATGCTTTAGAAGATCACTTTTTGCATTGACATGAGCTTCAACATGAAGAAGGTAATACATTAACTTTTATGTTTAAAAAATGGGATCATGACACTATTTCTCCATGCTAGAGTAATGAATTTCATAATCCACTATGATGCAGATAATGTAGTAGACCACTCTTTCTTTACCCTTGTCATCATACTTAGCTAAAAAATATGCTAAAGAGTGAGGTGATGCAACAATATAAATTAGAAAGGGTTTATCTTGCATAGTCGACATTGAGATAGGAAGATTGTCCAAGTAACTTTTAATTAACTCAAAATATCTCTCACACTCATCATCCCATAAAAAACGAGCATCTTTCTTCAACAAATGTGTGAAAGGAACAGTGTGATCAACCAACTAAGATATGAATCTTTGAATTGTATGAATCTTTCCCTATATACTATGCAACTGAGAGATGTTTCTAGGTGGGGATATGTTAACAATTGCATCAATGTTATTTGTGTCAACATTGATTCCATAGTGAGAAATAATAAATCTTAAAATCTTTTTAGCATCAATTCCAAAGACAAAATTAAGAGGATTTAGTCTCATCTTATAGAGCATAAGTCTTTCAAAAATAAGATGAAGGTTTTCTACCTGATCTAGATGGCTCACAGACTTAGCCAAGATATCATCAACATAATCTTCTAGAATTTTATGAATGAAATCATGAAATATTAAGGTCATCACCCACTATTAGGTTTTGTTTGCATTCTTTATTCCAAACAACGTGAGCATATAAAAAAAGGTATCCCGCGGGGTAGTGAAGGCTATCTTATACTAATCTTCTAGATCAATACAAATCTGATTATAGCCCAAGAAGCCATCCATGATGGACAATAAGGCATGTCCTATAGTCAAGTCCATAATCATGCTGATATTAGGAACTAAAAAACAATCCTTAAGAGAATCCTTGTTGAGATCACAAAATTCAATGCAAATGTGAATACAATCATCAAGCTTGCTAATAACAATGATATTCAATATCCAAGGTGAATATTCAATATGATGGATAAAGCCTAATTTTAACAGCTTCTCTATCTTAGTTTTAACAAATAACACAACCTTGGGATTCATCTTTTAGATATTTTGTTTAATAGGCTTAGCATCAGGACATAGGATGATATTGTGAACCACTAATAACTCATCAATACCAGAAAATTCCTCATATTACCAAGAAAAATTATCAAGCTAAGAATGTAATAATTTTGAATGTTGTTTAGAATCTTTTGTAGCAAGGAACTTTCCAATTTTAATCACCTTTTTAGAAGATTTAGGATCCATGAAAATATTAGTGGTATCCCATTTAAGGAGAGAATTAGAGTCTTTAGGACGAGGAATAGGAACATCATCATCCACATTAAATAAGGGAGCCTCCTCATCCATACTCAAAATAGATTTTCCAAAGTATGCTTGTTCATGTAAGTGATACAAGAATTGTTGTTTATGGTGATAAGGAGGTAGATGGGAGTAGAAACCTAAGAATTCCTCTAGTGACTCCTCTGAGGAGAAAACATCCAAATGGACTTCATTAGATTTTACTTTACTCTCAAATAGTTTTGTATGAACTAGATCAAGAGGTTCATTAGAAATCATCTTGACACTCCATGGTTTTTTGCTAGATTGTTTAAAACAGAAGCCCAACCCCAAGTTAAACTTACAAGGCCTAACTTGGTAGGGACTTGGATTCCATATTTGATACATCCACAACCTTTACATTTATAACCATATTTAGAGACTAGTTTGTATCCAGGGCCATAAAATGTTTGAAAAGCCTAAGAAGAAGGTGGATCCAAATAGAGAGTGTCATTCCACCAATGAGTATTAAATGCATCTACAAGATCACAACCATCCTTCTTATCAAGGCTACAAACATTAGTTTCCTTAGAAGAAGCATGATTATCTTCCTTTGCAAGAGAACAATCACTTTCCTTAATAAGGTCCAAATTACTCTTCTTGACAGGAGGATGATTAGCTTCCTTGGAAAAGGTACATGAAACTATTGAAAGGTTAAGGTGGATAGGATCTACCTTGTAGTCTCTAATGAATAATTTAGATAATTCCAAGGACCTCCAATCATCAACAAGACATGCACTCAAATCATAAGATGAAGTGGAAGGGGAAGAATTAGGATTCTTCATTCTATACTAACCTTCTTTAGGGGTAGCCTTTCAAGCAAGTACCACTGAAGAGCATGCCAACACATTACAAGATAATGATGGAATATAATTTTTAAGAGTGGAAATCACTAAGGGCCCACCAACGGTTGCCAACTCACAAAGGTGCATAGCCTCAGGGTTAGCCCTAATTGTATTCACTTCATTATTAGCAATAAATTTTATGCAACAGTGTAAGGTAGAGGTTACAACTCCCAAAGCATGAATCCAAGGTCTTCCAAAAAGAATATCGTAAGGTAAAGGAATGGGAATCACATAAACCAAGGTGGGTATGATAATGGGTCCCAACCTTAGAGGTAAGATTATCATGCCTAGGGCTTGACAACTAGAATTATAAATCCATGAATGTATAGAGAAGAAGCACATAGATAAGAATAATTAATCTTAATCTTAGGTGATAAATCGATACCACATATGTTGAGAGTTGAATCAGTGTCAACAAGGGCACATCTAATTCCAATATTATTAATGTTAACTATAATTATCAAAGGTTCCATTTTCTTTTGTACTTCCAAGGATGGGAATTCTTGTGAATAGAATGTGATATTCGATGAATCCACACAAATATGAGCCATCAATGCATTAACATTTTTTGGCCTAGCAGAAGAGGGAAAAGGGACCTTTTACAAAGCTTCCTGAAGCATGCCTTGATAAACCAACATAGACTAAAGAAAATCCCATAGTGATATCTTAGCCAAAGTAACACAGAGTTGCTCAAAAATATCATAATCACCAAGTGCTTTGGTTGTGGGTTTAGGTGTTAAAGGAATACTTGGCTAAGAAAGTTTGAATAGAAGTAGGTTGATTTAGATTTTGTTAATTTCTTTTGGTATTGTATGTATTCCCTATGATATTATAAGAATCTATAACTTTTAAAAATCTCATGTAAAGGTCTAATGAGACCCTAGAGATTGGAACCCATGGATAGAATGAATTCTCTTGGGAGAGTGACTAGTCAAAGTCAAGTAAATGATGGGTCTCTTAGGACTTTAAGGAACCATAGAGAAAGTCACTACATTTATATACTTCTTGACTTGCGAAGATGAAGTAGATGGTGGTGATGGAGAATTTTTTTGGAGAGATCTATGGATAGGAGAAGATGCCTCTAATATTTCATCCAGGGAATCATCTAACATATCCAAATCTTCCTTGGAAAAATAATTATCATAAACATTAAAACATTGCATAAAAAGATCTGACATGATTCTCATCGGGTTCACAAAAAAAATAGAGAAGGGGGATTTGCTACTCCCAACTCTCTAGGGAGCCAAAGAGACTTAAGAGAGTGAACTACCCCAAACTACCACAGACTACCTAATAAGTTGAAAAAAATGAAAGAGATTGTAAAAAATTATTAAAAATTGAGCTCTAAGGATCATCATAGGTAGAAAACTTCAAGAATTGAAAGAGAAGATCCATGGGATTTTTGAGGAAGATGAAGAAGCTCTCATCCAAAGGATGGTAGTGTGGGAGTAGGACACCAGTGCAGTATGTTGACGTCTCAAGTATGTGTTGGCATCCTATGTAGATAGAGAACTAAACTCCTAGTAAAAACTCAAAGGATCTACTAACTATTCTAGATCCAAAGTTTGTTTAAATCTATTAACATTATAGAGAACAAGAATTCAAATAAATGTCAAGGAGAGAAAAGGATTGACTTACAAGAGGTCCCACACTTCGAAGCCTCCCACAAAGATCCACACAAGCAACTTGTACATAAAGTGAATGAAGAAAATGTTGGGGCTATTTTGGGGCTTACCTCAATCAAACCCCCATTTTGGTGCTCCCACCTCCATGGAAAACTAGATGGATAGAGAGAATAATAGACACAAGAGTGATAAAAGAAAACCTTGATATGGAGGAGAACCTATATCATGAAATAGACACCAAAGTGGTAAAAGTAAACCTCACTACAAAGAGGAACCTGTATCACAAAATAGAGACACAATAGATATTATGCTATAAAATTGAAAAGAGGCAAGAGAGAATTACCAACAGTCTGTGGATCCCTCTTAGCTTGATAAATGTGATGTTGAGCACCTTCAAGAGAGCTTTGGTTGGTGCAAGATTCAATCTGGTAGATTTTCATCGTAGAGACATGATGTCGAATAGAAGAGAAAGAAGAGAGAAAATTGGAGAGAATTCTAGTGAGAATTGTTGCAAATGAGAGTGAAAATATGAGTTTTATTTATCTGATGGGTAGGAAGACTTGTTTCCTATGAAATCCTTCCACGAAAAAATGTGTCACAAGCCAAGACTTCCAAGATTCCTCATTTGAACTCGTGAAAGTATGTGGATACTATTACACTACATGGACATCCATGCACTACATAGGTTTCCAACTCATCATTTCATGATAAACGAGGCGATGGAATATAGTCAATTCATCATTGGTCCTTATGGATTTAAAATCATGAAACTTTGACTCATAAGGTTCTTGTTATAAATGTGGTTAGGCACCATAAATGCGGGGGTAAAATGCACAAATGTGAAATCGCCATAGGGTGTAATTTTATATTATAAGACCATACAAAGCCTTATTCAATTTGCAAAAATAATTCAGATTTTTAGTACAATAAAATCCTTTCAATTGTTCAATATAAACTTCTTCTTCAAGTTGTCCATTCAAGAATGTTGACTTCACATTCATCTAATACAAATTGAAATTCTTAAATTTGAGAGAGCTAAGAACATCCTTATTTCCTCCAATCTAGCCATCGGAGCAAATGTTTCCTCAAATTCAATACATTCAACTTGAGCATACACTGGTACAGAAACAACAATAAATGGCTGAAAAAACTACTAAAACCTACATATAAATGACTGAACATGGTCACATGACCAGTAGTAGTTTATTTTCAGTCATTTATAACGTGACCAAATTGATGACTAAACCTTTGATTGATTGATTTGGTTGTTAATTTAGTTGTCTAATTGATCAATTTGGTCATTGATTTAGTCATCTGAATCATTGATTGGTCATTGATTTAGTCATCTAATTGATCGATTTGGTTGTTAATTTAGTCATTAATTTGATCAATTTGAAAGTGTGTTTAGTCATTAATTTATTCATTGATTGTTTTAAACTGGTCACTTATTTAGTCATTTTTTATTCACAGATATATTTAGTTGTTAATTTAGTCATTGATTGTTGTTAACTAGTCACTTATTTAGTCATTTTTATTCATTGATTTCCATCCATTGGTAGTTTATTTAGTCATTAATTTTAATCATCATTTTGATCAATTTGGTAGTTTATTTAATTGCTATTGTTCACTAATTTTTTTCAACTATTAGGTATATTGATACGTTGTTTATAATTTGTATAATCATTATATTTAGTCATATTCATTCACTAATTTATGTTAGTTGGTAGTATATTTAGTCAATTGATATTTTGTTTAATTGTTTTTGTTTACTAATTTCTACCTAAAGTGTTGGAAATGATACAATTCTTTAATTAAGGTTTAAACATATAAGAACACCAAAAAACATAAACAATCATTTATTTGTACATAATGAAATGACTATTAAGAAGAAAAAATAGTGAAATTTTATTGAGAAAATATGTTCTTATAGCAAATACAAGACATAAATGTGTATTTTCTTTGAAAAATGTACTATTACAAAGTGTGTTTCTCAATGTTGTGACTAAGAAAACTGAGTTACAATGCCTTTTTTTCTTATGCAAGATAGTACAATTTTGATGAAAATTCTATGTTGTAACTTATTTGCAACTACACATACATGTATGTTGCACTCTCTGCAACTTTTCCTCTTCTTTTCTTCTCTTTATCTACTCTATATTTACTTCTTTTTCTGCACCCATGTTCTCTACGACTACTACTTACATAGCAACATATCACGTCTTCTATAATTCACCAATTTGAATGAGCGGAACCCAAACAAAAATAGAAAAACATAATCAAGGGGTTTTGCATTACAGGTGCAGTAAGATAGAAAATTCTTTGTTCTACTCACAAATTGTACACCCAAATCAGTTTCTCTAGTTTTTGTTTGGGTTCAACTTATTTAGGCTCAGTACATTCTTTGTTTGCAACTTCACTCTCCACACTCTGCTATTGGTAACCCTTATTTTTCTCTTCTGAACTTACGGCTAACACTCTATCATTTTTTTCAAATATTTTAGTGGCCACTGTGTGAAGGTCCCTTCTTTCTCTTTTAGAAGGATAACTCCATCTATTTTGTTTGGAAAAGCAAGGGGTATGTTACTTGTTACCTATAAAATACTTACATTTGCATCTCTTGTTCCTTTCAATTTGACTCCATGTACAATAGATAGTGAATGAATCTGCCCAATGCAACAACACCATCAAATGAATCCAACACCTCAACTTTATTCCCTTCTTGGATTTTATCAATAAATTTCTGCAAAAAAATAAAAAAACACATTATATTGTTTTTGACAACTATTTTTAATGTCTTATGTCTTGGAACAAATCAATTTTTGTATGTGCTTTTATTAAACAGTCTATTACAACTAAGCTCTAAGCTTTGATATGTAAGTTATATTTTCTCCCTTATTTTCATAATCTATATATACTAGTTAATCACACTTCCCTACTATTCTAACCAACTTCTATCAAATAGGTAATGATTACCCTTATTTACATAATAAAACAACCATTACTTTAATAGTACTTACATGTGGTTTCATAGCACTCTCCTCAAGGGAAACACGACTTCCACTATGAATATCATGTGCATGGTCGTTGAGTTCATCATCATAATCACTATTAACTTCATTGTAGACATGAAGTTGTACAAATTTGAAGAGAGTTCTATTGACAAGGCCTTTTTCTTTTAGTCCTGCTTTCATATAATTGTGTTGCATCATGTGGTTTAATCATCATGCAAAAATTAATATAAGTCAAGTAAAGAATGAAAAAGCTATAATTTTTTGTCCAAAAGAACATTTTAAGCATGAAGAATGACAAAACATTGGGATAGATTAACTTACAACTTAAAGAATGCAAAATATTTAATTTTTTGTCCAAAAGAAGAATGACAAAACATTGGGACAAATTAATTTACAACTTAAAGAATGCAAAAGCTATAATTTTTTGTCCAAAAGAAGAATGACAAAACATTGGGACAAATTAACTTACAACTTAAAGAATTCAAAAGCTATAATTTTTTGTCCAAAAGAACATTTTAAGCATGAAGAATGACAAAACATTGGGATAGATAACTAACAACTATTATATTATTTACCTCAAATTCAAAACAACTAAGACAATTGTGTTGAGTATTCACATCCACTTCATCACTATCAATATTGGTAGTTCTGTTGACATCATGAAGGCATTTTTGTTTTCCTATTGCTTTGATAAAATTGCTCTGCATGTGGTTTATGTTGGAGTTAAAATGACACTGAGAGGGGGGGTGAATGAGTATCTTAAAAGATTTGACCAATTTTTAAAAATTCAAACATACAGCTCAGATTTGATCTCAATATTACTCTGATTAATGCATTCATGAATTGAATTTAATCATTCATAAACAAAATTGAGAAAAGTAATGACCCAACAGAGTATTGAAACAACAACACAGTAAAGAAGTGAGAACCCAAAAGAACAAAGAGACACAAGGTTTTTCCGAGTGGAAAACCCTCTTGGGGTATAAAAACCACTCCTGAAATGCCTTGCAGGCTTAATCTTTTAATCAATTGTTCACAATTCCTTATAGGCCATTTTTAGAGCACCCACTCAAGGAGCACCAACCCCTTGTTTAGAGATGTCTATCTCAAAGAGTACCAACCCCTCAAAATGTTTTGAACAACAATAATAGCTCAGAGGATTTCTCTATTTTTAGTCAAGCACATATTTCTCTATTTTCTCGTCTACAAAATACCTTAAAGACTCAATAATTGAATCCCTAAAATACTACATAGAGAAGAAAGTTTACAATATATCTTTGTATATATTTTTTTTAACACAAAGTATTTCAATACATTTTCATATAGCCAAGGAATGATAATCTCATAATCACAACAACAGTAGTAGAAAAAAGTTTTCTACTTCTATTTATACATCTGCCATATAGGTAACTATCTTCAGGAGTAACGGTTGAACAACCAACCCAGCTAAGAGTCATTCTCAACAAATCTGAAACATATGAGATCATTTTACTGCATAAAAAGCACAACTGCCCACCATAGAAAATCATAACCTCTAATGCATGAATGACAATACTCAGTTAGGGCATCATTTGTCACATTAATAACTAAGATGCAAAGAGCAGTTAAAGAAAATGGTGATTATAAATAAGTATGTGTAGCATGAAATGCATAAATAAAAATACCAGACAAATCTGCAACTCCCATGGCTCCATCAACCACTATCGAGCTTCCAGCCAGAGAGGTGCATCAAACATAGCAGCCATACCATTCATTTCTAAACCAAAAATGAATTTCATCCTGACAATGTCGTTATAGCTAGTAACAATAGTAAAGAATAGTTTATGAAACTCTCTCATGATGGCGTCCAGGCTAGGGTTCGATACCTAGCTAAAAGAATAAACTCAAAAAAATTTCCCTAACAAACTTTCTTTTCAATCAATGTAATGGTATGTCAAAGGAAACATTAACACCAGACATTCAACCCTAATTCAATTGTTAGTCATCCCCTTGGTTCTATTCGCTTTCGCTGTGACACATCAGAGTCAGGGAGAAGTCATAACGAATACATTATGTCTCATCGATGGGCTTCCTTAGTGTATTATTCATTCACTGAGATATGAGGAAACTTCTCACCAGGATTTTACTTTTGTTTCATTCACTATCACTGTGACCATACGATATCAGAGAGACCTCTCATAGACAAGTCTTTGTTTTGTCGAGAGCCCCCGTGATCAAACTTGTCGCCGTAACATATCATTCTCAGGTAGATCTCATATAGATAAGATTTTGTTTCACCGAAGATCACCCACCATCTTGTGTGTCACTGAGACAAGTCAGATCCTATGCCGACAAAGTCCCTTTATATTCCATCGGCGAGACCGAAGGTCACTCGTTGAGACCTCTCACCAAAAACCCTAGCTCTTACCGAAATGTCTACCTTTATGTTTTCGTTGGTGTAACAAATCGAATTCGCCAAGACCTTTCTTTGATGCACATGAGTCATACCAAAATGTTTCTTTTGTTTTATGCATTTCCAAGACATATGAATGTCAGGGAGACCTCTCGAAGATTACTTTATGTCATACCAAAAAAAAATTTATCCACTCTGAGTCGGTGTGACACTACGGAGTCGTTATAACATTTCACCGGAGCAGTAACCTTATGCCAATAAGACATTGAGTGCATCGGTCAGTGAGACAAAAACTCTTTGGTGAGACTATATACCAAATACATTATGTTTGGCTCAAGTGAAACCCCAGATGTGATGTTCAGTAAGACACTCCCCGAGAACCCATTGAAGAAGAGCCCCTGTCAGCAAGACAAAACCACTTCACCGAGACCTATTATGATACCACCCATTTCTTGTCAATGAACCTCCAAATGTCTTAGTCGGTGAGAAATAACCCTTTTCGATAAGACCCTTCACCAAAGCCTTAAACTCTTATCGATATGTTCCCATTCAACCTCCGATCGATGAGACAAAGCAATTTCACTGTGACCACATACCAACGGTATAACTTATGCTGATATGTGTAAGCCCGAAAAAAAACATGTTGACTCTTAGTGTATAGAAATGAATATATGCCATGAGAAACAACCAATACCATTAGACAAATGAGATGTTAGAACCATGGTAAATATAATGCCTTCAAAAAAAATGTGATGTCAAAGAATGTAATCAAATGGCTTGTAATCATTTGAAATACACCTATGATATGCAAAGAGAACCATCCTGTCAAAGAAACCAGTTGTCAAACTCTGTCAGTCAAAGAAATAGCATTCATAACTTGAACCAGAATTCTCATCACAATGAATTTGAATCATCAAGGAAGTGCCATAATAAAGCATAAGGATCCAAACAGAGATTGATCATCAAAGAGAACCAACTGAAAGAGATTTTGACATCAAGGACAAACCATAAACACAACTGAGATCCAACAAACTCCCCCTTTGTCCTTGATGGAAAAAAAAATGACTCTCCCCCTTTTTTCATCAATGAAAAAGCATAGAAGAGAAGAATGTGCATTGCCATGAAACATAATTGAGAAGCCAACCAAAATATCGTGAGAAATAGCTGCAAAAAGAGTAACAGTGCAACAACCAAGATTGTAGGAGAGTTGTAAGTGAATGAAAATATTTAGCATGCTCCCCCTAAGTAGTAGCTTGGAGATTTAGTGAAGTAACGATTGAGAGATAACTCCCAATTGAAGTCTCAACCTTTCAAATAACTCTTTTGCTAAGGGCTTAGTAAAAATGTCAGCCATCTGATCTTATGAACCAAAAAACTGTAAGTAGACATCATTAGCTAGTACCTTTTCTCAAAGAAAGTGAAACTTGATAGCAATATGTTTAGTGTGAGAGTGCATAACAAGATTTTTTGATATATTTATCACACTAGTGTTATCACAGAGAATAGAAATAGGTTTAGGAACTTCTATACCCATATCAAATAGAGTTTGGATCATCCAAAGAACTTGAGTACAACATGAAGTGGTAGCAATGTATTCTGCTTCAGCAGTAGAAAGAGAAATAGATACTTGTTTCTTGTTGTTCCATGCCACTAAACGATCACCAAGAAAGAATGCAGCACCACTAGTGCTTTTCTTATCATCTAAACAACCAGCCCAATCAGCATCAGTGTAAGCAATCAAAGAGAAATAATTGCTTCTAGGATACCAAAGATCATAATCAAGAGTGCCCTGAATGTATTTAAAAATCCTTTTAACAATAGTGACATGGGATTCTTGAGGTGATGCCTAAAACTGTGCAACAGTGCAAACTACCTGCATGATGTTAGGTCAAGAAGCAATTAAATATAATAGACTACCAATCATTGATCTATATTCAATTTGATTTGTATCAAGAGAATCATCAACCTTAGTAAGTTTGCATCCAGTAACCACTAGACTACTAATAGGATGGCATTCATCCATCTGAAATTTCTTAAGCATCTCTCTAGCATACTTGGTTTGAGAAAGAAATATCCCATTATCACATTGAGAGATTTGAAGACCCAGAAAGAAATTTAATTCTCCTAAATTTGAAATTTCAAACTCATATTCCATTAGCTGAGAGAACTTCTTACTCAAAGAAACATTATTGCATCCAAAGATAGTATCATCAACGGAAAATTTCAGCAACCAAAGTATCAGAACCTTCAAATTTAACATATAGATTACTGTCTATACCTCCTCTAACAAAACCATTTGAAAGCAAATGACAGTCTAGCCTAGAGTACCAAGCTCTAGGTGCTTATTTTAAGCCATAGAGGGAATTTTTCAATCTGTAAACATGATCAGGTTATCTTTACAAATAAATCCTTCAAGTTGTTCAACATAGAACTCTTCATCTAAATAGCCATTCAAAAAGGCAGTTTTGACATCCATTTGATAAACAATAAAGTTTTTGTAAACAAAATAAGCCAAGAATATTCAGATAGATTCTAGTCTAGCAATAGGTGCAAAGGTTTCACCAAAGTCAATACCTTCTTGTTGAGCATAGCCTTTGCAGAAAAATCATGCTTTATTACGAACAACATTGCCATTTTCATCAAGCTTATTTTTGTAAATCCATTTGCCTCCAATGGCATTCTTGTCATCCAGTCTTGGGACTAACTCCCAAGTCTGATTTTCTCAATTTGATCAATTTCTTCCTGCATAGCATTAAGCCATAATGAGTCAGTGAGAGCTTCATTAAAAAATTTAGGCTCAAACTAAGTATCTAGATAGAAAGCAATTTGTGGCTTTTCGTCAGATTTTGTAGCCTTTCTTCTAGTTTGAACTCCTGCATTTTTATCCCCAATAATCTGATCATTAGGGTGATATTTAGCTAGAGTTTTCAAAGGAGAAATTGATGCAACCTTTTCAGGACTTGCTTTTTCAATTTTAGGGCTTGTTGATTCAGCAATAGACTTTGTTACTTCAACTTCTTGTGAATTTGATTCAAGTTCAAGCCGTTCTTCCTCATTATCCTGCAAGATGTCAGCATATAAATGTAATCTTTCATAAAAATTTACATTCACAACTTCAACAATCTTGTTAAGCCTTTTGTTAAGGAATTTATAAGCTTTGTTGTGAGTTGAGTATCCCAAAAAGATACCCTCATCACTCTTTGATTGAAAGCTCCCAAGGTTATCATCATCTTTCTTGATAAAACACTTACTTCCAAAAAATTTAAAGTATTTGGCAGAAATAGTTTTTCCATACCAAAGTTCATAAGGAGTGTGTTTAGATTTCACCCTAAGCTACACTCTATTCAAAATGTATACACCTATATGAACAACTTATTTCCAATACATATCAAACAACTTAGCTTCATCTAGCACGGTTCTAGCCATTTCTTTTATAGTTCTATTCTTACGCTCAACTACCCCATTTTTTTGAGGTGTTTTTGTTGTAGCATATTGTCATTTAATGTCATGCTACTCACAGTAATCAATAAAATCTTGAGAGGTGAACTCACCTCCTTTGTCAAATCATAGACATTTTAAGATTCAAATCATATTCCTTCTCAACCAATTTATGAAAGATTTTAAACCTTTCAAAAGCTTTTGATTTGTGTTTAAGAAATGTGACCCAAACCATTCTAGTATAATCATCCACAAACAACATAAAGTACTTTTCACCATTAATAGACCTTGTTCTAGTTGGTCCACATAAATTAGTATGCACAAGTTGTAAAGGTTTTGAAGAAGAATGTTCTTTTCTTTTGAAGCTGATTTTAGTTTGTTTACCACTTAAGCATTCTTTGCACATAGAGTTTTTTGGCTTGCTAAGAACTCATAAACCTCTAACATTCTAATTCTTACTAATTCTAACCATATTTTCAAAGTTTATGTGTCCTAATCTTTTATGCCATAACCAGCTCTCTTCAATTTGGCCCATTAAACACATACTTTGATTATTGTCATTGCTTGATGTGTTGAGAAGATTGTACACATTTACTTTTGTCCTCCTTCCAGCTGCAATAGCCTTTCCAAGCTTGTTCTTAATCTCACATCCCCGCGAAGTGAAAATAATATGATAACCACTATCACAGATTTGACTAACACTTAGAATATTGTGTTTGAGACCTTCCACATAGTACACATTATAGATAGGATTGTCTCCATTCAGAAGAAGTGAACCTCTACCTTTAATTTGAATACCAGAGTTATCACCAAACTTAACAATATCCGCCAATATAATCCTCAAGATTTATAAACATATCTTTTTCACCAGTCATATGGTTAGAACATCCACTTTCCAGGACCCATAAGTCCTTTTTCTTGGAATGAAAAGTAGTTTGAACCAACATAGTTTGCTCATTGTTGTTAACAGTCTTAGGTTTCCAAACCATTTTAATTTTCTGTTGTTTAGATTGCAGATCAGTTCTGCACTTTTTGGTAGAATGTCCCAAAGCATTGCATTTAAAACATCTGATCTGTCTAACAAAACTATAGTGTTGCCTAAGACCAAACCTGGGTATTCTAGGATTCATAAGCTTGCAATTTCTCACCTTATGGCCAAATTTGTTGCAAAAAATACAATAACGATAGAAGAAAGGATTGACTCTATAAGAAGGTCTATTACCTCTTAAAAATTGAACATGATTCTTACCAAATTCTGAGTGATTTGAACTTGAACCTTTGATTTCAGGAGATGGATTTTGTTTTGCATTGTCAATTGAGCATTCACCCTTTTCAAAACCAACACCAGTTTTATCTTTATACATCTTCTGCTTGCTGAGCATCTCATTCAATTTTTGAGTGCTTTCATATTTTTCAATTTCCTTCCTTAGAAGGACTACTTCTTGTTCCAGTTTTTGAATTTCTTGATCTTTGTTGCTTACAGTCTCTTGAAGATAGTCTTCAACTCTTTTAGCTTCTTCAAGTTGAGTTTTTCAAGAGACCATTTCTTGATCTGGTTTATGTTCGTGAGCAAGAACTTGTTTTTTGAGTTTCCTGACCTCTTGTAAAGCACATTTCAGCTCACTTTCAAGGTCTACTACATCTTCTTCAATGTAAATGGTGTTTGAATCATTTTGTTGAGTAATTTAATCCATGAACAAAGTTTCATCTTCTTCAGTTGATGACTCTTCATACTCAATATCAGATTCATCCTTACTAAACAAACTATTCTTCTTTTTGAAATTGAAGTTTCATTTAGGTTTGAAAGCCTTCTTCTTAGGCTATTTTTCAGTTGTCTTGTCATAGATTTGATCATCATTGGGAAAATTTGTAGAAAAGTGACCTATTCTGCCACAATTAAAACATTTAAAGGGAATTTTTTCCTTATATTTTCCTGATCCCTTTTTAACTCTTCTAGTAAAATGGGATTCTTTAGAATCAGACAACTCTAATTCACTGACTTCGACTTTTTCTTTCTTTTCAATGTTAAAGGTAGTTTCTTTTCCTATTGAAATGTTTTTGCTAGTTCTCATTTCATAGGCAGTAAGTATTCCTTGCAAACTGTCTAAGGTAAGCTTATCAAAGTGTTTCTTTTCTTCTAGGGCTGAAACCTTAGATTCAAATTTGGATGGTAAGGTTCTAACAACCTTTGTGACCACATCAAATTCATTAACCTCTTGACCTAGAACTTTCATTGCATTGACGACTTCATCAGCTCTTAGGAAATATTCAGCCACTTTTTCATCATCCTTCATTTTCATCTCCTCAAACTGATGTTTGAGAGTAATGATTTTTTACTATTTGACTTTCTCATTCCCTTGATATATAGTTTCAAGTTTTTCCCAGATTTCATGAGCATATTTTCAATGCATGACTTTAATGAACACATCTTTAGTTAACCCACACAAGATGGCATGCTTAGCTCTAGCATTTGTTTCATACCTCTTTTTTTCAGCAAGATTAGTGGAAATAGTGGCTGGGACATTGTAATCAGTTAAAACAATGCTCCAAACATCAACATCAAAAGAAACAAGAAAAGCTTCCATTCTAATTTTCCAGAACACATAATTTGTTCCATCCAATAACGGTGCTCTGGTTATAGAGGCACCATCTTGAGAATGTGCCATTAAAACAAACTCCAAGACCAAGATCAATCCAAGGTGATTAAAACCTATCAGATGACCCTACGCTCCGATACCAATTGTTGGAGTTAAAATGACACTAAGAGGGGGGGTGAATCAGTGTCTTAACAGATTTGACCAATTTTTAAAAATTCAAACACACAACTCAGATTTGATCTCAATATTACTCTGATTAATGCATTCATGAGTTGAATGTAATCATTCATAAACATAATTGAGAAAAGTAATGACCCAATAGAGAACTGAAACAACAACAACACAGTAAAGCAGTGAGAACCCAGAAGAACAAAGAGACACAAGATTTTTCTGAGTGGAAAACCATCTTGGGGTATAAAAACCACTCCAGAAATGCCTTGCAGGATTAATCTTTTAATCAACTATTCACAATGCCTTATAGGCCATTTTTAGAGCACCCACTTAAGGAGCACCAACCCCTTGTTTAGAGATATCTATCTCAAGGAGTACCAACCCCTCAAAATGTTTTGAACAAAAATAATAGCTCAGAGGATTTCTCTCTTTTCAGTCAAGCACATATTTCTCTATTTTCTCATCTACATAATACCTTAAAGATTCAATAATTGAATCCCTAAAATACTACATAGAGAAGAAAGTTTACAATATATCTTTGCATTTTTTTTTTAATTTTAACATAGAGTATTTCAATACATTTTCATACAGCCAAGAAATGATAATCTCATAATCACAACAATAGTAGCAGAAAAGAGTTTTCTACTTCTATTTATACATCTTCTAGATAGGTAACTGTCTTTAGGAGTAACGGATGAACAACCAACCCAACTAAGAGTCGTTCTCAACAAATCTAAAACATATGAGATCATTTTACTGCATAAAAAGCACAACTGCCCACCATAGAAAATCATAACCTCTAATGCATGAATGACAATACTCAGTCAGGGCATCATTTGTCACATTAATAACTAAGATGCAGAGAGCAGTTAAAGAAAATGGTGATTATAAATTAGTATGTGCAACATGAAACACATAAATAAAAATACCAAAAAAATCTGCAACTCCCATGGCTCCATCAACCACTGTCGAGCTTCTAGCCAAAGAGGCGCATCAAACATAGTAGCCATACCATTCATTTTTGAACCAAAAATGAATTTCATCCTGACAATTCCATTATAGCCAACAACAATAGTAAAGAACAGTTTATGAAACTCTCTTATGATGGCGGCTAGGCTAGGGTTCGATATCCAACTAAAAGAATAAACTCAAAAAGCTTACCCTAACAAACTTTCTTTTCAATCGATGTAATAGTATGTCGAAGGCAACTTTAATGCTAGACATTCAACCCTAATTCAATTGTTAGTCATCCCCTTGGTTCTATTCGCTTTCACTGTGACACATCAAAGTCTAGGAGAAGTCATAACAAATACATTATGTCTCATTGATAAGCTTCCATAGTGTATTATTCATTTGCTGAGATATGAGGAAACTTCTTACTGAGATTTTACTTTTGTTTCATTCACTATTGCTGTGACCATACGATATCAGAGAGACCTCTCATAGACAAGTCTTTGTTTTGTCGAGAGCCCCCGTGATCAAACTTGTCGCCGTAACATATCGTTCTCAGGTAGATCTCATATAGATAAGATTTTGTTTCACCGAAGATCACTCACCATCTTGTGTGTCACTGAGACAAGTCAGATCCTATGCCGACAAAGTCCCTTTATGTTCCATCAGCGAGACCGAAGGTCACTCGTTGAGACCTCTCGCCAAAAACCCTAGCTCTTACCGAAATGTCTACCTTTATGTTTTCAGTCAGTGTAACAAATTGAATTTGCCAAGACCTTTCTTCGATGCACATGAGTCATACCAAAATGTTCCTTTTGTTTTATGCATCGTCAAGACATATCAATGTCTGGGAGACCTCTCAAAGATTACTTTGTCATACCAAAAAAAACTTTATCTACTATGAGTCGGTGAGACACTATAGAGTTGTTATAACATTTCATCAAAGTAGTAACCTTATGCCGATAAGACATTCAGTGCATCGATCGGTGAGAAAAAAACTCTTCGGTGAGACTATATACCGAATACATTATGTTTGGCCAAAGTGAAACCCCAGATGTGATGTTTGGTAAGACACTCCCCGAGAACCCATTGAAGAAGAGCCCCTGTCGGCAAGACAAAACCACTTCTCTGAGACCTATTTTGATATCGCCCAATTCTTGCTGATGAACCTCCAAATTTCTTAGTCGATGAGACATAACCCTTTTCAATAAGACCCTTCATCGAAGCCTTAAACTCTTACCAATATGTTCCCATTCAACCTCCAATCAATGAGACAAAGTAATTTCAATGTGACCACATACCGATGGTATAACTTATGCCGATATGTGTAAGCCTGAAAAATAACATGTCGACTCTTAGTGTATAGAAAGGAATATATGCCATGAGAAACAACCAATACCATTAGACAAATGAGATGTCAGAACCAAGGTAAATGTAATGCCTTCAAAAAAAAAGTGATGTCAAAGAATGTAATCAAATGGCTTGTAATCATTTGAAATACACCTGTGATATGCAAAGAGAACCATCCTATCAAAGAAACCATCTGTCAAACTTTGTCAGTCAAAGAAATAGCATTCATAACTTGAACCAAAATTCTCATCACAATGAATTTGAATCATCAAGGAAGTGCCATAATAAAGCATAAGGATCCAAATAGAGACTGATCATCAAAGAGAACCAACTGAAAGAGATTTTGACATCAAGGACAAACCATAAACACAATTGAGATCCAATAGTTTAACCATAGTGCATAAACAAAACAAAGCATTCAATAGTCAAGTAAAGAATGCAAGCTATAAATTTTTCCAAAGGAACATTTTCTAGATCACTCCAACAATAAAAAAACTAGGTTGGATTCTCCTATGATTAGATTTCAATAATCTTCATATTAAGAGAAATTTGTATATGGAATTTCCAAACAAGAAGAAATGAGATCAATAGAGCCTCTTACCTCATTTGAATTCATATATTTATGCTCATTCCATGTAGAAACTATAGGGTTAATGGATTCAACCGTGTAACTTGTTGAGTGGGACTGAATATGCAACTCATTACCTTTTGGTACCATAGTTCATTTGAGTTGACATGATCTATAGAGGCTCCTACTGGGCATTGAATAGATGGCAATGAAATCTCTGTTGAAAAACTAGATTTACACTTCATCCTAATCTTAGATTTACTAGCATCTAGTGCTGCCATATAATTGACAATATCTTTACACCTACTTCTCTAGTACTATTTTCCACCTAAAATACAATGTCAATTTCAACATATATTTAGTTCAATAAAAAATAAAAATAAATAACACAATGTAAATTGAACCAAAAATCCATATACTTTCTACAATTTTTTCCTTTTGGCATGCAACCCGCCTCAGCCAAATGTATATCCATCCCTCACATTATCTCTTGCTCTCTTGCCTCTATTACTCTTTTCCAAATACTATTCATAATGCATACTTTCTCTCAATTCCTCTCACTCTTTTGGAGATAGAGTGAGTCTAACCTCTCTTTTCCCTCTATGATTTTTTTGTGCAAGTATATCTATAATTGTTCATCAAAATTCTCATCCTTTGTTTGTAATATTTTCTAGAGATTTGTCCACCAGTAGTCTCAAAATCATTTTCCATTTTTTGTATAATATTTTCCATAGTTCATGGATATTTCTCTACAAAACTTGATTTGCAAATATCCAAATGTGCCCTACATCTTACACCCAACTCAATGGACCCTTTGTAGCATTTGGCCCAATGGCCTCACCATCTCTTGATACCTCAAGAAAGAATGGCTTCTTTCCTTCTAGTTTTCTTTCTTTTGCATTCCTCTCTATAGATCTATAGAAATATTGACTCAATGTTTGTCTTTTGACAAAAGCATCCACATCTTCTATTAAATTACCATTGCCAGTATTTTTGGATGATCATGCTGATGTGTAGCCTAATATAGCACATGGCACTAGTTGCATCAAAATTTCTAGATGCATCAAGTGCACTCTGAGGCATAGCAGATGCAAGCGGTCTCTCTTCATGACTTTCATTAACTAGAAATTCATGCTCCTTGGCCACATCATGTGTGGTATGAGTAGGTAGATTAGTATTGATCTCTGCATATTTCACATCATACACATCCCTTAATGTTGAATAAAGCATCTATAGACCTACTATTCCTTTTCCCTGATGTTTTTTAATAATCTCTCTTAGACTTAGTTTTAAGAGATCATCACAACATTGCACATCACCATGTGCTATATCAGGTTGCACATCACCATGTGCTATATTAGGCTGCACACCACCACACTAACTCATTTGACTACAAAATTCAATGAAATTTTTTGACGAAAGATGGATAATTAGATGTATTGTCAGCTACTAGTGATATTTAATGTGTAAATTTTTTTTTTTTTAATTTTATCACTGACATTAGTCAAAATTCAATTAACGAACTTGTTTTTTCATCGAAATTGTGACAAAGATTTTTTGTCAAAATTTTGACAAACATGTGAAGTCAAAATTGAGACCGACATAAATAAAAAGTGAGCTCAACTATTTATTGTGACAACGTTTTGTGATACTTATGAATTTTCTATACTTATGATAGTTTGTGGAGAATTAAGGATGATTTTTTTGGGAAAAATTAGAAAAAATTCAAGAAGCTATCACTAGGTTAAGGGTAGTCATTGTCCTTTCCTAGAATTCATTTGTGAAGTTATATTTGTACTTCCAGGCTTGAAAATCATATTTTAAAGAAAAATCTCATTAGATTTCATTTTTAGACTTGTGCATTTTCATAGTTACATTTTTAGATTTTGTTGTGCAAGTTCAATATTCTAATTTTAGGAGTCTAACAGTAGGAAATCATAGTAAAATCAGAATTTAATAATTTTTGGAATTAACATTTTAAAGTATTTTTTGGGGTCATTAACTTCAGAATATCTTCTCTTTTGTAGGGGTGGCTGCATTCTGAATTTTTTTTGTATAAAATATCAGAATTATTATATTTTGTTACCTGTCTATGAATAAAATTTATTGGAGTGTGAGTTTGATATTTTTTGAAGATCTAAATATTCAAGCTTGGTAAAGAAAAATCATGCCAAATAATATTAGTCCAGAACAAAATGAAGAGACACTTGATAGATTATGGGCTAGATTCAAAAGAAAGGGTGATGGGAAATGTTATTGTCCTTGCAATAATTGCAAGGGCTTAAAGACAAGATGACTTTTAATCACAACAGTTGAGAAACATTGTAGGCAGCATGGTCACATTGAAGGGGGGCATGATTATCATCTATTGGTAAGTTGTTCATTATATGTGTTTATATTGATTGAATTTGTAAATTTTTATATCATTTTAACATTTTATGTATATTAAAAAAATCACTTGATTATGATCATGGTTTATTTGTGTCTATGATTATTATAGCGCCCTAGGGCACATGATATGGATTATCACACCCTGGAGAATGTAGTTTTGCAAGTGGACGAACATGGATTTGTGAATATTGAAGATGAAGTTAATTATCCTAAGGAAGAAGATGATCATACACCAAAAAACACAATTGAAGATGATGGTACAAATACATTGATCCATGACACATTTAGTGGCAGAGTTGATCATGATGATCAAGATGACTTTGATGATGCTCATGATTTACCTATACTTGAGAAGGCATACGCTCAACCCCTTTATGAAGGCTCCCAAACAACTCTTCTCTATGTTGTATTGTTGTTGTTGAACTTGAAGGTTATGAACGGTTTATCAAACAAGCAATCTCATGGATGTTAAGGTATGCCATATATGTCATCTTTTTTCATCTATTTTAATTGTTGTTAGTTCATCACTAGTAAATAAAGGATGAAATATGTACCATTAATATTCTTTATATTAACAAATTATTTTCTGTTGTAGATTGATTGGTGAATTTTTGTTATCACGATCAAATATTTTACCTCGCTCATACCGAGATTTATCTACCATTATGAAAGATATCAGAATGGAGTATCAAGCAATAGATGCATGTCCCAATGATCATATTATATATCATAAACAACATGAATTTGTAATAGAATGCCCAGAATGTCATATCAGTAGATATCAAACAGATCAACTAACAAAAAAGGTGTCTCACAAGCTTCTTCGTTATACTCTCATTATTCCACGTATGCAACAATTATTTAGATGTGAAATCTTAGAGAAATTTATGGATTACCATGCATGGAATAGAAGTGGAGATGAAATTATTCGAATGTCTATAGATGGTTATGCTTTTAGGGACATGGAGGAAAAATTGCCACACTTTAAAGAAGAACCTCGTAATCTTAGGCTTTCATTGGCAGCAGATGATGTCAATCCATTTGGAGAGTTGAGATCTATTTACTTGGTGTGGCCTATTTTTGTTATCAATAATAACATTCCTCCATGGATGTCAATAAAGAGGGAGCACATAATGTTGTCAATGACTGTTTCGCATTTTTTTTTACATCAATTTTCTTTAATGTAGTAGCATCTCATTTGTCTTATTTGTTGGATAATGAATTCTTCTTTTTTCATTCAATAGTCATGTACATTAATTTATATATATTGCAGTAAAATAGTTATAATAATTATGTAATGTTTGTGTTCATTCAAATAGGTAAGTACCAAGTTAAAGATATGAATGTATATACCAATCCTCTTATCGACGAGTTACTAAAGTTATCGAATCGTGTCACTATGTATGACTTCTCTAGACCAATAGGATAAAGACAATTTCAATTCCATGCAATACTTGTATGGAGAATTCATGATGCCCCAGGGCTAACACATTTTTGTGGTATGTTATAACATTTGACTGCACTTACACAATATTTAATTTTATGAAGTAGATATTATGCATATTTTTTAAATAATCTATTCATTATATATAATTATAAAAATTGACATATATTTAATCCAATTATATATGATCTTGAAGGTCTTCAAACAAAGGGAAAATTTGCATGTCCAATTTGTGGTCCAAAGATGAAATCTCATCATTCAACAAGTTTAGGAAATCAGGTGTTTGATGAATATAGGAACTTCTTCCACAGAAATAATAAGTATCGAACTACTGAAAAACATCTTTTCAATGGGAAAGAAGAGACTGCATCAAAACCACAAAGAATGATACCTCGCCTATGGAAGTTGGAATATAATAGAATTAATCATCAAGGTTATACATTGGATCAAATTTTTTATCTATCATATATGATATGTTTTGAATTTATATTTTTATATTGTGTTGTGTTTACTCATGCTATAATTGACAATGATTTCCCTTGTTAATTTTTTTAATTTATATGCTTCATGAAGGTTGTTAAGGCATTAATGGCCAGTTTCCATAGGGACTGAAAAGTTATTCCAATCAATTTAGTAGGTTGCCCTACTATGAGTAGCCACAAATTATGTATTTGTTTGATACAATGCATATCAGAAAGAATATAACAAAAATTTTATGGAAAATATTGGATGGAAGGCATGCCAAAGAAAAAATTGTCAAAATTTGTAGTGACATTTAAGAAGCCAATCATGCAATGAAAAATTTTATTTAATTAAATAGCGATGGAGACCAAATTAATATAAGTTCCCTTCCTTGGTTATTAACGGAGCAACAAAGCAATGCTATAAAATAAGTCATACGAAAAATTTGATTTTCCATAGGATTTGCTATGAACATAAACAATATAATAACAAAGAAAGGTGAATTTGGGTCAAGGATGAAAATGCATGATTGGCATATCTTCATTAAGGTAATTATTCTAGTATATTATATACACTTGTATAATGCATGTACTTTTTACTGTATTATGTTTACTACTTTTGGAAAATTAATGAAAAGATCATTTTATAATTGTTGTAGTACGTTCTAACTCTATCTCTCCTAGACAACTTCGACAACAATTTCAAGCAAGTTATATATGCTCTTGGAAAATACATGAGTTGAGTAGTGATATTTGTTCAATTTTTTATATAGATCTTATAATTTCCATTTGTTTTACTTTTTATGTAATATACTATAAATTTTTGTTAAATCTCATTAATATCTTTGCACATTGAATCACTTGTATATGGTTGTCATCTAAAGAAATCCATAAAGAAGATATAAATTATTGGAAGAGAAAAATTCGTTAATGTGTGAAATGAAAAAGTTTCTACCTTCAACATTTTTCAATGCACAAGAACACTACCTCATACACTAGGTTGAGGAGATTGAATTGTGTGAACTTGTACACACAAGGTCAATGTGGATTGGTTGAGAGGCACTTGAAATTTTTGAAGGCTTTGGTTAGACAAAGAGCACATCTTGAGGGTTCTATAGTGGGGGGATATATGGTATACTAGACCATGGTGTACATTAGTGAATATCTTCCTAAGTTTACAGCAAAGATCCATGTAGATCGCATTTGGGATCCCAACTCCATTAACAAATTTGAAGGGGAGTACTTGATGGGGAAAGGTAGATTGAGGAAAGTGAGAGGTAATTATAAGATGGTCATTGAGATTAATTGGAATATATTTTACATATGGTTTTTATGTATATTTTACTTATTTAATTATTAATCTTCAATATGCATCAATTATAAATTAAGGTCGTATACCATGGTGTTTAACTAATTATAGGTCATTTATGAATTTCAAATTTTTTTGATATAGTTGGCTGAGAGTGGGATGCGCTTCATTTGTATGTCATAAACAATCTTGATTAGATGATGGTATGGATTGAACAATGTCAACAATTTGGTCATGTATCAACATGGGAAGGTGTGGCTTCATTGGTTAAAGAAGTTCATCGTAATGGAGATTCTAATGTTACACAAAGGGAATTTTATTTAGCATATGGTTAAGAGATAAAAAGGTACATATAAATATATTAATCACCCATATTATTTAATTATTTTTAATTATATTGATGTATATATATGTTGAGATTGTTCTCTTTACGTACATTTGGCCAAGAATAAATATGTTTAACAACTGATGATATTGCAATAATTTTTACATGTTTGACATATTGCAGGTGAAACACCACAAGGCTATGTGGTGCAATGGTCATAAATTTTGAATCAAAAAGTTGGATGACATGAAGAAAAATTGTGATTCTGATATAACTGTAGTCTTTGAGGTGACTAATGTTTCATCTAGAAGTGACATACATCCAAAAGTTTCAGAAAATCTATACTATGGGATTTTGGATGATATACTTGAGTATGACTTTAAGTCCTTCAAATTAATTTTTTCTATCATCCTATGGTAGAGGCTACAATTGAATGAAAATGATCCTAAGAAAACTCTTATTGAACATGATAATGGATTTACCATGGTCAATACAAGGTCGATCCAATGAGCTGGAAATGAGCCCTATGTTCTTCCAAGCCAATATGAGCAGGTATTTTACTTAGAGGTTCTAGGTAAACTGATTTGGTCGTTTGTTGTTAGACATGATCCAAGAGGAAAGCTGGTAAAGTATAATGTGGTGGAAGAAGAAGATATTGAAAGATGTAGAAGATGATGTAGATGATGATCAAGATCAACAGTTAGTTGATGATTTCCCTAACAAAGATGTTGAAGAGGAGGAACTAGATCATGATGATGTAGGAGTTAATGTTCATGAAGATGATATCCATGTGGGTGATGACATTATCAAAACTGATATCAATGATGATGATGACAATATGACCAATCCTTACAATGTCAAATCTAGATTGGATGATATAGACAAAGAGTTGGATGAAGAAGAAGATCAATGACATTGAAATGTATGAGTTATATGATTATACTATCTATTTGATATTAATTTCTTGATATAATTATATTTGAATTATGTGGTTACGTAATTAATTCATGATGTTTTTAATTTTTATGCCATTACATAGTTAATTTAATGATGTACTTTTTAATGTTTGAAAGATCAAAAAATTAAAACATTTCAATAGTGATGTTAACAACCTTGAAATTAGTGTGGTTTATGTTTCATGTGATCATAAAAGATTAAAAAGTGAGTTATAGAGGTGGTTGTTCAGTGGTTGAGGTGTAAAGGACTTTAAAAGGCATAAAGTGATCATTGTAATGGTTGTTGATGGTTGAGAATTTAAAATACAAGCTCTTGACATTCAAAAATTTGTGTTTTTCTTCAAAATTTATGTATTTTTTCCTATTATGTAGCACTACACGGTCACATGCAGCCATATTTAGATGTGAAATCAATTCCATGTCATGAAGATATGTGTTAGCTTTGATTTGAATCTGATTTGAGGGCTTAAGGCATTAATTTGAGTTAGAAAGCTTCATTTCTTTGCATACAGCCTAGTTACCCTATTTTTGAGGGTTTTGTAGTCCAAACATGATATAAAGGGTGATGAGGGTGCAGCCCGAGACTTAGAAAACAACCCACAAACAAGAGAATAATTTTATTATTTAGAAAATAGAGCTTCTTACATGCAGAGGATCTCAAATCCCCAAGTCCCTAAACACATGCAAGTTATAGAAAGCTATAGAATAACCCTTTCACAATATGCGAGCTTGTCCCCAAAAACTACCCAAAAATTAGAAACCCACCCATAAATAGAGCTCCGATTTAGTTTGGAGCCAAAACAACATTCAAATTTGAGTTTAGGAAGTTTGGCACCGAAAATTACAACTTGAAGTTCAAATTTCAAAAGAACATTTGCAATTGTATCTTCTAGAAAGTGCACCAACTTCCCGAGGCCATAACTTTTGATCCAGGACTCTGATTTGCAAACCGTTTGAACCATTGGAAAGGTCTCAAAGTCAATAACACGCTCAAAATTTGCTGCACCAATTTTGGCAAGTTTCGGGGCTGTTCGGGGAACTCTAAGTGCCTCAAATCTAGCTCGGAAGATTTTCAGGTGCAAATCTGGGAAACTAAAACTGCAATATCTTTCAACCTAGGAATAGAAAATAAAAACCATAAATTGGGAATTTCATTATGACAAAAAGGGTATCCAAAAATGTAAAAACATCTAAAAACTAAGAAACTTGAAATTTAACTATTTTTGGGTGATGCAAGATTGCCCTTACACCACTAGATGCTCCTGCATCAAAGGGGTTCTTACACTTTTTGGGATTACTGTAGCTTGTGTAAGAGGTCCCATGGATATTGTTGTAATTGTAGGATGTATGAATAGGGCATATGATACATAAAAATGTATGTATGTATGTATTTGTATTTTTAAATGTAAATGTAAATGTAATTACTAGATGCTCTCCTAGAACAATAAATGCAACATATCATTAAAGAAATCTATATTTATGTATACAAATGTGTATTTCTAAATGAAATTATAAATTCAAAAAGCATATGGTTTTGTAGTGTTATAGATACAACATATCCATAAATTAATGTAATTGAAATTCTAAAGTCTTCAACACAGATAATATGAAATCGATCAAACTATTAAACTACATGAGAAATAAATGAAAACAGTAAATGCATATGTATATGTATTTGTAAATGTAAGTGTAAAATAAATAAGAACAATGAAAATTATAAAAGAATACAAGGGGAGACTAGTGCCTTATTGTGTATGTGGAGTCTAATGAATATATGCAAATGTGGATTTCAATAATGGCAATAATTCAAACTTTCAGGCATAGAAATTGTTTACAACTTGTGTAAACATGCAAGTGAATAATTGACAAACTCTTCTTGAGATAGAATGGAAATTATAGTTATGTTATTCTTCTTATTAATCCAACTAACACTTCCCAATTGTTGTGATTGATTAAAATATTTTAATCCCTACTTGAGAGAACTGAATAACCAGATCACACATATATAGTAAATGTACAATGATAAACTAAGTGTAAACTTGTTATATCAATTTAAAAAATAGAGATGCATCAGAATGGAGACAATCAAATAACTGCATAAATTTAACAAATAGCTAATACCAAAATTTTAATCCATAACTTAGATATCTTCATTTACTCCATCAAAATGCATGCATCTAAGTATCTATATATGAAAGCATTTTGCTAGAAATCTATCTATTGAATATCTCCTAATGCCTATATTTGTTGCATTACTATGGAATAGATATAAATAAATCAAAACTTGGAAGGGACATGTCCCTTCACAAATTTTCTATTTTACTTAACTAATTAAAACAAGAGATTAGACTCTATTTAGCCATAGATGAACATTTGATAAATGATCTAGATAATATTGTCGTTCATGAGTATCGACATTTCCTAATGTATTCTTGGCTGATATTTCCACCTTTATCATCCTTCCCTATAGCATCAAGTCCAATGTCAAGTCCTTCCCTGTAGCATTTTCCATAATTCCCTATAGCATCAATTCACATTCTTCGATCCACTTGGCTTTCTCTTTCAACTTTTCTCCATCTTCAAATAGTGTAAGCAGTCCCATATTCATCATATCAACCAACCCCTTTGCATCTTCTCATAGTTCCTCATAATAGTCCCTATGTCTCTTTATAATTTGGCTACCCATACCAATGGCCACACTATCAGGAACATCTCTTTCATATAATTCTTGAAACTTTTCTTCAATCCTTCCATCAATTCTCTTGTGTTCTTGCCCTATAACATGGTTCTTTGAATATGCTCCCCATAGCTTATTCAACCAAATCGTTAAGTTGTCCTACCTTTTTTTGATTATTACAGTGTGTATCATATTTACCTTGTGAAAATGCAGTTGAATCCTCCCAATGATCTTTTACCTCATGTGATATTTCACCATGTGTTATTAATTTAGGAGGTCCCATAGTGACTCCTAACATGTCCTTCAAATGATCATTTTCTCTCATGATCCTTTCATTATTCATTTTGTACATTTCCTTTTCTTTTATCAACATTTGTATTTAGGCTTTATTTAGTTTTTCCACATTAATCCTGATGTTTGCAGTCGCCACATGATCTACCTCTCCAACCTTCAAATTCATGACATGTCCAAATGCTTTCTCAATATCAATCACCATTGACTTTCTATGAGGTGGATACAAGGCCCATATCATGAGTGATCCTTCATCTAGGTTATATTTGGATCCAACATATATTTCTGTCACCCCCTCTGGACTAAGCTTGTGTTTGGCACTATTATCCTTTAAGAAGCTATCAAACATCAATACAAAATTCAAATTGAGACCTAGAAAGATCATAACTCCAACATCCTCTAACATTTTCCTTCCTTTGTCGGGGGTCATATTAGCCATTTCTCTATCGAAAATTAATTTCAAATTATTTAGTAGTTTCTCCTCATTGCTTGGTGTAATATTATCAATTGTCTACCTTATCTCCTTGCCCTTTTTCTTATACAAGAAAGATCTGAATTATCAAGAATTCACAAATTCATTGTCTGTTACAAATGACCTATATGCCATCTATCTAGTGTCTATATCTTGGCTCTCTTCAACACTTAGTTCTCTAGGAGAGCAGTTGTAATCTTGAGTTTTTAATCTAGAAATCCTATTGGGTAGGTCTTGTGGCATATCTTCTCCAGTTTCCTCATCTCTAGAAAAAGGGAACCCTGTATCTAGCAACCCTTGGTTCTATTCCTCCACCACTCTCTCTACTTCCTCTACCTCCAAATTTCTAATCATGTCATCAAACTGATAAGGCACATGATCATATCATCCAAAGTTTATCCTTTGTTTGGCAGAATTGATATATCCCTCTAGATCAAAACCTTCTCTTGATGGACCCTTATTCATATTATAATGCATTAATTTTTCATGGATCAAATCATATCCTTCCTTTGCAAGCATAGTAAAATCACCAAAGCACAAAGTACTAGGCATAAATGCCTATTTTCCAAATGAAGCAAAATTCATGAAACTAGAAAAATCCATTTGTTTTACAATTTCCAAATCTGCAATCCTATCCGGGACTGTTTTAGGAAAAATGAATGGAGAATCCTCAAAACCAAATACCCTTACCATAGTAGCATCTTCAAAGCAATACCAGTCTCCCCAATTGTGATCAATCGGTCCATTGAATTCCTTAGGTCTGAGGAAGCATTTTATTTCATTAGATAATGAGTACGCACAAGGATGACTGTAGAATTCATATACCGGCTTTACAAAATATTCTTCAAAATACAGGAAACTAGAATTAGCAAACCTACTATCCCAAATGGCAGTCCACAATTGAATGGGTAAGAATTTTCCCTCTTTATCAAATTACTGTGAAACCTTCAAAGTTTCTAGCCAAACCCCTAACTCTTGTCTGAAGTACAATACTAGATGCATTAAAAGAGAATAATGCCTAAGGTGCAGAATAGGGGATTTATTCTTGATTGCCACCAATGTTAAGTCAAGCTCCTTGGAGACAAATGAAGCATAGTTGAATAACCTAGAATTATGACATTGAATGTCAGCTACAATTACCATGGGAACAATGGACATATACTCAAGAACTTCCATACCCAACACTTGTCCTAATGAGAAATAGGTATATCTCATATAGGGATCGAATAAGTCCACATGGAATGGAGGCCCACTGCCATCATCAAGTGGGACAGTTTTACCATCTTGTTTAATTCTATGTAAGGGAAACCTCCAACCCTTGTAAGCGGTCTCCATTCTCCAAAAATCCTTTTCCAACTCTTCATTCACAATTTTCTCATTACACCACCCTTCCAACTTAAAAACCTCACATATTGAAGCCTCTGATATGTATACAAATGGTTTCCTAGATGGTCCATATATGGCCTTAAGTTTTGAGTCATAGTGGGTGGCCAACAATTTTACCAGCTCTATATTGAAAAATGCATTGGGGCAAACTATTTTTCCCAAATTTAGACACCATGGATTAAAAATTGGCTCAAAATGATCTCTTCATTGAAAGTGGAATCTAAACAATTCATAGCCTCTTATTAGGGTCTAGATATCTCCTATGTGCTTGTAATTGTCATCTAATTTATCCACTTCCACCCTTAGTTGTGTGGAGCACCTACCTCTAGACCCAGAGCCAGGAAATTAGTCAATTAAATCTTGATTTAGCTTTCATTCAGCACCCTCTGGCTAAATTCCAAACTCAAATTTCAGCTTCTTACTCTTAGGGTGACTTCTCTCACTTTTTTTTCTACCTTTCAACTTCCCTGAGCTGATGCCTTCCATATTACTCACTTAAAATTACAGAAATGAAAAAGTTAAAATGTAGAGGACTTATTGGTTTTGATTGAGATCTTTCAAATGAAATAATTCTCTGGCCCTTTGTTTGTCTCCTTGTTTTCTTTGTTACCAATTCACAATAATGTTCATTTTGCAACGATTTCCTTTCAATTTATGAAATTACTAGTACTCCATGGCACCATTAATGTTTTAACTCAGGGCATGAATGTAATAGATTTTTTAATTCCTTACAGTCACATCAAATGAGATGGTTGGAAAGACATCTTCAAACTTTGGTTGATCTATACATTAGACCCCAACCAATGTTCACTGAATACTTTGTTGATCAGGTTAACACTCCACACATCTAATTGATGTTAACATTTTTCTCATAGACATCACTAAGAGTCACCCCGACAATCATTTTGGTTCATTTATTTCTTCATCAGCCTAAATTTTAGTATCGCTAACACATTTAGTGGTTCCTTCGATGTTATAAGTATCGTTGATAAATTTTCTTTTGGTCTTGAATATGTTTATATAACTCCTACCAATATCCTCTTGTCAGTGTAACTTAGCGGGTTGGGTTAACATTCAAGATTTAGACTGATGGAACATGTCTCACCAATATATTCCTAGTGCTCCTGTTGGTAAAGATATGATGGTCTCGCTGATGAAACTTCATCGATGAGACTCCTGGAGATGACCACCGAAGCCAACCCATCGGTGAGAGATCAATCATCAGCATAGGATAGAAAACTTACTCTGATATTTCATGTCTTTCTGATGACTTCTGTCAATAAGACAAATCCAATCTCACACCAATCTGACCTCTTCAAGAGTTCTAAATAGACCTACACCATGCCATCGTGGAGGCTCTTGGAGATGACCACCAAAGCCAACCCATCGGTGAGAGATCAATCATTTTCATAGGATAGAAAACTCACTCTGATAGTCCATGTCTTGCTGATGACTTCCATCAGCAAGACAGATCCAATGTCATACCAATCTAACCTCTATAGGAGTTTTAAATAGACCTACACCATGTCATCATGGAGATTCTTGGCAATGACCACCGAAGCCAACCCATTGGTGAGAGATCAATCATTGAAATAGGATAGAAAACTCACTCTGATAGTCCATGTCTTTCCGATGACTTCCGTTGGCAAGAAAAATCCAATGTCACACCAATGACTTGTCTTGCCAATAGATTCCCTTCATTTATGAGACCATAATCCAATCTCCCCAATATGTCTTCTTTAGTAATCCTAGCTATGAACACGAGCGTAGGTCATCTTAAAATTTACCCATTGTCACATCAAATTTTCTATTAGAAAGACAATTCAAAATTTGGGCGATCATTTTATTCAAGCTTGACTAATGTAAACATTCTTTTGGTCGAGGAGACATTATGCCGATATCACATAATCTATCCATCTGATTCATATAAATGTCACCAAGAGTCAACCTAACAACTATCTTGATATGTTTGTGTCTTCATCAGCAAGACATGGTGCATCACTAAGACATTCAATAATTTACCCAATGTTATAAGTCTTCTTGATGATTATTCCTTCGATCTCATGTCGCCAAGACTCCTTTTGATACAACTCCCTGTGCTTTGATTAGTGAGGAAAAAGAGGTTTCTTTCTAATGAAACTTCATCGGTGAGACCTATATGTTTGGTATGACCTTTTCATTTCACCCTGATGGAACTTGTCTTGCTGACAAAAATCTTTATCGATGAGACCGTGGACCATGTCATCCCAATGTGTATCTTCTTATGTAATGCAATTAGTGTGACATTTTTGTTCTTTTTTCAATATGTTGAAAATGAGAATATAATGATTTATGAATCAAAGAGACCTACACAAATTCTTGTTGATATGGGTTATTTGAATACTAGATTTTGGAGGTTTTTCATGATATCAAATGGTCAAGAATGATGTGAACATATGTGACTATGACAGATTATACTCAAGATAAGGTTTTGTTTAAGGAATCAAAGAGTGCAAAATCACTATAAAATTTGAAAAATCCCTTGTACTTTCCCTTGAAGTATGTTTAATAACTCCAAAATGGGTGTCTAAAACCATCAAGGGTTTCTTTGGTGTTTTGGGAAAGTTTTGAGTTATTGGGAAAAAACAGGTTTGCACTATTACAAGGATTCAAGGAGTCAAAGTGTGAAATCTCACTTCTGTTCTTTGTCAGGCTTTGAGAGTTGTTTGGATTTTTTAAATTGGTCATTCTAAACTTGTTGGAAGCATTCTAAAGGTAGGTTGATAGGTTGGTTGAGTTGAACCTACTAGGTCTAAATTAGGTAGTTGTTATTTCTAAGGTGGATCACTCATTTCTGCAAAGGCCATACACTTATGATTGGGTCAAGTGTTCTTCTCTTTAGAAAATTCCTATTTCCTTTTTGATAGGTTATGATTTGATTAGATGGGTTATGAAGAAGTACTTATTTCAAAAAAATATCTTTATGAAAGAAGTATATTTTCATGAAATTAAATATGATTTGTATTCCAATGTAAAAACTACAAAGAATGGAAACAATTCTTTCAACACATATACTATTATGTAGTAGTCAATCAAAATGAAAAAGCTTACTCTATATTAGTTAGGATACACAACTGAGAAAATGATCTAAAGTAACTTATTTATCCTAGAGGAACTAAGTATATAGTATACAAAGAAAATCAACAAACCCACAACAACCCCTATTTTTAAGGAGTTTAGTTTTCTCCCCTTCCTGATCTCGCTAATATTGTCTAATTATTTTAAAGAGACGAAGGGTCATAACACAACTTTATTCAACCTAGTAAATAATGTGATTAATGAAACTTGACAAAAGCAACAAAACAATTGCTAAATTTTGTATTTCATGTTGAATGAATAATGGTGACAATAATCTACTTATAGTTTAATAAAACACTATTTTTATAAGAAGGCTTGACATTAGAAAGATAAGCGTTACTTATAGTTTAATAAAAAAATATTATAATTTTACCAACATATACTATTGTATGCTTGCATGGATTCTTAGTTAATATATGGGGAGATAGAGATAGATGGGGAGAGAAAGAGAGAGATATAGAGATATATGGGAAGAGAGAGAGAGATGGAGATATATGGGAAGAGAAAGGAAGAGAGGTGGAGATAGAGAGTCGATAGATAGGGGGGATAGGGAGGGAGAGATGGTGAGAGATAGAGAGGGGGAGATAGAGAGGGGGAGGAAGAGAAAGGGATATATATAGGTAGAGGAGGAGAGATAGAGAAGAGGGGGAGAGAGGGAGAGATAGGTTGAAGAGGGAAAGAGAGAAGAGAGAGAGAGAAATAAGAAGGGGAGAGGGAGAGTGATATGTAGAAAGGGAGAGGGAGAAGAAGATAGGGAGAGAGGGAGAGATAGCTCAATATATATAGAGGGAGAGGGAGATACATAGAAAGGGGTGATATAGAGAGATAGAGGTGGATGGTGAAAGAGATAGAGAGATCATGATAGAGGTAGAGAAAGATATGGATAGAAAGAGATAGAGAGAGGAGTGAGAGGGAGATAAAAAAAGAAATAGAGATAGAGATATAGAGTAGGAGAGATGGAGGGAGAGATGGAGTGAATGAGAGAGAAAGGGGGGAGAGAGAGAGATAGATCAATAGATAGAGGGGGGAAGAGGGCATGGCATAGATAGTGGGAGATATAGAGAGATAGAGAGCAACAAGGAGAGATATATCAATCACCCTCCGTATATCTCTATCTATTCATCCTTATCTCTTTATGTCACTACCTCTCTCTATCTCCGTGTCTCCCTTTCTATTTGTATGTTTGTCATTATCTCCCTCTCTCTATATTTCCTTCCCTATATTTATCTTTGTCTCCTTAAGTGTGTGATGGGTACATTGAAGAGGTCTTAAAGGAGAATTATCATATCTTTAATCAAATGGCATGCTACCTTGAGCATAACTCCCCAAGGACACATGCCATCCTTAGCTTGTTGACATGAGAAAACTAATCAAAATTTAGTTTCTCTCTCTCATATTAATATTATATTAATATATATTACTATTATATTAAATATATATCATATTAATTATATTTTGTATTATATATAAATATACTTATTATTAATTATTAATTATAATAATTTTATATGTATTTAATAATTTTGTTAAAGAATATAATATACAATTATAATAAGTTGAATAATTATATTATTTATTATGTAAAATATAGCTAATATACACTTAACTATATTGTAGAATATTAAAACCTAGCTAAATGGCACCATAATTTTCAATTTAATTAACATACTCTAAAACCTAATGAAACCAGGTTGTAGCTCATCAAATTGGAGAAGTGAAAGGAAAATACTAGTGTTGAGGAAGAGTTTGGAATAGTGAAAGAAAGGTCAATGCCAGAGCCAAGGAAGAGTTTGGAGTTAAAACAAGGTCAATACTAGCGCCAAAAAAGAGCTTGGAGGAGTGAAAACAAGGTCAATACTAGCACCGAGGATGAGGTTGAGGGCACTTAGGGAAAATCGACGGCCAAGGGACAATGAGTACTATAAGTTTGGCACCCCCTCTCTTTAACCTACAATTTTCATGCCTAGTTTCCAAAGATCTTCTCATACATTGGCACCCCCATTCTCTTAAAATGGTATAAGATAAGAAAAAAAAAATAGCTTAGTCTTTAACTTTTTATCAACCAACCTTAGGTCTTGGAAAAACTCCCATAATCTACCCATATCTTGGTTGAGGTCTAAGATTTCATCACACATAGCCTTCATCACATGAGTCTGAAGTAATTGTAGACTTAGCCCAAGTATTTGTTAGGCTAAGAAAGACCTAATGAATGGAAATAGAGGTATACAATTCTTCTTTAATACCTCCACCACAAACATATGCAAGGAAATTTCTCCTGCCTTCTTGGTAGTGATAACCTCCTCCACACACAACCCTTAAAAATTATGAATAGAGGTATATAATCTTTGAAGAACTCAAAGTTGATTCTCTCCTACTTGATGCAATTAGTTATTTTATCCTTACAAACATTTATAGTGATTACTAGAGGCACATAGACCAATTCTTCAAAATAGAAAAATTTGACATACTTTTCCAATGATGGCATTATGATAAAACCTTAGGTTAAATGAATAATTCCTCACTAAATTCTTTAAATCATGTCCAACCGTATAAGAGAAGATTGTTGTTATGTGTACTTGGATACCATGGAGAAAGGCTCTTTGGGATCTTTCATCAATCAAGGTATTATTAAATTTTAACTCCTAAAAGTGAGAATGAAGAATCTTTCCTATGATGGTGGCCATCCCATTATAGCTCTTAGAGTTGTTAGAGATAATTTTGTTTTGAAGTAGAGATATTTTAAGTTATCAAATCCTACCATCAGACATAATCAAAATTTTATTTCAAATGACTATGAGCACTAACTTTCACTATTTGAAGATGTTGAAACCTTGTTGTAGAGAACTAGAACATTGATACAACCACTCATCCTACCTTAAAACATACCAAAAGTCTCCTAGAAATTATATATAGGAAGATTTAAGATGACTTTTAAAAAAATTATTTCCAAAGCATAAACTTATGATGACTCAACTAGGTGTAGTACACACTCCCTCCCTATTAACCACTTAGACATATGAAAATTAAATATAATTTTTTTGCTATTTTTAGTCATGTAGGTGTCCAATAAACCAATTGGTGGTGTTTCCCTTCAATTTTATTTACTTGAATGAAGAGAAAAAGTCCTTTGATTACAATTAGAGAATACATTTGAGGCCTTGATTGTGGAATCGGTGTACCATAGTCACATTTAACACTTGTTACAAATTTTGGGAGTTAAAATGTTAAGTAGATTTGATTTGTGATGGACACATTTGGATGGTAGTAACAATAACTTACAATCTATCAAGACTTCATTACCTTATAACCTGTGAAATTGTGGTTATGAAATGATAGATTAATCATAATGTCACATTGGGATCACATCACCATGAAAGAACTTCATCCAACATCCTTATGAGTGCAAGTACCACCAAATAGGTATTTGTCAAATCTGCTTCCTCGAGCGAGGGAAATTCAGGAAGAGAAGAGGAAAGTGAGACATGTAGTAGGTCTAAAAGAGGGAGATACACTAGAGGTCAAAAGATTAGAAGAAAATTCTATAAATGCATAGATTTTTTTCTTACTGAAGGAGGGTCATGTTCTTATGATGATGAGAGCATAGACAACGTCGAGGTGCCCTTGAGGTACAAAAATCTATGGAAACAATGGGTACCCAAAGAACTTCCTCCAATAAACACTAATTTTTGTTTCAACGAGAGGATACATCATATAGCACCATCGCCATTACATGGTTTGGGCCTATTTTGCATGGATGGCATAAAGGTATGTTACATATGACAAAGTTACTAAATTGATGGAGTATTTCATAACCTGTTACAGTTACAAATATTGGATACAGCTAGTTCGATATACACAAAGTATGCATAGGTATACATTATCAGAAAATTATATACAACTAAAAGATAAGGATCAAAATAAAGGAGTGGCTATGTACATTGATGGAAGGCCAAAAGCATTAGGGAATATTGTGGAGTTTATAAACAATACATGACCTGGGTCAACAAATAAGTAACCCAATTGTATATTCAAGGCACACAAGGGAAACTGTGTATTTGTATGTATGATAAATTCAATAATTGTAGGGGAAGAGTTGCTAATCAATTACAATTTGAATCGTTTAGCTACAAATACAGTTACTAAAGGGGTGGTATGTACTATGTACCATTTTACCCAACCTCCAATTAATGACTCCAATATACCATTTTATTTTTATGTTTTTTTTCGTAAGTCTAATGGTTTCATTTTGGTAATGTTTTTTTATATTTAATTTTTATCTCAATGGGACATTGATCATATGGGGAAGTCTTTGGCCTAGAGCATAGATTGTGATGCATCTTCAGGAACTTCTACCCGACAAGTTTACCTCATTGTAATTGAACAAATTAGATACGAAAAAGATATTTTATTATTAGGTTTTTTTCATAAGTTTATTGGGTTAATTTTGATAATGTTTTTAATATTCTTGTTGTAGTCAACTGATCAAGGAAAGGCACCAGTAGTAGACGAGACCATCCATAGGCAAGTGCAGTCAATATTATGTGATGATGACATTTCTTTTTCAACAAACCCTCTTGATATGATAATGAAGACCCACAAAAAATGCAATGAAGAAATCCTTAAGTTGTTATTTATAGTACCTCAAACATATGAGATAAGAGAGAGGGTTAAAATATTGACTGAGAGCACAAAAATTTCAAGCTGTCATGAGGTCTTTAATTATAACATAAGTTCATTCATGGTTTTATATTTTTTACTCTTTTATGTTATGAACTAAAATATGTGTTATTTTTTATAGGATTTTTTGCATCCTCATGATGCTCGTAGCCAGGATCAGGGTATTGTAAGTGCTGCCCAAGGAGTAGGGGTTAGTACAAGTGTCCATCCTAATCTTCCTACGCATAAATCACATCATCTAACATCATCTATGCCTATATTGTCATCTAAAATTTTGGCAACACACACCATGCAAGCATCTGTTACTACACCCTCTAGCAGTGAACACATGCCAGATATGTGTGAGGAAATGTACCTAGGGATGCAGAGGCCACTAGTTTTGGTGATGTTTTAGCAGCATTTCCTGGATCTTCCTATATTACTAGTATGAGAACATTTTCGGTCACATTTGTGGTGACTAAGGATTTTGTTCCCATAAAGATAGAGAAGATCCCATGTACTTTAAAAAAATTTAATTATTATTATATATAATCCAATTGAAATTTACTTATTGATCACTCTTTTTAGACTATTGATACCATGATCATTTTGTAGGAAATGATGTTATTTATAAACATCTAAGTGATATTACATTGGATCTCTTTGGGCCCACCATACGTACACAGTGGAATTCCCAAAATCAAGATTTAAAAGATGAGCTCATTAACCATTTAGTTGTGTTGTTCAGTGATAAAACATTCAACTGAACTAAGGTCCTTAAGAAAGTTGGTACCTATCTAAAGTATGTGAGGGACCAATATAGGTCACATTTAGAGAAGAACAAAAAGTACGAGCGTCCCCCCATGATTCTAGAGAGGGAGTGGAAGGACCTAGTGTCAGATGGAAAGGAGAAGGCTAAAAATAAAAAAGGAAAGATACCACCGGGCCAAGGAAGGTATGTGATACTATCAACAATGTAATTATATACTGATTACTCTTTATTTTTACATAATCTAACATATTTCAAACTTTTCATAGGCTTCCTGACACATTGAAGGAAACAAAGGCAAGACTAGAAAAACACGAGCAACACAAACTTGGCTCTCTGTGGTTATATGAAATTAGCCGCACAAATTGTAAGTATCAATAAATGAAATATTGCATCCAAATAATAAATTGCAAACAATTTTGGTTTTATCACACCATAAAAGAAGAATTCATGATCTTATGCAAAAATTTAGGGCTCTGAATTCAACAAAGTTCCCACAGAAGATGACATAAATATTTCCTTCCAGCAAGGCTATGGAGCCATGGATGAACACCTAAGAGTCTTGACTAAGAAAACACAATCTTCCACTGCATACAACACATAGGTAAATAAACTCAATAAATTTTATTTAAAATTGAATACTTGTGCAATTTATTCAATATTAATTTCCACCATAAAGTAATTGCATGCCTATTTGTTTTAAACATACAAGCAATGATAATACTGCACATGACATTGGAATGCAGCTTGGTAAGGGTGGAGCACAACCTATAGATGAAGGTCATGGTGTGCATCCCAGTATTGGATGTATTCTGTGCTATACAAAACATGGTATGGATTAATATAATTAAACATCTTTAATTGCAATTGGTGTATTAATTAATGTAACCTTTCGTGTTTCAACTTTAGAGCATGTAGAGCATGATTAGGCTATAGAAGATCAGGAACATGATGTGGCCCCATCAGGTAAAGAGGACCACTCCAATGTTATTTTAAACATATTCAATTGTAATTGGTGTATTAATTAATGTAACCTTTCATGTTTCAACTTTAGATCATGTAGATCGTGATCAGCGTGTTGAGCATGATCAGGCTAGAGAATATCAAGAACATGATGTGGCCCCATTAGGTAAAGAGGACCACTCTAATGTTCTTTTAAACATATTTAATTTCAATTGGTGTATTAATTAATTTAACCTTTTGTGTTTCAACTACAAATCAGGATTTAGAGGGTGTTCAACATGTTGAGCATGAGTCTATAAGAGAATTTTAAGAACATAATGTGGATCCATTAGATAAAGAGAACCACTCTAATGTTCTTTTAATTAATGAAATACTTGTAACAATAATAATAAAACATATCAATTTAACATTTCTTTGTTATTGCAGTAGAGCCCCCCTTGCAATGACGTCCACATCATGAGCACACGAATAGGTGTACATTAATATCATGGGAAAAGGGCTGAACAACTAAAGGGGGGACAAATTATTTAGAAAATGATACTCCAATTCATATTTTTTTAGCTTTAAAAAAGAAACAAAAAAAGTGATTGTAATCATATCATGACAACCATATTTTTGATAATATGTAAAAACTGAAAGAATGAATGTTATATGTTATTAATGGATGAATGAATGATTAATGTTATATGATTAGGTATGGGGAATTGAGAGTGATGTGAGGGGGGAGGGGGAAAATGAGCTTCCACCATCATGTGGTTGACCCTATTAAGTAGAGAATATTAAACTATTCTCGAAATAAAGAGAAGCTCAATAAAGTAATGCACTTTTCAATATAAGAAATGCATCGTTTGAAGCATCAAACCAATATGCAAAGATGAAAGAAAGTGCTAACTTTTCACTATGGTGGCAGAAAAATGATTCTTTATTCCTTAAATCCATGCTCTGCATCATAATTTGAAGTTGTTTCCATTCCAATGTTTTGAGTTTAGTTTGTTTGTATGGCTTTGTATGAATACCACATTGTGTTGTGTGTGGATTTGGTTTCAAAGCTTTGTTTCTTTTGTTTTTAGTGGTGACACAACTCTAAAATTTGACTTTTGTGCATAATAGGTTAGTGGAAGAATTGATAGCTCTGAAGGGTTTAGAGGTTTGATTGAGATAGATACGCAAATATTATAATCTTTTTGTTTATGGGAGGATTCCACTTAACCATGAAATTTTGTACCATCTGCAAGTATGCAAAAATTTCTCTATTTACATTCATTCTTGATCATAAATGTTTTAAATGATATTAATGTTTCAAACTTAAGATTCATTTCATTGTTATAATTATCAAAATGTTATCCTTTGCTATGCATTCAAGCATTCTATTGCTCCCTACCCTTTTCTCTCTCCCCCCTCCTTTTAATAATTTTCTTTGTCATAAAAGATTCACATTTCTGTCTCATCTACACAAATTTATCTGAAGCTCTAGGAGTGAATAAAGATATGTAAAAGATGATGGATTATGTCTAAACAACAATTTTCCATCTTATAGCTAATTAAATCCTTAATATTTGAATAGTTTAGAGCTTGAATAATGCTTGTATATGCATGTGTAGCAATAAGGGAGTATTGATATTTTTCAGCATTGCATTGAGGAAAGTGTTTTCTCTTATACCTACCCTCAGCTAGACATGGAGGTATATAATATTGGTTTCTGGGTTTTTTCTGTAAGTAGTTAATTTCACAGAGGAAGACTAAAATCTTCTTAATGCCTTGTTAGGGGTGAAAGCATATGAATCACTTGCTGAAGGCACCATTTTGTATTCATCCAAAAACTGGTTTGTTCTCTTTTTTTTATGTTTCTTGTATGTGTTTTTTTAGGCTCTAAAGATGTAGCTCGGCTCTTTCCTTTGCACTTTTCATCTATTTTGATGATTACAATAGTTTTTCCTCATATTTTTTTATGTAGATCTGTTTGCAACCTTATTTTCTACCAATCATTTTGCAAACCGGTCACATATTAAGGACCATTTCACTAACTTGTAGTCATCCATTACTTCATATGTTGCAGGTTGTGTCTATGTGCCAATAAATCCTGATGATTGTGAGAACTTTAATCCTACAAGTGTACCCACTCGTTCTCAAGTAAAAGTCTTACCTTATTTTATAATACTTTAAATGGTTAATCGAAGGTGCTTCTTTAGACCTGAGATAGTTGAACCCTGGATTAAAATATATTATTAGATGGGTAGTATAATGATAAAACTGAGGTCCATTGAACACAAATTATGAACATAATTTATTGGACTATGAATAAAGTTATAATTATAATTATTTCTCCTTTACCTACCTCTCCATTAATGAAAAAGATAGCAGATATTGGAATTTCATTACATGTCTCATGTATGTGTTAGTATTTTAATTTTGTTTAAGTTGTTTAAGAGCTTGATTAGGTCAAGAATATGTTCTACAAGCTCTGATCTCTTGACACTACTCAACATTTTCCCTACACATTTTCTCTTCAATCCAGACATTTCTTAACTCCTTCCCTTGTTAGCCCTGGGTTGTTCTCAAGTGTAATGCTTTTTCTATGCATCTTGCAGTTTGTATGTATGATCAGTCATCTCTTATGAAGCATGGATAACCTTTCATGGAATTGTTGTTGTGATTAGAAAATTTCCATTTTAAGAATAATCATTTAATTTGTATGAAAGTAAGTCCTTTTCATATTATTTGACTTGGTATTGTAAACTTGTCTTTGTAGGATTCTCCAGGGGGGACAACAGAACTATGATGATAGGTAGAGTTGTACAACACCATAAATCATTTGGCATTATCAATATATTGCTTATAGAATACTTTATGCAAGTAAAATGAAATGTGCAATGACAATTGGTCTTGAATTCAAATCTAAATATAAGTATATTACACAAGAAGATTGTATCTATTCTATGATTTAAAGAACCCAAAAATAAGAAAATTAATAGGTTCCATTTTTTTACTTGATCTTAGACAATTTTTTAATTGGAAAAACCCTTAGAATGTCTTGTTGATAACCAATAGTGTTCAAAACTTTTGAAGAGGTCAGATTGGTGTGACATTGGATTTTTCTTGCTGACCGAAGTCATTGGCAAGACATAGACTATCAGAGTGAGTTTTATATCCTATGTCAATGATTGATCTCTCATCGACGGGTTGGCTTCAGTGGTCATCACCAAGAGTCTTCGCAATGACATGGTGCAGGTCTATTTAAAACTCCTACAAAGGTCAGATCAATGTGACACTAGATATGTCTTGCCGACGAAAGTCATTAGCAAGACATGGACTATTGGAGTGATTTTTATATCATGTACCTTTGATTGATCTTTCACCGATGGGTTGGCTTTACTAGTCATCACCAAGAGTCTCTGAAATGACATGGTGTAGGTCTATTTAAAACTCCTACAAAGGTCAGATCAGTGTGAAGTCATTAGCAAGTCATGGACTATCAAAGTGAGTTTTCTATCCTGTTCCGATGATTGATCTCTCACTGATGGGTTGGCTTTGGTGGTCATCGCCAAGAGTCTCTACAGTGACATGGTGTAGGTCTATTTAAAACTCTTATAGAGGTCAGATCGATGTGACATTGGATCTATCTTGCCAACGGAAGTCATCGGCAAGACATGGACTATCAGAGTGAGTTTTCTATCTTGTGCCAATGATTTATCTCTCACCGATGGGTTGGTTTCGGTGGTCATCACCAAGAGTTTCCGTGATGACAGGTCTATTTAAAACTCCTATAGAGGTTAGATCAGTGTGACATTAGATTTGTCTTGTTGACGAAATTCATCAGCAAGACATGGACTATCAGAGTGAGTTTTCTATCCTATTATGATGATTGATCTCTCATCGATGGGTTGGCCTCGGTGGACATCACCAAGATTCTCTGTGATGACATGGTGTAGGTCTATTTAAAACTCCTACAGAGTTCAAATTAGTGTGAAATTGGATCTGTCTTGCTGATAGAAGTCATCAGCAAGACATGGACTATCGAAGTGAGTTTTCTATCCTGTGCCAATGATTAATCTCTCACTGATGGGTTGGCTTTGGTGGTCATCACCAAGAGTCTCCATGATGGTACATTTCAATGAATATTTTTTTAAAAAAAAATTGTAATATTTCATCCCAATTTCGATGAAGGAAATTGACAAATCACCGAAAAGGTCCGACGAAGTTGCTATAGCTGTGACAAAAGCCTCATTGTAACTACTTGCCCATTTCATTGAAATGGCGATGAACTTCTGGTGTTTTTTTTATGCTTTGGAAGAGCCATTGAAATTTCATTTTGGTTATAATTCATTGGTGGATACATGGAGTTTTCGTCATTATTTTGATGAACAATAGATCCATTTTATGATGTCGACGACCGACGAATCTGGGCTGCTATTTCAATGTTTAATTCTTCATCTGAATTTTGATGAAAAATTGGTGATGAAAATTAGTTCATTAGTTTTTCAATTGTCCGACAAAGGTTTGTCACAAGACTGATGAATGTTTGTCAGAAAATGAAGTCAAATTCAGTAGTGGCATGTGCTATATTAGGTTGCACATCAGCATGTGCTATACCAATTTGCATATCATCAAAACTATTGTTTTCACCAACTACATTTGTTGAATCACAAAAGTGTCAGCTTTTATGAGATGGCGACACTGTATCTTTTCTTTCCTTTTATTTTTTCTTTGCAATCTTTTTTTTGCCTATAAAAAAAAAATATCATATTATGTCTTATATACATAAAGCTCTTGCCTATAAAATTTCATTAGACACTATTAAACAAAGAATATACTACTTAGTGGATTTACAACTTTCCCGCTTGTCAAACCAAGACTCAATAAATATTCATTATTCTTGGCCTCTTTTTCACTATGCATTTGTTCATATTCTATCATTAGAATTTCAACATTATGATTACTATCATCTAATTTGTACCTTGCAGTCCTTTTCTTCATTTCCTGAAGTCCAAATAAACAATAATGTATAAATCAACAACTTGAATCAGTAAAACTTTATTGAGTTCATAAGTTGATAACTGTTGACTTTCCAATCTATCGATAACTACAAATGGAAACTTAAAATAGAATTCAGTTTGCAGATTAAAAATAATTTACACTCAAAAACCAAGAAGATGTTTACAATTACATGTATCAAAAACATTCCTTAGGGATATATTCACAAAAAAAGAACTCATAAAAACATAAAAAAAGTAGGATGAAGGAAAAACATAGTCCAATTCATCATGAGGTGTGTTAGAACCTTAAAAAATTTCCTACTTCCATCATCACAATTAACCTTGAGCTCCATGACCTGAGCCTTGACTCTTATATTACTTTTTATTTTTTACTAAGCCTCCCCACTATAAACAAAATTATAAATTTTTTAGGTCTAACTGACACTCAAAGACCTATACAAAGCTAAAAAATCAGCATATATACTTAAGCAAAAACATGTCTATGTAAAAACATTTCAAATCCCTTAACAATTTGTTACCGTGATCCCTCAGTAGTAATCTAAACCCTTGGCGGGTTGGCAGTGTGTAACAGACAACATGAAGATATTTACCACCATACTATGAAAGTATTATGATGAGGACATAGTTGGGCGGTATGAGAGAATTTAAATACATCATAAACCTCCATATTGTGAGAAGGGAAAATGAAGGGTGCAGTATAGCGGGGTAACCCACCATCCTGTGAGGAATATCATAAAGGCATGTGGTAGGGTGGTATAAACTGCTATACCGCAGAAGGATGTGACGAAGCATGTAGTATGTCAATAAGCCATATGTGACCATTAATGTAAATTGGAGTACTGCAGGTTAAACAAGTGAAGCTTGCGGTACAGAGGTAAGGATTTTTCTACCCCACAATGAAATGCAAATAAGCATGTAGCATAGTGGTGTATACCATTATATCATGCACAAATTATAGAAATTGTTGGTGATAAAGTGGTATTAAATACACAAATCACATCAACCCTCCAATTTGTAAAACCAATGGTGCATGCTCAAACTTAAACTACAAGAAAAACATTTAGCATAAGGTTCATATTAATGTTGACATGACTAAGCTTAGAATTCATTAAACCAAGAATTTGACATTCTCTTTGCACTCATTTGTACCACAGAAGGATGTGATGAAGCTTGTAGTATGTCAGTAATCCATATGTGTACATTAATGTAAACCATAGTACCGCAAGTTAAACAAGTGAAGCTTGCGGTATAGAGGTAAGGAACTTGCTACCCTGTGATCAAATGAAAATAAGCATGTATCATAGTGGTGTATACCACTATATCATGTAGAAATTATAGAAAGTGGTGGTGATAAAGTGGTATTAAATACACGAATTACATCAACCCTCCAATTTCTAAAATCAATGGTGCATGTTCAAACTCAAACTACAAGAAAAAAATTTAGAATAAGGTTGATATTAATGTTGACATGACTGAGCTCAAAAGTCATTAAACCAAGAATTTGACATTCTCTTTGCACTCATTTGTAAAAATTATCATGTGAGGAGCTAGGAGTTCAAGGAGTTCAAGCTCTACAACCATCATAACCTGGGTAAGTGCATAGAACTCATTGTGAATTAAGTATTGTAAGTGGTACTCCCCATTGAGATCGAGCTCCCATCCCTCAGGATATCACTGCAAAACCTCATAACAGATGAAGAGTACCCAGTATCAATATTAAACAAGCTAGAGCTACTAGATGAGTGACATATAGATTCTTTAAACCATTTGTAAGTCTATTAGAATAGACTCAAAAGGAGCTACAATAAGAAACTTAGAAGCAAGACATTCCAAGTCAGAGAACTGGTATTAAAGGAGAATCAAAAGAATGTCCCAAACCCAAGAAACAAAGGAAAGTTTGAACCCAATTGGTTAGGACCATTCATCATCAAAGCAAGTTACAAATCTAGGGCATACCAGTTATCAACACCTAAAGGGGAACCGCTACCAGAGCCTATGAATAGATCCCATCTCAAAAAAAAATATGCCTAAATATTTCAAGGTATAGAACCAAAAAACCAAAAAAAATTAGAAAATATCCTAAAAATGGTTACCTGGGTGAAAACCTGGAAAACAGGCATCTTGGTGACAACAAAAAAAAAGCAAAAAAGCAAAAAATCCAAAAAATTAGAAAAAGGAATTAAAACAGTAAAGAAAAAAATCATCCTCTAGTGAAAACCACTTTGGTGGCACTTTGGACAAGTACCTTGGTGAAAACTTGGCAAATAGGTGCCTTGTGTAAATAAGCATGTTCCATCCACCAAGATCTTTACGGCTTGTCCTGCATTATCCATCCACCATGTTTCCATCATCCATCGCATTCGGATCTTTCATCCATCACTCATCCACCTGCACCTGCATCATAGCTTGGTCTTGTTTTCATATCATGATACCTAGTACTACTTGACCCATCCTCAAGGTCAACTTCTCCTACCTTTATCGAAGTAGTCTATTGCATCATGCTAGGGGTATGTTCTCATCGGATTCAATTTGTGTATATTCTTAAGGACCTAAAAATCAGAAAATCCAAAAACATCAAAACATATCAAAAATCCCAAAACAAGTCAAAAAGTTAGTCAAAAAGTCAAAAACAAAGTCATCTTGCCAAACTACATCATCTCTAAGCTTGAACGTAGGCAAGGTTGATCTTTGATCATCCCCCAAGACACTTGGGCCATTCCTTTAGGCATCTGTCATAATAAACTGACATCTCACCATGTATATCACCATCTGTAAATTGGTCAACTCGTCAATCGAACTACGTGGTCTCTACATGTATAACATAGGAAAGGCTAATCTATTGAGCAGCCCCTGAGGCCCCTAGGATAGGTCTCTAGGTTAGTCTCTTGGTCAAAATCTTGGAAAACCCTAAAAACATCCAAAAACCAAAAAATTAAAACAATTGAAAATCTCAAAAAATACCAAAAATAGCCTCAAAACATTGCAAAAAGATCAAAAACATCAAAATATTTGCAAAAATCCACCCATCTCATCTTGATTGCACCTGCAATAAACACCACTCATAATAAAAAATCGTCATCCTATATCTTTTGTAAGGCAATCAGAAGCAAGTCTAGCAAGTTAAGAGTAAAACTCAAAAACATCAAGTCTCAAGTTTAAGTTAGTAAGCAAGCAAGTTGGTCAACTCTTTGTATCGATAACCTATCATCCATTTGGTTCCATATCAATCATTTGAAAGAACACTTAGGATAAATGAAATGACATGCCGCCATCCACTATCATGTCCTAGGATGCATCCTTCCTACAATGGACATTATCTTTTGGCAATAGTTTTGGTTCTTATCCTTGAAAACACATCTCCTTTTGGTTAGAGGTATTGAAGAACATCAACTTGTTTGTTTACTTTGTCTTTTTCTTTTGACTTATATTTATTGCAATCATTCCAAGGACCTCTCAATGATATTCGAACAAAAAATTTAGAGAGATAGGATTGGGGCAATAATCAATATCTTTTGTTTGTTATGCTTGTTGGACATTCTTGTAATATAACTTGGTGAATACTTGCTTTGTTAGTTATGTATGGAGGGTTTTTTTGGCAACTTGTTGACTATTGCATTCAAAGGTTATGCCTTTCTGTATTTTTTCCTAAGGTGTGTGCAATGTCTAAAATGCATCATAGCAAGGTTTCTGTATGTCAGGTGTGAACAAGGATACTCCTATCTGATTGTCAAGCCAAATTCCATCACACTAGGTACAACACCATCCTGGTTCTCTATACCTCGATGCATCATACCATGTGTGTTATCAAAAATAAGAAAATTAGCCTTTTTACAATCCCAATTCCTTGAAAAGTAATCATCATTTGCATATTCATCATCTTGTGTCTTGTTGAAATGACTTCTTCTCTTTCATTCCTTCTTTCTTTTCATGCTAATAAAGTACTATGATAGTTGATCATCAACATTACCATCATCCTTATTGATCCTGCATCCATAAATCATCAGCATATTGCATAAACATATCATATAGGAAACATGTGCATTGCATTTTCATCATCATATAAGCATGTTATTATAAGAATTTTTTAGATAAGCACATCCATTTTTAAAGATAATTATTGCATAACATTCATTTGCATAAACATTACCACCTATTGCATAATCATTTATAATAGGTACATAAGCATTATAGATAATTCATTGCATACATACTTGCATAAAATCATAGGGTCATCTCACACATTACTTTCATTTTTACCATATCATTGCATATAGTACATCACAATAAATTTATCACATACATTACATTCTCATTTAACACGTTTAGGGTAAAATTTGTTATTCTAAGCATCTTAAAAAACCATCTCATTTGCATCATCAATACACATTGTATAAAACATGACCATTACATTTACATGGCATTATATCATCCATTAATCATCCATACCATCTCATAAGTAGCATCGTAATCATTTTTTGCATTTCATTAATCACTTCATATCATTATAAACATAAATAGGAACATAAAAATCAATCACATGCAAAGTGTACATCCATCCATAAACATTTCATATATAAGCACGATTCACATCATCTCGCATAGATCATTTCCATATCATTTTACATATTACATTTCATATCACATATCATCATTTGCATCATCATATATCATCCATTCACATAAATGTATATCATAAGTTAACAACATAATATAGATTTGTTAGTCATAATCATCACATAATACATATATCATCATAAATAAATGCATCCATAAAAGGCCTATCAGGCTATCAAAAAGGAGCCCATAAGGTATAAAAAATTATATCATCTTGATCAAAAGGAGGCTTAACCCTCTTGTCTACTGCCCTCACCTCTATCCCCATGACCCTTTGCTAGTCTGAAGCTGGTCCATTGTGAGTACTCTAGGACTTGTGATGCTCTTGGTATGGCCTCATGATAGTGCAAATGATAATACTCAGCCTCTTGGATGGCCTCCCTGTATGATCTAATCGACATTGTACCCTAAGAGGAGGAGGCTACCATGCTCTCTAACTATTGTCTCTAACCTAGCTCTATGGCTGCCTGTAACTCTGTAGCCTACCTCTGCTAGATGGCCTGATCCTTCTTGGCCCTGGCCTAGTCCCTTTCAATCTGTGCCTAATCTCTCTCCCCTGTCAAAGTTTGCACCTAAACCTACAACTGTGCAATCAATATGTCTCAGGGATCCACCTGCCCTTCTAGTTGTGCTCATGGAGGTTGTACCCAAGGCTAATCATCACCCCCAGCCAGTGGTGGTATACTTATAGGTACCTACTCCTGATCTTTCATCTGCACGTTAGGCTGAATTGGCTGATCTGGCTACACTGGGGGCCTGACCGGTTGGTCCTATCGTACATCACCCCTTTGTCCTCATCCTCCCCCTCTACCTCTCACTCTCTACCAATCAAGTACTACTCTTGGAATCGTCAATTGTAGGGGAGGGAAGAACCAATCCCTATATGCCTGTATCGTCCCTGGATCCACAGGCCCCATATCATAAGCCCATAGTCGAGCCACCAACTATCTGAAACTATTGACATCCTCCAAGTTAGGAATATACTTCCCCCATGAAACTAGTGACATGGTGCAAAGACTACCACATAATCATTGTTTGGTCAATCCTAGGGCTCACCAAACTAACGTTGCATGCGCTCGTATAGATATCTCTCAATCATCGTATGCTCTCACCCCTACATAAAGCGGTCCTAGTAGTCAAAGAAGAGCCGATCTATGTCACTCAGATCCCACAAGTAACTAAATAGATTTCGTAACCTATGCTCTTGGGAGTATAGCTCCCTCCTGGCATCTTGCATCAAGGAAGGTCACCATGTTAAAAATTTTGAAAAATTCTTTGTTTGGCATCCAAGAAACCTCTCCAGCGTTAGAATCTATGAAGGCGTCGCATTTTTATTTTTAATCAAACTTTGACGCTAGAGCACAAAATGGTGAAATAGCACCACCACGATGCACTTTCCTCCCTAGTAGTGCACTTTGAACAAATAGAGGACCGCCACATTGCACTTTACAAATCACCCTGCCAGCCACAAGCTCAACGTCGGAGTTTGGAGTTTATTTAAAACTCCCAACTACACCATCGGGGTGAAATTTGACACCGAGTGGTGCAATTTGATTTCTGAGTGGCACTATATCACACCACTCCAGAAGGACTAAATTTAAAGGAATTAATTAAGCACAAAAATGAGAAACAAAGCTCAAGTAAGGATCACTTATAGGAGCCCCAATGCCAGGTGGCCGCTAGTACATCCAGACTTGATCAAAAATGTGCATCGGGAGTTGTCACTACACCATATCATCAAGAGGTCAAAGCTCAAATCTCAAGATTGCTAAATGGTTGTGTGAAAATGACTTGAAAGTGACCCCTCAGGCCCCTTTTAAGCTTGAAAATTAGGGTTGTTTCACCCTGATTGGCTATCTTGCTAGGGTTTTGGACCCTCAAACCTATTTTTGACCAGTTGAGGCCTGTTTTACATCATTTTATTGCATTTAGACATGTTTTTGGCCTCTTGGAGCCTTTTTGGACCTGTCAGGCACCTTGTTCTATTTTTTCGTGAGATCACCTAAAAATTAGAAATTTTCATCCAATCTCTTGAGGGGGTAATATAATGGCATGTTTTCTCTCATCAAGCAGCAGTGGGCAAGATTTTAAATAACGAAAAAACTTTTGGCTTTGATCGAGATTGATTATTCTTTGAACCAACGCAACAATTGCATTGCTTCAAAGAGGAGAAGAATGTAGACACATAAAATATACTGATTGACATCGTGCATCTAATCTTGGCTACTAACATCGTTTCATCCTGAATCATCATTTGGTCTAGTCGTTTAATCAAATTCCCTTATTTGATTAAATTCATCAATATTCCTCTCTTAATAAATAAACCAGTTATCTAATTAAGTCACCTCTTCTCGATAATTAAATTAATCATCTGATCTAATTATCCCTATTTAATTGAATAATTAATGTTATTTAATTAAATCTCTAAAGTATATATATTAAATTAAATAAATTAACACCTTATTTAATCTATTCTAACCATCATCTCTTTTAATTAAATAAATCAAAATCTTTATTTAATTAATCTCTTATCACATTCCTCTCATATTTGATTTAAATAAATCCTAAAATCTAAGTCAAATTTGTCACATCATCTAATCTCCTATTAAATTAATTACCCTTGGTTAATTTAATTCTAATTCATGTCCCATCCTCTAGCTTTTCCCACTTGCACATGAAAATAGATTTAATTCATTTATTAAATCTCAATTTTCCTCACAAGGCATCTTTTGGAATATTCGTCCAAGTTTGAATTCAAAAATCCAAGTTGACATGTACATCCAACAAGGCATTAACTTCATCTTACATGTCCTTTGTCTTGATCCAAGTGAAATTCAATGCATTTTCTTTTCCCTTTTTCATGTTATTTCAACAAAATTCAAAATTCAAAAATAGGCATTTATTGGCACAATCCTCAAAACTTGCACATCCTCCATCCTCTTATAGATTGACAAGTGGCATCTTGCCATTGGTTGAATGTTAGTCCCATATTGCTCAATTTTGGACATTCCTTCATCAATCTTATCTATAAATAAAGAGTCTCATCCTTCATTTTATCATCCACAATTTAGGAAAAGTTATTATACCCAAATGTAGAGTAATCTTCATCCATCTTATTGAGTTCTTAGCTAGGTTATGTAGGTTTTTAGCTTGGAGCACTCACCATCCTTCAACAAAGTGGATCACTCATCAACATTCATCAACATACATCAACATTGCATCATAGGAATTGGGAAAGGGCCAATTTTCACATCAAATTGGTACCAATTCCTTCATGGGATCATTAGTTTGTAACTTAATTAGGATTCAATCTATTTCATTGCTTTCTTGTTGTGTTTTTCATTGCTTTTTTCCTAATTTAAGCTTTGTGAATGGATTTCATAGGGAAACCTTTATTCTTGCTTGACTTCTCTAATCTAATGTGTTTGTTCTTATTATTTTGTAGGTGTTAGGATTTAGGTTCGCATATTTGGCACTAGAAGGAGGGCTTAATCTCATTTTAATCACATTTTTCTAAAAAAATCCACGTTTCTATTTATGCGCAGGAAAATTTCAATGATGGAAGCTCAGCGTCACTATTTTAGCACTGTTGGCTCTCTAGCGTCACCATATAGCACCATTGAAAAATCAAACTGCGACGCTTGAGCCATCTTGCCTAAAAAATTTGAATTTAAATTTTAAGCAACAATGCTGGTGAAAATTGTGACACAATTGAGCTCACTGGTCTAGACACAGAGTGCCACTGACTGGTAAGCGACATTGTACAACACCGCTGAGAAATGAAACTATGACATAGTCATGAGTTTTGCCGCTAGCAGGGAGTAAAAAGTTGAAATTTTATTTTAGCACATTCTTTTTTCCAAATGATAATTTTATCTTTTATTTTCTGCTTTCTAACCTCTATGTTTTGCAGAATCTGACTGGTTTTTGTTCTTGTAGGTTGGATCAATTGAAAACAAAAGAAGGAGAAGCATGATGATGGGAATTCACAAAATCAAAGTGTTTTTAAACACTTTAGTGTTTGCTCAACACTCTTAGGAAATTATTATTCCTTCTTGCTTAGGAAACTAATATTCCTTCTTGCTTAGGAAACTAATTTCATTTGGGCTTTAAAAAGAATCCTTTCAATTTTTGCAATGAAAAGGCTTAAAATGAACATTAGGAATACAACTTACTAGAGTTTGTTTTTTGGTTAACAATTAAACAAAACAACTCTCATTTTTCCTTTGGTGCTTTAAAAAGAACTCATAATTTTTTTGTGGGTTTTTTAAATGAACATGTGCTATTTTTTTTTGTGATGGCTTACTTAAACTAACTTCATTGAAAAAGGACTTATGTGCTTCTCTCACGCTTTATAGCAATCTTGAGAATCAAAAGGCCTTTTTCATGATTTTAGGGTAAGATAAAGCAATCACCTCCACACTTCAATTTGAGTTTAAAATTGAACAAAATCTTGTGTGAGTATGAATGAGCTTATGGCATGTTTTCTCCCTTTGTTTCTAAACAAGGTTCGATCAAACTATGAATAAGTTTATTCATTTTTGTTTATTTGAGAGGGCTTGCCTTGGGGAAAAAGTACTCACCCAAGGGAATGACTCAACCGGTAACACTCTGAACCCAAGAGTAGTTACAGTTAGGATATAAATGTGGGTATTGGAGTAAATGCCAATATCATGTAGTTGGCTTTCACAAGATGGATCTAAAAGGGGGCTCTCATCATATGGGTTAATCTCCATGAACGAAAAGTCCTAATTAAAACCCTTGTTTTAGAATTTCCAAAATCCTTGATCTATTTGTTGGTGCTAGAATGGTCATTTTGAAGCCACCCCACACTTTTACGTCTTTTAGTAGAAATGGAAAATATGCCATGAGAGTTTCATGGGTGTTGATGCTTGGCTGCCCCGTATAAGTGAGTGTCATGGAGGGGAGCTAGTGGGGTCAAGCATCTAACCATTCACTAAAGATAAGCATAGCTGGACTTGTCCAAGTGGGGATTCAACAAATATTGTCTTCCATATCCATAGGGTTGTACTTATTCTTGGTTACAAAATGCATTTCTTATTCAAAAACATCTTGAAAACAAACACTTAAACATCATCATCAAGATTTTAAACCCTTTAGGAGACAAATACAACTGACCTAATTCATGTGTTATTGCTTACCCTTGGGATTTATCCTTAGAGGTTTCTAAACACTTGGATTACATCTCAATTTTTCTACTAAAGTTAAACAATAGGTAACCTTTTCCTTGACTTCATCAAAATTCCACACAACATACTTTATGGGATGCAAAGAAATTAAGACATTGGACATCTAGTTGGAAACCTAATCATAAGAAAGTGTTTTTGGTAAAATAAAGTCACTAAGTAAAGAAAACAAAATTGACTCTCATAGGTGTTAAAACCTCATGATTTCCAAGAAGGTCAAGATCCCAAAACCAAAATGCTTGATTCAAAGTTCAAGATTTAGAAATCACACTCAAAAGATCATCAAAAAATACAAAAGAAAGTACAATAAAAAATAATACATCAAGATAAGCAAAAATTTCACAAGGTTCTATAGGCTCATCCCTTTGAAAAATCCCAAAATGTATGCTCAATTTGAACCACTTCTTGGTTAGAGAGGTCCTTAGAAGCATTGCATGTTCTTCAATACCTAGGTCTAGGTAAACAAAGTGTCCTTTTTAGGTACATCTTAGGATAATAAAAAAATCAAATATTTTTTCATCCATCCTTCAAACATAAAAAAAAAATTCATTTCACCATCACCTTTTGAGAAAATCTTGAAATTATCCTCCACGCTAGGCTTTTTGGAAAAAATAAAAATAATCAAATATTTGAGACAAAATCCTTGAAATATTTATCAAAACATCTTTGGCTAGGTATGTGTAGATGCATCCTTTTGCATATGCTTAGTCAAAATTATCAAACCATCTTGTTTAGCTAGGTGTATGTAGATGCATCCTTCTTCATATGCTTGGTTAAATTATCATCTTGTTTGAATAGGTGTGGGTAGATGCATCCTTCTCCCTACACATATTCAAATTATCATCCTTTGAGAAAATCTACCCCTTTGATAAATCATCCAACCATCTTAGGGTCTATTTGTTCAAATCAAAGCAAACCAAAATCAATCAAGTCAAGGACAATCCCAAAATAAAAAATTAAAATCCAAAAACATATCCAAAAGTCCTAAAAATTCTAGCATTCCCCTCAAGATTCATCAAAAGATCAAAACATCCACATCGTCATATCACCTTTTGATCCTCAAGATATCCTAAAAATTTCTATTTTGTGCATAAAGTAAAGATCAATCCAAAGAATTAGAGATTCATCTCCCATATTCTTGAAAATTGATCCTTGTTTTATGGTTCAAGCTAGATCTCAATACAAGAACATGGAAGCCAACAAAGAAACACCCGCTTCAAGTGATCTAAGCCAAACAAACATTGAAATGAATCCTGTCGAATTAAGCAATCCTTTGACTATCTCATCATCACAAAACCAACAAGAGGAAACTCAAGGAGAAAATCCTACCTTTGGGATGTCACATGAAGAAATAACTGAAATGCTCCAAAATCCAAAAAACCATAAGATCATCAACATCATAATGAGGAGTAACCCTTCACTATACATGCTTGAACTAGAAAAACAAGGGGCCAAATTACCTTCTAATTTTGACGTGAGTACTATAGTGGATACATATTTTCCCCCAATCTCATCCACCATTCCCATCTCATTTGCACCCCTATCCAAAAACATCACTCAACATTTCATAAATCACATCTTTTTCTCCAACTCAACCTAATGTCAATAATGGAAATGCATTTCTTAATGCTATTCAAACACACCCCCTTGTTAATTATCAATACTTGGATGCAAATACCATCTTCAAACAAAACATACCCCAAAATCTGCTACATAAGAATGTCCCTCCCACTTTCCATAATGATCCATCATCATCATTCTTCCATGCAACACCTCAAACTTCTCTCCTCACAAATTCACAAGAGGAAGGTGACATGTTCAGACCAGGGGGAATTTTTGATACCACACCCCTCACATCTCCACCACTTTCGTCATTGCCATCATCATCCACACCTCTATTTGGCTTGGGACTCCCACCTTTACCAAATATCAAATCAAAATAAAACAAACATTCCAAATCTCAATCAAAACATCATGCAAAACTTGTCATCGATATCGCAACAACAGATGAAAACTACATAAGCAATCACAACATCATCAACCACCCCCCTAACATCTCAAAGTATGGTATTTCAAGGACCAACCACCAACATGACAACACCATTCACCACTCAAAACACCAACACAACATCACTACTCACTACCATCACAAATGCCATTTTTAATCCACCACCACCCCTACCACCACCAACTTCTAGCATATCAAGCCAAAACCACATAGCAATGAAAGTAGCTCAACAAGCTACTTATCAAAGGAGATTCCAGCAAGTGAAAAAGAAAAGAGCTGCACAACTAGCTATTCAGCAAGCCACTCAAGCTTCCCAAGCATCCCAAGCTGCATTATAGGCACAATAAGATGCACAAGCCCAAGCATTATTACAACAAGAATAACAAGCCACTCAAGCTACACAAGCTACTCAAGCAACCCAAGCTGCTACAAGCACAAAAGGATGCTCAAGCCCAAATTTTATTACAACAACAAGTAGCACAAGCACAAGCATAAGCACAAGCACAAGCTCAACCACAAGCACAAGCCCAAGCACAAGCAGTGCAAGCACAAGCTAAAGCTCAGAAAAATTCCCAATATCAAGCACATAAAGCACAAGCATAGGCATAACTTCTTGCATAAAAACAAGCAACACAAATGCAATCATATCAACAAGCAATACAACAATATCAAGAGCAGTAAGAAGCAACCCAATTGGCAACCCAAGAACAAGCACTATTGGAACAAAAACAACAACAACAACAAGCAATCCTAACACAAAAAACAATCCTAGTAGATCAACAACAAGATCAACAACAAGCATTGTTCATACAGTAACAAGTGCAAGCATACTTGGCTCAAAAAAATGTGCAAATACCATCAAACAACACACCAAAAAACCCAACCATCCAACCCACAATTGAAACACCTTAGAACACCTTCATCCCACCCCCTGATCAACAAAATGATGTAACAACACAAATCAGGTTGCTCTGGCAACAAGTGCTCGATCTTCAATTAGGGTGAACCACAAAAGCACCAAGCAACTTGTGTCCCTATCCATTTGACAAGAGGCTTTTGATGAAACCATTCCCCAAAGGATTTGAGATCCCCAAGTTTGAAAAATAGCGAGGGATGGGAAACCCTGAAGATGACATCAAGGAATTCTAGGTTCATTGCATGGAAGTCACATATGACGATGCTTATTTAATGTGGCTATTTCCTAGGAGTTTGGCTAGCCATGCAATGGAATAGTTCTCATGCCTACCAGCAGGCATTAGAACATTCGAAGAAATCATTGATGCATTCATTAAAAATTATGCATGCAATATCGCAATGGATGTCAGTTTAGAACTCCCAGCTCTGAAACAAGGAAAGAATGAATCATTCACTTCATACTTACAACGATGGTGATCCAAGGCCAATTAGAGCAAGTGGACCATGCCTGAGGAACAACAAGTTTGTACCATCATATCCAACCTTGACGGCCTCTTGGAAATTCATCTCAAGGTCCAAGGGATCACCGCGTATGACCAGTTGATCTCCAAGGAGCTTAGCATCAAACAAGCCCTCATGACACAACCCACAGGATCAACTTCATACCTCAAACAACAAAATAACCGCCCACCTGCCAATTACAATGATAAACCTCACACATGGGCAAGGAATAAATTTTTTACCAATGATGGTGTCTTTGATGCTAGAGTTGTCATCAGTGCCCCTCGCCAAAACACACCCACACCACAAATCCAAATCTAACACCAAAACAATCATCATACAACACAACAACCAAACCACAATCAAACAATCAATAATCTCAATGATCAAAGGGGACCACCTCAACGAAAGAAGAATCATCCCAAATGAAAATACACTGCTTTGGGGGAACCACTTGAAGTCATAATGAAGAAGCTGATAAATGAAAAACTCATCAAGGCTCCTACCTTTGAGAATTACCAAGAACCGGATGTGAAACCTAATTGGTATAATGAGAATCAACTCTGTGAATTCCATAAAATCAAAGGCCATACCATGAACAGTTGCATGAGAATAAAAAAGATAGTTCAAGATCTCATCGATCAAAGGATTATAAATCTGGAACAACCAACAGGAAACCAAGATCTTAAGATATACATGAATTTGATGCCTAACCATGGTAATAAAGGGAATAATAACACTAATATGGGGAAAGGAACCCACACAAATTTGAACCATGTGTATGAAATCGTCATTGCCACACTAGATGAATACTGCACATTCATCACCATCAAAGGTGCCCATGCCAATTGTGGAGTCACCACAAGAGGAGGAAAAGTTACCATTGTAGGATCATCCCAACCAAACAATGTCCCTACATCTAGATCTTTCCCTAATGGCTACAATGTCCTAGATCAACTCAAAAGAATGCCAACACAAATTTCCATCATGGAGTTGCTAAAAATATCATCTGCCCATAAGAAAATCCTTAAGGAAGCATTAGCTTCATCCACTATCCCTGCAGATCTTGATGAGAAGCAATTCCAAGCTATGGTCAGAAATATCATTAGGCCAAATCTCCTCACATTCTTTGACCATAATTTCCCTACTCAACCATGTCACAACTCTTTTCTTCACTTAGAAGCCATAGTACATAAGAGAAAAGTCAAAAGGGTCTTGGTGGATGGCGGTGTGGGTTTGAATATATGTTCTCTCAACCTCATTAAACAATTGAAAATATCAAAGCATTCTATCAAAAAAGGAAAGGGTATCATAATAAGAGCATATTATGATCAAGAAAGAGTTTCCCAAGGAATGATCAAACTCCCTATTCAAGTAGGGTTGGCTACCATGGAAACCACTTGTTAGGTCCTAAACCTTGACTTGCCATATAACATCCTTTTGGTACATCCATGGATTCATGCAATGAAGGCAGTAGCATAAACTCTCCATCAATGTGTGAAATTCGCACATGAGGGGCAAGAAGTCACCATCCATGGAGATCCTGAACCCTTCTATTGCAAAAGCCTTGAAGCAAAGTATTATAAAATCCCCCAAGTACCAAAAAATGATGAGGGCCCATCTACACCATACATTGATCTCCCCACTCTCGCATCCACTTCTACAACAGAGACACCCGCCACTCCCACCATTCCCACCATTTCTAACATTAAGCTCATCATCCAAGATAATGGTTGTGGAAACTATAAGCTCCCTAGCAATGCTTTTGTGATCAGAGAGTTACCACAATCTCCTACATCACGGGGACGTCCACAAGAAAATGAAGCCTCCACATCTCAAATGTCTCCTAAAGACTATCCCAACTTCACAAGGTGGGGAGACCTTGGCCAAGAGGTTATTGAGGCAAATCCATCACATATGCTATATCAAGATGAGAGGCCAGTAGCTAATTTACCAATGGATGGCAGAAGCAAGGGTCTACAAATGATGCTCATAATGGGCTATGACATAAATCAAAGACTTTGGAGAAACAACAATGGGCTTATAACACCTATCATTCTGGAGACGCGAGCAATACCAAATATTGGCCTTGGATGTGCCCCTCTGAGTATAACTATACGTGGCCAAAGTCCTCTAGTTAGAACAGTTAATAATCCTCCTTAGCCAACCATAACAAAACTATGATTACCAATATCCACAAGTAGAGTCATAGATAACTTTACATTTGATATAACCGACATTTGTAGTAGTAGTGATGACAAGGATCCCACATCAAATCTACCTAGGCTTTTTGAGGACACCACTTTGTTCATGATTAGCACCCTATCTTTTGAATCAAGCCACCAAAATCATGAATCCACCTAGTATACCCCCAACTCATCGACTACGACCAATGAGGAGCACAAATTCTCAATACATTCAAAAATGATGAGGCACTCTCATAATTCATGGGACTAAGGGATAACATTTCATGTGGGGATCACAAAGAAAGGTTCATAATTGAGCTAGATACACATGCCTATTATGGGGAAACAATTGAATCCCTCAGTCACAAAAGTGAAAAACTAAGAATAATATCTAAGTCCATGAGTGAAAACCACACTGTGGCATTCTCTGACCAGAAAAAAAGTAAAAAGAAAGGATGCATCCAATGGTGAAAACCTCTTTGAGGCACCTGAGGATGGGGAATTCAATCTTCCTTATAGAGCTATTCATCAAGAAAAAGCAATAGTCCTAGCAAAAAGGAGCAACCCAGTCAATCTAGGAATAGAAGAAACCCCGCACATTACATTCTATGTGGAATCATTACTATCAGAGGAACAAGAGCTCCTAGCAGCATTCCTAAGAGAAAGATAGATAAAATTTGCTTGGAGCTATGCTAACATGCCAAGGATTGATCCAGAAATTATGGTCCACCACTTAGCAGTATATCTAGAAGCAAAGCCTGTTAAACAAAAACTTCAAAAAATGCACCCTCAAATTGCTTTATTGGTCAAAATGGAGCTAAAAAAGCTATTAGATGTAGGATTCATCTGACTGATAGATTATCCAGAATGGGTGTCAAACCTAGTACCTGTTTCAAAACTTGATGGAGGCATCAGAATTTGTACTAACTTCAAGGACTTGAATAAGGCATGTCCAATAGATGACTTCCCACTTCTAAACATTGGCATGATCATAGATATGACAACTGGACATGAAATGCTATCACTAATGAATGGATTCTCAGGGTACAATTAGATCATGATAGCTAAAGAGGACCAACATAACATGGCTTTCACTTGTCCATGGGGGACTTATTGTTGGAACATGATGCCATTTGGCTTAAAGAACGTAGGAGAAACATACCAAAGATCCATGAAATTGATATTCCATGATATGATTCATAAGATGGTCGAAGATTATGTTGATGATATTCTAGCCAAATCCAAAAAGAGAAAAGATCACATAGCAACCCTAAGTGCCATTTTTGACAGACTAGAAGAGTACAAGGTCAAATTAAACCTAAAGAAGTGTGCCTTCGACATACAATTAGGTAAACTACTAGGATACATAGTATCAATGAGGGGTATCAAGGTAGATCCAGCAAAGGTAAAAGCAATCCTTGAGATGGAGGAACCAAAGACATTAAAACAATTAAGAGGTCTCCAAGGTAGGCTCCAATCCATTCGTAGATTCATAGCACAGTTGGCAAACAAACAAAACCCATACTCTCACTTAATCCACAAGGGAGTAACATACAAATGGGATACCAAGTGTGAAGAATCATTTAATAAAATCAAAGAATATCTACTAACACCACCAATCTTAATGCAACTGACCCAAAGAAAACCATTGATTCTCTATGTATCAACAACAACAACAACCCTTAGAGCCCTCCTAGCTCAGCATGATGAAAATGGAACAGAAAGGGCTATCTATTACATCAACAAAACAATGGTTGGGAATGAGCTAAATTATTCATTCATGGAGAAAGCATTCCTAGCAGTAGTGTTTGCATCATAGAAATTTAGACATTACATGTTGGCACACAAAATAAAACTCATTGCCAAAATTGACCCCCTCAAGTATTTATTGTCAAAAGCAATGCTCACAAGAAGAATGGCCAAATGGGTGATGATACTATTAGAATACAACATTGAATATGTGGATCGAAAAGCAATCAAAGGTCAAGTCATCACAAATCAACTTGTAGAAGCACCAATCTATTCGGAGAATCCCCTCGTCTCAGAGTTTCTAGATGAATCTATTTTCAATCTCAACATAGCTTACCACTGTAAACTATACTTTGATGGCTCATACACACAACATGGATTAGGAGCTGGCATATTCTTTATCACCCCACAAGGGGATTGCATACCAAGGTCCTACAAACTAGCATTTCCCTACACCAATAACATTGCAAAATACGAAGCCTTAACCATAGGTCTCAGAATAGTAGTGCAGTAGAACATTATAGCTCTCAAAGTATATGGAGACTCCCAATTGATAATAAATCAAGTGAACGATGAATACCAGACCAAGGAAAACAAGCTCACTCCATACAAGAAATTGGTGAAGACTCTCAAAGAATCCTTCATCAAAATCGCATTTGAGCAGATTCCTAGAGCCAACAATAGAGCAATAGACGCCATAGGAACAATTGGATCCTTACTAAATATCCCCCACAATGTTCATAAAAAATGAATTCATGATACAATAGCTTCTCGTACCTATATTCAAGGTACCAGAATCAAAATTCATGTGTGTAATCATTGGTCCTAGTGATCCTTGGTACCACGAAATTTATACATACCTTTGAATAGGAGTCATACCCACCAATTTACCCTCAAACCTAAAAATAACCTTTGTAAAAAAGGCATCCAGATTCGTCATCCTAGGAGATACCCTATATCGTAGGAGCATAGAAGGAACCCTACTACACTACTTAAATGTTGAGGAGGCATTGACTTCTCTAACTAAAGTACATAATGATATATGTGGTTCACACTCGAGTGGAATGACCATACCCAAGAAACTGTTGAGGATGGGGTATTATTGGTGCACTATGGAAAGAGAAGCACATGACTATGCCAGAAGGTGTCTACAATGTTAGCAGCATGGGGACCTCATCTATGCTCCATCTCAAGAGCTTCATCCTATGGTCACACCATGGACCTTTTTGTAGTGGGGACTTGATCTCATTGGGAAATCAAACACACCTCATCTAATGGCCATATGTTCATCATAACCACCACAAAATATTTTACTAAGTGGGTGGAAGCCATACCCATGATGTACATAACTGGGAAGTAGATTTCAAAGTTCATCCTGGAATATCTCATTTTTCATTATGGTGTCCCACAAGCCATTATCTCAGATAATGGGACACCATTCAAGAATCAAGATGTTTGCAACTTGTGCAAGAAATTCAAAATCCAGCATCGCTTCTCCACCCCATACTATCCCCAAGCCAATGGCCAAGCAAAAGCTACAAACAAGACCATTTTGAAAATCCTCAAGAAAATAGTCAATGACGCAGGTCGTGACTAGCATTTATAGCTTAATCCCACCTTCTGGGCCTATTGAACCAGCATCCGCACACCCACCTGTACCACCCCATTCTCCATGGTCTACATATCAAAAGTAGTACTCCCCATTGAGATCAAGCTCCCATCCCTCAAGATATCACTACAAAACCTCATAACGGATGAAGAGTGCCAAGTATCAAGATTAAACAAGCTAGAGCTACTAGATGAGCAACGTATAGATGCTTTAAATCATTTGCAAGCCTATCAGAATAGACTCAACAGGAGCTACAATAAGAAAATCAGAAGCAGGACATTCCAAGTCGAAGAACTGATATTGAAGGAGAATCAAAAGAATGTCCCAAACCCAAGACTCAAAGGCAAGTTTGAACCCAATTGGTTGGGACCATTCACCGTCAAAGTAAGTTACAAATCAGGGGCATATTGGTTATCAACACTCGAAGGTGAACCTCTACAAGAGCCTATGAATAGCTCCCATCTCAAAAAGTTTTATGCCTAAATCTTTCAAGGTATAGAACCAAAAAATTAAAAAAAATCAGAAAATGTCCTAAAAAGTGGTTACCTAGGTGAAAACCTAGCAAAAAGGCATCTTGGTGACAACAAAAAAAAATCAAAAAAGAAAAAAAATCAGAAAAATCAGAAAAAGGATTGAAAACAATAAAGAAACAAATCGTCCTCTAGTGAAAACCACTTTGGTGGCACTTTGGACAAGTACCTTGGTGAAAACCCGGAAAATAGGCACCTTGTATAAATAAGCATGTTCCATCCACTAGGATCTTTATGGCTTGTTCTACATTATCCATCTATCTCATTTCCATCATCCATCGCATTTAGATCATTCATCCATCACTCATCCACCCGCATCTGCATCATAGCTTGGTTTTGTTTTCATATCTTGATACCTCCTAGTACTACTCGGCCCATCCTCAAGGTCAGCTTCTCCTTTCTTTATCAAATTAGTCTATTGCATCATGCTAGGGGAATGTTCTCATTAGATTGAATTCTTGTATATTCTTAAAGACCTAAAAATCAAAAAATCAAACAATCCAAAAACATCAAAACATATCAAAAATCCCAAAACAGGTCAAAACGTTAGTCAAAAATTCAAAAAAAAAGTCATCTTGTCAAACTACATCATCTCTAAGCTTGAACATAGGCAAGTTGATCTTTGATCATCCCTCAAGACACTTGGGTCATTCCTTTAGGCACCCATCACAATAAACTGAGATTTCACCATGTATATCATCATCTGTAAATCGGTCAACTCGTCAGTCAAACTACGTGGTCTCTGTATGTATAACGTGGGCAAGGATAATTTGTTGATCAGCCCTCAAGGCCCCTAGGATAGGTCTCTAAGTTAGTCTCTTGGTCAAAATCTTGGAAAACCCCAAAAACATTGAAAAATCAAAAAATCAAAACATTTGAAAATCTCAAAAAATACCAAAAACAACTTCAAAACATTGCAAAAAGATCAAAAACATCCAAATATTTGAAAAATTCCACCCGTCTCATCTCACTTGTACCAGAAATAAACACCACTCATAATAAATGATCATTATCCTCAATCTTTGGTAATGCAATCAGAAGCAAGTCTAGCAAGTTAAAAGTAAAACTCAAAATTGTCAAGTCTCAAGTTTAAGTCAGTATGCAAGAAAGTTGTTCAACTCTTTGTATCGATAACCTATCATCCATTTGGTTCCATATCAATCATTTGAAAGAACACTTAGGATAAACAAAATGACATGCCACCATCCACTAACATGTCCTAGGATGCATCCATCCTACAATGGAAATTATCTTTTGGCAATAGTTTTGATTCTTATCCTTAAAAACACATCTCCTTTTGGTTAGAGGTATTGAAGAACATCAGCTTGTTTGTTTACTTTGTCTTTGTCTTTGTCTTTTGAATTATATTTATTGAAATCATTCCAATGACCTCTCAATGATATCTGAACAAAATATTTAGAGAGATAGGAATGGGGCAACGATCAATATCTTTTGTTTGTTGTGCTTGTTGGACGTTCTTGTAATATAACTTGGTGAATACTTGCTTTGTTAGTTATGTATGGAGGGTGTTTTGGACAACTTGTTGACTATTGCATTGAAAGGTTATACCTTTCTATGTTTTTGCATGAGGTGTGTGAAATGTCTAAAATGCATCCTAACAAGGTTTTTGTATGTCAAGTGTGAACAAGGATACTCCTATCTGATTTTCAAGTCAAAGTCCATCACACTGAGTACAATGCCATCCTGGATCTCTATACCTCGATGCATCATACCATGTGTGTTATCAAAAATAAGAAAATTGGCCCTTTGAAAATCCCAATTCCTTGGAAAGTAATCATCATTTTCATATTCATCATCTTGTGTCTTGTTGAAATTACTTCTTCTCTTTCATTCCTTCTTGCTTTTCGCACTAACAAAGTACTATGACAGTTGATCATCAGCATCAGCATCATCCTTATCAATCCTACACCCACAAATCATCAGCATATTGCATAAACATATCATATAAGAAACACATGCATTGCATTTCCATCATCATATAAGCATGTTATTACAAGCATTTTTTAGATAAGCACATCCATTTTTAAAGATAATTATTGCATAACATTCATTTGCATAAACATTACCACCTATTTCATAATCATACATAATAGGTATATAAGCATTATAGATAATTCATTACATACATACTTGCATAACATCATAGGGTCATCTCACATTACGTTCATTTTTACCATATCATTGCATAGAGTACATCACAATAAATGCTTCTCATACATTACATTCTCATTTAACACGTTTAGGATAAAATTTGTTATTCTAAGCATTTTAAGAAACCATCTCATTTGCATCATCAATACACATCATATAAAACATGACCATTACATTTACATGGCATTATATCATCCATACCATCTCATAAGTAGCATCACAATCATTTTTTGCATTTCACTAATCATTCCACATCATTATAAACATAAATAGGAACATAAAAATCCATCACATGCAAAGCACACATCCATCCATAAACATTTCATATCACATATCATTATTTTCATCATCATAAATGCATCATCATATATCATCCATTCACATAAATGCATATCATAAGTTAACAACATAATATGGATCTGTTAGTCATAATTATCACATAATACATATATCATCAGAAATAAATGCATCCATAAACACATCATATAACATCATAAACATCATTGCATAGCATACAGAAGTAGAGTCATTCGTACATGCATAAATAAATGATACACATCACATCACATAATAATCAGAATCATTGGCTCATATATATCATCAATAAATATAACTATCATAGTAAAAAATAATTGGATCACTGTACATGTATGTCAATCAGTACAAAAAGGCCCATTGGGCTATCAAAAAGGAGCCCATAAGGCACAAAAAATGATATCATCTCAATCAAAAGGATGCCTAAGCCTCCTGTCTGCTGCCCTCGCCTCTATCCCCATGACCCTCTGTTGTTCTGAAGCTGGTCCGCTATGAGTACTCTGGGATCCGTGATGCTCTAGGTACAGCCTCATGATAGTGCAAGCGATAATACTCGACCTCTCGGATGGCCTCCCTGTACTATCAAATTGACACTATACCCTAAGAGGAGGAGGTTGCCATTCTCTCTAACTTTTGTCTCTGGCCTAGCTCTGTGGCCACCTATAACTTTTCAACTTGCTTCTACTAGATGGCCTGATCCCTCTCAGCCCTAGCTTGGTCCCTCTCAATCCAGGCCTAATCTCTCTCCCATGTCAACGTTTGCACCTAAGCTTGCGGTTGTGCAATCAATATGTCTTGAGGATCCACCTACCCTACTGGCTATGCTCATGGAGGTTGTACCTAAGGCTGATCTTCACCCCCAACCCATGGTGGTACACCTATAGGCACCTACTCTTGATCCTGCATCTACATGTCAGGCTGAATTGGCTAATCTGGCTTCACTAGGGGCCTGACCGGTTGGTCCTATCATACATCACCCCTCCATCCTCTTCCTCCCCCTCTACCTCTCACTCTCCATTGATTGGGGACAACTCATAGAATCATCGATCATAGGGGAGGATAGAACCAATCCCTAAATGCCTATGTCATGCCTGGATCCGTAGACCCCTTATCATAAGCCCATGACCGAGCCACCAACTGTCTGAAACTGTCAATGTCCTCTGAGGCAGGAATATATCGCCCCCATGAAACCTATGACATGGTGTGGGTGAAGACGACCACATAATCATCATCTCGCCAATCCTAGGGCTCACCAAACTAACCTTGTACATGCCCGAGAGGATATCTCTCAATCATCATATGCTCTCGCCCCTACATAAAGCAGTCCTAGCGGAAAAATAAGAGCTGATCTGTATCACCAGCCCATCTTGGATGACTAAGGTATGGTCACCATGTGAATTCCTGCACCTCATCCAGGACTCTCCTCCAGTAGGGAATCCCATGCTCCCCTATGTGTGTGAAGGACACACTGCCTCTATAGCGCCATACGAGGGGATCATCTAGCATCATCAGAATTGGAACAACCCATAGCCGAAGGATGACAATGTGTTCCCACACCCATACATGGAGGAGTGTCACACCTACTCTAAGTGCTCTACCATCCATGTAGACATACTCATGCAGATCTCTATACAAGGAAGCAAGAAGAACCAACCCCCAAGCAAAACAGACTAGTCTATCGCAAGCCATCCACTCATAGCGAAGTCCCCAAGTGGGACTGAAATATCATCCTCATCGGTCTGGGGCAATGAGAACCAAGATAATCACTGCAACAACCAAGTGGAAGGGAGGTGCCCAGGACCTGTGACACTCTAGCTCAATTTTCCCCTCGCAAATAATGATGTCCTCTATGGCAAGAACCTTGTGGAAAGCATTTCGCCCCTCATCCACATCAAAAATGATATGTCGACCATGAATCAACAATCGTAAAATGTTCCAAATGTCCTCCATGGTGACACTGGCCTCACCAGTCAGAAGGTAGAAAGAGGATGTCTCATTGTGCCATCTCTCAGCAAGCACTAACATCATCCCTAGGTGGGTGTGAATGGGCGCTGCGTAGGTGATGAACCATAGACCCATGTCTCGAAGTCGATCTTGATCTCTGTCACTCAGGTCTCACAAGTAACCAAATAGATCCCATGACCTATGCTCTTGGGAGTATAGCTCCCTCCTGGCATCCTGCATCAAGGAAGGTCACCATGTTAAAAATTTTGAAAAATTCTTTGCTTGGCATCCAAGAAACCTCTCCAATGTTAGCATTTGTGAAGGCGTTGCAATTTTATTTTTAATCAAACTTCGATGCTAGAGCACAAAATGGAAAAATAGCACCTCCATGATGTTCTTTCCTCCCTAGTGGTGTACTTTGAAGAATTAGAGGACCGCCACGTTGCACCTTGCAAATGACCCTGCCGGCCACAAGGTCAGCGTCAGAGTTTGGCGTTTATTTCAAACTCCAAACTACACCGCCATAGTGAAATTTGACACCAAGTGGTGCAGTTTGATTTATGAGTGGCACTATATAGTGCCACTCCAGAAGGACCAACTTTAAAGGAATTAATTAAGCACAAAAAATGAGAAACAAAGCTCAAGTAAGGATCACTTACAGTTGCCCCAATGTCAGGTGGCCGCTAGTACATCTGAACTCGATCAAAAATGTGCATTGGGAGTTGTCATTATGCCATATCATCAAGAGGCCAGAGCTCAAATCTCAAGGTTGCTAGATGGTTAGTGTGAAAATGACTTGAAAGTGACCCCTCGAGCCCCTTTTAAGCTTGAAAATTAGGGTTTCTTCACCCTAATTGGCTGTCCTACTAGGGTTTTGGACCCTCAAACCTATTTTTGACCAGTTGAGGCCTGTTTTACATCATTTTATAGCGTTTAGACACATTTTTGGCCTCTTGGAGCATTTTTGGACCTATTGGGCACCTTGTTCTCTTTTTTCACGAGATCACCCAAAAATTAGAAATTTTTGTCCAATCTCTCGAGGGGGCATTATAATGGCATGTTTTCTCTTTCCAAGCAGCAGTGGAGCAAGATTTTAAATAATGAAAAAAAATTGGCTTTGATCGAGATTGATTATTCTTGGAACCAACGCAACAAGTGCATTGCTTCAAAGAGGGGAAAAATGTAGACACATAAAATATACTAATTAACATCATGCATCTGATCCTGGCTACTAACATCGTTTCATCCTGAATCATCATTTGGTCTAACCGTTTAATCAAATTCCCTTATTTGATTAAATTCATCAATATTCCTCTCTTAATTAAATAAACCAATTATCTAATTAAGTCACCTCTTCTCGATAATTAAATTAATCATCTGATCTAATTATCCCTATTTAATTGAATAATTAATGTTATTTAATTAAATCTCTAAAGTATATCTATTAAATCAAATAAAGTAAAACCTTATTTAATCTAATCTAACCATCATCTCTTTTAAGTAAATAAATCAAAATCTTTATTTAATTAATCTCTTATCACATTCCTCTCATATTTGATTTAAATAAATCCTAAAATCTAAGTCAAATTTGTCACATCATATAATTTCCTATTATATTAATTTCCCTTGATTAATTTAATTCTAATTCATGTCCCATCCTCTAGTTTTTCCCACTTGCACATGAAAATAGATTTAATTCATTTATTAAATCTCTATTTTCCTCACAGGGCATCTTTTGGAATATTCGTCCAAGTTTGAATTCAAAAATCCAATTTGACATGTACATCCAACAAGGCATTAACTTCATCTTACATGTCCTTTGTCTTGAGCCAAGTGGCATTCAATGAATTGTTTCTTCCCTCTTGCATGTCATTTCAACAAAATTCAAAATTCAAAAATAGGCATTTATTGGTACAATCCTCAAAACTTGCACATCCTCCATCCTCTCATAGATTGACAAGTGGCATCTTTCCATTGGTTGAATGTTAGTTCCACATTGCTCAATTTTGGAAATTCCTTCATCATTCTTATCTATAAATAAAGAGGCTCATCCTTCATTTTATCATCCACAATTTAGGAAAAGTTATTATACTAAAATATAGAGCAATCTTCATCCATCTTATTGAGTTCTTAGCTAGGTTATGCAATTTTTTAGCTTGGATCACTCACCATACTTCAACAAAGTGGATCACTCATCAACATTCATCAACATACATCAAAATTTCATCATAAGAATTGGGAAAGGGCCAATTTTCACATCAGATTGGCACCAATTCCCCCATGGGATCATTAGTTTGCTAGCTTAATTAGGATTCAATCTATTTCATTGTTTTCTTGTTGTGTTCTTCATTGCTTTTTTCCTAATTTAAGCTTTGTGAATAGATTTCATGGGGAATCCTTGTTCTTGCTTGCATTCTCTAATCTAATGTGTTTGTTCTTATTGTTTTACAAGTGTTAGGATTCGGGTTTGCACAAGTATTATGAGTACAATATTTTTTGGAATTCTGCATTTCAAAAGTATAGGAGAAGTAAGATAGTTAAACTATGAATTAAGTTTTATGAGTACAAGATTGTTTGGAATTTTTCATTTCAAAAGTATAGGAGAAGTAAGATAGTTAAACATCATGCCACCCAAGAAAAAAGAACCTAAAACTAAAAGGGAAGAATCTAAGGTTAAAAAGAGGTCCTTACAATAGTCTATCCTAGATATACTCTTGAATCAAATGAGAGAGGATTTAAGAAATTTTTTAAAGATTTGGCTCACTGTTGTAGAGATTCCCTTATCCCTATCTTTAGGTGGGAACTATTCTAGTACTTTTATGGAAAAAGGGAAGACAATATTTTGGTGTCAAATCCATGGTTATTAGATTTGGCTAAGTTAATTGTCTCAATTTTTTTTTATATATGTAAAATTCATCAAAGTATTGGCTCAGAGTTATCATCCTGCTACTAGGTCTATGAGATTGCTAAATGGTTCACCATTAGTTGTATTGACTAAAGTGGCCATCATTAATTTTTTTCACCTAAAGAAACAAGCTCTAACTAAAATTTATTTGAAAATAAGTGAAGAAGAATATACTAGATTGAGGAGAACCTATAGAAGTGATGAACTCCCCATTTACATGAAAAGGGGTGTGAACAACAGGGTGATTCATATATTCCCTTTTGCTACTAAACCATTTTTTGTCATATATTTCCAATTCTATTTCAAGAAAATTTACTTTTCTCTTTTTCAAGTACTTGGGATAGATGCACAAGAGTGAGTTCTAGTTGGTTTAATGATGATGGATATAAGGATCCAAAACCCTGAGACAAACATTGAATATGATTTTGCCTCATATCTTGAGAAGGCATTACATGAAGGATTTTTGCAAGTCAAGGAAAATAGAGACCCCATAACATTTAGGCAATATTATTTGTTGTGCCACCTGATATTATACTAGAATAAAGATAGATGGAGCTAAATGAGTGTTTGAGTAAGATTGACCAGTAGGGGAATTTTTTGCTAGTGTAACGATGGTGTTATATATGGTACAACAGATGTAAGAATCCAAATTATGTGATATTACATGATGACTTTGTGTAGAAAATTATGAGAGTTCTTGGCCACCCACCACCAAGACTACACACACTTGTGAGCTATAACTGTTAAGACCTTTTTCTTTGAAACCTGAGTAAGGCCATACTCATAACTTCAATGATTAGTTTTTTCTACTAGATATGACAATAATTAGGATTTATAGAATCCCACAGGCCCCACATATACTGCCAAAGTTTGTCCCCCTTTTATTAGACTTTTTAGAGTTCATGTGGTAGATTCTATGGATGGAAAAGGATTTCATGCATAAAAAAAGGAATGGTACATTTCTACCCAATTTGACAACATGTGGGGAACTACCAATGGGATCTGATACACTTGAAGAGTTACAAAATTATCTAAAAATAAGGTACTCTTTAGAGTCTAGAAAGGAAAGAGCTTTTGACCATGAGGATCACATGAATTTTGTAAGACAAACTATCCTTACCAAGGATATGGTTACTCACTAGATTGATTATGAAGAAGATTTAATAAAAAATTGTTTCAATCCTCAAGAGGTATATGAGAGGATGAGAAAATGAGAAATTATGAAAAGGATTGAGGAAGAAAGAAAGAAGAAGCACAGTGATTTCTTGGGGTATTTCATAGAGGAAGAAAATCCTCTCAAGAGGATTGATATGATGATTGATAAGTTTCATGAATTATATGATAAGTTTGTAGCAGAGATGGGGAGACCTTCCAAATTGTCTCTCAAAAGGCCAAGTGGTATTGTAATTATAGAACCAACTCTAGATATTGTTTCAGTATGTCATGCTTCTCCAGGATCACCTCCTAAACAACCACCTTCTAAAAAGAAAAAGACACAAGAGATAGACCCACTTATTTCCTATGAAATAAGTGAGGAGGTTGGAGATATAGAAGAAGTAGTTAATGTGTTAAGGAATTTCAAGGATGATGTTGAAGTGGATCAACCTATGCCTAAAACTAGATACCACAGGCCTAAAGATAAATGCATGAGGATGAGAGGGTAATTGCAGCTCTCAAGTTCTTGGAAGATGATGAATTTATCAAAACCCCTAAATTTAAAGACTTTTGGATTAAGATGAAAATGAGAGAGCTTGAAGTGAGGGTTGAAATATATAATATGGGAGTTGAGGAATCCCAAAATGACTAGATAGTAGCCCAAACTTTTAATGAATTAAGGATTGATAATATTGGTGTCATCCCACAAGAGGCTAAAGAGATGATTTTGAAAAGTAATATACTTATTGTCCCTAGTATAGAATTAAAGAAAAAAAAATTACCTGATCAATTGAGAACATAAGAAGACCAAATGTTGCTTGTTGAGTTTGACTTAGATGAAGGGGTAAGTGGCATAGGGTATAAACCTAAGATTGAAACCTTGGCATTTTGGGCCAATCAAAAGAGTACACAAAAACGAAGGTTACTAGATGTAGTGCAAGAAATGAAAGGCATAGCTATGGTGAAAAAATTAATGGATACATCTCCTCTAGAATTTGCAACTATGACAATGCATTTAGCTATGTTCACCTAAGCTATAGGTAAAGAGATGGAAGATAGATTAGCAAAGTATCAAAATGAACAACATTTTTTAAATGATGAATTCAATGAATTATTCATGGAAAATATGAAGTTGAAGGAACAATTGAAAGGAGCATTCCCCTCATAGAACAAGGAAATAATGTTATACCAAACCTCCTCATGCTCCACTAGTTGATATAGAAAGTGCTTCTACTGAACAAGTGAGCATTCTTAGACAAGAGATTGAAGAGTTAAAGAAAGCCAACAATGAGAGTAAGGAATGAGTGAAAAATTAAATTTGAAATGTTTTAGAGAAGGTCCCCAAGCATAGGATATAGCTAACTATGGATAAGTTGGAAGGTGTGTATGATTGCTACAACTCACTGACACAAGCATTTTATTAGATGAAAACACATGTACCCATACTGGATTCCCTTTTTAAGAAATAGCATCCCATACACCACTCATTGGTAACCTTGTGCATAATATTATAGAGGATTACTAAGGCTCATGTAGCATTAAAAGCTAGAAAGAAGATAGCCAAAATAGTTATAGATGAATTCCAAAATATACAAGGAGAGGACCAAAAGACCAAAACAAGAATAGATTCATTTCATACTCTGAAGCAGTGGTTTGTTCGAAAAATATTGAAAGATGATGACCAATTGAAGGACCTCAATGAATGGAAGAGTGAATTTGGCCAGATTGTTCCATATTGCATCACTCACATACAAAAGGATGGTGAGTTGAGTCTTGACAGGCTCGACTTAATCATGGATGGAGTACTAGCATTACATGTTGGATATTCTAAGTTTATCATGGATGCAAGAGAATTACTAGATAGATGATGGAAGATTCACCTTGCAAATATATTGAAAATTCAAGAATGTAAATAGCCAAATGATCAATGTACAAGTGGGAGTAGAATTATTTGGGTCCTCTCGAATAGTAGGCCTTGGGCCTGTCACAGTGGAAGAACCGAACATTTAGATACACTAATATAGAGAAAGGACCTTGAAAAGATCTTCAATGATCATGGGTTCCTTACAAAGATTAATGAACTATGGTGTCACGAGTGTTGTAGACTTCATTAGTTATCTACTTTCTCTATTTTATGTTTTCAAAAAAACTAATGTTTAGTTTAGTTTATACGAAGAGGTGTGAATTTTGAAAAGATGTCATATTTTGTAATGGTCTAAAGCTTGTTGCTTCTTTTATAAAAGAGAAACCAAGACCAAATTTTTATATCATCATCATAAGCATTTATAGAAACACGTATAAGGATATTATGTTATATTTTAATATTTGTTTGAAGTAATCAATGGACAAGAAGATTTCATCTGGTGTTCAAATTTTGGTCTCAATTATTTGTTGATAATAATGTGTATGATTGGATTTTTTATGTATTTTAGGTTGGAATATAGGGGTATATTATGAATTGGTATCAATTATTTGTTCATAATATTGTGTATGATATAATAAGTTGTGGTCTCAAATTGTGGTATTAGATTTTTTATGTATTTTAGGTGGAAATATAGGGGTATATTGTGAATACAGTATTTTAGATATCATTTTATTGAAAATATTGAACAATTTTCTAATTTTGCAGTCTCTTAGTTTTTAGTTTTCAGTGTTAGTCAGACCTAAGAGATCATTTCTTTGTTTGTAATGAGGAGGATTAGTTCACCTAATGTTAAGATATATATATGTATTATTGAATCATAGAATTTTATTATTGTTTCCTTCACACAAGCATATTCAATGCATGTGTAGGCTAGAAGTAGTATTACAAACTAAAGCTATCATCTATGACATACAAGAAAATTCTAGCATCTAGAAAACATATAAGACATACGAGAAATTATATTCTAAATAAACAAAAGTAATCTCAACCAAAGTAAGAAAACTAAGAAGAATGAATTACATTCAATAATAAATTACAACAATAATAATATGAATTGTTGATTACATTGCATTGCACATCTTTCAAACTAAAATCATTACTTCACATTGCATAAATAATAACTAGATGTTGATATATGAAAAATTTTCAATTACAATATAGTTTTTACAAAGTCAACCTAAGTAGTTAAGCAATTAATTCACATTGCATAACTAATAACTAGGAGCGGTTGTCAATTGCATTTGCTTGTCATGGCATTCCATGAGACCATGTTTCTTTGAGGCATTTTTTCAAATAGTTCACTACCTTGTCTATGCTACCACATTCTTCATATATATTGTCTACTAAATCATTTTATCAAATAGTTCATTGCCTTATTTCTATGGCTAAAATCCTAAAACAAATTCTTTCAAACAAGCTATGGATGCTTGGAAAAAATCTATCAAAGCATAATAGTAAGCAATAGCATAGACAAGGGAGTGAATTGATTGAAAAAATACCTCAAAGAAATGTGGTCTCATGGTGATGGAATTCCAAGAAAATCTATAACAATTTTCTTGTCATGGCATTACATCTCCATGATACCACATTTCTTTGAGGAATTTTTTTCAAATTACATTACCTTGTCTATGCTACCACATTTTTCATATATGTCTACCGAAGCATTTTATCAAACAATTCACTGCCTTGCTGCTATGGCTAAAAGCCTAAAATAGGTGACTTCAAACAAGCTATGAATGCTTGGAAAGAATCTAGCAAAGAATAATAGTAAGCAACAAGCTATGGTCTCATGGTTTTTTTGGCATGAAAATTAACTTGATTTTATTTGAATTTTTTTGCAAGTTTTAAACACACTATTTTGGAAATTTTTCTATTTGAAATGGCGAAAAATATCTATGGTCATTTTTGTACATTTTTTAATTGTAGGATTCTCACAATTAGTGAAAAAGGTAGTGTTCATGAAGGAATGGAAAAGATGTGTAGAGCCTTTGAATTATACTCGTGAAATGGCATTGAATCATTTAGCAAACCATTTTTTCTTCATAGGGTAGCAATTTCTTGTGGAATAGTTGATTGAGACAACTCTTGTTTTAATTGACCACTTTCTCATGAAATCTCATTCGTATTATAATCTTACGTGATCTTATCATAGTAAAGGTGATTATGACACCATTGGCTGCTACTACATGGCATCATTCAAGGAAAGCTAGAGGCCACAAGAGTTTGTGGTCAAGTTCAATTGAAGCTGGAAGATCTTAAGAGTTGTCTCTCAAATTTTGAAAAGGTTTTGGAGGCCCACACTAAGAACTATGAGAGCTTAAAAGTTGTAGGCCATATATATGCTCAACAAGGGCAAGTAGAGAAGGCTTTGGAAATTTTAAGAAAGGAAATTCACGTAGATACACATGATGCCCATCCATTTATCAAGATGGGTGAGTTATTAATATTGAAAAACCCTAGTGCAGCCTTAGATTCTCTTAAGATAGAAAAGTATCTTTTGAAGAAGAGTAGAGAAGAAGTACCCATTGAAATGTTAAACAACATTGGGGTTCTTCATTTTGAGCATGACGAACGAGAGTTGGCTCAACAAACTTTTATGGAGGCATTGGGAAATGGCATTTGGGTTGAATTCATAAATAAAATCCCTAGTGTCAATTCTACAACTTTTTTGTGTGCGTTAAGGATATGGAATTATTCCATCGACTAGAAGAAGGTACTGTTTCACTTAAGTTACCATGGGATAAAGTCACAATACTATTTAATCTTGCTGGGTTGTTTGAATAGCTACATGATACTGAAAAAGAAAATCTTTTATACAAGATAATATTGTTCAAGTTTCTTGATTATGTGGATGTATATCTACGTCTTATAGCCATGGCTTAGGCTTATAATGAGATCTAACTAAGACTAGAATTGATTGGGGATGCACTTAAGGAGGATAAAAACTCATCAAATGCTTTATGTATACTTGGTAACATGGAATTGGAAATAGATGATTGGCTTAAAGCAAAAGAAACAATTAAAGTAGCATGCCAACTTGTCTTGGCTAATGAAGCAAAACAAAAATTTGAAGAAGAACAAAGGATTAAGATGGAAAAGAGAAAGAAAGAGGAAGAAATTTGACAGGTGATGCAACAAGAGGAGCAATTTTAACGTATGAAGGAATTATGGAAGAGTAATTGTAAGGACAGGGATGATGATGTTGATGAGGTTGGTCAGTCTGAGAAGAAACAAAAGAAGGAAAAGAAGAAAAAGAAGGATAAGGACCACAAGGCTTATGATTCTTATATGGAGGAACCTGATGTTTCCATGGAAGATGAGGAAAATTATATGAGTGATAAGGCACAAGATGATGCAAAAAATTTCCAAGATCTTCTTGCAACTGCAAGTCTATAAGACTGATGATGGCAAGACAAATTCTCTAGTTTTAGAAAAATCACAAAGGATACATGCAAACACTAATTTTGAAGATGATGAACCATTGTAGAAATAGAGTCTAAGAGAATATGATCCATATGATGATGATGTCTAGGCTTTATAAGCTTTAACCAAACCTAGATCCTATTTTCCAAGAGAAAAATCCCCAAGGCCCATTGGAAATGAATGATGAGCATTTTAGTTTCTACTTGGTTTCCTTTCAAAAATGGGACATTGCATTGTACAAGATTTGTTTAACAATAAAATAATTTAATCCACCTATTTGTGACTATAAAATAAAATAGATATATTAGTCTATTTTTCAATTATAGGTTCTTTTAATCTAGAATTTGATAGAAAGATAAAGCATAATACATTGAAGGACACAAAAAAAATTTCTAAAATAAATACTAAAATAGGTTTCCCATAAAAAACAAGAAAGGGGAAAAATGAAAAGATAACATATAGATGATTCATTTGAGGTTTTTGATAAGATCTCATTTAACTATGTCAAATGCATTTGGAAGGGACAAAGCATTTTTTATTGACTAAAATTTTTAGGTATCTTATCCATCATCATTTTATGCATCATCTTCTCTTGGTGCATTGTAGAAATAGATTCCAAGAGAAGATGATGCATACAATGGCGATGGATAAGCTACCTCAAAATTTTAGTCAATCAAATATGCTTTTTCCCTTCCAAATCCATTTGACATAGTTAAATGAGATCTTGTCAAAAGCCTCAAATGAATCATCTATATGTTATCTTTTAATTTTTCTTCTTTCTTGTTTTTTATGGGCAACCTATTTTAGTCTTTATTTTAGAACATTTTTTGATGTCCTTCAATGTATTGTGCTTTATCTTTCTATCAAATTCTAGATTAAAAGAACCTATAATTGTAAATATATTAATTCATATATTTTTATTTTATAGTCCCAAATAGGTGGATAAAATTACTATTTTGTTAGAAAAATCTTGTACAATGTAATGTCCCCTTTTCGAAATGAAACCAAGTTGAAACTCAAATGCTTGTCGTTCATTTCCCATGGGCCTTGGGGATTTTTCTCTTGGAAAATAGGAGTATAATAATAAATCAAAAGGATCTTTATATCATAAAATGGGCCACTTAAGTGTTGGCACATAGACCAGAAAATCTTTATGATACAAATGGTGTAGCCATTGTGCTAGTTGAATGGGGTCAATTTGATGTTGCAAATGAAATTTTTACATAGGTACAAGAAGCTGGTGTAGGAAACATCTTTTTTTAGATGCCTGATGTGTGGGTAAATCTAGCACATGTTTATTTTGCATAGAGATAGTTTGCGCTTGCAATGAAAATGTTTATGTTGCAAATGGGGCAGCCATTTTAAAGTGTTGGCATAGAGACTAGGAAATGTTCATGCTGCAAATGGGAAGCCATTGTGCTAGCTGAAAGGGGTCAATTTGATAGTGTAAAGGAAATTTTTACACAAGTACAAGAAGCTATTGTAGGAAACATCTTTGTTCAAATGACTTATGTGTGGGTGAATCTAGCACATGTTTACTTTGCACAAGGAAATTTTCCACTTACAGTGAAAATGTATCAAAATTATTTGAGGAAATTCTATTTTAGCACTGACACCCAAATTTTACTATATTTAGCTCAAACACATTATGAAACAGAATAGTGGCAAGATTGTAAAAGAACATTATTAAGAGTAGTAGATTGTAACTACTGTAAGTTTCCAATCAGAAAGCTATATATTTTGTGTTTAATGTAATGATGGTTTTGAATTACCTCTAAATTCACTATAGAGGGTGTCCCCAAATCCAAATTCATTGCAAACTTCAACTACTTTGCAACAAACACCAAATTCCTTGCTTTTATTTTTAGAATTATCTAGGTCCTCTCCAAACAATCTTTATTGCCCATGCAAGGCAATGTAACTCAAAATGCCTAGTGTAGTTCATGCACCCATCTACTATAACTCAAAACGAGGTGCCTCGGTTCCAAGCTAACAAGCTATAGCTAACGAATAAAGCAAGGTTTGCAATGAACGCAAATAAACATGAATAATGAATCATACCAATACATCACACCAATAATTGGCCAAAAAAAAATTTATTTTTATTTTTTCTAATTTGTAGTTGGTGACTAACTATTTAGTCATTTTTATTTCTGTGACTAAATAATTTTTTATTCAACAACCAAATTAGTCATTTATTTACTCATCTATAGTTGAGTTGCAAAAAAATAATAGAATTTAATCATTTTTAGTTGTTGTGACTAGCAGTTTTAGTCACCTGGTCATTTATTTGCCAAAATCTACTAGTGATACCCCTTACACAAAAGTTTTTTTTTCTGTATCACTTCACCTTCTTCATTCAACTTGTTTCTTAATACCCACTTTGTTCTAATCACATTATTGTCTTTAGGTCTTAGGACAAGTTCCCAAGTTTCATTCTTCATGGTCTAATTTATTCGTTCCTCCACAACCTCTATTCATCCTTGTTTTATGCTTGCTTATTTGTATGTCTTAGGTTCTATCTTTGAAATCAAATAAAAATATACTTGTTCACTTGATCTTTCTAGCCTCTTTCAAGTTTGAACCCCACTATCTTTTCCACCCATTATCTGATCTATAAAGTGATTTTTTTAACATACTTCATTGGAGTTTTTGGAACAACTTCTTTTGAGTCTTCAATGTTGCTATGAATTGATTCTTCATCATCCTCTACTTCTAGAATATTAGTATACTAAATAGTTTCATCAACCTTCACATTTTCACTTTCAACTATCTTCTTCAACCTTTTTTTATAACACCTATAAGCTTTGTTGCTTAAAGAGTAACCAAGAAAAATTCCTTCATCTGATCTTGAATCAAAATTACCTAAATTCTCTTCATCCCTATTGATGTAACACCAGCTTCTAAATATTCTAAGGTGCTCTATTGATGTTGGTCTTCCTCTCCATAGCTCATATGGAGTCTTCTCTATTTTACACCTGATTTGAAATCTATTCAGAATATACATAGCTATCTTTGTAGCTTCTTTCCAATACATATCTAGTAGATTTTCTTGATATAGCATACTCCTTTCCATTCCATGTACAATTTAGTTTTGTCTTTCTATAACTCCATTTTGTTGTGGAGTTCTAGCGGCAACAAACTACCTTTGGATCTCATACTCTTCATAGAATCTATCATAATTATTAGCAATAAATTCTCCACCTCTATCTGATCTCAATACTTTGATTGTCCTTCCATTTCATTTTCTACCAATGCCTTGAATTCATTAAACTTTAAAAAATCCTTTGACTTCTCTTTTATAAATTTTATCCAATTCATCCTAGTATAATCATCAACCAACATCATAAAATACATATCTCCTTGTGGACTCTTAGTCCTCATTGGTTTGACTAGATTTGTATGCACTAGATCTAATGGTTTTGATGTGGAATACTCCTTAGTAGGATACTTGCTTCTTGTCTTCTTCCCTTCATGACATGGATTACAACTGATTGATTGAGGTGTCTTGATTTTTGGCATATATTAGACTAGTTATTTTGAATTAATATTTACAATATCATAAAAATTTGTGTGTCCTAACCTTTTATGCCAAATCCAACTATCATCCTTCTGCACGGTGAGATAACTTTGTCCATTCAACTCACTAAGATGATAAATATCACTATTTATCCTAATTCCTTCCATAATCAATTCACCAATGCCTGATTCTCTAATTTCACATCCTTTAGCACTGAAAGATAACTTGTATCCTTTATCACACATCTTATTGACACTCAAAAAATTATGTTTTAATCCTTCAACATACAAAACATAATGTTTCTTTGTTTTACAACCATCAAGACTTAAAGCACCCTTACAAAAAAAATTAGCAATTTAATTGTTTCCAAGGGTAATGGAACCACTTTAAAATTTCTTGAAATTAATGAACTTACTTGTATCTCTAGTCATATGACTAGAGAAACCACTATCAATAATCCATAGGTTCTCCTTCTGAGCATGTAGTACAATTTGAGTAATCATATACTTCTCACGCTTCTTCTCTTCAAGAACCTTCTTCCAGAATGTCTCTAGAACATAACTTCTTCCTTTTTCTGATAATGGAAAACTCACAAAATTTATTTTACAATTCTTTGCGACGTCTCTGAAATTGTTACACTTGAAATAAATGATATTAAAATTGTACGAAGGTGAAAATGCATTATTACTATAAAAAAATCTTACCAAAACTCTTCTACAATCCATATCCTTATTTTCATAATCATTACAACTAAAATAATAACCAAAGAAAAGAAACCTTGACCTGGTATTGTATCCTTCTCTTTTGAATCTTCTTCTTTTGTATTGTACTTGAATAAAGCCATCATCATGAGTCATACATCCGTCACTTGTCATGGTCCTTTCTAGTTTTGAACTTTCAAAACCACTCACTTATACACTTTTCTTAGTATCCATTTTTTACTATTCTATCACCTTCCTCTTCTAATAATCAAAACTTACTCTAGTTTTTCAATGTGAAGCTTTTTGTCTTTCCAATATCTGATTTAGGGTTTTAGTACTTGTATTGAACTTCAATTGTAGTTGCTGACTTATTTTCTAAAGCTCTTTTTTTTCTACCATAATTTTTTCCTCAAGCTTCTCATAATCTTTGTCTCTTGATAGTAACTTTTTTGTTAGAACTTCTTCCACTCTTTTTTCTTCTTCTACCTAAGTCTTTACATCAACAATCATCTTTTCTACAATCTTCAATTCTTTGATGTCCTCCCTTTGTCTCTCACTTCTTCTATAATTATTTCCTTTAGTTGTTTATTTACTTTTTGTCTCACAAAAATTTCTCCATAAGATCTTCTTCCTTATTATCTCTAGAACCCATTTCAGCATCTCCATCAACAGTTTCAAAAGCCATGAAGATAGATTTCCATTTTTATCTCCAAATGCATCTTCATCTTATTCTTCAATGGAATAGTCTTCTTCCTCGTAAGTTTAGAAACTCGTATGTTTTCTCTAGCCTTTAAATATTCTCTAAAAAGATACATTTCCATTCTTTTGTTTAGCATTGTTAGTATTCTTTTTTTTAGCATCGTTAGTATTCTTCCATTGTTAGTATGTTTTCTCAACCTTGAGCATGAATGTATTAATGTTCTCATCTTCTTTCATCTTTAGACCTTTAAACTAAGCTCTATAAGTCTACAAATTTTCCTCTTTGACTTTTTAATCACCTTTATAGATATTTTCTAACTTTTTACATATTTCCCTTGTTGTTTTGCACTCCACTTTCACAAATTCAATGTTAGTCAAACCACATAAAATAAAATTCCTTACATTAGTATTGATTTCAAGAGCCCTCTTTCTTGCCTGATCTTGGGGAGGGAGATTTTCAAGAGGCTCATATTCTATAGCTGACATCCAACTCTCTAATATTAAAGCCATCAAGTAGGACTCAATCTTAATTTTCTATAAAGAAAAATTAGATCCATCAAAAACTAGTACTTTGTTTCTAGATGAGCTTTCTTGTGCCATCCCAAATCTACCTTAAGCTACTAGACTTATTCAAAGGAACTCTGTGTTGATACCAATTGAAGGGAACACAATCTAATGAGAGGGGGGTGAATCAATAGATCAAAACAATTCCTAAGACCTTTACTTTTACAACTGTTATATATATTTTCAACATGAAGAGAATTAAACCGTACAAGCTAGTAATAAAATCACAAAACAAGATAACACTTATCACCAAATATACATGGAAACCCAAGATGGAAAAAGACACAGTGAGAAATCTCTCCAATAGGAGTATAATAAGAGAATTTGACAATGTGGTGTAGGCACCAACCTACTATAGACACAAATCCCCAAATGAACCTATAGGCACCAACCTACTAGAGACAAAAATCCCCACTAGAAAAAGACACCAATCCCTACCAGAAAAATACAAGTAGAACACTAGTCCTACTAGAATACAAACATAATGGTGAATTTGAAATTTAACTCTAATATGCACCATAGCAACAATTGACACTCTCTCACACTAAGAATTACCCTCTCATATTGGTGCTCCTTATTTTCTTCACACTTTTATACTCAAATACCTTCCCTTCATTACACTTGATGTAACTTTCTATATCAACTGACTATATTCTCACCCTTATTACTTACAATGTATCTAAACATTTGAAATATATACATGATGTTACATTAAAACTCTTCCATGTTAGCTAAGGATCCACACAAAACTTGGAAAACATAGAGTGGACCTAAATTCCAATTTCATGAAACATGTAATACAATGGTCTTGTACAGGATCCAATTTTCACCCCTTGTGTAAATCCCCCTTTTACATACCCTCACCTTAGAAAATCAAATACGAAGGAAAAATTCCACATCACTCATCTAGAATGCATCCACCTGGTGTTTGTCCTATGTGTCGATGAGAGAATACTTGTTGGAAATGCAAGAACAACACTTGAACATCTGTATGGTGCACTACCATCCTTGAAAAATTCCCACATCTGAAGTTGGTAAAATCTTACACTCCTCATTGGGGATGAATTGCAACATCCTTTTATTGACCAACTGACCAAAAAATGGCTTATTCTTTCTCATCCCACCTTCAAATTCATTCATCTCACTTTCACTTCATCCTTTTTTCAAAATCTTCTTGGCATTCTTTCACATCTTCTTGAAATTCTCAAGCATGTTCTCATTTGCTCTAGAATTCTATCACTCCATTTTGATCATTGCAATAGCTTGATACTCCATCAACTCCACATTGCACATGTGAGGAAACCAAAGAAGTTGCAAGCTTGGAGTCTTGTGAGACCTTCCTTCACCATGATTGTGATGATGGTGACTTTCTCAAGTTTGTTACTTGCATTATCCCTTCATTGGCCTTGAGAGCCTTTGGTTAGAGGTGGTAACTCTTCATTCTTCTCCTTTGTGATTTGATATAGTGGTTTGGTTTGTAGTGTTGATTGTAGTACTTTCTATCTTCTTTATCACATATTCTAATTCATTGCTTTCCTAGCTTTCCATGGGGTGGAAACACCAAAGCAGAGGTTTGAATGAGGCAATCCCCTATAAAGCCCCAACAATTTCCCCTCTTACTTGTGTGTAGGTGAATGTGTGCATGGAGCTAATTGGAAAATTGACGCTTTTGTGAGATCATATTTATCACCCTATCTTTTATTTACTTTCTTTATCATCTTCGTCTTTATTTTTTGAACTTCATCATTTTGTTTACTTAGTTGAAATCAAATAGCTAGGATGCCAGTAGGTTTCTAGTAGCTTTCCCATTTTATTTCATGTTTCTAGCCATACGGATGCCAACACACTAGAGAGGTGCTAGCACACTGTGCTATCATCCTAGGGCTATGTTGTTGTCCTTAGACAGATAGTTGTCTAAGGTATAGTTTGGATCCCATAAACCAGCTTGTCTAGCCCCAAATAGATTTGTGGCTCTATAGAGTGAGAGAAGCACTCCATAGTTCTCTTCATTCTTGATCCTCATCCCAAAACACCCCTTTAGAGTGAGGTAAGCTAGGGTAGCCCTCTGTTCTCAGCTCTCTATAACCTAGAGCCTTGACATTGTTGGTCCCCCTCTCTTACATTTTTGGTGAACCCGATGTGAACCATTTTAGTTATGTTTAGCAGTATTGAAGGGTCCTTTCCTCACATTCTAGTAGCATTGTAGGTATCAATTTTGTAAGGAATTTTTCCTTATGATCCAACCTATGACCCCTAGTAGGCATACTTGGAAGGTTCTATAAGCATTGCGAAACTAAGCCTTAACTGGGTACATGAGAGTACCCAATTAAAACCTTTGGGGGGCTTTGTGAGAGTATTGTTTAGTGTACATGATGGATTCCTTCTTGCATCTACCTATCCCCTCTACACAACCTACAACTAGTAGTATGGGTATAACCTTCACCTCGCAGGACTTACCGATGGGTTTTAATAGAGAACCATCTCCTCTTTACATCCCTATGTGAATCAATGAAAAACACTATAGCGGGTGTTCTTGATGAACCAATGTTTTAGGTGAATATTATAACCAAGGAGATTATGTTAATTAACTTCCTACATAAAGATTGGTATGACGCACCTATGAGCACCATATGTACCCATAATGGACTTTTTGTACCTCCCCTTGGTAGCATCACCTTGTCGGTCCTTGTTGGACCTAAGTCTATAAACCTACTTTTTGACATAATCCCAAGGTCTAAAATCTTTAGAGTGAAGTTGGGTATCCCTTGGTTAGTAGCTATGAATGTAGTTCCCTCAATTGTCCATAAATTTCTAAAGTTAATTCATGAGGGTTTAGTGCATGTGATCCACAACACCGGTTATAAACCGTCGATTGTGTGTGGTAGCTATTCCTTAGACCACTTATGGCTTGAATTCATTGGTCTGCTTCTACCTAGGAAGGACCTCTTGTACCAAACTTATGAGAAGTACAAGAAAGGGTGTTTAATGGCTAAAGTGAGATACCCTCCATCACCTTATGTTGTTTCACATAGGGATTGTTTAAAAGCTGATAGTGATGACACCTTGGCATGTAGAAGGGAAGACGGGAAGTGCTCTTGGGGTTCCTCTTCATCCTCTTCTACTGTTCAGCCTATCCCTATTGTGGCATCATTGGATTTTATTTCGCATTTGTGAGAGAACCCTATGGTGCCCACTTGGTGAAAGCCCGAGCGGCGTACATTCAAACTTCATGTTCTACCCATGGAGCCTAGGCCCATTCAATATGGTAGAAGAAAGGATCCCCGCAAGGAAACCTCTATGTCTTGGCCACCACGGCCTCCCACCACCCCTGCTCCTAAAGCAATGAATGGGAAGAGGCCTACCACTGAGATGCTAGAGCTAACTTCCCCCAATTATTTATCAACCTATTCCTCCTGCTCCTATTCAGGAGTCTGTTCCTCCACTAGAGACAACTATGATGGGAACCCTTATGGATAAGAAAGAGCCTTCGGTCCCATCCCAACACCTAGCCTCTAGCTCAAAGAGTCACTGAAATTTCCTTGTGCATGAGCACAAGTGCCGACAAAAGGCACTGGAATCTGAGCAGACCACTTTGTAAAGAAAGGTAAAGGAGTCGACCCCCCTATTCCAGGGCCTCCTCATGCATCCTCCTCTCTCCTCCCCTCTACTTCCATTCAATCAAATTCATTCTTGCTTCTAGATCCTATTGTGAACATGGGTCCACCTGATCCTAAAAAGGTGCAAGTGTTTATCACTCCTTTAGTTGAGCTGCCTCTTTTGATGTCCCTCCCATACATCCCACCATTCTCAAAACCCATGGACATGTTGAATACTTTGGTGGTGTCTGCCATGGTTTTCTCCTCCTCTTTCATGCCTCTTGCCTCATCTATGGGGATTTCACATCTTCTGAAAAAGTAGAACGTGAAAGTTTCCCCTCCAACAATGGGGATCATAAGAGGAGCCCACCTTCTTCAAAGGGTGGTCTTGCATTAGCATGAAATTTCCTTGTGATGGAGCTAGTTCTGACATCCCCTAAATTCGTCACTACTCCTAAGTCACTCAGTTATCCAAGTAGTGAATCTTGAGCACCACCTACCCCATCCATTGAGGTCACACATGGAACTCCTATAAAGTGGATGTTTAACTCTTTGGAAGAGGTCCCAACCTTGACAATGATCTTCACAAAATCACTGACCATTACTCCACAAGAACCAAGTGGAGGAGACCCCAAAGGGTCCCCTTCCTTAGTGCTTATTATGGGAGGGTTGAAAGCATCTCCCCTTAATATTCCACCATTGCAGGATCATCTGACTTCCCCTTATAATGATCTAGATTGGGAAGCGAACAACCTCTTAGTCAATGAGTGTTAGGGGGAGGCCTCTTCTTTATCTTTAGATTAGATATGTGCTTGTTGTGATGTGTTCTCCTATTCTTGCATTATGTGTTCCTAGATGACCCTTGTCACCCTTGTAGGTGCTTAGATATAGGAGTGATTATGTGTCATAAAAATTCCTCTATTTGTTCCATTATTGTTCCTCTATTATGTGTATTGACTTTCGAAAAATTGGCGACAATGAAAATGTTGATAATCAAGGTGAAGAAAGCTTGCAATATGAACTTAAATGAGTGAATGAAAATCTGAAATATGTAGATTAACCTTTAGCCTTAGTGTGAAGAAATAATGAGAGAGAGAGATAGAAAAATCATAACACATGCAACAACAAATTTACGTGGAGAAACCCCAAAGGGAAAAAACTCCACCACCAAAAGAGAGGCAAGTATATTACTGATAATACAAAATATTACATACAGAAATAGACTTCTCTTATCATTCTCTATAAAATCCAGCAGCACTCTGTTACCTTGCAAAACTAAAATTGAATAACTCTAGCTCAAGGCTCCAATTTATAGAGATTTGTGAGGATGAAAACCATCATGGTTTCACCAAGAAATAGGCAGCAATACCACCTAGAAAAACCCACGCCTCCCTCCTTGAAATGGTAAAAAAATACCAAAAATAGCCTCTTACAAATGCTCTTACAACTGTCATAAGGCATCTTTCAGGCATGGGTTCTTGGGGTCTAAAAATAGCATATTCTATCATAAGAATCTGTCATACTGTCATAGCATCTTATGGCAACTATCATGCATGTCATAGATGCTCTTACAACACCCTATTTTGCATTTTTTTCAATTTCTTTTGAGAAACTTTTGAAAATTCCATCCCAAGGCTCCTAAAGCATTTAATTACATGATTTATGGTCTCTTAAGACCTTATTTTACATAAATACCTCAAAACTCCTAAATCTATAGACTCAATACATAAATCACTTTATTGATCAACTTTTACAATTTGGATTCCATGGACCCAAAATGCATTCAAACTGATATTGATTCCTTATTGAAAGAGATTAATGACCTCAAACCTATGATCAAGTGACCAAATAATTGAAACCACAAGGATTCAAATGGTGAAAAGATGGTGCTGGTGCTCCTGCACCATACACCCCCTAGAAAATATTCATGCCACATTAATATTCTTTGACTCCATTCTCTCCAAGCTTCATAGATGCTCCACTGGTCCACATATGCTCTCCACTGGTTCATGTACCATGCACTTGCAATCTTCCCTATAGCTTCTTCATATGCTTTTTTCCTTGCTTCAGTCCTTAGACCTGCCAACTGATTTCCATCTTTTCTTTGATCAAAGCTTGTTTTCTTCCTATTTCCTACATCTACAAACAAACATTTTTTAGTATTTTCATGTCTACAATCATCCTTAGTGCCCTACTCTTCTTGTTTTCCACTCATAGCCTCATTATCTTGCTTTGTTTCTGTTTGATCAGACCTCCTATTCATTGTACTTGCAAACCCTGTTTGTGTCTCAATCTTTCACTTAGTTATAGCACACTCAATGGTCCCTATCCACACACTTGCATTCCACTTTTTTGTCAACTTACTTGAAGCAATGTTCTTATTTTCTATTAGAACATCATAAGACCTTGAATTACCTGCAAACACTCTCTCTTTGATGTCCTCAAGCCTTATAGACTCTCTTTTTCCAAATATTACAAGCTTACTCTTACCCTTACCTTTCTCATTCCCCTGCAAAGGAACTGAATTAAAAGTTTTACCATCTTTCTGAATGGAGTATCTATTTTCTCTCCCATAATACATTGAATTTCTATTGAATTTCCATGGTCTTCCCAATAGCAAATGGCAACAGTCCATTGGTAACACATCACACGAGATCCTATCCTTGTACTCACCAATCTAGAAATCCACATATGCATGTTCATTCACTACAAGAGACTGACTATTATTTACCCAAGATACTTTATATGGTGTTGCATGGGGTATCTTTTCTAGTTGTAGCTTATCTAGCATCTCCCTAGACACCATGTTGTCTTGTGAACCTAAATCAATAACAACTTGACAAACCTTACCTCTACATTTACATGAAGTCTTGAATAAGCTCCTTCTTTGATTCATATCTTCTCCCTTAGATGCTTGCAATAAATTTTTTCTTACCATAAGTGCTTCTCCTTCCTTTGGGACAACAATAATGTGTGGAGTGCTTGAGTTCCCACACTCTTCCTCATGAATGATCTATGTTCTTCTCTCAGGTCTCTTTTCATCACTAGATGAATTCCCAATCTTTTTTAGGGAATCTCCATGATGGATGTCCATACTCATTGCATGTAAAGCATTTTCCTACAAAATCATTAGAACTTCTACCAGCAATAAACCTTCCTCTACCTCTGAAATGACCTCTAACATCAGTACCTTGTTCCTTACCCTTATTTTTTCCTTCTTGTCCTTCCAATGGTTGTATTGGTGTAGAAATCACTCCTCTTCCTCTTGCACTAGGACCACCTCTTCCTCTAACTACTTCCTCTTGTCTCCTTTTTAGTTTTTCCTCCACCCTAACTACCAACTGAAAACATTCCTCAACATTTTTTGGATTAGTAACAACAAGCTCATCTTGAATATTGAATCTCAAACCACCTAGGTATCTAGCTACCTTTTCAGCCTCTTCTTCATCTCTCCTATACCTTATACTTAACTTGTAAAATTCATTACTATAAGCTTTAACATCTAATTCTTTTTGTTTTAGAATTTGCAAATTTTTATACAACTATACCTCATGATCTTTAGGAAGAAATTTACCTTTTAACTTCTGCACCATTTTATCCCAAGAAATGATTTTGGATTTTCCTTGTTTCTTATCTTTGTCTGCTCATAATCCCACCATAAGAGAGCATGTCCCTTAAGCTTTTTCTTCACCACCTTCACCATTTGTTCCTTTGTAATATCCTCACTTTCAAAGTAGTTATCCATATCAGCTATCTAGTCAAGTAATTCCTCTTCATTCAAATTACCACCATAAATAGGACGTTCAACCTTTACCTTGTGAGATTCACCTTTTATTACCTTGAGAAGCTTCACCATCCTCTAGTCTATAGGATCTAAATCCTCATCTACATTTTCATAGTCTCCATCTTCACTCTCTGACTCACTCTCTTCATCAAAATCTCTTTTCTTCTTTGACTCCAAGGCTGTAAACCTTGCTAGCACAACATTGTGTGACTCCATCAACTTTGCATGTTTCTCCTTCAACTCCTGCAATTCTCTTGCAGTACCCAAGTTCTTTGGAGGCATCTTCACCAATCTACTTCCTTCAATCCTGCAAAAACTAAGTTAAGAAACCAACAAAAATGGCCTAATCCCTAATGCTCTGATAACAACTAATGTAGAGTAGGGTGGAGGAACATTCAAATAGGCTTTAAAAACCAAATTTCAACACAGGTTCATATATCTAATTCAACTCCCATAAGGTCAGCTCCGTGGCTTTCCGATTCACAACTGAGCAACTAAAAGACCAATCCCTTTTTGTAAGTTGTAAAAACAACCATTGATCATCCAAATAGCATTCATACCTCATCAAAAAAATAGAACCAATCCCACAAATAAAATTCATCTACCACAACCTATAGAAACATCAAGTCTCCCTACCCAAAGGCTACAAGAATTATCCCTCTTTTGCAAAAAAGTCTCTTTTAAACTGATTTTCACCTTACAAATTCTTGGAAAGTCATAAATTGTCACTCAAAACTATAGATTCACTGATGAAAACCTCTGTACAGACCTTCTATACTACTGCTCCACCAAAACCCTCACAAACACCCTAAAACCTAGGGTTTCATTGTTTTGCTGAAATCCCAGCCTCAAACCATCAAAAAAATCCATGAAACATGTTTTCCTAGGTCTGTACAGACCTTCTAAACCATTTTTTACTCTGATCCATCTCAAACTAATGAAAACACAACTTAAAACCTTTAATTTCACTTAGTAACTTAACATTTTTTTCCTAGAGCATCACTTCTCACAACCGTTCTAGACTCACTACACCATGGAACCTCATTAGATAGCTAAAATACATTTATAAGTGCTCTCCCACCAAAACAAAAAACTACACAGGAGGTGGGAGGCCAATGAAATCACATTTTTATTACAAAACTAGTAAATTCTATTTACACAGCCTATTACATAAATTTGAAATTACTCCCACCAATTTGTATATCAAAAGCTCAAAATGGATGAAAACATAATCTAATACATGATACTACATGAAAACATGAATGAAAGAGCCTTCTATGGAAGTATGGGTCTATACAAAATCAAGAAACTCTGCAAAAATAGTAAAAATTAGAAAAACAGTGAACTAAAAGCATGCAACATTGATTTCTCTAAAAAGTATCACTACCAAAACTTTCCATGTTTTTTTACTGAGCCTTGCAAGGCTTTTAAATATATTTTACAAGTCTTTTGACTTTCCCAATGAGCGAAAACTTCCTTTTTGAATTCTAACTTCACAACTTCCCAAAAATTGTTATTTTTGGTTCTTGACAACTTTTGCTATATTTTGCATTTTTTTCAATATCTTTTGAGCAACTTTTGAAAATTCAATCCCAAGGCTCCTAAAGCATTTAATTACATTATTTGTGTTCTCTTACAACCTTATTTTACATAAATACCTCAAAACTCCTAAATCTATAGACTCAATACATAAATCACTTTATTGATCAACTTTTACAATTTGGATTCCATGGAGCCCAAAATGCATTCAAACTAATATTGAATCCTTATTCAAAGAGATTAATGACCTCAAAAATATGATCAAGTGACCAAATAATTGAAACCACAAGAATTCAAATGGTGAAAATATGGTGTTGGTGCTCCTGCACCACTATTTTTTCCTTTTCCAAAGGGACAAATGGTAATGGTAACACTGCATTTACATTGTCTCTTTCACCATTGTTGGTCAAACAGTTTCACCTCTTATGGGTAAACGTACAAAACACTTTAGGATAATAATAAATTAAAATATTTACAAGGTTGATGACACCTAAATCATAACATTCTGCCACTTGACATCATACATTGTAAATTACACCCATAAAGATATAATTACATAGAATTAAGTAGAATGATCAAGGCCCATGGCCTTTCTGCACCAAGAGAACTTTTATGTCATGACTGGCTTCATAAGAGAATCTGCAACATTATCCAAAGTGTAAACTTTTTCAATCAAGACCTATCCATTCTCAACCATTTCTTGCACAAAGTGATACGAAACATCAACATGCTTAGTACGAGCATGATACATAGGATTTTTAGCTAAACATATGGTACCCTGACTATCACATCCAATCCTCACCATCCTGCAATCAAAACCAATACCATTACCAAGTATTTGTAATAAAACTACCCCCTTAGAGTCATGTGTAGTAGCCATATACTCTACTTCAGTGGTAGACAAAGCAACTATTGGTTGTCTTTTACTCATCCAACTCACTACTCCTCCAAACAAAGTAAACACATAGCCACTAGTGGACCTTCGACTATCCAAGTCACCTGCCTAATCTGCATCAACAGAAACCTATATGTCCAATGAATTATCAACATATTTACTACCATGATAAACCAAACAGTAATCAAAAGTTCCTTGCAAATATCTAAATACCCTTTTAACAAAATTCCAATTTTCTTTACCAGGGTTAGACATAAATCTGCCTAGAACTCCCACTGCTTGGGCTATATCTAGTCTAGTACAAACCATTGCATACATTAAACTACTGATATCACTAGCATAAGGAACTTTAGACATTTCATTAATATCATCATCCGATTTAGGACACATGTCTAAACTCGACTTAGTACCAATAGGAAATGGAATATTTACTGGTTTACAGTCCTGCATATTAAACCTTTGCAAAATAGTGTTAAAATACTTACTCTGACTTAACCAAAGCTTTTTGTGAATCTGATCCCTAATGATTTCCATCCCAAGAATATATTTAGCAGCCCCTAAATCTTTCATATCAAATGTTCCAGAAAGTTGAGTTTTAAGTTCCCTAATCATTGCCTTATTGTTACTAATGAACAACATATCATCTACATATAAGACAATAATAAGTATTTGATCATCAATAACTTTAAAATAAACGCAGTGATCCTCATCACTTCTAACAAAACCCATATTTAATGAAAATTCATCAAAATTCTAGTACCACATCCTAGGTGATTGTTTCAAACCATATAGGGACCATTTTAACCTGCAAACCAAGTGTTATTTTCCTCTCACAACAAAACTGTCAGGTTGTTGCATATAAATTTCTTCCTCTAGATCCCCATGCAAGAAAATAGTTTTAACATCCATTTGTTCTATTTCTAAATCATAACCATCGGCAATGGATAAAAGGAATCTAATAGAAGTTAACTTAGAAATAGGAGAGAATATTTCACCAAAATCAACTCCCTCTCTCTAGGAGTAGCCCTTGGCTACTAATCTAGCCTTGTACCATTCCAAATGTCTTGCTCCAAACTTCTTTTTATATATCCACTTACAACCAATGGCCTTTCTTCCTTTGGGAAAACTAACAAGATCCCAGGTGTCATAGTTTTTCAAAGACATCATTTCATCATGCATGGCTTGCATCCAAGACTCGCATTCTTCTAAAGAGGGATCCTCTTTGAAAGATCTAGGTTCATCATTAGTACATAACAAAGCAAATTTACAACAAAAATCAGGTGGGCTATACATGTCAACTGGATTTCATTGTCTTCTGGATCTTCTCAAAGGTGGAGTAAGAGGTTACTCCTCATATCCATCCTCATTTTTTTCAAATTCTTTTGTTACAACAGATTCTTTAGAACTCTCTTCTTCTTCTCCATCTTCTTGTCCATCTCTCTGTTCTTCCACATGTGTATCTTCTTGCTTAGTTTCAAAATGCACTATCTTTAAATTTTCCTTTGGTTGCACATCTTTAGAGTTAGCTCTAAATTCCCTGAAAATAACATCTCTAGAAAATATCATCTCTCTTGTTAGCGGATTCCAAAGTTTATAACCTTTAACATTTTCACCATAACCTACAAAGATGCATTTTTGAGATTTGGGATCCAATTTAGACCGCTTCTCTTGAGGCACAAGAAAAAAATCCTCACAACCAAAGACCCTTAAATTTGAAACTAAAGGCTTTTTACCCAACCATATTTCATAAGGATTTTTATCAACAAGAGCTTTACAAGGAGATCTATTAATTAAATAACAAGTAGTACCAATAGCTTCTACCCAAAAGCATTTATCTAACTTAGCACTACTTAACCTGCTCCTAGCTCTTTCCATTAATGTACAGTTCATTCTTTCTACTACCCCATTTTGATGGGGTGTGTAAGGTGTAGTATTTTTCCTAACAATTCTTGCATGTTTGCAAAACTCATCAAATTCCTTAGAACAATATTCACCCCCATTGTCAGATCTATATACTTTTATCTTATAATCTGTTTTCTTTTCAACCAATGCCTTAAATTCCTTAAATTTGGTGAAAACTTCAGATTTTGTATGCATAAAATAAATCCAAGTATATCTTGAGTAATCATCTCTGAAGGAAACATAATAACGAGATCTGCCCAAAGAATCTATATCCACTAGACCAGACACATCCGAATGAATTGGCTTTATTAGTTCCTCTAGGAAATGATGACCTGTTTTGTTTAGCAAACACACAATCCTCACATAAATCATTTTTACCAACAGAATAATCAGAAATACCATCTACTAGTTTCTTATCAAGTATGGTCCTAGGACCTTTTTCACCAATGTGACCCAATCTATGGTGCCACAACATACATGCATTTTTAGTGCTAGTTACAAAAGAGGATTTACAAAAAGTAGAGGCATGTAGTGTAAATAGATTCCCTTTCTGAGATCCTTTAGAAACCACCAAACTTCCCCTTACCATCCTGCAACCAGACTTGTCAAATGTCACATGCATCCCAAAATCATTCAACTTGGAAACCAAAATTAAACTTTTTGTAAGTCCTGGAATATGTAAAACATCATCAAGTATTTTAACCCCCCCATCACTAAAACACAACTTTACCTTTCCTTTAACAATAATCTTTTGTGAGCTATCATCACCCATGAATACCTCTCCTCCATCATATTCTTTTTATGTAGAAAACCACTCCTTCTGAGGATTCATATGGAAGGAAGCACCTTAATCAATAAGCCAAGCATCATTACAAACTGTGTTAGCTGAAATAATCAAAGCATCAGAATCACCGTTATCAGAGGATTTTTCCATGGAGGAATTTACATTCTTTTTCTTGTTTCTACATTGCTTCTTCACATGTCCCCGTTTACCACAGTTCCAACACTTCACTTTTCTCTTTCCAAGGGTCTTAGATCATCCTTTAGACTTATCCTTCTTCTTATCCCCTTTAGGCTCTTTCTCCTTGGGCCTACCTCACACATGCAAGGCATCTTGGGAGCCACTACACATGGTCCTTCTCCTCATCTCCTTTGAAAGAAGTATGGGAATACTATTATCCATCTTAGGTTCTACACCACCACTTGTTACAGCAATAATTAAATTTTCCTAAGATTCTGGCAAAGAGAAAATCAATAAAATGCATTTATCCTCATCTTCTATTTTAACATCAATAGATGCAAGCTGACTTATAATCAAATTAAAAGCATTCAAACGTTCAGTAATAGATTCACCATCCTTCATCTTTAATGAATATAAACATCTTTTGAGATACAACTTGTTAGACAAACTCTTATTTTAGTAGATTTCACCTATCTTCCTCCAAAGCTTGTATGTCATGTCTTCTAAAGAGACATTCAGGAGGATAGAATCTATAAGACACAACTGATTAGTCCCTCGATCCTTCTTGTCTAACTTATTCCAATCTTCATTCGATAATGTTGAAGTAGATGGCTTCTTGTCAACTAAAATTGGTAACCACTAATCTCTCTCCTCAAGAAAATCCTCCACTTTCAACTTCCACATCTCATAACCAGTTCCATTGAACTTCTTGATATCTAGACAAGAGGTGGAGGCCATGGTATGCAATCTTTCACAAATCTACAAAACCCACAACAAAAAAGGTCCCACTACAGCAAAAAACCTTCAACACTTTAAAAGGAAAGCGTCCCTTCCTTAACAGAAGCATTAGCTCTAATACCAAAAGTTGATAATCAAGGTGAAGAAAGCTTGCAATATGAACTTAAATGAGTGAATACAAATCTAAAATATGTAGATTAACCTTTAGCCTTAGTGTGAAGAAATAATGAGAGAGAGAGATAGAAAAATCATAACACATGCAACAACGATTTACGTGGAGAAACCTCGAAGGGAAAAAACTCCACCACCGAAAGAGAGGAAAGTATATTACTGATAATATCAAATATTACATGTAGAAATAGACTTCTCTTATCATTCCCTATAAAATCTAGCAACGCCCTGTTACCTTGCAAAACTGAAATTGAATAACTCTAGCTCAAGGCCCCAATTTATAGAGATTTGTGAGGATGAAAACCACCATGGTTTCACCAAACAATAGGAAGAAATACCTCCTAGAAAAACCCACTCCTCCCTCCTTGAAATGGTCAAAAAATACCAAAAAATCCTCTTATATATGCTCTTACAACTATCATAAGACATCTTTCATGCATGGGTGCCTAGGGTCCAAAAATAGCATATTTTGTCATTAAAATCTATCATATTGTCATAGCATCTTATGAAAATTGTCATGCATGTCATAGATTCTCTTACAATACCCTATTTTGACCCAACAACCTTATTTTAGAAGATTCCAAGGTGGAATGCCTAGCTATTTTGTCCTTTTCCAAAAGGACAAATGGTAACGGTAACACTACATTTACATTGTCTCTTTCACCACTGTTGGTCAAATAGTTTCATCTCTTATGGGTAAATGTACAAAAAACTTTAGGAGAATAATAAATTAAAGGATTTAAAAGGTTGATGACACCTAAATCCTAATAGAAAAGTGTTGGGGGTATTTAGGCTTTCCTTCCATGTTGAACCAATTTTTTATTTTTACTTTGTCTTCTCATGCATTTTTCACATGGTCTACTACAATAGGGGTTGATGACGGTTCATTTATATACTATTACTACACTTATATATATTTATGAATATCTCTAACACAAAAATATCATATCACCCGTATGCCTCTTGTTTGTGATGTTGCCTCTTTTCTTTCACTCTTTTCTCTTTCTTTCTCCTTTGCTTGAGTTATCCCTCGTATGTATGAAAAAATCACTTTCACAATGTTTTTATTTTTAGAAAATCCATTCATAGCCAACAACTCTTTTCTTGAAAATCCTTGCAACCTTTTTTAGAAAATCACATTCTCAACTAAGACCCCTAGCAAAATGTGTTTCCTTCATCATGGGTTTGCAAAGAAAGAACTTGAGGAACTTTCCTCTAAGGAGGGAGCAACTTCTTCTATGGGAAAAGCCTCGACCTTCCCCTTGTGAGGGGGAATTTTCTTCCTTTTGAATTCCTTGATGAAGTGAACATATTTTGAAAGGATTCCTTGATGTTTGATTGATTTATGAAAAAACATCCTATCACTTTCAAACAGTGCATCCCTTGAGTGGACCCCTCTTCTTTTGAAGGGTTCCCAAGGGACCCCTTTGAAAGCCTTTTAGTTTTTTAACTATTTGTGTGACTATCTACTTGTTTTCCTATGTGGTTTCTTTTTGCTTTTTGGCTTGTTTTATATGTTGATTAACATGTTTCTTTGTAGGTGCAACTATGAAGCCACTTTCTATTTTGACTCTGTAGAGTCCCCTTTCACTGGGCTTCCTTCACGAGAGATTACTTGGGGGAATTCCTTATTGTAGGTATGTAATCCAATAAGGCACTTTCATCCTATGGTATTTTTCCATCGTTGGTCTATGGGCCTTTAGTCTACTTTATGTAGCTTCATAGTTTTGTAGGGCTATGGATTCCTTTTGTTCAAAACTCGTTAGGAGAGAGTACCTATGAAGTCCTTTACCTTCCTTGCACTTTCAAGTTTTCAATATCATGGTATTCTTCCTTGATGGTTTATGTATACATCTCTCACTCTTATATCTACTTAACCAAACACTCATCAATATTCACACTCACTAAAGTGGGGGAAAAATGTATAGGAGAAAATTTTCACCCCTTGTGTAAATTCCCCTTTTACATACCTTCACTTTAGAAAATAAAATCCAAAGGAAAAATTCCACATCACCCATCCATAATGCATCCACCTATCATTTGTCCAATGTGTCAGTGAGAGAATATTTTTTGGGGACGCAAGTGCGGTGCATGGATGTCTACATGGCCCATTTCCGTCCCTGACATATTTCTGCATCTAAAGTTGGTAAAATTGTTACACCCCTCATTGGGGATGAATTGTAACATCCTTTTGTTGACCAACCAACCCAAAAATGGCTTATTCCTTCTCATCCTAGCTTTAAATCTATTCATCTCACTTTCACTTCATCCTTTTTCAAAATCTTCTTGGAATTCTTTCACATCTTCTTGACATTCTCAAACACATTCTCATTCACTCTAGTATTCTATCACTCCATTGTGAGCATTGCAGCAACTTGATACTTCATCAACTCTACGTTGCACATGTGAGGCCACCACAAAAGTTACAAGCTTGGAGTCTTGCAAGACCTCCCTTCACTAGAGTTGTGGTGGTGGTGACTTTTCCAAGTTTTTTTCTTGCATTCCGCCTTCATTGTCCTTGAGAGCCTTTGGGTGGAGATGGTAATGCTTCATTCCTCTCCTTTTTGATTTGATAGAGTGGTTTGGTCTTTTATAGTGTTCATTGTAGTACTTTCTATCTTCTTTATTACATATTCTACTTCGTTTCTTTCCTAGTTGTCCATGGAGGTGGAAACACCAAAGCAAGGGTCTAACTGAGGCAAGCCCCTATATAGCCCCAACAATCTTCCCCTCTTTCTTACGTGTAGTTGAATGTGTGCATGTAGCTAATTGGAAAATTAATGCTTTTGTGAGATCATATTTATCACCCTAGCTTTTATTTACTTGCTTTATCATCTCCATCTTTATTTTTCATACTTCATCATTACATTTACTTCATTTAAATCAACTAGCTAGGTGTTTAGTAGGATTTTGGTAGTTTTCCCACTGTGTTTCATGTTTTTTATCCATATGGACACCAGTGAGCTAGAGAGACACCAATGCGTTGCATTATCCATAAGGTACAGTTTGAATCCCAGAAACAATCTCATCTAGTCCCAAATAGAGTTTTGGGTCTATAGAGTGACAAAATCACTTCATAGTGATCTTCATTCTTGATCCTCATCCTAAAACATCCCTTTAGAGTTAGGTAAGTTAGGAAATCCCTTCGCTCTCGACTCTCTATGACCTAGAGCCTTGACGTGGTTGGTCCCCCTCTCTTATAGGTCCAAACACAAATTTCTTGCCACCAATAGAACTTGATGTCTTGCATCACCATGGGAACCTTAAATAGGTCTTATCCTCACTCCATGTTCATGATTTAAATTTTTCATGCTTCAAGTCATTACCGTACATGCCTCAAAATTTAAATAGCTTGATGAACCTTTTGATGCTTCAAAATTATTGCACACTAAGCCTCACCTCTAGAAACTTAGGAAACTAATAGAACTAGTGCTAACACACTCTCATTCTAAACCATAGAGAAATATTTCATTTCTTAAAGAAATACCACCCATATTTTGAAACCTCTCTACCCAAAATATATCCTTCCATACCATCACACTTATGCTGACTACATACCTAGCATGGTATAATAAATACATTAACTATCTAAAGGTAGTCATGTCTCACAAGACATGATACAAGATATGATTGATTAGATAGTCTACACACTGATGCACAACATGCTTCTGGAACCTTAAGACAAATGATGATTCTAGTACTCTTGTAATCTTTTTCATCTTCTAAAAACCTTCACATCTAATAACCTTGACACCTTTTGATAACCTCTATCAACAATGATACTTTGACATTAGTTTGACATCAATGAACACCTTGTTCAATAGAATATATGGATAATATTTCTAAGAAAAAAATTTAGGAGCATGTAGAGAAAAACTAGGAAAAACCTAAGGATGAATTGGGTATACCTCCAAAAGAACTAAAAGAATAAATTACTTCTACGCCAAGGCGGTCCAAAAGAGTACAAGTATGGGAATCACCAATAGGATGCACTCAATCTAAAGAGAGTTAACAAAGAGATAAAATAAGATTACCAACTACACCATCACAAAGGGATCCCTCAATAAAAGAAGCTTTAGATTCACTCCTTTAGATGACTGGAGAGAGAAAATAGAAGAGAAGGAAATGAAACGCACAAAAAGAGACCTCTTTGATATAAGAAGAAACTTAGGAAAAGATACACCACCTGAAGAAGTAGAAATACTAATGAATGAAGATGATTATACAATGGACTATTTTGAAAAGAGGTTTTGGTAAAAATATTCAAATTTTTCAAAGAAATTTTGGCACCAAACAAAGCCACAACTAAATGAAATCTAATAAGATACATGATAGCCTTCGATATCACATTGGAAGCTCCTATAGATAGACTCCTAGATATATTGTCTATCACATTCAAGCATAGAAGAGAACAAAATGTAAAAGAAGAGGAGAAATTAAAAGAGCCATCAATTCTAGAAGTATCCCCTTAGCTACTCAAGCTCTAAAAGAAAAGATAGTATAGATAAAATTAAAAGAGTTGTAATCAAAATAGAGGTTGGATACAATTATTCTTGGAAAAATAAAAATAATCAAATAGTTATAGACATAAATCAAAGAGCCTACTACAAAATCCTATGTAATAAAATAACTTGTACAATAGAAGAATATGATAGGAAATATTCTACAAATGCTTGATAATAACTAAGAATAATAAGCCACTTCAATAGGGAAAACCTTCAAATATCTCTGATGAGAACGCAATTTGATTTATCATGATGAAATAAGACTTGCTACGTCCAATATATACATATTCATGCCTAGGATATTGTTGATGATGTTTTATGCACAAAAAATCAGACAGAATATAATATTCTATCTCTCTTGAAAGGTAAATCTCTATCATAAAGCCTCAAGAGATAACCCCAAGGTCTCTAATGTTGGGTCTTGACAATGCATAAACAACTCAGTGATAAATGTGAAAATGTTGGTAATCACAATGGGACCTTAGTACAAGAAAAGACTGAACCTTTAATTCATCAGATCTAGCAATGTAATGACACTTCAATCCTAAATCTAACCCAAGTGATAAAGAAATATTCCTAAGATTAATGATACTCCTAAGATTAACAATGCAAATGATGAAATACTCAAAATGGACCAATCCCTCATAAACCAGTTCTTGCTTAACCCAAATGAATCTGCAATCTTACAAGAACAGTGCAATCTTCTAAGGTAATAAAGATTTTTTAGATCATGAAAATTCAACCAAGACAACCCTAAGACAATTGAAATGAATAAACCTTCACAATTGAACTAAGCACAATGAATATAAGGTCCAGGATAACTTTGCAAAGCAACTAATAGTCAGCTAGCTGTAAAAAGTATGGACCAGGGATCACTACAACACTTCAAGCATCAAACCATAAACATTATTGAATCAAATCTAATCCTAAATATCAAAATATCAAAATATCAATTTTCCTCCAAGCAATTCTAAAGATAGAATAACAAGAACCATACAAGATAAGAAGAACACGAGTATGGAACCAAATTATAATGTCATTACTTGCATCAAATTATCCACTGAAGCAACAATTCTAGTTTTATGTTACAATATTTTCTTGAGAACAACTAACTTCTAACTCTTTCTCTACTTAATTCGCTCTATTATCCAAGATCTATCTTTTTGTCTATCTAGCCCTTACAAATGAGGTAGAATGCCATATTAATAGAAACCCCCCAAGATATGTTGTCCTAGTTAGGGTTTACAATAATAATTGGCCACAAAACAATTCGGCCAAGAGAAATTCAAAATAAAATAAACTATGCATTAATTCCTTGAACTTCATCTAGGTCGGCCAGGGATCTCCATTATAGTTCGGACTAATGCATGCAAGATAATAGGGAAGCACAAATTCCAATATAGCCCATCATTAACTGCCTTCCCCTTTGTCTTTATTTTGATCTACCATATCATGCACCTTCAAAAGTACCTTGTCTAGGTCAGCTATAGGTGGCAAAGGAAAAACCTTAAGTCAGCTTTCAATTGACTTAATATTGTATCTTGATTGCTCCATCAATTTATCCCATTCAACTTTATTGATCTGATATTTCTCAATGACTACAATATAGGTAGTCGCATCATCCAATTGATGTTCAGTAATTGAATCTTCACTAGCTAGGGAATATACATCTTCCTACCATTTCCTCAATTTCTCTAATCTCAAATTCTTAGGCACAAACCTCCTCCTCCCTATCATGACCTTGAAGAAATAAAAGCATCCATTATAAATATCAGTTAGGGTGTCCTCAATTAACCTGCTCTACTTGTATATCTTCTTTAGAAGCTTATGCCTTATTTGCAAAGCTTCAAACCATTTCCAAGGTTTTACAACTCTGGAGGAAGGGATAATTCCATCATTCACCAACTTATCCTTAGTATATTCCATGATGGTTCTAGTTTTTTGGAACTGGATATCTACATCCTCCTTATCTTGAGCCAACACTTCTTTTAACCACTCTATTGCCCTCCTAGCATCTCATCCAGTTGAAAGAATGTCCTTGATAGCATCATTTCCTTTGGTTTTCACCCCCTTTAGCCAATTTTTTGTAGCAAGAGTAGTGGCCTTCATTATTTCCAGCTCAGTGATAGTTTCTTGGGGTAGGAGACTTGCAGCAGAGGATGAGAAGCCAACAAACTGCAAAGGTTTCATCAAATCCTCTAAACATTTCTTGAGTCTTTCAATCTCCTTCTTCATCTCTTGTTTATTTTTTGTTTCCTTTCTTAATCTCCCTAGGATTACTACACTAGAACCCTCATACTCCTCAATATCTTGCTCCATGGAAGTAGGCCCTAAATTGATAGTCAACAAATAGTAATCCTTTCCAATTACATCATCCTTGTTCTTAGCTGGAGCACGAGTAGCAATGTGGACCACCCTATTGTTGGCTTCATCTCTTTCAATCCTAGAAACAACCTTGGCTTTCTTCTTTCCTTTATCTTTTCATATTTTAGCCAGTAACTCATCCCAATTAGGTGGGGTATCATCCACAACAACTTGTTTTCTCCTTATTTCTTTTTCTAACCACTCTAGAACAATGGACTCTAACTATATTTCACTTTGTCCCACTTCTTCTTGCTGGTTCTTAGGTGCATCTTCATTCAAATCCTTCCTCTCAGGAATCTCATCGGCCTTATCTTCCTTTTCTTTAGTATGCTCTTCTATGTGCATAGGTGATGGAACTTTATCTGACACTTCATCTCTTTGAGGAGATCTAACTTCTTTAGTTCTAATAGGAAAATCCTCATATGTAAGTATGGGAGACTGCATCACCCTTTCTATTTCCACCTCTGCATTATAGAGGTCATCCTCACGAAATTCCTCCCTTTCTATATCTTGGTTATCTTCAGCTTTATTAGATTCACCTAGTCCATTTTGAGCTTCATGGGAAGAAGGGACATCATCATGTTGTTCTTCATGAGAAGGAACCAGAGGAGGATCTTTCTTTGGCACACTATCCTTAGGAGGAGTTCTTGATTTCCTTATATATACTTGTGTCTTTCCTCCTAAACTTTCTACATTTACCATTGGTGGGCCAACTTCCTCTCCATCCTTGGAGCTTTCCTTTTGTGACAATCTTACAATTCTTCTTCTTTTAGGCATTGAAGTACCAACCTCAGGATCTTGCTTTTCAGTTTCCTCTTTTCCAGGCTTCTTAGCCTTTGAAGTATGCCCCCTGTTCTTGGCAATAGGCTTTCTCTTTTTTTCTATTTCTTGAGCTTTCTCCACTTGAACATATTTAATCTTGATTTTAAAAGGGGAGCTCACCTTTCCCTTACCCTTAGGATCTTTTTAGCTGACTCCTCGAAAGTAGAATGAGGTTCTAAATCTCCCATCAGATCATAGGTGCATTTTACACCTTGATTATCCAATTCCCATATCTTATGCTTCAGCCATAACTTTGTGCACTTAATGACTAGATCCATTAACTATCCTAGCTCTATTTTTTCTTCCTCTAGCCAATCAATTTTGCTAATTGGTCTATCCTTTATTGCCTCATAAGCATGGCCTTGAATCAAGTCCCCATCATCTTCAACCTGATCTAGAACTGCCTTCACATTATACAATGAAACTGATTCAACCAGAAGCTGGGAAAACTTCTTCTTTCTAACCTCATATTCATCAATGTAATTGGCCCAGTGGTCTTCCAAATCATCCTTGTGGCTATATTCCTGACTTGATTTCTTTTGCGCTTCACTAGTTATGTCAAATTTAGACCTCTTGGAATGGAAGGATAAACCAAGAGTACTCATCTCCTCCTCTAAAGCCTAGACTGAATTAATGGAAGGGAATGCTTCTCCAGTGCCTATCCTCAAAGGGAATTCTCCATCAAACCTAGTCTTATGTTTGTCCCTTTTTACAATAGCATCAAAGTCACATATTTTTCTAGTAACCTCCAAGAGTAGGATATGATCAATGGGATACCTTGGAAGTCGATATGGAGCCCTTTGACACCCATCAATCCTGATGTATGAGAAGGTGGGAAACTGTATGAACCAAGCCCCATATTTCTTAATTAGCTCTTTGGCTTGATCTGAAATCCTCATATGCTCTGTACCCTGAAGAAATCTAGTGATGTGCATGGTGAATGCATCATTCACCCTCCTATAACTTGAGCTCCCTAAGTGCAATTGAGGATAAACCTCATAAATTACATCCTTCCCAAAGATGCCCTTGGTACGTAATCCCTTGTATGGATGAAATATTGCAAGTGCATAAACTAAATAGGAAGTCATTGTGAAGGTCTTGGTCTGTAGCACATTACACATATGTTCATGAATCACAACACTTATAACACTTGCCCAATGATAGTTGATCTTTTCTTGCTCCATCCTCACAATGACATGGCACATCTAACTCTCGAACATACCTGCACTCTTCAAACCTACCACCCAACTAAGAAGAGTGATGGCATCATAATATTCCTTCTTAAAATTTGCTCTAAATAGTTGCTTGGGAAGTTTTGAATAGTGATACTTAGGCTTTTCCAACCAGGAATTGATGATATGTTAAGCTTTGATGGTATCCTCCTCATAGAACTTTCTTGTTGTGTCCATATTAAAGGCCACCACATGAGATCTATCTAGATTGTCAAAGGTCTAGGCTATGGAGACAGGATTCAAATTTACCACAATCCTCCCTTGGGGACTGACTATTCTCTAGGTATCTCTATCATAATGCTTGGCACACTCAAGAACCAACTCATAACATTGCACTGTAGAAGCAAATCCAACTGCATGTGCCAATCCTGATTCCAACATCCTCTTACCAGCAAAGGAATATTATGTTTTGCCATTCTAGCCTTAAACTCTTCATAATCCTATAGTCCAACATTCGTGTTAGTTACTTCTGGCCAGATAGAGCTAATCTTACTTTCTAGGATCTTACTCCTAATATCCATCTTGATTCTTTCTGCTTCAGACATAGAAGACCCTTCCATATCACTCTTGGCTCTTCCAACTACTATCTTACTTGACTCAGCCTACACTCAACAAAGGAAACCATCATAAAGATCACACAAACAAATTTGTCATCAACAATGATCCGAGGTATATTTTCACTAAAAATTGAAGTGTCTCCAATACTCCATATTTTAGCACCATCAGAAATAACTCAGTGTCCTAATTCTAGTGCAACTTGAATGGAGCGAAAAGGAGTCTATTTGCACAAGTTACGGCCAGTCAAACTTTGGGTCAAACTACCATTAGGGGTCGTCCAGGAAGCAAAAAAATGATCATCTCAAAAATTGATGGAAGTGGCATCAAATCGAAGAGCTCGTCGAGATGATCCCGGAAATGTTTGTTTCATCAAAATCTGACATCATACGCTCAAGATATGGGCAGTCAAAGTTTGGTTGACTTGATGGTACAAAGGTGACGTCATCAATTAGTCAGTACTGTACAGAATCTGATGTGGACAAACTAGAGCATGACACATGACAGCTGAGTCATCTTATATGGACCAATCATATTGTGACACATGTCCCTCCGTACAGGTGACGTGGCAACACAGGTGGCATCCAGTCAGCGACGACATGGCAGATAGTTGGCAGATGATGTGGCTCTGTCAGCAAGTCAAATACTACCACGTGGAAGTCTTCTGATGCGCCACGTGTCCCTTTTTCTTCCATATGAATTTGGTGAGTTCGTTGTTTGTTAAAAAAGGTTTTTAAATGGGCTCGAACCCATGACCTCCATTCAAATAGCCAAGCCACCCACTGTTGCACATCGGCTATCCAATCTAATTTCCATGGAACCCGTATTAGTTTTGTTGAATTTTCGGTGCATAGTTCTGGGAAAATGGTGGTCGGAAGGATTGGAATCCCTGACCACATGGCTCCTAAAATTCAAAGCTACCGACAAACCAACAACGATCACTCAATTATAGATGGATTTTGTTTGATTTTGATGTATAAGTTGGCCCGAATTTGTAACCAAATGGCCTATAAGGCCAAAAATAAGCAAAACCCACCTAACAAATTAACAAAGGGGGTTTATTAAAAAACAAATGGGATGTTGTATGAGATGTAAAAGGGGGGTTAGACATTTAATTATTTGTTAAGCCTATTTAGGCTAATTTTATGTATAAAAGGGGGGATGTGTAAGCTCTTAGGAGTTCAGTGAATGCAAGTGATATAGTGGAGAACAGGTGATACGAAAGAGGAATCTTGTGGATATTTTTGAGCCATTTTCGTATGACGAAGTATTTTTATGCTGCTGAAGTGCTAGAAGGAATGGTCTTGGTGCATTTGTAGTCTTTTTTGGAGATTAATCGGATCGGTCTCACTCTATTGGAGCGGACTCGAAGATGTAGTCACGATTGTGGCGAACTCTGTTATCAGATTATGTAAAAAATTTCTCTCCTTCTCTCTCATGTTTTTATTTTCACCTTGGGTTTTAAGTTTCTAATGCATAAGTTCAATAATGTATGCATGAATTTGTAATTTCTTTAATTTGTTATAATTAAGCATTCAGATTCGCAATTAGTCTAGATCCTATATAGATCAAACAAAATATTCATCCTTAAAATGAGTCCCAAGATAAGCAAGGTGCCATTAAATCTCATATAAAATGATCATATCAGAGTTCGGGTTTCAGGTCCACTAGCAGAATCCGAGCCAAGGAGGAATTTCAAAGAATTTTGAGCTAGACAGATTCCAGCAGAATAAACATGAAAACACTTATTAGTAACTTAATTCGATCATTATCAGCCAAGAAACAACATATGAGATCTCAAAATATCTCAAATTAATCATAAAATGCATAATCATTCGTTAACAAGTTATTTTATTTCATAATCCTTCATTTCCACCAAATTCCAAGAAAATTCACACAAGACAGATTTCCGCAAACGAAGCGATAGTCTATAGATTTTGGAAAAACAAAGGAAAAAGGTATTTCGAGAAAATCCAGATGAAATGGAAATCCATGGGGAAGATTAAACTCTAAAAAATTGCAAACTTCAGGAAAATCATGAGAAAATGGGAAGTCGAGGAAATCTGGCAAAAGAGGAATTTTGCAAAGGTCTTGAAACACCAAGTACCATCGTTTTCTCATGACCTCATTCACTCAAATTGATCAAATGATCAAAAATTTGAGGAACCTAGGTACACAACCAGATTAACTTGAACCTTCTACAGATCTTCCTTGAATTCTAGGCTCACTCGAAAGAAAATTAAGATGAAATGGTGATGCCCTAGGCATGAAACCCTAAATTTTAGCCATTAATGCACAGAGAAAGCTTGGACTCAAATAACTCAACTGTTGGGTTCTCACAAAGGTTTTTTATGGCTCACAAGAAAATTATATCTAGATGTGAATGAACGAATGAGCTCAAAACTTACTTGGGAAACCATAAATAAAGCAATATAACACAACCCTACCATCAAATGCTCAAAGACACAAAAATTTGAACCCTGAGCATATCTAGAATGAGAAAGCACTACTTACATTCATCAATCAAAAGAGAGGAAACATGTACATACCATTTGATGAAATGGAAATCGATTATGGCAACAACAAATAGCAATCTGAATGCCCAAGCATTCTTCAACCACTATGACACCCAAGAAACAATCACCAAATCCACAATTTAGAGGTAAGGCAAACCAAACTCATCCAAGCATCACCAGATTGAACACTCCAACTCAATAGGACACAAATCACAAAGCATAATGGCAAGAAAAATCCCCAAAAGTCAATTAAATACATCCCTCACAACTAGTACAAATGATGATAAATGCAATTGACAAGACAAGATGGTGGAATTCGGAAACCCGATGGAAAAATGGATTTCAAAAAAATCTATTCTAGGTGGATTTCTGCAAAAAACCAAAATTTTCCGAACCACATTGTTTCACTGGAGTTTGAGTGGGATCCGGGAAAATTTGGGTGGAGCGGAAAATCCCGAACTAGGGTAAAAGCCCAAAATTTGCTCAGAACTTAAGATTTTCAAAGTGCAACTTTAGGGGAATCACTTAAGAATGTAAGATAAACATTTAAGGTCATGCCCAAGCAAGGTAAATCCTCAAAATCAAAGGGCCAAAACACCAAAAATCAAAGCGAAAGAGGGTCCCTACTTTCAGCAGGGTGTGTGCGTTAAAACTACACAATAGATATCACCCAAGACAATTTAGATAACCATATATAATCCCTACTCTAACTTAATTAACTAAATAATAATGTAATAATGATAATATGACTTAATTAGTAGTTAATATAGCCACAATCTAACTATGCATAACCCCATGTACTCTAATATTAAGGATGTACCATGCCCCTCTCTTTAGAAAAATGTTTTCCTCAATACTAAGCAAGTTTGGATACTTATGAATAAAATCCTCATCCTCCCATGTGGCATCTTCAATCAGTAAGTTCTTCCATCAAATGAGATGCTAAGTGAGTTTTCTAGGTCTTATCTTCCTTATTCATTCATGAAGAATAAACTATAGTTTCAATATGATTCTTCCTTCTTCATCAATCTTGGGTAATATTGTCTGAGTAGGGATATTATTCCCAATTACCTTCTTTAAATAAGAAACATGAAAAATTGGATGTATCTTTTTTGTTAATGGAAATTCAAGCATGCAGGTATTACTACCTATCTTTTTCATGGTTTGATATGGGCCAAAACATTTTGGAGATAACTTGTTATTCTTTAATTACTGCTTCAGTGGCATTTGCTTGTAAGGTTGCAATCTCAAGAAAAACCAATCCCCAACTCCAAAACTTCTTTCACTACGATGTTTATTTGCCTATTTCTTAATTCAATCTTGTGTCATGGCTAGATTCTCTTTAAGTATTGAAAGTACTTGTTATTGATGAAGCATGCAGTCCTCCACATCATGAACTCTTGGCAACTCCTTGAATGGTGATGTGATGGAAGAAGGATGATATCCATACAATGCCATAAATGGAGACATTTTTTATGAACTATGGAAAGAAGTGTTATACTACCATTCTCCTAGTGGTATCTAATCTACCCATTGAGACTATTTATTTGAATTGAAATCTAGCATAGACATCATTCTAAGCACTTATTAACAACCATTTTTTCCCATCATATTAAGGATGGTATGAAGAACTATGAGCCAATTGATTATTGAAACACGAGAATAAATCTATCCAAAAGTTACTAGTAAATATAGGGCCATGATCATGAACAATAACCTTAGTTATACCATGTATCTTTTGAATATTCTCCAAAAAATATTTTTCCAATGTACTTATTGTAAAAGGATGTGATAATGCAATAAAATTTGCATATGTAGTGAGGCGATCCACTACTTCCATGATTAAATTCCTACCATTAGATCTTGGAATCCTTGTGATGAACTCCATAGAGACCTCTTCCCAACATTGGCTAGGAATAACTAAGGGTTGCAAGAGACCAAGCATCTTAATTTTCTCCTCTTTATTTCTTTGGAAAATCGAACATTCAACCACAAATATTTGAACATCCCTTTATAGAACTTCTCAAAATAATTCTTTCTTGACCCAATGATATATCTTAAAAAATATTGAATGACCACCAACTAGAGAATCATAAATCTCTATGAGAATATTTTATTTGAGAGAGGAATTCTTGCAAAGATACAATCACTATTTACCACAAGGTATCTCCCTTACAATAAAACTTATCGGAAGTACTATGATCACTCTATAATTATTAAATGAGATTAATTTTAGCAACATCATTCTACCATGTTTTTTGGCTTCTACTACCTAATCCTCTTGTGATATTAAAATGGCATGCACAATAGAGCTTTATTATTCCTTGATAGTGCATCTTCCACAACATTTTCCTTCCCTTTTCTTATATACAATCTTAAAATCATATCCCAACATCTTAGTGACCCTTTTTTTTTCTCTTCAAAAGATAATATTTGTTCCAAAAAATATTGTAGTCTATCATGATCTGATTAACCTTAATGTGTCTACCTGTTATATAAGGTATCCCTTTTTATTGCATGAATAATAGCTAGCATTTACTTCTCAAAAATAGGCTTGATTTTATTCTCACCCTTTAATTGATGATTCTCAAAAGGAATGGGTCAACCATCTTGCATGAGAACTACTCCTATATCATTTTCTAGAGCATGAAATTCCACAATAAAATCCTTGGTGAATTTAGAGTGGCAAGCAATGAATTTGTACACGCAGCCTCCTTCAATATTTCAAATATTGCATTAGCAGATTCATTCCAACGAAAAGAATCATTCTTCAACAAATTTATGAGGGTTACTATTATATGACCATAATTATTCACAAATATTATATAGTATCTATAGATGTCAAAATCTGCATTTGCTCAAACAAACAACTATTAGTAAACTTTAAGAAAATCAAATAAGACATCCCTATGAAATACCAAATCATGCTTCATAATGCAATCAAAACAACAAAATATCAAATGAAATAAATAAAAGCATAAGGAAGCAAGAATCAAACTCTATCTCATATTGGATTGGTGCTATTGTGGAAAATAGCCCTTTCCCAACCCTTGCTTAAGCTCCATGATGAATTTGCTATGAAGAATGATATGAAATGCTAAGATGGGAAGAATTAGCTCTCAATTAAAGAGAGTAACCTTGCATGAGATTGTGGATCAAGTTGTGGAGGATTTGATGATGAATAAAGCTTTCCATTTATAGATTATTTGGATGAGAGGAATAGCCAAATGGATGAATGTGGGACAAATATTGGACCAATGAGATGAGGCCACTTGTCAACTTGTGAGTGGTTGAGGAGTGCAAGATTTGGGAAATGTGCCCAAGAGGGGTAAATTTCAAATTTGAATTTGAGAATTAATGCTTAGTTTGACCTTTGCAAGGGACATGTAGGAGACATTAATTGCTTTGTTGGATGTACATGTCCACTTTATTTTGAATTTAAACTTGAGGGAATATTCCTCAAAGATGCCATGTTGATAGAAAATGTTAGATTTAATAAATCAATAAATTGATTTATTTGTGCAAGTAGGATTATCTAGAGGATGTGATAGGTGGTTAGGTTAGGCTAAGTAGGATTAGATTAGCTTAATGATGATTAGGATTATTTTGACTTATTTGATTTAAATACTTGATTTATTTAAATCAGAAAAGGATGGAAAATGCATTTGGGATTTAATTAAATGAATGTTTGATTTATTTGATTAAAAGGTTGATGATAAAGCTTATTTAATTTTAAAAAAATGACCTTAGGAGATGGAAATTAATGAGATTACCTAATGAATGAAGATGAACTTGATTAATTGATGAATGGACCTAATGCATGATGCTAATTTTGCATGTCTACATTTTGCCCCTCTTTGAAGCAATGTACTTGTTGCATTGGTTCAAAGAATAAACTTGTCACAATCAAAATTAAAAAAAAAATCTGATTTTTACAAATGCCCCAGTGGAAAGTACACTGGTACATTGCCCCCTCGAGAGATCAAGTGAAAAGATTCAATTTGAAGGTTCATCTTGCGATAAAGAGGTTCAAAATGGATGGTTATGGATGATGATGCACATGATATGTTTTTTTAAGATGCTTAGAATAACAAATCTATATTATCTTAAACAACTTAAAATGATGATGTAATGCATGTGAGATGGATGAGATTGATGATGTGATATGCTTTGATTATGAAAATGTATGATTTATGCAAATGCTTATACTAACAGATCTATATTATGATGATAAACATGCATGTGAGATGATATGTTGAATGATGATGGTTTGTGGATGCACGATGATGTGCAAAATGATGATGGTTTGTGGATGCAGGATGGATGCAGGATGGATGCATTGGTGATGATGATGTTAGTGTGGAAATGAGATGATGAAAAGAGGATCCAACAAGTCAATGATATGAGAAGACTTAATTATAGATGATGATGATAATAATGATTCACTTATCAAGGATTGGGATTTTAAAAGGGCTACTTATCTTATGTTTGATAACACACATAGATACGATGCATCAAGGTATAAAGAACTAGGATGGCGTTGTACCTAGTGTGATGGACTTTGACTCAACAAGAAGATAGGAGTATTCTTGTTCACACTTAAAATACAAAAACCTTGCTAGGATGTACCTAACAAAGCAAGTATTCAACAAGCTATTTTACAAGAACATCCAACAAGCACAACAGACAAAAGGACAATGATTGTTGCCCCATTCCTATCTCTCTAAATCCTTCATTTGAATATCATCAAGAGGTCCTTGGAGTGAATGCAATAAGATAAATCAAAATAAAATATCAAGTATGCAAACAAGCCACAGTTCTTCATATCTCTAACCAAAGGGATTTGTTTTGATAGGATAAGAATCCAAGTGATATCCAAAATGATGCCCATTGTCAGAAAGATATATCCTAGGACATAAATTATATAGGATGATGATGGTTTGATAAGTTGCTTGATAGGCTATTGATATAAAGTTGACTGATGTGTTTGAAAATGATCAAGAGTTTGATTTCTTGTTTAAAAGTTTGTTGTTTTGATTTTGATTTTGCATTTGAAGTTTGCTTTTGCTGATTTGTTGTGATTGTTTCTATTTGTTTTGCCAAAGGATGATGGTGACAATCAGTTTATTATGGATGATTGATTATTTCGAGTGAAAGTGAGATGAGACAGATGGATTTTTTCAAATATTTGGATGTTTTTTTACGTTTTGAGATGTTTTGAGGCTATTTTTGGTATTTTTTGAGATTTTCAAATGTTTTGATTTTTTATTTTTCAATGTTTTTGGATTTTGTGTTTTTTGAATATTTTTGGATTTTGATGTCTTTTTGAATTTTTTTGGATTTTGATGTCTCAAGGGCTGATCAGAGATTAGCCTTGCCTATGTTTAAGCTTAGAGATGACATAGTTCGGATTCCAATGTTTTTGATGTTTTCTATTTTCTACTTGTTTTTGGATTTTTTGATGTTTTGATGTTTTTGGATTTTTTGATTTTTTGGATGTTTTTGGATTTTCGCATGATTTTGACGATTTGGATATGAATGTCTTATGATATCAGTGCTTTTTTTATGATTTTTTTTGAAAACCAAGCTAAGGTTGACTAATCAAATCAATGGATTGATGATGATGACAACATTGTTGAGGATACACAACAATGCAAGGATTTGATTGATCAGGATTGATGATGATAACATTGTTGAGGATGCACAACAACGCAAGGATTTGATTGATCAGGATTGATGATGATAACATTATTAAGGATGCACAACAATGCAAGGATAGTGTTAAGAAACACAAGGATATACTGAGATGATTTTATGATTGGATTTGATTGATCATGATTGATGAAGCTTGATTTGGAAAAAAACATTGTTCAAATGATTTGATGTGATGTTTGAAGTGTAAATTAGATGTGACTAATAGTGATTATGTTGATTGATGTTCGATGAAAGATGAAGCTTGATAAGGAACATCTTCTCGTCAAAATATTCCATGGGCTAGTGATTTGGATTTTGGATCACAAATGCTTTGACCAATTTGGTTTTACATTTTCCAATGTTCGGATCACTACATAAGTTGGAGGATATAGATCAAGATTTATTCCCAAACCCATATTCCAATATCTTCCCCCAGTGTCTAGTAATGTAGGGAATGTCGTGGATGGATGCCTGGATAAGTGTATGGATGGATGGATATGGTAAGCATGCAAAGGATGCCAAGGATTATCTTGTGATAAGATAAGGTGTTTAAACGATGGAATGCTTTATTGGATAATGCTTCATGGCTCAGATAATGCTGCATAGGATAGGATCAATGAAAATGACCCATGTCAAGATCTTTACCATAAGCAAGTGTAAAGTGTGCCCCAAACTTTCATCAAGATCAAGATAATTTGGATGATGGATGCAGATGGATGAAAATGGATTGGATCAATGGTTCATGGATAAATTCCTTTATTATGGATAAGATGGATGGAATGTTGGATTTATTATAGATGGGATGAGATGCTTTCACCTGAACTAGCGCACGTAGATGCTTGATTCTACACATGATGCCTTTTTTCTAGGTTTTCGTCATGGTCTTGCCCAAAGCACCGCCCATGCAGTTTTCACTAGAGGACTATTATTTTTCTTTACTATTTTCAGTCCTTTTTCTATTTTTTTGGATTTTCATATTTTATTTTATTTTTGATTTTTTCGAAAGATTTATGTTGACCCACCTAGTGGTGTCAATGTAGATGCTTCTGTCATAATGTGCCATTGGTATCCTTCCTAAATAAGTTTTGCTAAGATACGTGCACTTGAATGCCACTTTTGGGATTCTTGATCTGCTTTGTCGATATTGGAGTTAACTTTTTCATTGTGCGCACATCGCGATAGAGTGCCTTTTGAATCCTTATGATGAAGGGTTTTTTCCAATACATGGTCAATGTGAGAATTGGTATCATGCGTGGAGGCATGGATGGAGTGTGTTTAGGGATAAAAGATGGATTGGTTGATAGTTTGGAATCTTTGACTCTCCAAACTTGGGAAGATGAGCAATGATGGGTGGATACGAAAGTGTGCATGGAATTAGGACCAACTACTTGATACACTTTGTACGTCGCTTTAAAATCTTGCTTTTTCTTTTGTGGACATCTTTGATGGATAATTTTTCCTCTTTTATTTTTCCCCATAGTTTCCTTGACTGATGGAGTTTGATAGGGATAATCTTTCTTTTCATTTTTTGGTATCTATTTGTATTTGACTTGTCCATTGTGCTTCTCAGCTTCTCTTTCTTTGATAATGTTCTTTGTTCTTTGATTCAATTCTTTCTTTTGACGTTGGTCCCAATTCGTGGATGGGGTGATGGGTGGATGAAGATTCATGATGTGGCTAGTTGTAGTATTGACACTAGTTTCATCATAAGGACTCTTCGTGCTCCCTATGTTGAATTTTGCTTGAGACATAGTTTCCCCCTATATGGTGGTAGTAGTACCTTCATGATTTGATTCTGCCTATTCTGAGAGCTCTTGTTTAAAATGCATTCTTTGATAAATGACCACTACAGATGATGTTATTGGAATTTGATGCTCTGCTGACTTCAGAATATCCTGTTATGTCTGACTTGTTTCCTTGAGTGGATAATGTTGGATATCTTTATTCATGATGTCTTCAATCTGGATTTGGGATATTTCTGATCCTGATGTTGACAACTCTATTTGACTGTAGGAACCAATAACCTATTCTTTTTATGCAATAATGTCAAGAACAAAGGAATCATATTATGAATGAAGATCATCTATGTTTCCATCAATAGAAAGCATCTCATGGGTAGGTGGAGGAGTATGTGCATCTTGCATAGATAGGAGAGTTTCCATTAGATCATTATAGTATCTTGGGTATACAAATTCTTGATTTTGAATGATTTTGGAGTTACTTTCAACATGCTTTGGATCAAGTTCTTGACATGGGTCAATTTCAAAGGATGGATTGCTTACAAAGGGTTCTTGGACATCATCATTAGGCATGGTAAATGGTTCAACATCCTCTTGATGTTTGAGTGAATTTGGATCAAGTGTCGAGTTGAGGATTCTTTCAGTATCTATAACCATGAGGTCAAAGGGGATCAACATGTCTTGGAAGGGACCATTGCTAGACCTTGGTGAAAGATGTTGGTCATGCTTTGGAATAAATTCTTGAGATATGTCCTCTAACTCATAAGGCAATGTAGAGATATTTTCAATATGATCATAAGTCAATGGATCTTGCATTATGTCAATAGGATCAAATAATCCTAACACTCCATGAATAGATCACTAAAAAGTGGCTCTTGATGTATGGTGAGTTGATCATCGGGTGGGGTAAAAACATCTTCAATATGCTCCTTAATTGAGAGATCTTGAACATTGTTTTCAACAATTGTGGTGGAGAGATTGTGAATGTCTTCAACCATAGGGTCAAGTGATGCTGACATTTCTTGAATTGGATCATTGTTGAGTATTTTTGGTGGATTTTGATCATGATTGAAAAGTCATTCTTGATGTATGTTAATTTAATCATTCATCTTCAAGGTGTTCATTTTTGGGTAGCTTGAGAGGCTTGGGCAGCTTGAAAGGCTTGTTGCGTGGCTAGATATTTTTGGATGGCCTTTTGGTAGGCCTGGTGAGCTTTTAGTGCAATGTCATATTGTCTTGCTGTGTTTGGTTTTGGTGATAGTGGTGGTGGGTTTGGAATTGTGTTGGATGTAGTGACAAGTTGTTGAGATATGTTTGGATTGATCGTGAGTGTTTGAGATGTGATGGGCATGATAGTGGTATTTGGAATGATTGAGGTTATAGGTCCTTGGGAGACCTTATTTTAATTTGGGATCAACAATGTTGTTTGATTAGATACCATCCATTCGTGTGATGTCGATGGTATATTCAAAGGATTTGATGTGATGGCTTGATTTGTGTTAGGTGGATTGATTTGGATGGAGTGATGGGTACTAGGTAAAGGGGGAATCCCTAAACCAAGGAATGATGTTGATATGGGTAATGGTGGTGGAGATGTCTCTTGGCATAATGACTCAACTATTTTGGTAAGTGTAGCAATTTGGTCTCGCAAAATTTGTTCTTGATTTTGATCTTGACTCCCTTGATATAGTTGATTTGGAAGATTTGGGATGCATACTTGTGGTTTTTGAATGGGATCACAGACAAGATGATTTTGGACAATTTTTTGATTTGGGATGATGTTCAAATTTGGCATTATGGGTTGAAATTGAACATTGTTGATGTTGGGAATCACATTGCCTTGTTTTAGGTAACTTTGATCTTGCATGGTGTTACCTTGACTTGGAGTTGTTAACATCTTGTTTTGATTTTGAACAATATTTGTATGATTTGCAACCATATTTATCCCAAAGTTTTCCAGATTCATGTTTCGAAAACTTGTACTTGGTACATTCTTGTTATTCATTTGGAGGCTCATACATTGATTGTTCAATTGGAAAACTTGTAGGTTTAGATTTAGATCTACCATCGAAAAAGGTGTTCCAATATTTTGACTAGGCATACTCACATTTTTTGTATCATTGAGGTTTGTGGGCGATAATGATCCCATGTACGGTTTGTATAGATGTGAGTGTTGATAATCAATCAGTGTTGTAAGGCTTTGATAGCTTAATTGACTTGGATTAATCATGATGTATGGATCAAGTTTATATTCCATGTTCCTCTTGTGTTTTGACCTTGTTGCAAAAGTTATCTCTAAGGTTCTTAGGACTAATGACGAGATGAAGGATGAAAGGTGTAAATGATATGAGTGATGAACTTTTTAGGAACCTTAGATCAATAGTAGACCTAGGGTTTGATTATGATTGGTTTGATGAAGTTGTAAAACCTAAGATGTTAGATTTTATTTTAGGATGAACTTGCTCAAAGGATTGCTAATTCAATTAAATGTATGAGATAGGATGCATTCCCATACACCTAACTAAACAAGGTGATTTTGATTTTCGATGATTTACCCAAGTCTAAAATGATGTTTCCAAAGTTGTTTGTGGGATGAAGATGATAAATTTTTGGATGGATGAAGTTCTTTATTTGATCCTAAATGAACCTAGGAAGGACTTGTTTACTAGGCCAAGATAGTGAAGAACATTCCTTTCTCTAAGAGTAATTCAAAATCAAAAGACCAATGTTTGCATGAAAACCATATGACCAAAAGATGCTGAGCACATGTGTGGGGTCCAATTGATTCAATCTTTGCTTAATGGATTATTTTTACCACAGACACACTCTTGATTAGATTTCAAATTGAATGTCCAATGTCTCAACTTTGTCTCATTTCACAAGGTATATTATGCAAAACTTTGATGAATTTAAGGAAAGGGTTACCTATTGTTTAACTTTAGTGGGAAAATCAAGATGTAAATCCAAATTTTTAGAAACCTCTAAGGAGGTAATCCCAAGGGCAAGCAATAACACGAGAATTTGGTCAATGGTATTTTCCTCCTAAAGGGTTTGAAATTTTGAGGATCAATGTTGAATGTTTTCAAATGTTTTCAATCAAAGCACTGTGTTTTCAAACCAAGAACAAGTACAAACCCTATGGATGTGTAAGACAAAATTTGTTGGATTCCCACTTGGACAAGTCCATCTATGCTTATCTTTAGCGAATGGTTAGATGCTTGACCCCACTGGCTCCCCTCCATGGCTCATCAACGTCAATCGGGGTAGCCAAGCATCAACACCCATGAAACTCCCATGGCATGCTTTCAATTTCTACTAAAAGATCGTAAAAGTGTGGGGCGGCTTCAAAACAAATGTTCTTGCACCAACAAATAGATTAAAGGATTTTGGAAAATTCTAGCACATTGGTTCTAGTAAGGACTTTCCATTCGTGGAGATTGACCCATACGACAAGGGTCCCCTTTCGGATCCATCTTGTTGGAATCAACCGTGTGATATTGGTGTTTCTTCCAATATCCACATTTATATCCCAGCTGGAAATACTCTTGGCTTTAGAGTGTTATCGGTTGAGTCATTCCCTTGGGTGAGTACTTTTTCCAGAAGGTAGGCCCTCTAGGATAAACAAAAGAAAGTAAAGACAAAATCTGTAACTTGATCAATCTTTGATGGCTAAAAAGAGAGAGAATATACGCAATAATGCCCCCACTCACACTCGCACAAGATCTTGTTCAATTTTAAACCCAAATTGAAGTGTGAAGGCAATATTTTATGCAACTTAATGTCATCAAAAATACTTTTGATTATCAAGATCACCGTGAGGCGCAAGAGAAGCGCATACACCTTTTTAGATGAGATTATTTTGCAAAAAATATTACAAAGCATAGAAGACACATGTTCGTTTTAGCCTTCAAAGAAATGATGAGTTCATTTTTAAGCACCAAAGGAAAATGTGATAATTTTCTTTGTTCAATATTAGACCTCAAAACCCAAATTCTAGCGAATTTCTAATGTTCGATTTTAATCCAACTTTGAAAAAAAGATCAATGATCTAGTTGGCCTAAAACAAAAAATAAAAGTAGTAATTGGATGCTCCAAGCATTTAAAAATGCTTTGTGAATTTAGAGTTTCAAATTCTGATTTCCTCAACTCCACTCTGTCTTGCTCTTGCTTGATTGCAATGTTTGATTTACATGTCAACCGACAAGGCCACAAAACAATTACAAATAAGTTTTATGCATACATTGCAAAATTTATAGGAATATGCACAAAGGCATGTCAACTATTATATTCCTCAATTTTAAGGCATCCCATTTATATCACTTATGGACTTTCTTGCAAGTAATATGTCCTAAAATATCAGTATAAAAGTTCTATAAGACCTAAAATCTTAGAAAGCCAATAAGAATTTTCCTTTAGTCAAAGAAACTAATGGCAATTTTCAACCATAATTATATTTCTCAAGGGTAATAACATAATATATCAACAAATATTTTAAATGCTTTATTTAATAACATAGGCGCCTCCTCCTATTTATTAAAGTATTACATTCTTTGTTGTTGAAATCTATCAATGAAGGCACCCTCTCTTTCCAACTTACTGTCTGAATAAAGTTTGAATAGAAACTCCATTATATGTGAGTCAAATCACTTAAATGCCTCTAGGAAATACACACCATAGACTGTTAGAATATGGACAAGAAGATAATGACACAAAATATTCAAGATAAAAAATCCTCAGATGATCGAAGCATCAACCATCATGTATGAGAAATCGTGCCCTGCAAGCTCCAATTAATACAAAGTCAACTCTCATAAACCTCTGCCTACACACAATATTTGACATTCTGCTAGCAGTGTTTTTCCCTATAATTTTTTTTTTTAAAAGATGTAAAATTAATAACTCATATACCGACTACGTACTAGGAATGAGTTTACTTTTGCATGCAAGTTCAACAACTAAACATCATGCCAGACACCTTCAGAATTTAATGCCTTAAAATAAAAGACTTTATATTCCCCTTTTAGGCACACATATTTCCTAGATGGCACACATTCTATATAGGTAGATTATAAAATTTGATAAATCTTTTTGAATTAAATGCAAGATATTGGTGGCATTTGTAGAAAGGTGTTAGTGTGTGTAGCAAAGAATGAATAATAAATATGAAAAGTGCAACTTGGTTAGAGTGGTCAGATTTAATAAAGGCATATTTGCAAGGTAACAAGAATGGAGGAGTAATAGCTATTTCCTTAAAATGAAAGTATTTGAAATGCAATAGGTACTGCATGCTAAAGCAGCTTTAAACTAGCATAATTAATTGTTGGAAGGCTTGCCCCTCAATAAATTAACGTACCTTTACTCCCAAGAAATCAGTCTGCTCCTGCACTTGTGAATAAATGGCTAAACCTTTTCTAAATAGACATTTAGAAACTTTGAAATTGCAGATTTAAAGTCAGAATACAAGGTGGTACTCTTCATGGTGATGTAAAAGATTTGCTTTTGCTAGAAGTGACACCCCTGTCAGCAAGAAATTTTTTTTGGAAGTTGTAAAGTCAACCCACGTCCTTTTCTAGTAGATAGGGAAGGTGCGTGGAGGGGGGATGGACATCCATCAAAGCATAAAGGATAGATGAACTTTGTTAGATGTTGTAGTTGAAAGTGCCCTAACAGAAATGTATCCAAAATGCGGAGGCATAGACATGGTGTGAGAACTGTTTGATAGATTGCCGCATATGAATGCATAGACAAGGTGTGGGAACTATTTTGATAGATTGATTTAAAGAAAGGAGACAGGGTACATGCACTGTTTGACAGAAATCTTGAAGAAAATGTTATCTTGAGATGGAGTACGCTGATTGCAAGATATGCACAAAATGGATTTAGAAGAGGCCTTAGAAACTTCCAGGAAAATGCAAGCTATGAAAGCATAGACAATACATGTGAACTATGTGACAAAATTCCTCAAATAACTGCGGTCTCATGGAAGGAGATAATGCAAGATATGCGTAGACCTGTTTGCTTTACAGAAATGTTTGACTTCTTCAAGTTGAGAGAATGATACAGCTTTCTATTAAAACTCCTGGTATCTTAATCTTAGACTATCCATAACCCTGCCATTTGGCTCACACATGCATCACTAAGATAGGCCATTCTCATGGAATGGCATAGAAAATCTACGAACAGTCCAATTCCCATGTCGCTCTTCAAAAGCTCTATCAGGTACCTATTCGTGCTCTTTGACAAAGACAAGTTGCACGAATATATCATTTTCAAACCAATAGCTATGGAGAAACATAATAGGAATCAATTTTAACCTTTTTCAGAAATGTTATCATCAAAATTATTACATCAAGACAGTAATAGGGATCACTTTAAAACCATGTTAGAAAAAGAAGTGTACAACTTTTGAACTATTTGAAAAGTTGCCTTAAAAGACTTGGTTCTATAGACTTCATTAATTGCAGAATAAACACTGTATGGATTTGATGAAAGAGCTTTAGACACTTTCAAGAAAATGTAGTTAGCAGGTGAAAGAAGTTGTGTAAGGATAGAGATTAAAAGGTTTTTTTTTTTTTAAATTTAAGCAAATGCATCTGATAGGTGTAAATCTAGCAACCATAATGTCATTTTGAAAAGATTTTAGAAACTAAATGGATCTAGCATACATAAAAACTGAATTCCACAAGCATACAACTAATTGTTTAAACCATAATGCATTGGGGCCCTCCTTCTAGCGCCATATTGTAGATGTCAAAATCTGCATTTGCTCAAACAAACAACTATTAGTAAACTTTAAGAAAATTGAATAAGACATCCCTATGAAATATTGAATCATGCTTCATAATGCAATCAAAACAACAAAATATCAAATGAACTAAATGAAAGCATAAGGAAGCAAAAAAAAAAAAAGGAATCAAACCCCATCCTCACATACATGGACATTGGTGCTGGTGGTACCAGCCCTCCCTTCCCCAACCCTCTTGCTTAAGCCCATGATGAAATTCTCAAGCGCCATGAAGAATGATAAGGAAATGCTAAGATGTTGGAATTAGCCTCACCAAAGAGAGCAACCCTTGCATGAGAGATTGTTGACCACCTTGGTGGAAGACTGGATGACGAATGCCTTCCACTCTGTATAGACTACCTTGGAATATTTATATGAAATGGATTTAGAACAGCCATCGACCCCAAATGAGCGAGCCCCCTCCCCTCAAGTAAGCTTTTGGCCGAGTGAGCGCAAGCATCTAGAAACGTCTCAAAGAGGGAACCTTGAACCTTGGAGCACCAACGCTTGGGGCCTGGACCCCGCGTGCATCAATGTTGCATAATCAATAACTGTTTCTGTCGGGACGGCCACGTCCACCTTGGATCTCTGAATCTCAAACCTGATGTGAACATTCCCTCAAAGACGCCATGCTGATGTGGGAAAATGTTGACTCTTAATAAACCCAATAAATGCCGATTTCATTTTGTGCAAACGGGATCATTCAGAGTGACGTGACGGCGGTTGTAAGGCTTTCTCAGGGCTGCGCTGCGACTGGTAGGATCACTCAACGATCAATAGAGGGACGATCTCTTTCTGGACCCATTCGGGATCTTAAACGAAGACCTTAATCTATCTTTAAAACCAACACGTGCGCCCGGAAAAAAACCCACCTGGGGATCTAACTGCAAAACGAACGTCCTTGGATTTATTTTGTGGATTAAAAAGGCTCGATGATGTTTCTTATTATTTAATTTTAAATAAATGACATTAGAAGATGGAAATTAATGAGATTACCTGATGAATGAAGATGAAATTGATTAATTGATGAATGGACCTAATGCATGATGCTAATTTTGCATGTCTATAGTATCTAGTTAATCCCAAGAAACCCCTTAATTTCTTAATAGTTTTGGGAATAAACCATTCCATGATATCCTTAATTTTATTAGGATCCACCTTTACTCCTTCATTTGAAACTATGTGTCCCAATTACTCCCCCATATTGAGACCAAAAGCACACTTGGATGGCTTAGCATAAATTTGATGATCTTTAAGAAATTTTATTGCTTGATCTACATGATGCAATTTTTCTTCTCGTGTTTTGCTACAAATCATTATATCATCAAAGAAAAATAATACAAACTTCCTCAAGAATTTCTTAAAGATGGAGTTCATCAAAATTTTAAATGTAGATGGTGTATTGGTAAGACCAAATGGAATCACGAAAAACTCATAATAACCCTCATGATTCCTAAATTTTGTCTTGCATATATCTGCTTCCCTAATTCACATTTGGTGTTAACCTGATCTAAGATCTAACTTTGTAAAATACATAGCTCTATTCAATTCATCTAGAAAATTATTAATAACTGGAATAGGATACCTATCTTTGATGGTGTACATTTTGATCACTCTATAGTCTAGGCACTATAGGATTTTATGGTGAACTCCTCAAACACCCTACGATCACCTGCAAGACAAAATAACTTCCATAAGAGAGAAATGGCAGAAATATCATGCTATCATTGAGGATGCAAGAATGCCAAACTGAATGTAGGAAAGTACATATAATGCCTTTCTTATATAAGAAAGGTGGGAGATAAAATGCAACAGGATTATGACTTGTGTCTTAATCCTATAACATGTGACAACTAACTAACTACCTAGGAAATGATGCATAGATAAGATAAGTTCTAGATAAGACTTCTAGAAGAATCTTATATCCTAAGTAAACTTAACATGTGGATATGTACCCTAATTACCTAGTGAGTGAATTAACTAGGTACAAGACATTTATTCACACCAACACCCCCCTTAGGTGCAAATTAGGAGAGAATTTTATTATGTAAAGATGCAAGGATGGGTCCTATCTACTAGGCCATTTTAGGTACCCATGTACAAATGAAAATTCAATGACATAAATCTATCACAACCAAAGAAAAGGAGAAAACCCAATGGGACAAAACTCCTCCCCAAAAGAGATATGAAATACAATAATTATATCCATCATAAATCCAATCAATCTCCATCCACATAAAGGATGATAAGAGAGACCATACAACCCCCCATAATGAGATAACTTCTTGCAAAGAAGCACTGGAAGTACACTTATGGAGTAACATTGGAATCCTCAATTTGGCAAGCAAAGAAAGATACTTCTATTTCTACAAACCATATTAGAGTCACTCAAGGACTCAAGTTGGAATCATGATAAAGCAACAGAAGACCCAATTTCAAGGAACACTACAACACCCACTATATCGCGCAACCTTCAAATCTATGAAGCAACAATTGATTGAAAAATGATTTGGAATGGAAATGAAGTGTAGAGAAAATGTAAACCTAATGTACACAAAAAAGGAAATAGTGCATGCACTGATGAATGTTCACATATACCTTCATAATGAAAAATAACATCAAATCTATGCAAAGGACGAAATCATCTTTTTTATGATATAAAGTTTTCAAAAAACAGACATCGCATGCTAAAGTTATGAATTTTTGAAAAAAAGATATTTTTTTTGCTAGTCAACAATGCATACATGACCCTTTTGTTTTTATTTCTAGAAAATTTACTTGTTGTATGCAAAAACTAATCGATGCCCAGATAGTATTTTGATGCTACCAACAAAACCTACAAATTGTTTTTGAATCCAAAAACCAGAACATGCAATTTGGTAAAAAAAAGTAAACTTTTTGCACTAGGCTATTTGATAGTCATTTCTACAAGCTTTGCTCAATATATGCAAAATCTAGTAGATACTTAGATGAGATTTCAGCCCTGGCTACAAAACCTAGAAATTATTTTTCTTACAAATTAGTGGAAGCTAGATTTTTGAAGTAAAAATGAAAATGGCTCCAGTGAAAAATGGTTTTCTTCAAACCCTTGTAGATTTGAAAAAATATGCCAAACATTGGTGAAATGAAAGCCAATATTAACTTTCTCTAATGCCCTGAATTCAATGGCAAGGCTCTCAAGACCCCAACTTGCACCCAACAAAACTTTCATGTGAAGATTGGTCCCTTCTATTTGGGAAGAATTATGCAACACTAAAGCTTTGATACCATGTAGGAGTTTATTGTGAACTCCTCAAACACCCTAGGATCACCTGCAAGTCAAAATATATTCCACAAGGATCACCTGCAAGTCAAAATATCATGCTATTATTAAGGATGCATGAACACCAAACTGAATATGGAAATGTACATATGATGCCTTGCTTATATATGCAAGGTGAGAGATAAAATGCAACAAGATTGTGACATGTGTTTTAATCATATAAAATATGACAACTAACTAAATGCCTAGGAAATGATGCATAGATAAGATAAGTTCTATATAATACTTCTAGAAGAATTGTATAAGTAAATTGAACATGTGGATATGCTGCCTAATTACCTAGTGAGTGAATTAACTAGGTACATGACATTTATTCACACCAACAGGCACATGCACCAAGTTTCATCCTTCTTATGCACCATCACCATGCGTGTAAACACTTTGGATATGCCTAATAATTCATACCTCTAAAATCTCTTCAACAATCTTTTCGATCTCACTTTTTCATATATGAGTACTTGTTGTGAACATGATCATGAACTAAGCTAAACATGATTGAATTAAAACTATTAAACCAAGTATTTAGCTAATTAAGCCATGCTCCCAATGAAATTCTTGAAATATTAAACTAAGACTTCATTAAAACATCAAATATCAAGGAATTGCTTAAAAGAAACCTAATTAATACATCAAATCTCATGTCATTGGGGGATTAGTGTCGAATTTATGTGGAATGGAATCCCTTTCCCAATCCCTTGGTTGAAACAAGCTTAATATGGATGATCCAATGGATAATTGATGGAAAATTATGCAATGGATTAACTATTCATAAGAATTTCTCTAAAAATGACTATAATGCAGGTGCTCTCAATGAATGTAGATGAATTTCTCAAGAAATGGTGGCTATTTATAGGAAAACTAAGTGAATCAATGGCCAAGATCAATTCCCTTAATCAATGGATGCAAATTGGGGACATGAATTGGCATGGATCAAGAATTCAATCCATAGAGGAGATTGAAAGTTGACATGGATTAATGAATTAATCAATGGTTAAAATTGATTTGAAGAAACACAAATCTTAAAACTTAGGAGGAATGTGCAAGATATTTCCATTTAAGAGGGAAATTGTTTGAATTTGAATTGGAGGAATATTCCATGGGAATACTTCTTTTCAAGCAGAAGAAATTGGACAAATGAAAGAAATTAGTCAATTAAATAATTAAAATATTATTTAATTGTGGAAGATGGAGGAATTTAGAAATTTAATTAAACATTTTTCTCATTTAATTAAAAGGGAAATTAATGACATTTAACTAAATAATTCAAATTATTTAATCAAATGAGAAGAATTAGGGAATTTAATTAAATAATTCACATTATCTAGCTAAACAAGATGAAAATTAGTATGGAAGAGGTGAATTAACCTAATAATGTTGACTATTTGATTGATGAATTTAATTAAAGAATTAGGATTATTTAATTAAATAGTCAAAAAGAGGTCGAATTAGGATGAAAATGGTGTTAGTAATCAAGTTCAAATGTGTGATATTGGTCAAAAAAAATAACTGTCTACACTTGTAAGGCTTAAAATTGGGTTTTTAGATCTGTTGAACTATTTGTATGGCATGATCATGATCCCTCTTAGGAGGAACTCATTTATACATAACTCCAAGAAACACCAAGTGATGATCAATGACTTATTGTAAATTTAGATGGGTGGGAGCATTAGATTGATAGGATTCTAATGAATATAATTAGGCCATAATTCCATCACCTCGTTTCTTAAGAAAATTTTGTATTTAATGAGAGCTTACCATTTGGGGTCATTTTTCCTTCAATTCTCTTAGTTCTATTATATTTCCTTCTAATTGAAATCTCGTGAATAGTTCTTGGAAGTTATCTCAATTTTTTGCAATGTAGTAAGCCATTATACTCCCAAAATAATATCTTTCGCACCCATGGAGATATCATGAATTGGGCTATCAAGGTGATAATATCCCATTGATAATTTAATGCTATGGTGTTTTCTAGAATAACTAACAATACCACCATTTACAATAAAGACTCTAAACTATAGAGTTGGATATATAAAATAATTTAAATGAGAATCCAACATTTTTTATGAATTTATGAGTACTACTTGAGTCGATCAACTTTGTTACTTTCTGCTTCTTTAAGAAACCCACTACCTTGAGAGTTTGTGGGGTGCTAAAACCTAAAAGTGTATGAAAATAAATTATTTGTTAGGAATCATGTGATTCCTCATATGACTCCCTATCACCCTCTAATATTGGTTCCTTCTCTTCTTCCTCTCTCATAACTTTAATATAGAACAATTTATTTTTACTACATTTATGTCCTTGACTATATTTGTTGTCATAATTGAAATATAACCCTTTTTCTCTCTTATCCTCAATTTGTTGTGGATTCAACCTAGAAGGTTGTTGTAATGAATGTTTAGGAGATCTATTTTTTCTTACATTTACAATCCCTTGTTGTCTACTATCGAGAAACTTCTCATCAACTTGTCTTTCCATTAATATTGATTGTGATAAGGATTTTGGTTAGAATAATTGTACCTCATATTTTATGTGATCCTTTAAATCACCTAGAAATAATTCCTTCAAATTTCCTTCTATCATCTTCTCAACTCTTATACAAAGGGTTTGAAATTTCTAAATATAATTCTTGATCATACTTGTTTTATTTAATTTAGTGAGTTGGAAAAGTAGTTATCGATAAAATTATATCCACAATGGATAGAAATTTCCTCTTGAAAAATTGACCATGTGAACACACAAAATTTCTTTCTTGTCTCATCACAAAACCAATGATACCAAATGAATTGATCTAGTTCTAGGTATAATGATTCCATAACAACCTTTTTTTGATGAGGAACATGATGAAGATCAAAGAATTGCTCCATTTAGCAAAGTCATCTAGTTTTATCCTTGCCATAAAACTTATCCAACTTGGGTATGAATCACCTAGGCATAGAATTATTAAAGGAAGGGTCCTTCTTGAAATATGAGTTAATTATAAGGAATTTATGTTTAGAAAAAGCATTTTCTTCCACCTTACTAGGTGCATCTTTTCCCTTACACTTCATCTCTTGAATAATCGTGTCCAACTTTTTAGAAAATTCATTCAATTCATTCCTAATTGATGAAATTTCACCTTTGAACTTGATGATCTCATCATTAGGGTTAATATCCTCAATTTATAACTTATCCTTATCTAAAGATTTCCCTAGTGTAGTAGCATTCTTTTTGCCTCTTGTTGCAAGCCCTATCATGATGGTAAAAAATAATTTTTTAATAAATCACTCAAATAAATTCAAAATAATGTAAAAATTTTACTATAACATACCAACAACTATGTCATACTTTCCTAGAAAAATATCCCAAAATTTTGGTGTTTTTCAACCTTGAGAGTGAATTTATTGGAAACCATAATTTTGTAATAAAACACTTATTTTTGCTTTAAATTATCTAAAATTTGGACAATATTCTCCTCTATTACTTTTTCAAAACCCCATTAAAAATAAAGAATAAATTATTCAATATTTGGAAGATATTCACTTTCCAAATAAATTGGGAAGAAATTTCTAATTCTATAATAAATCACTCAATTTTGCTCAAATTCCTCTAAAATATGGACTATAGCTTCTTGAAAATGTTCTTAAAAATTATGTAAAAATTAGAGAAAATTTCTCCAAAATATAAGATATATTATCTTCCCAAAATGACCTCTAATATTAAGAAAATGCCTTGCCTCTACGGTGCCAAGATCATGCTCCAATACCACTTATGATGAAATAACTTGCATAATAGAAGAATATGATAGGAAATATTTTGTAAATACTTAATAATAATTGAGAATAACAAACCACTTTAAGGGTAAAAGCCTCCAATTATCTCTTGTGAGAACACAATTCACAATATCATGATGAACTAAGACACACTATCTCCTATATATACCTATTTATTCTTAGTATATCACCCAAGTTGACTTAGATAATCCCTTTATAATCCCTAGGTAGCCTAATTAACTATATAAAAATATAATAATGATAATATGTCTTAATTAAGAGTTACAATAGCCACAAGCCAACTATTCATAATCCAATTTAGTACTTTAATATTACGGGTGTAGCATCCTACAAAGTGGTTTATGAGGAAGAAGAAAATTATGAAGTTCCTTCTTTAGATACAATCCCCATAGACCAATAGATACACTCTCCTCCATATACCTCTAATGTACCTTTCTTATCTACTAATTCTCCAATGCAGTTCATTAAGGAATTTTTGGCCAAAAGAAAAAAAAAATCAACTAGTAGCCTCTATGTAATTACTCCAATTTCCACTTGTTGGCTCCCAAGTTGACCTTTCAAATATTTCCCCTCTGCAAAAATTCCAACTAGGAGACCTACTGCATCAGACAACAAGAGAGGACATCCTAAAGCAACATGTAGATTATGTGGAGCAATTGGAAGATGTAATTAAGGATATCTAGTAGAAATGTCCTTAGGTCCAAAAGTCCCCTTCCAAACCCCTTGCAACATAGGTCAAGCTATTGGTCAATAGATTACTATAGGACGCACAACAAATAAATACCACCCTAAGACAAAGAATAATTATGGAGTTAAACAAGGCCAAAATAGATGAGGAAAGGAAAAAATGTGCTACCACCCACTCTGCATTAGAAAACCATATAAATACATAGAAGAACAAATAATGGAACATGAATTCCTTGTATCAATTTTTCCCCCAATGGCCCACAATTGATGCAATGATCAAAATACAAATAGACCAAATTGAGGCACGCATCCTTCAATTGGCTACTACTTATGATACATTAGTGGATACTGATGAACATACCAAGGTATAGGTAGAGGCTTTACATGTATAGTTCCAATAGCTATAGGACCAAAGGAACATATGAGGCATAAGTTTCAATAATTAATGGAGATGTTTTGATTTTAGTTAGCATATATCACTAGGATTCTCAAGGATGCAAAAAAGTTATCCCAATAGGTCTAAATCCCCTTTTCACCTCCAGAAGTAGAATGCGTCCTCACAAAGATCAATGTGAAAAATAACTTGTTGCAACAAGCCAAGGTACAATAGGATTCCACTTTTACCAACCTCGAGGATATCAAAAAACCTATTCTCCCAATATAGTAGTAGAGTTGTCTTGAGGACAAGCCAACATTTAGAAAGGGGGGATGATTTTGGTAGGGAATCAACTAGCAGCCAAATCAATCATACAAATTTTACCACAAACCTCCACAAAGAGGTTGCAGAGATTATAGTTGACAAGGAACATTCCAAAATAGTACTATAATGTAAGGGACACATCCCACCAAGTAGATATTTGTATAAGATAAGAGACAATGTAATAGATTGTGTAGGATGAAGAGGTAGGAAGTAGTAAGGAATAAGTTGAAGAATGAATAAAGGAAATAGGAAATAATAGAAGAATGATAGTAAAGAGATTGTAAAGAGGGAAAGACATCTAGCATGTGCACATGATGAACAATAATATATACATACATACATATATATATGCATACATATATACATATATATACATACATACATATATACAAATGGATATATACATATGTGTATATATATGTATATATGTATCTAGATATATATATATAGACTTATATTTTATGTGCTACGATTTATGGTAAGTTATTTTTTGTATATTTAATTATGCTAAATAGTTTATGTACTATCTGAACTAATTTTTTTATCCTCTCATGTGACTGATTCTATGGTATAAATACAACATAGAAATTACTTGGGGCTCGTAACTCTGGTCTATCTACCCATTTTTATTGATAACATTGCTTATGTATCCTCTATTGAATGAACAAGGAAACTAAGAGGGGGTGAATAATTTGTATCTAATTAAAACATCAAAACCCTCAATAGTAATCAAATCCACATGCATTCATTAAACCCTTAATATGTTATAATGTTTAAACATGAAATGCATATAAAAAAAACTAAAACAACAACGCCATACACATGAGAACACTAGATTTACATGGAAAACCCTAGGAGGGAGAAACCATGGTGAGGATTAGCTCACAATATAAGTAATTGCAAAATCAATATAAAAGGATCACTACCAAAATAGGACACACTATCTAGAAGGCTCATAGCCAAGGCTCACTATTGGAATAGAAATAAGAAAGAAGATAGAATGTTACACAAAGAACATGATTGAATGTTAAATACAAAACACGATCTCAATGCAATAATTGCAAAATCAATATAAAAGGATCACTACCAAAATAGGACACACTATCTAGAAGGCTCATAGCCAAGGCTCACTATTGGAATAGAAATAAGAAAGAAGATAGAATGTTACACAAAGAACATGATTGAATGTTAAATACAAAACACGATCTCAATGCAATAGAAAATCTACCACAATAGCTTCAACACCTTAGAAACTCTCAAAAGATCAAGACACCTTCAGCTCACTTCTTTCAACAATCTTGCATTAAATCCCACACTACATTTTGCATATCTACACTTTACTACTCTAGATTTCACATAAAAACACTCAACATGTCAACACACACTTCATCCTACAATAACTCACCTTGTATTTATACCATCTAATAAGCCTGGTTTTTGGTATAGTTTTGGGTAGCATCTATAGTCTATTTTCTCATAGATGTCATGGAATTTAATTCTTAAGTGTTGGAATTGGCATAATGTTTCTCTCAAACCATCAACATTTGGCATTACCCTATCCCTACAAGATTTAATGATATTTTTCATAATATGTGGGTCATCTATATTGATTTTTTATGTGATTAATGAATGTTTATTAGAGTAGTTATTGATGTGCAGTTATTATGCGTACTAAACTTGAAATGAAAATTTAATACACCAAGTTAAGGAAGATGCCACCAGTTGGGAATGCACTATAATGTCCAGCTAAGAAATCACTCCAAGTCAAAGGTAGTCAGCAACAAAGATTCTTCATGAAACTAAATGTAACCACCTTGCAATGGATCTTAATGATTGAGCATGCACAAGCATTATTGTTGTGTTGGATTTGTGCTTGACTCACATGTCTGACCAGATTCCCTACATGCATAACTATTGTCACTCCATTTTCCCATGTTTTCTCTAAATGGTGTCCTCCCAGTCGTGGAGTTGACTGCCTTGTTTAGAAATAGTATAAATAATAATTGGATGCTCCTTCTTCAAAAATTAAAAAAATAGGAGGTTGTACAATTTTACATTGTACTCTCATTTTCAATTTCAACAATACAAATACATTACTCTTTGTATGCATGATTTATAGTGAATAAAATAAAGTTCTAAGTTCGAGCATCTAAGTTCTTGTTAGTTTAGGGGATACTTATCCAAGGGGGCCCACTTGGTGAGTAATCTATCTTCTTAGTTTAGCATTAGCTTAGTGTTAATTAATGTTTGATAATTAGTTTAAAATTTGGCATTAACTATTCCTGCAACCACTAGAAGTCCATTCTGCATTTGTTCCTGTAGCTAAAGTAGACAGAGTAGTTTCCTATTTGTTGCTTAGATCTTTATTCCTGCACATATTTTAGCTTATTATAGTTTTTTTATTGATATCCAACATTTACTTTATTTCCTTTCAAGCAATTTACTTTTAGTATTGTGTTTCTTAGTTGTAGTATGCAATGACTACTTGAGCCCCTAGTGCACATACAGTACTGACCCATTTCAAGTTCACGTCCCTGGGTTGACAAGTTAAATGCACCTTCATGATGATTGAATGGATATTCAGGTTAGATGTTCAATCTCTAAATCATGGTTGTAAAGGCTTAGTTGTGAAATCATTGTAGGAGGCCAACATTTTTGGCACCGTTGTCAGGGATGGTGTGAAGCTAGGAAGTCTTTTTGAGTCATTGATAGTTTTTCTTGTTGTAGTATTTTGAAAGTTGTTCTTAGCATATCCTCATATAGGAAGTAATGACACTCCTGATTCTTTTTCAATTCTTTGTGTGAGCTGACTGATAGTAAGTGATATTGCATGCATAGAGGAAGGAGAAGGGATGCTTACGGGAGATTCCTTCCTAATAATCTTCATCCATTTGAACTAGTTGGGTACCAAAATCTCCCAAAAGAATATTGACACCCCTTTTCTAACACATATCCTGATCTGAATAGTTTTGAAGTCTCCTTGGAAGATCAAAATTAGCTTGAGAACCCCTTTTCCTTTGAACCACATCAAGCAAGCATGGGTGATGCAAATAGGAATTGACAAAACCAACCAACTTTTCCTTTCCCCATTTCCCATCAAAATGAACTTGAAAACATCAAGAACATTCCTGCCTCAACACTCCCCAAGTTTTATGGACTTGTGACAGAAGATCTTGATACCTTCTTATTTGAGTTTGACATACTATGTAGAAGTTATGATTATACTACCGATTCCCATAGGCTTAAGCTATTTCCCACCACTTTGAAAGGGGTTGCATTAAGATGGTTCATGAGCCTAGGTAGAGAGACTATGGAAACTTGGGAAGACATGAAGACAAAATTCCTTGAAAGTACAAGGAATACTACAGGGGTAGTAACATGAGAGGAGGAGACATTTTTAGGATGTAACAAAAGGAAGATGATATCTTGGAAGATTACATTGCAAGGTTTATATTTTGCTTGCAAAAATATCCACACCATGCACTTAATGAGGACTCACAAAAGTTTCTTTTCCTTAGAGGAATCAATGGTAGTTGCACTGATGCTTTGGATCTCATGGCAGGAGGAGATATCTCCCAAGTTCCTTGGGATGATATCAAGAAAATATGTCAAAATTTCTCTAGAGAAGCTTCAAAGAAAGGGAGAGACTATCAATCAACCATGGGTAAGTCAACCACCAGTGGAGTTTCAAGAATGGAAATCACTCATTTGTTGGTAGATTTCAAGCAAGATATTATCAATAATCTAGCTACAAAGCTAGATACACTTCAGGTCGGAAGGAAGCAAGAGGAGGAAGAGATGATGTTGACAAAGTATTGTCCCCATTGCAAGAAAAAGGACTACAGATGTAAGATGGTAGCTAACCTAGAAAGCAAGTAGGCCCCACCTGAGTTCAAGCCAATTCAGATTGAAGAAGACCAATTCTACTATGTTGAACAAAGGAAGCCTTGGGCTCTAATACAAGGTATGCAAACAAATCCACTATCCTATGGTAGATCACATTTTAATTCTTATTCATCTAGTAACCAATGGCAGCCCCCATATCCACCCAGTTATGGAGGATATCCACCATAGCCTTGGAGTAACCCTCCAAATGCTTGGCCCAGCCATCAAAGTCCTCCACCTCAGTGGCAGTAGCCTTAGGGGAATTGGAAGAAATTTCAAGGGCACTAGCAACCACCTCTAGGGAATTGGTAGCAATTTCAAGGGCATTGGAAACCACCTCTAGGGAATTGGTAGCAATTTCAAGGGCATTGGAAACCACCTCTAGGGAATTGGTAGTAATTTCAAAGGCACTAGCAACTACCTCTAGGGAATTGGTAGAAAACAAATTAATGGAGAGGAGGACAACAATGGCCTACTCCAAAACACCAGTTACATGCAACCACCTTCTCAACTCCAATAGCCTACTATAATGCTTCCACCTACTAATCCAAGCTTAAATGCTCCTAAACCCACTCAGCGACCAACTCATCCCACACCCAATCCTAATAACAAGCCACAACAATAGCCTATATATTATGTCTATTCAAATCAATTTCCTACATATGTTGTGAGTGTAAGTGATATCCACCTGTGTTCAAGAACCAAGCTACCAGCCCCTTCCAAGCCTATCATTACTGAGCTTCTTGTGGAAGAGGAGAAGGAGTCGTTGAATGATCCCATTCAGCCAAATGTGCCTAAAAATCCTAAACCAATCCAAGCTAAGTAGACTGAGCAAGAACCACCATTTCCTCAAAGATTGCGAGTTGCCAAGAAGAAAGAAGAGAAAGAGGAAGCCACTTTTGACATCCTAGACTAGCTAAAGCATATATGTGTTCAAATACCTCTATTTCAATCCATAAAAGATGGTCCAATCTACAGAAAATCTATCAAGGAATCTTATCTTAAGAAGCCAGGAAGGAAGAAGAAAGACCAAGCTATGGTTCATGTGGTGGGCCAACTAGCTAATATCATGTTAGGAAAAGTGGCTATTCCCAAATATAATGACCCAGGCAGTCCTGTGGTAGTAATTGTCATAAAGTGAAGAATGCTCTGAATGATTTAGGGGTAGCAATCAATGTAATGACCAAAGACATCTTGCAACAACTAAATATTGCAAGCATGAGATCTACTCCTACTATCATGTAGCTTGTAGATAGCTCTATTGTCAAGCCTGATGGTGTAGTGGAGGTTCTTGTGGTAGTTCTAGACTCTTAGCAATATCCAATATATTTTATGATTCTTTCTCCTAAGGCTACACTAGGCAAGTATCCCATCATTCTTGGTAGACTTTGGTTGGCAACTGCAGATGCCTACATTGGATGTCAGTCAGGTGACATGACCATTTCAAATGGAAGGAGTACTAAAAATTTTATTCTTTATCCACCTACTCAGCCATCCCATGATGAAGAAGATTCTATATAGCCACAAGTTGGTGAAGAGGTCAAGGAAGTTAATTCTATGGCGCAGCTTATGATGCTAGGAAAAATCTCTTTCATATAGCTCCAAGATGAGGATGAAGTGTTGACTAACATCATTTAGAACCATTATGGAGTAGAGGAAGCCTCATCTTCTACTTCAGTTAGGACACTTCTGCATGTTCCTCCTACAACCACTATTCGTGTAGCTAATGTTCTTGCAGACATTCTTATTGTAGCAATAGGTACGTTCCATACATTTTTTTCATATGAACTAAAGGTACCATTTGTTAATGAAGAAGCCATGGTAGAGTTAACTACACAAGTACAGGTTTCAAAAGGAAAATATCTGAATGTTAATAGTAAATTGAGTGAAGTGCAGCAACTATTGTTGGAAAATATATTAAGGGCCCATTAGCATGCATTTGTGTGGGATTATCATGAGATGAAGGGACCGGATCCTAAGCTTTGTACCCACATAATTTATATTAGAGATGATTGTTCTCCAGTAAGACAACCATAAAGAAGGATTAACCCTACACATGCCTCACACTTACATATTCAAAAATAGGTCACCACCAAGCATTCCCTTGGTGGATAGGAATGAAATAAGAACAATACAAAACTTAATTGGGACCCAAATCAACTCTCACATGCCACACTACACCTTCATCAATACTCAATCCTCTTCAAATTTAGTGTAAACACTAGGTCGATCTTTACCTATGCAAACATCATTAAAATTTGAAGTACATGCTTCCACAAATCCAAGGATGACTTGAGAACCACACACCATGCTTCTAGAAAATCTAGAATAATCCACAAACCACTTGAGATCCAACAAATTCTTCACACCAATTCACACCCTTAGAATGTACAAGTCCAGTACACTCAAACTACACTACCATACACTGTAACTCTAAAAACCATCTTCTGGAGTATAAAACCTCAAACCCTCTTGAATGAGGAAAGTGAAATTACAAGCATTTTTCTTTATTTCAATAGACAAATTGATGAGCTTTGGATACAACAAGAATTTGACCTATACTAGGAGGAGTGGGATAATCAAGCGTATCAGGGGCAACAAGGTTATTTCCCACAGCATGATGAGTTTTCCCATCAAGCTCATTATTCACAACAAATAAATAAAGAAGATCAATGGAGGTATGAGCGACAGTTGGAGGCACAAATAAGGAAACAACAAGAAGAGTACAAAATAAAGGATGTTGTTTCTAGGGAAGATAAATCAATCTTTCCCTTGCTCTAGCATAAGTTCTCAAGACTTAGGTAGCCCCTTGTGTACCTAGTTTCAAACAAACACCTACACTAGTTTTAGAACAGTTTGCTAAGGAGGTAAGAAAACATAAATTTTTAATTTTCAAGAACCCTAGCAAGCCTCTTGAAAATTCTATTAGTCCTCCTTTTGTTCTAGAAAAACCTATTATGCAATAGGTATGAAAGCACAAAAAAAATAGTTTCAATAATCCTAATCAACCCCTTGAAACTACAATTGAACCTCCTATGTCATCAAGCCAATCGCCTATGTTGGAGATCCCAAGTTTTGAAAACCTCCATTCGTTTCAAGAACCCATTCTTGAGGAGGATGTTTTTGTGGAGCCTTCATGTGCTCAAAATAATATGTCTTTCTTTGTTGAAAGAAACTAATGAAGATTGAACAGTGTTGCAGCAACAAGAAACTAAAAAGGTAGAGAAAATTGATATAATAGAGAAACCAATCCTCTCTTTTGATGTCCTTCCTATTGGAACACAATGATCTACTAAGGGGGGGGTGAATCAATAGATACTCAAAAATTTAGCTTCAATACTTTTATGCAGATTACTTCCTTAACCATGGGGGTGAATCAATAGATACTCAAAACTTTGGCTCTCAAAAATTTTATGCAGATTACTTCCTTAACCATGGGGGTGAATCAATAGATACTCAAAACTTTGGCTCTCAAAACTTTTATGCAGATTACTTCCTTAACCATCCAATGTGCAAATACTAAACATGCAAAGACATAAATATGCATGCACACAAAAACATCACATAACACCATATGTACATGGAAAAACTAGGATGGGAAAAACCACAATGACCAAGGATGCTTGAGACTACAACTAAAATTCAACATCACAAAAGAAATCGTTGTTACAATGTTTTAGGGATACAACCCAAGGAAGCATCAAATACCTAATTTAGAAGCAAAAACTTCAAGGATACAACAACACCCTATTTTAGGAGCTACAACTCCAAGGATGCAGCAACTTCAAGGATACTACAATCCCCTAATCTAAGACACAACCCAATACAATGAGGCAACCACCTCTGTGATAAAAAAACATAAGTATGTATAAGACTTGGTTCTACAAAACATGATCATGCATCATTACATTCAATACATTGTTTCACTTTCTACAACTCACACTCTACTATTGAAGTTGCACTTTTAGCAACACTCACACTCTACACCTCTCTACTCTTTTCTACACTACACTCTTCTCTACACATAGAACAAACACTGTTCTATCTTGTTTCACTATACAAACTCTTCTCCATGAATGCAAACACCTAGAGGATGTTTTGTATTATAGTCTAGGACTTCACAAATGCATTCACTACATGCTTTGTTTCTCTCTCTCTCTCTATTACATACTCATCAAGATCTAACCTTTAGTAGTGTTACATCTAACTACTGATTGTTCTCTCTATACATGCACCCTCTCTTACACTATCTTTGTAGCATACTTCTTTCTAACATCTAACTTCGACAATATCTAATTTTCTTCTTTCTCCATTGACCTACAATCTCTACCTCAAGACTCTTTCCGCCATCTAGATCTTCTCCAACTTACTTTTAGGGTTTTCTTCATATGCTAACTTCACCAGCAAGCTTCTTCTACCTCTATCCATACACACCACTATCTAGCTCATCATAAAGACATCTAATAGCATTTACCAGATATTTCCATATCTTTCCTCAAGCCACCAAGCATTTAATTCTATTATAAATAATTTTCCCAAATCATCTCTCTATAAAACCCTAGAAACATATATGCATTCAATGCATTCTCCTATCCATTCGATCTGATCTAATCTTGATCACCTCTATAATATGGTCCATCACCTTTAAGATCAAATCTTAATTTACATTGGTCATTGGTGAAGTGGGACCAATTAATTCCTTCCTCTATGTCAGTTACCAAATGAAACCCATGTTCATACAGACTTAGTTGTTTGAGATCTTCATCTTTGAATCTGGGTTGTCAATCTTCTCTCTCATGCCAAAATCCTACGATCCTTTGTACATCTTGATACCTTTACATACCACCATTTGATTAGCTTCAATTATACTATCACTCGGCCTTTAAACTCTAACCTTAGATAAGCGGATGTTTAAATCACCATTGTTGATCTTAGGGATATTCATCATGTCACTCACTACCATTAGATCTTTGCCACTTAATCTCCACCAATCGATGATCACTATTGGATCTTCTGCCTTTTGATCTACATCATCAATATCCTTCATACACTACTTTCCATACATAGGTTCCACCAAGAAACACATCCAAAGTTTTCTTATCCCACGACCTCTGACAATGGGCCCACACAAACTTTGCAGGGCTTGTGAGCTATTATCATTTTCCATCCACTTGATTGCCACATAGCTTAGAACAATGATGTGAGTTGGTATGTCGAGCAATCGCTCTTCACCATCTAGACATGTTGACACATACACTATTGGCTCCTATCAAGTGGGTGGTCCCCACCATCCACATGTCACTATCCACTAACACTTTTTGGCATGTGTCATCTTGTCATTCACCTTATGACTGTACCATCAATGCACATCATCCTTACTTTACCAAGTCCCACATTTAGCTCCACAATTTTCCTATCACCCTATTGAAGAGACCTTCATCAAGGTCCTAGTGATACTCAACCTTCACACTGTTGAAGCATCTTTTCACCAGCATCATCTAATTTACCTTTAATCAATCTTCATTGTTCCTTGCTATCCCCATGGATCTTGATCATGCCCCACTAAATTCTTAGTGGGGTATGTTTGAAACTACCACGTATACACCTCTAATGTCACCATCATCACCTTTGCTTCTTCCTTTATCAAGTCCCACTAGATACACTATGGGCACTATCAAATATTCCTCATTCAATCTCTAACATTCACCGCTATCAATAGTTCATGGCATACATCACCTTCCATTATCTGGTCCCACCTTGAGCTTTGTCAGATGTTATCATGTGTAGTATTCAAAGGTCCGACCTTCTTCATCAATGGTCATCATCCATCAATCATGGATTAATCTCCATCACTCCCCACAAACCCCATGGGACTTAGTCGAGACTCACCAAAAACTCAACAGGGTTGGTGAGCACTATTAGATCTTTCTGCCTTAACCATCACCGTTGATCTCACTAAAGGTAACTATTTGCATGATACTTAGGAAATATTAAGTGCACCAAATATTTTCTCAATCGGTAAATGCAAGGTGAAGGGGTCAATTCCCAAAATGACTTCAAAGGCTTAAGTACAAGCTTAAGCAACTGACAACCTATGATAGATTTTCAGCATTAAGATAGAAATTTTGTTTACAATGCTATGACTACAACTTACTGGGTCTCACTACCAAATCCACCTTACTATGTCCCACTTGTAGCGCTTCCTTCATCCTTATTGCTCCATCGGTAAGTTGCTAAAAATATAAACTTAAGAACCTCTAGTCGGAGGTTGTAAGGTTTTGAAAACCCGTGACATGCTGACATTATCGCTTCACCAAAGAGAGTCCTTCCAAAATCCTACCAATACACTAGTGTCCCACCAAATTGATGGAAATGTATAACCTTAAAGTTCTAGGAAGAGGGCTCGGTCACCCTCATGATTTCAATGACATAAGTTGTAACTTATGTGACCGGTTACTTGCTATTGACAATCAACATCAAAAAAGAAGAACATATTGAGAATGCCATGACTGTAAACAACCTATGGTTTAATTGATAAACCCTAAAACACCTAAATTCAAATGTAATTCATTTCTGGGTGTATCCTTCACTTTCTAGATGTATAGAGCACATCATTAGAATCCTCTCAAAAAACCCATATCAAATTTGGTACCTAATTTGTCATCACATACCTAGAAGCAACTATTACAGAGAGATGACAATAGTTTTTCAACTATGCAACATATTGAGAAACTTTCTCTTCTACACTAACAACCAATCCGCATACTTCCAAAACTAGATCCACTACTCTCTCATTCATCCTCTGAGCTCCATGGCATTTAGGCACACCACTGATCTATCATCATGCCAACATCTCCCTTGCATGATCAATTCCACACTCTTTTGACATAAATGACACTTTAACATTAATGCCAGCATCCTCACTTGTATGAGAAACTCCATTTTATCTTTGATCCTCTTTCAACATGCCAATAGTCTACCTTGCATGATTTCCTCTTTTGACATCAAAGACAACTATATTCCAACACTTCCTTGTTTTGTTGAAGATGAGGAGGATAGATTAACTATACCTACATCAATTGAAGCCTCTGAACAACTTGGTTTGGGCTTGATGGTTGAAGATAACTCCATAGTTTTGGAACAACATCAGCAGACATGTTTATCCCCTGCTATGGTGGATTGATGTAGGGACATCCTTTGATGCACCATTATTGCACTTTGTTTTCATGTTGCTAAACTTTGATATTTGGTTGGTTTTGGGTCAATAAAGTCATGTAAGACCATTTGGGGTCATTTAATTCCATCTTATGATGTTTTGGTGCAATGTTGTCAAAAGTTGCAAATGTTGCAAAATGTTATCATTATTGTCAAAAAACTTAGAAATGTTGTCATTAGTGTTAATCAAGGATATTAGTGGTCAGTTGGGAAGTTTCCAATGGTTGTAACATCATAAATATTCAATGTAATCTTGATCACAAAGGTTGGAGAAGGTTGGAGAAAAAGTTGGGGTGAGAATACTTCATTTTGCCATGTTTTTGCTTGCATTTTCTATGTGGGACAACCTTTAACTCATTGGTATGGCCTTGTATGGTATAGTATGAACATGAAATCAATTGGAAAGGTTGAAGATGTTCTTTAAGTTTTTTTTTTTTTAAACAAATTTCATTAATTTTTGAGTGATATATGGCAATTTCATTGAGGGCAGGTTTGTAAGTTCATTTTTTCTGAAAAGTTGCAATATGAAACACATGTGGTATGGACCTGTATGGTTTGGTACAAACCTGCACATTCCTTGGAAAGATGGTTATATGTCTTACCTTATAGAATTCTTTTGGTTTCATGCATTTTTTTGAGACTTGTGTGAGTTATGGAATTTTTACTAAGAGTAGGTTCAAACCCTACCAAGGGTTTCTAGTGAACTAGAAATTTTCATGTCTTTGTTTCCCACCATCAAAAAGTTATGAAAATTGGTATAAAGTTTTGTTCTAAGGAAATCTGAAAACCCTTTTGGGATCAATCCTTTAAAATTTAGCATGTGTGAGTTATTAATGATAGTATTCTTGCATTTGTGTATAAACTGTATTAAAACCTTAGTGGCTTGAGGGTTTGGAAAACCCACACATTTTTTGATCATGGTTGATTTTGGAATTAATAAGAAGAGTTGTAAGAGGCCAACACATCTAAGGTTTTCATATTTCATGTTGTTTCCTTTGTTGAATGGATTTTAGGCTTCAAGGAAAATGTTACCTAGTTATTTTAGAGTGCACCAAGGCATGATTACAAATGGATCATTCTTTTCAAAATGTCAAGTTGTGTTAAGTGAAGGCTTTCTCTACACCATTTTTGGTATCAAAGCCATAATCTATTTAGGAAATGATTTATTATTTTGGCTAATGTGGTTTAGTGAGATTCGATGTTTAAGTATGGATCTTACTAAGAGGAAATATGGGAAAAGGGAATCATCATTATGAAATACATTGTTCAAAGTGGTGGAGAGGCTATAGGAGGAAGAAATGGCAGCCAAGAAGGAAAGCAGGTTGGCAAAGGATAGATTATTCTAGACTACCTGCAAGTCCAAAGGTAAATGTTGTCAAGTTGTGATTTTTGATAACTGCATGGATAATATTATTTCTAAATAAATGGTAGGTAAGTTGGGTTTGAAAATAATACTACACTCTATGCCCCATTCCATGACTTGGCTTCAGACAACTACCCAGGTAATCGTAAGTGAGCAATGCAAAGTTGAATTTTAAATTGGAAATTATAAGGATGAAATAGATTGTGATATTTTGAATTTGGATGTATGTCACATTGTGTTTGGAAGGTTGTATAACAGGACAGACAACACATTTAAGTTGGAAAAATATGGGAAGAAATATGTATTAGCAGCCTTGAAGGATGAGTGCATAGGAATTGAATGCTTGTTGTTAAGTGGGAAGATATATGTATGACAGTATGAAGCAAAACCAATGAGGTAATGGTTGAGGTAAAAAAATTTGAAAACAAAATGTTTGAAAAACCAATTGAAAAGGAAATAGAAGAAATTTATTTTGAATTTTCTCAAACTAATGAAACTAATAGTGACATTGATGTTGAAGTGAGTGATGTTCAGGAAGAAGAACAAGAAGAGACAACAAAAGAAGTTGTAGAGGACTCAAGGATTGTCCAAAAAGAGAAGAGAGTCATGGAGGATAAGGAGATAGCATGGTTCTCAAGAGAAGAACCAAGAGTTGAGAATGTTGATGTCAAGGAGAACAAAATAATGGATGAGCAATTCAAAAATACAAATGAATGGATGAGTAAGCTTGAGGTGAAGCCAAATATTTTGGAGAATAATGAAGAGAAAAGAATATATGGAAAACAACATGAGGTGGATGAAGGAGTGAGGTATGAAGAAGAAGAATATGATTTCTTTAATATGTTTATTTCCTATGTAGGTAAAGAAGACAAAGGGGATGAAAGATAGAATAAATCTCCAATTGCAGTCAAAGATAAAGCTAGAATGAGGAGACAAACGGAAAACCATGGATATATAGTGTCAAGTTGGCCTTGGCTATAGAAGCATGTTGATGGAACAAAAAGAACAAGTGAACCAGTTGAAACAAATATAGTTGAGTTCTATAAAAAAAGGAAATAATGCACACATGCAAAGGAATTAGAAGACAAGAAAGAAGATTCCTATTTCAAATGGAACTCAATTTTTTTCTCTCTGGGGAGTATGATGTAGGGGAATCCTTTGATGCACCATTATTGCACATTGTTTTCATGTTGCTAAACTTCGATTTTTGGTTTTTTTTGGGTCAATAAGGTCATGTAAGACAATTTTGGGTCATTTAAGTCCATGTTATGATGTTTTAGTGCAATGTTGTCAAAAGTTGCAAATGTTGTCATTATTGTCAAAAAAATTACAAATGTTGTCATTAGTATTAATCAAGGATTTTATTGGCTAGTTGGGAAGTTTCCAATGGTTGTAACATGATAAATATGTAATGCAATCTCAATCAAAAAGGTTGGAGAAAGTTCGAGAAAATGTTGGGATGAGAAACTTCATTTTGTCATGTTTTTGTTTACATTTTCTATGTGGGGCAGCCTTTAACTCATTGGTATGGCCTTGTATGGTATAGTATGGACATAAAATCAATTGTTATTGAAGATTTATTTTAATATTATATTTTTTTTATTTGAATCAATTTCATTAAGTTTTTGGTGAGATATGGCAATTTCATTAAGGGCAGGTCTGTAAGTTCATTTTTGCAGTTTGAAACATGCATAGTACAGACCTATACAGTCTAGTACAGACCTACACATGCCTTTGGAACATGGTTTTATGTCTTACCTTATAAAATTATTTTTGTTTCATGCATTTTTGTTGATTTTTCTGTGAGTTATGGCATTTTTACTAAGAGCAAGTCCAAACCCTGCCTAGGGTTTCCAACAAACTAGAAAATTTCATATCTTTGTTTCCCACCATCAAAAATTTATGAAAATTGGTATAAAGTTATATTTTAAGGACATCTAAAAACTATTTTTGGATCAAGCCTTTAAAAGTTGTAATTTGTGAGTTATTAATGACAACATTCTTGCATTTGTGTATAAATTGTCTTAAGACCTTAGTGGCTTGAGGGTTTGGAAAAACCCACACATTTTTTTATCATAGTTGGTTGGGTAATCAATAAGAAGAGTTGTAAGAGGTTTTCACATCTAATGTTTTCATAATTCATGATGTTTCCTTTTTTAAATGGCTTTTATGCTTCAAGGACAATGTTACCAAGTTTCTTTAGAGTGCACCAAGGCATGATTACAAATGGATCAGTCTTTTGAAAATGTCAAGTTGTGTTAAGTGAAGGCTTTCTTTGCATCATAGATGAAGATCCCCAATATATTGAGTTATGCAATTTTGAGGTGGGTGACCTCTTTTTGGATGTTATAGAAACCTTTTGTTTAAGTTTCAAACATCAAACCATCACCCCCAAAAGAGGAGCTTTGTGGGCAGCAGCATAAGAGTGAAGAAACAAAAGAGGACATGGAAACCATTACATACCAAGAGTCTTATTTTTTTGTAGCTAGTTTCCAAGAAAGAATTAAAACTAAGAGGAAATTTTAAAATTTTAGTTCTTCACTTGAAGTGTCTCAAAATTTTGAGTTTTGTGTTGATGAAGTATGCATCAATGCAAATGATTTTGTATTTATTGAGCAACCACACATTTTTTTGGAGAGTGATGCTTTCATTGCTCAATTTTTTTGTATCCCCAAGATTTGAAGTTTCTCATTTGAGATGCATGAAGATATTCTTTTTGTAGTTCAAAAATTAGATTTGGCATATTTTTCATCACCATGTGAGCTAGAAGCTTTTTCTTTTTGTTTCAGTTCATGCAATGAAGAGGTCAATGATGATGGCATTGGCTTATCCTTTGGTGAGGTGAGTTCTCTTCCTTATATAAAAGGTTATTTCTTGTAGGCTGACCTATCTTTAGGAAGTTTCACCCTTTCTATTGTATGTTTATCTAAGACACCAGTGTTAGATGAATCTAACACTTGCATCATATAGTTCCCTTGCAATGGAAAAGTTTATAGTAAATTGATCCTTCACCTTGCAGGCATCTATCATTTCCATGCATGTTGGTAGTAGTTTTCAATGGTTGCATATGGGTGAGGTCTGAAACTATGGTTTGAGGGAGATCAACTCCTTCAAAAGGTTCATCTTTGATAGAGGAAAATTTCTATTTTTTTCTTCCTATTATTTTAATGTATGTATTGTACATATTTTTCTTTCCATGAAGTACATTTGCACACCCTACATTCTCCTTAAGGGAATGTATGTTTTTAGCTTTCATGCTTTCCTATAAGTGTAGCTAGCACATGTTTTTTTTTTTCTCTAAGGAGGCCCAACTATTGAGTTTTTACCCTCATGAATTTGTGCCCAATGGACCAATAAGGCCTCTGTATCCCATGATTAGTAGGAAATCATCCCATAGAAGTTTCCATTAATGTTGACATTTCATGCCACCCTTTGATGACCTATCATTGATAATTTATCTAAGGGATAACAAATCTAAGAGATCCTACATGGGTCATCTTGCATGAATTCTCCTTGAAGGTTCCTAAAATTGGCTAAGCCCTAGATTTTTTGGGTTTTGGGTTGTCACTTACTTGCTTACCTATTGATGATGTTTTCTGCATAGCAACAACTCAGACATAATATGAAATCCTATTTCTCTTGAAAGGTAAATCTCTATTAACAAGCCTCAAGAGATAACCCCAAGGTCTCTAATGTCAGGTCTTGACAATGCATAAACAACTCAGTGATAATGTGAAGATGATGGTAATCACAATTGGACCTTACTACAAGAAAAATATTGAATCTCAATTTATCAGATCTAGCAATATGATGGTGCTTCAATCCTAAATTTAACCCAATAAAAAAAGAAATAGCAAAGGATAATGGTTTCAAAGAGATTTCTAAACTTAACACTCAACCTAATATTAACAATGCAAATGACCAAACGCTTGAAATGTACCAATCCCTCAAAACCAATCTCTACTTGACCCAGATGGACCTACAATATTATAGAAACAGTGCAATCTTCTAAGGTGTTCATATTTTCAAATCATGAACATTCATTCAAACAACCCTATTACAATTGAAATGAATAAACCCTCATAACTAAACTAAGCACAATGAATATAAAGTCCAGGCTAACTTTGCAAAGCAACTAACAATCAGTTGGCTGCGAAAAGTATGGACTAGCGATTGTTGCAACACTTCAAATATCAAATCATGAACATCATTGAGTCAATTCTAATTCTAAACTTCTAAACATTAATCTTCCTCAAAGAAATTCTAAAGGTAGAATAACAAGAACCATGCAAGATAAAGGAACACAAGTATGGAACCAAATCACAATGTCATTACTTGGTTCAAATTATCCACTATAGCAACAATTCTAGCTTTTTGTTACAATATTTTCTTGAGAATAACTACTTGCTAACTTTACTCTACTCAATTTGCTCCAACTATTGCTCTATTTTTCTATATCTAAAATTTCTTAACCCTTACAAATGAGGAAAAATGCCATATTTATAGAACCCTCCAAAACATGTTGGCTCAGACTAATTTTTACAATAATAAGGCACAACAAGTCTGCCAAGAGAAATCTAAAAAATAGGATAAATGATGCATTAAATGTATAAACTTCATCTAGGTCAGCCTGGGATCTCCAATGTAGCCCGGACCAATGCATGGAAAAATAATAGGGAAGCACAAATCTTGATGTAGCTCATCATTAACTTCCTTTCCTTTTGTCCTTGTTCTGATCTAGCATTTCATGAACCTTCAAAAGCACCCTATCTATGTCAGCCACAGATGGTAGAGGAAAAAACTTAAGTCACCTTTCAATTGATGCAATTTCTTCCCTTTACCGCTTCATTGACTTATCCCAATCCACCTTATATGTTAGGTATTTTTCAATAACAGCAAGGTAGGTGGCGGCATCATCCAACTGGTACTCAGAAATAGAATCATCACTAATTGGGGCATAAACATCCTACCACCATCTCCTCAATTACTCCAAACTCAAATACTTGGGAGCAATCTTCCTTCTCCCAGTCATAATCTCAAAAAGGGCAATAGACCCATTGTAAACCCCAGCTAGGGTATCATCAATCTGTCTCCTCTATTTGTAAATCTTCTTCAACACCTTTTTCCTAATCTTCAATGCTTCAAACCACTCCCAAGGCTCAATAGCTCTAGAGGAGGGTAGAATTTTATCACTTACCAACTTATCCCTGGTGTACTCCATGACAGTCCTATTTTTCTACAGTAGGAGATATGTGTCCAATTTTTCCTGTGCCAACACTTGTTTCAACCAATCAGTCACCATTGCAGCATCTTTCCCTATTGACAGGATGTCCCTGATTTCCTCATTACCTTTTATTTGCACCCCTCTTAGCCAATTCGTAGTGGTAAGAGTGGAAGCCCTCATCTTTTCAAGCTCAATGATGGTTTCTTGAAGTAAAGGATGTGCAGTAGAAGAGGAAGAGTATATGGATTGCAAGGGTTTCATCAGATCTTCCAAACACTTCCTAATATTTTCATTTTCCTTCTTTAGCTCCTGCTTAGTTTTTATCTCCTTCCTCAATTTGCCTAAGATGACCGCGCTTGAACCCCGATAATCTTTAATATCTTTCTCAACGGTTATAGGTCCTAAATTAAAATTTTGAACATTATAATCCTTGGAAGCCACATCATCTTTACTTTTGTTTGGAGCAGGAGTTGCAATGTGGACAACCCTGTTGTTGGACTCATCTCTTTCAATCTTTCAAATTAGCCTAGCCTTCTTACCTTTGTCTTTCCTAATCTTGGCTAGTAGCTCATCCCAATTCGGTGGATTGTCCTCTACAACAACTTGTTTTCTCCTTATCTCCTTTTCCAACCAATCAGGGACAGTGGATTCCAACTGCACTTTGCTTTGTTTCTCCTCCTGTTGATCTTTAGGGGTCTCTTCACTCAAATTCTATTTTTTAGGAGTTTCATCCATCTTATCCTCTTTTTCTTTAGCAAGTTCTTCATGTTCAGGTGATTGGATCTTCCCTACCTCCTCTTCTTTAAGACAAGATTCAGCCTCTTCATTCATCACTGGTGACTCTGCATAAGCTACCAAAGGAGACTGCATTACCTTTTCAACTTCAGTTTCTGCACTGTGAAGATCACCCTCATGGAACTCCTCTCATTCATTATCCAGATGATCCTCAACTTTCTTAGACTCACCAAGTTTTCTTTGAGCTTCATGGGATGAAGGCATATCATCATGCTACTCCTCACAAGAAAGAATCGGAGGGAGATCCACCTTAGGTACACTATCCTTAGGGGAAGGAGTCCTAGATCTCCTTGTATACACCTTGGCTTTCTCTTCTAAACTTTCTACATTCACCACTGGTGGGGTAACTTCCTCTTCTCCTACCTTGGAACTTTCCTTTTCTGATAATTTTATAATTCTTCTCTTCTTAGGTGTAGGAGCATCAGCCTCAAGACCTTGCTTTGATGTCTCTTTTTGCTTAGACCTCTTAGTCTTTTTCCTTTTCTTAGCAATGGGCCTTCTCTTTTTTTTTTGTCTCTTGGACCTCCTCCTCTTGAACACCTTTGATCTTGATCTTGAATGGATAATCCAACTTACCTTTTCCCTTAGGATCCTTCTCAGTTGATTCCTTAAAAGTGGATTGGGGATCCAAATCACCCATCAGCTCATAGGTGCACTGCACACCTTCATTCTCCAACTCCCAAAGCTTATGCTTTACCCACATCTTAGTAAATTTGATAACTGGATCATTTAGTTATTTTAGTTTTGTCTTTTCTGCCTCTAGCCAATCAACATCACCAATTGGCCTATCGTTCATTGTCTCATAAGCATGATCCTAAATTAGGTCTCCATCATCCTCCAATTGATTAGGAACTTCCTTTACATTGTACAAACTGACTGCATCCACTGGGAGCCAAGAAAATTTCTTCTTCCTGACCTCATATTCATCAATACAATTGGCCCAGTAGTCCTCCAGATCAACCTTATGGCTATATTCTCTACTGGCCTTGTTTTGAGCTTCTCTTGTAATATCAAATCTGGACCTCTTGGAATGGAAAGATAGGCCAAGGGTACTCATTTCCTCTTGTGAATCCTGGGCAGAAATAATGGAAGGGCATGCCTCCCTAGTGCCAATCCTCAAAGGGAAGTCTCCACGAAATCTAGTCTTATGCTTATCTCTTTTTAAAATGGCATCAAAGTCACAAATATTTCTAGTTACTTCCAAGAGTATGATATGATTAGTGGGATATCTTGGAAGCCTATATGGAGCCCTCTGATAGCCATCAATCTGGATATATGAGAAGGTTGGAAATTGAGTAAACCAAGCCCCATATTTCTTGATGAGCTCCTTGGCTTGATCTGAAATCCTTGTATGCTCTGCTCCCTAAAGAATTCTAGGGATGTGCATGGTGAATGCATCATTCACCCTCCTATAGTATGAGCTTCCTAAATACAACTGAAGGAAAACCTCATAAATAATATCCTGTCCAAAAATTCCCCTTGTGCTCAATCCATTATAGGGTAGGAATTTCGCAAGTGCATAGACCAAATATGAATTCATCATGAAGGTCTTGGTCTGCAACACATTAGACAACTACTCATGGATTATCCTACTAATCAAACCTACCTAGTGATAGTCAATCAACTCTTACTCCATCCTTACAATGGTGTGACACATCCAATTCTCAAACACGCTAGCATTTCTCAATCCAACCATCATGCTGAGCAATGTAATGGAATTGTAGTACTCCTTGAATTTTTCTCTGAATAGCTACTTGGGCAACTTGGAGTAGTGAGACTTAGGCTTCTCCAGCCAGTAATTGATGAGTTGTTGAGATTTGATATTTTTTTCTTCATAGAAATCCTTGGCTGACTCCATGTTAAAGGCCACCACGTGAGATCTGTTTGGCATGTCAAAAGCCTGAGCAATGGAAACAGGGTTGAGATTTGCTACTACTCTCCCTTGAGGACCAATAATTCTTTATGTGCCCTGGTCGTAATGTCTGGCACACTCAAGGACCAGCTCATAACACTAAACCGTGGAAGGGAAACCTACTACATGTGACAAACCTGACTCTTTCATCCTTCTAGCCACCAAGGGAAGATCCTTGGCTTCCATTCTTTCCTTGAATTCCTCATAGTCCCATAATCGCACATTAGTATCAGTCACCTCTAACCAGATTAATCTAATTTTTCTCTCGGGGATCTTGCTCTTAATGTCCATTTTGATCCTTTATGCTTCAGACACAGAGGATCCCTCTATTGCCTTACTAGATTCATCCTGTACTCACAAGGAAAAAATAGTAAAGACCATAGGAAAGCAAGGTCAATCCATCAAAACATGGTTAGAATGAATCTCAAACAATCACAATGTCATCAAGTCTCATAAAAAGTGATCACAATAAATTTTGGGTTTCAGGACCATCCATGGAATCTAAGCCAGAGAGGAATTTCAAGCAATTCCAAACTGATTGGATTCCAATGAAATAACCAAGAAACACCTACTAACCATTAAACCTAATCATAATCAATCAATAAACCACATAGGAGATCACAAGATAGCATGAATTAATCTCAAAATGCATTAAAAATTACTAGCATATCACGTTATTCCATATTTCCTCATATCTCATCAGATTTTAGGAAAATCCTCTTGAGATAGATTTCCACGAAGGGGAAGGTACTTCATAAACCTTGAAAAACCTAGGTGGTACAGCACTTCGGGAAACTCTGGAGTTGATGGAAATCCATGGATAGGGTAAAACTTTGAAAGTAAGCAAAATCCGAGAACTCAACAGAAATTGGGAAAACAAGGGCGACCGAGAAAATCCGGGGTCAATGGAAATCCGTGAAATATACGAAACTCTGAAAGTGATAGCGAATTCTGGAAAAGTAGAGGACACTGGGAAAATCCACCAGAGACGAATTGTCCTAAGGGAATGAAAAATCCCAGACTAAACACAAAACCCAAACTACGACATCAAAACATGATTTCACTCAAACACCAGATCAATCATGAATTTCAAAGACTTGAGCTTAGGGAAAGTTTAGTATGGGCCCTTTATGGATTCTCTTAGCATTCTATGCCTGTTTTAAGATGAAATAAGGTGGAATGAATTACCCTAGGTTTCAAACCCCCACACATATGCCATTAGCGTACAGGCGAGCTCAGAATTTAGACATTTTAACTGCTAAGTCATTACTAGGGTTTACTAACAATTCCCAAGCAAGATGCATCAAAATGCCGATAGAAAAAGGAGCTCAAAACTCATCTGGGATATGAAAAATAAAGCAATGTTGGACAACCCTAGCATGAAATGACCAAATATGCAAGAATTTGAACCCAAATCTCTCATAACATCAACGTGTTATCCATAATCATCAACTAAAAATAGGGCAATCAAAAACATACCATTGTGAAGTGAAAATCGATCCCAGAAACAACAAATGCAAAATTCAATGGTATCCACAAAGAACAAGGGCAGGCATGCACAAGAAATTGCCAATCAAATCCATAATTCACAAACTCAACACACCAAATCCAAATCCAGCACTCACAAGAATGCACTCCGCAGCTCAATCAATGGCAAACAATATTATTATGGCATAAAAGACCTTGAATATCAATTAAATACCTCATTTTCCAAAGGTACAGGCAATGTTAAATGTAATCGACAAGAAATTCAAAAGAAACCCAAGAACTTGATGACAAGATGGAATCTGGAAAAATCTGGCCCATGTGGAATTCCGCGAATACCGAAAATCTCTGAATCACAGTGCATGGCTAGGGTCCGAACAGGATCTGGGAAAATCCAGCCAAGGTGGAAAGTCTCGAACTAGGGTGAAATCCCAAACTTAGCTCAAAACCAAAGATTTTCAATAAATAACTTAGGGGAATCACTAAGGCCATCAAAATGAACCTTTTATCACATTTCAAAATAAGACAAAACCTCGAAATGAAAGGGCCAAGACACCAAAACCAAAGTGAAAGAGGGTCCCTACTTTTAGTGGGGTGTGTGTGCGAAAGCTACACAACATTACCTTGCATGCTTTCTCCATCACTCTTTCTCCTTCTTACCTTCCCCTTTTTCTTCTAAGTGTCTTAGGTATTAGCCTTCGGCCATGCCCTTTACCCTTTACTAATCTCTAAAGGTAAGCCTTTGGCCTTACCTCTACAACTAAAGCTTGATTAAGTTTCAAGAATTTTCTAAGTCTTGATTTTTTGGACTTCAGGGGTCGTCCTTACCTCTTTTCTCTTCTATCCTTGCGCCTTTCTTCTATCATCCTTTGGCCTTCACCCTTCCCTCTTGCATCTTACCTCTTACCTTTGGAGGTATGATATAAAGGATTTTTCATCAATATTACACCTTTTTTTCCACATAAGTTGATAGTGAATACACAATGTGATCTTCCTTGGAGACTCTTGTTAGAATTTAATATAAAGCAAGGTGATTTATTCAATTCACTTTTCTTTTCAATTTTCTCCATACTCATTCTTGTGTTTATTTCTTCATGTAAATGAGCATCCACTATTTATTCCACCATCACACTCAATCTCACAAGCTACGAAGTTGTATCACTATCAATCGGGACAACACTTCTTTGTGCTTCTTTTACCATTAAAATAAGGTTATGTTTCACTTGTCAGGGTTCAAAATTGGTTCTAAAACATTTCCAAAATTTTGATACATAGTAATATGCTTATTGGTATTCATTCCCTATAATATTTCATTTTCCTTATCTTCTAATTGATTTTGTATATATCCTGTAATCATTGTATTCCATGAGATGGAATCTCTGTGAGATAATATGCACCTTAATAATCCTTCAATTTCATGTCATCGACAATAAAATGAAGTTCTAAAACCCATTTTATCTTTCAAAGCTATTTGCACAACCAAAATAAATGTTTGTAAGCTTTCAAATTTTCAGCTTTACCTTCAAAGGGGTTGTTGAGAAATTTAGAGGTTCTCATAACCAAGTTAGGCTTCGACACGGTTTTGAGAATCATGTCAGGCTTCAAAGAAAGTTTTAAAACTTCCAAAATCTTCAACGAATAAAACTTCACTTTTAATTTTTCCTTCAAAATTTGTTGTCATGATTTTGAGTGGTTCTCATAACCACATAAATTTCTGACAAGGTTATGATAACCTTGTCAAATTCTAATGACCAAACTTTAATTTCACAAGATATTCAAAATAAATTCAATTTTTGAAACCAAAAATGATCTTGAAGGTTTTTGTAACAATTAAATACCTTGAGAAGGACTAGGTAATTCATCTTGCATTTTCAAAACCATTATGAAATTTTGAAATGATTGCACATTAAAGATAATAAGCATGAAAAAAATAAAATAGGTTGAGTTAAAATTGAGGCCAACAGTAACAAAAAAAGAAACTATTACAATAAAGGATGATCCTATTCTCTTGGGATTTGACATTTAAAAACCACATTCATGATTTGCATTGGTGCAAGTTTGTTCCCTTTAGAAATTATATGAAGGATTCCTAGTTTGTGTCTTGATATCTTCTAATCCTTACAATTAGGAGAATAATTAGATAGATAAAATTGTTATACTCCACATAATCCTAGAAGATATGAATAACACTATACAAGGCAGTACCAATATTATTTAAGAGAACTCATAAATTTATGATGAGAAATGGTTATTTGTCCCATCAATGTAAAACTAGATTCGATAATATTTTCCAACATCCTCTATGCCTAGTATCAAAGAGGGAGTAATAGATAATAATTTTTACCTGGTTTTTCTTTTACCTCAATTAGGTAGAGCTGAGATAGTGTTTGCAAAACAAAGATAAAAGATGCACATTGAATTCTGCTATGTTTCATTCATATGCACAAAAGAATTATCAAATAGATTGCATTCCATTATGCAAATGTATACAAGAGAAGAGAGATAAAAAAATGTTGCATAAAATTTGTCTTTATTGATAATCATAATGTTGCAAGATGGTGTGTCCCTTGGTCTTCCTTGTCTAGCACAGTGCTTGGGTTTGTGACATGGTCTAACCGCCTCCTGTGGATCTTAACTAGCACTTGTGCCAGGCATTGATAGGTTGACCTTTTGGTGCAATAGAAAGGCCAAGAATTGGTATTAGAGTTGGTCATAGGTTCAAATCCCTCGCTTGTGCTAGGGGGATTGTTGCAAGATGGTGTGTACCTTGGTCTTCCTTGTCCAGCACAACACTTGGGTTTGCAACATGCTCTAACTGCCCCCCCCATGGATCTTAACTAACGCTTGTATTGGGCATTGACAAGTTGAACTTTTGGTGCAATAGGAAGGCCAATACATAAATGCATGGTGTCCCACACAAGCCGTGGGACTAACTATTTCAATGTAGAAAAAAGAAATAAGCTATAAATTTGAGGATACATAAAATTAAAAATGCATATGGAAAGAAAGGGGATCTGTCATTGCATGAATGATGAATCCCAATTGAGTTGAGTTGTTGCATCTACTTCAACCTCCCTCCTACTATTCCATCCTCCAGAAGTTGCTTTCCAGTTGCTCAAATATTTCCTGCATGAGTGAGAGAGATTTTGTTAGAGCTCAGGATCACCAATCTTTATATATGCAACATCTACAAACATATATCATAATCCTCATAAAGCATTGAAATAGCATGCATACCATAGATGTCTGAGAAAAAAAAATTATATCATAAACATCTATCATATGCTTTTTTTTACCTAATATGTTTATTCACTGTGCAGGTATAGGTGAAGTTTCATTGCTTGATCACTTTTATTTGACATCATAGCATGAGGAGTGAAATGGGCTACCACAAGGGTTGAGCCCAGCATGGTTTCCCTCTATTTTGAAGAGGGATGAGAGTGGAAAGGCATCATATTTATCCAATTTGAAAATTATTCATTGCCTATGGTAAGTGAGGTTGTTGACATCACTACCATAAATGATAAATGTTTGACAAATTGGAAACACAATAAGAAAGAAAAACACCTTATCTATAAGTGTGGAGAAGTCATACCTAAGTGAGTTGCATAGTGTAGGTGTGATGAGTATCTTGCAAGATCACACTACCCAAGAAGGCTAATACTTCATCAAGATCTATAGTAATCAAGTCAAGTAGCATTGTGCAGTGAAAGAGTACATAATAGTGTGAAAAATGCTAGAATAGTATCTAATTTAAAAACTTGCTCTTAATCAAATCAATTGAGTTTCAAGATACCATTACAAGGTGTGACCCTTGGTCTCCTTTTCCTATGGTAGGCACCGCAACACTTTGGATTTGTAACATGGTTTAACCACCTCCTATGGATCTTCATCTTCTATAAATCCAATAGCTATATCGGGCATTAAAAGGTCAATCTTTTGGTGCAATGGCAACTATCTTTTGCAACAATTGGTATCAAATTTGAGGTCACATGTTCGAACCCCATGCTTACACTGGGGGGTATTATTGAAGGGTGTAACCCTTGGTCTCCTCTTCCTGTGGTAGATGTAGTCTAGCACAACTCTTGGGCTTCGTGACATGGTTTAACCACCTCTTGTGGATCTTGATCTTGTATAAATCTAGTGGTTGTATTAGGCATTAACAGGTCGATCTTTTGGTGCAACGTTAATCATATTTGTAATAGATATTGTTTCCATAATGTAACAAAAGGTGTTACAATTAAGGAAACATGTAACAGTGATAAGATAGGTTAGATAGTTGTTCAGGATCATAAAAATTATCAAGTGGAGCTAAGGAGTGGAGAACAATCATGACTCTAATGACTAAGGTCAAGGACCTTCAAGGATAATGATAGTGGATAGTCATAGAGGGCGGTGGAAGTCCCTTTAGAATAATAATGCAAAGGAGGAAGATTCTAAAAGAAAAAAAGAAAAGAAAAAAAAAGTTGCAATCCTCTCATTCACAATAAAGATAGCTTATAGGTGAACAAAGGATGATAGTCTACCAATGAATATTGTTGAGTATGAAAGCTATTAGAAAGTTTTCCAAAATGAAAGGATATAGTTTAGTTTCATATGAAAGGACCAAAATCCTCTCTTAAACCTTGTCATAAGGACAAGATGGTACATAGTATCAAATCTTGATTTGTGGGACTTCAAAAGAAGGATAGATCATAGACACCTTGAAGGAGCAGATTGTAGACTACAATCTTATGCTAAGAATGAGTTTGGAAGGGTTTCATAAGCATGTGAAGGTGCATAAGAAAAATGCACATAGTGGATCTCAATCATAATGGTAATATCATATATGCATTGAGCACAGTCTCTAGGTATTTGGAGCCATATGAAAAACTTCATACTACTTTGAAAGTCACTAATAAGATTGATGGTGAATAAATGAGGAAGGAGGAGTTTTAAAAGAAAACATCAGTAGAAGATCTCTAAATGAGAATATCATAGTGGTACATGATACAAAGGAAATGGAACAAATAATATAGTAAATGTAAGCCTCAATCAGAATGTTGAAGTGAAACCCTCAATAGGAAAATGAGTTTTATTTACTCATAGTGAACAGAATCATCATAAATTTTGAGCATATACAAAAAAAGGAACCAAAAAAAAAGATATTTCCATCATTTCTACACAATAAAGGAGCTTTTGAAAACATGTTTTTCATAGATTTTGAATAAAAAATTCATTTTTAGCAAGAATGAGGGCTTACCCACATACATTCCACCATGAATCTGCAAAAAAATCTGCATATTAAGCTTCAAAAACCCCAATCATGGCAGCCCGCATAGCTTCATGAAATTGCTAAGACAAAAATGAAGTGAATGAAGTGTATTGGCTGAGTATTGGTGCTTAGGGTTTTTTCCCTAAGTTGGCTAATAAGCAAAAGGAAAATTTTTCCTTTATTTTAACTTTTCATGTGTCAACTAATCCCCTTGAATTTCATTCAAATGACAAGTTACTAAGAGTGTTCACTCAACGACTTTTGGATTTTGCATTGTCTAAGAGGATATAGGTTGAGTGTAGTGCCTTTTATTTTGCAAGTTTCAAAAAAAATTGAGATGTAAAGTATCATTAAAGTGATAATGATAAATCACTCTAAATGTTATGTAAATTCAAAAAAAAAAAATTCAAAAGCATGTGCTTTCAAAGAACAATGCATAGAGGGGGTATAGTGGAAATTTATGTTTATGCAAAGCATATAGGGGAGGTTGAAGCAGGTTGGAAAACACGTGCCAATACTATAGGGAGCAATTTGACACGATTTTGAAGACCTTGAAAAGCATCTTGGAGTGTTTTTAGGGATCATTATGGTGGGTAAAGTCATGAAGTGACTTTTTCTTCTCTCTTGTGCCTTTTTGGAGATCTTTATGGGGCTAAAAAATAGGGCTTTTGGTTTTGCATGACCAAAGGAGGTTGAGTTGGAGAAACATGTGTTCCTATTTTTATGCAACAATTGAGAAGAATATAAGCAAGCTTTTTAAGCTTTCTTAAGCTAGTTCTTTTTGGCCTTACTATAATTTTGTAGCTTTTGGAGGCTCTTCTCAAGAAAAGTACAAATTATAACTCATTTATAGGCATGTATTGCAGTATTTTACCTTTGAGATTCAATTAAGTGCAGTGATTTTGACCTTCTCAACATTATTTATTGTGTGTAGTTGAATGATTGTTGTATATTTTTTTGTGATTTATGCTTGAATCCTTCAATTTATGTCTCATCTTTAACACCTCTAAATAGAAAAGGCATGGTTTGTGTAGGTTGTAGGTTGTGTCATAGTTTTAATCAATAGTTAGTTGTGAGAATCTTCAATTTTCCTTCTAATTCTATAAACACTAAATCCTTCCTATAAAATATTAATACATGAACATGAGAAAAGTGTGAGTTGTGTCTTGAAACAAGCTAGATTATTGAGCTCATTGTGCATGTTATGCAGTATTATTTGTCACAAATTTTTGGTGTTTCACCTTTTAAAGCATTAGGATAGTGTTTTCATTTTCATGTTCTCCTTCCCCTTTTCTCTGCAAAATCCTTAGTTTAGTTTAGTTTAGGTGATTCATGAAAGGGATCCAACCTTCTATGGAGGTCCATTCCAAGTTTAGGTAACCCACAGCCTAGGAATGTTCCAATGTTTCTCCAAAGTGCTAAGTTTGGAAACTTAGCAAGGGTAAAATTTTGGAGATAACAACTTTTGGCATGCTCAGTGGGATTGATTGAACTATCATAGTTCAAAATTTGTCCATACATTGTTGGTTTTTCGTGTGCATTCCAATAGTATCTTCCTTTCGAGGAAAGTTTCTCACACACTTGATGACTCTGGGTTATTCTATGGTTTCAAGAAGACTAGTGTTGGTATGTTATCATTTTTTGCAAAAAATCAATTTTATAATTCTAGTTTTTAGTCATTTCTATGAATTCCCATCTTGCTTGAATTCTAAACCATGTCTTCTTTCCATGGAGATATGTTTTATAACCTCCCATTTCATGAAAATGCTACTTACATCACTTCCTACCAGTAATACTAAGTAGGATATATTGCTATTTTTGTCCTAAACAACCCACCAACAGCAAGTTATTAGCATTTACATCATGCTTTCCACCCACCCACCCTTGCTCAACCATCATGGCATCCAATAGTTGCTCAAAATCAGCTTCAAGAAACCTATTTTATGCCAAACTAACACATTCAATGTCCTATTTAGTTCTAAAGTGTTGAAAAAATAGAGATTACAAACATCAAGAGAATATTGTTTGATTGGACTAAGGAACTAAATGAGATCAAGAGGCAACAAGCATATGATTTGTAGCAGGAGGAATTATTTTATCAAGCATATCTTCATGAGCAAAAGTTGAAGGCACAAAAGAGACAACATAAGGAAGAGTTTAAAAAGGAAGTGGTGGAAAAAGAAGAAGAGATGAAGCTTTTGTTTTCCCAAAAGTTGGAAGTTCAACCAAAGTTAGAAGTAGTGGCAATTTTCACACACATGCCCCACCAGAGGCGGGGAACTTCTTTTTTCTTTTGCATTTGTGCCCCTTGGCTTGGTTGAATTTTGGTTTTGCTCTTCTTGGGAGGTTATTTTGGGATTAAGTCTAGACTGGGTTTGATGAGGACAATATTTTGAGGCTCTAGGGGAAATTTGTTTGTCTTGGAATTTGAAAATGGGGATTTTGAAGTGAATTTTCAATGTTATATGTAAATCTTTTTTGCACCTATTGATAAAGGATGAAAAATTAGGTAGGGTTGCTTTTTGAACTTTTTGAAAATTCCTTCTAGAAAATAAGCTATGAGGTTTATGGGATTTCAACCCTGTAGGAAATCCAGGAAAATCCATTCCCTCAAGATTTTTCTGAAAATTCCTAGACCCCCTCAAAATCCTGAGACCCCTCAAAAACCCGAAAATTTCCAAAAATGGAATTTTTTCAAAAATGATTTTTTTTCAAAATGGAAATTTTTTCCTGAAATTAAAATGTTCCTAAAATGGAATTCTTGAGATGGATAGAAAATTTTGAAAATAATTTTTTTCAAAAATGGAGAAAATTTTTGAAAATGGAAAGTTCCCATTAAAAAATGTTAGTTTTTTTTAAAGGCCAAAATTTTATTCAAGTTTAATTTGAATTGGATTTTTTAACATGTGAGCTACTAATGATGATATCTATTTTTTGAGGATTAAATAAATATCAAAAAGGGAAATTGCATATGGATTTGTGCCAAAAGGGAAATATGGAAGAGTTCAATTCATAAGAATCCATGCCCAAATTGTCTACAACTGGAAGGGGTTTCTAGAAGACATGTGAAGCTGATTTCATCATCCAATCAGAATTTTTATTAATGACAAGCTAGCATAATATTGTTTTCTCATTGTTCCATGATGTAACTGCTTTTATGCAATTGGATGATGATGTACCATGAGCTCCCAAATTAAATGTAACTATTGAATGCTTCTAGAGGTGTAATTTGTGCCATTGGATTGATTTAATCTGGGCCTTTGATTCAAAATATAATTTTCTATAAAAGGCAAATGCCTTCTCATTTGTAAGGAGAGAGATGAGGTTAGAAGAGCTTATTAGAAGCCAGAATTGGCTAAGTTAGAAGTTAGATTATGCAAGATTGTAGTTGTAGGAGAGGAAAGAGACTAGAAATTGTTATGTAATGTTGGAGAAGTTAATGCAATTGGATTATTGATTTGGAAAGCTTTGTGTTACACTTCGACAGTTTATGGTTTCTTGTTGTCAATTATCAATGTTAGATGTTAGATTTCAGTTCTTTTGCAATAATGGTAAAATGTTAATGATGTTGATCGATCTCTGGTCCATACTTTTAGCAATTTTTTTATTGTAATTTGTTGTGTTAAGTTAGTTTGAGCCTTATTTTGTGCTAAGTTCAACTATGGATGCTTTTTTACATTGTGCCAGTTATTGGGTACGTGAATGAATGTTCAAAATCTGAAAATCTTCAGTTTCCTTAGAAGATTGTACCATTTTTCTAGAGTTGTAGGCTTTTCCTTGATCAAACAGAGATTGGTTTCATTGGGGATCTATCCATCTGCAGCATTCATCATTGTTGTGATTGATCTTAGGTTTTAGTCTTAGAAATCTCTCTTAACCCTTATTTCTTTTGCTGTTTATTTTGAATCTGGGTCAGTTTTGGGATTAAAAGCATCACCACATTGTTGCATTTGATGAAAGTACACTTCCAACATTGTTCATTTGTGAGGCCCCTTGTGATTACTAGCATTTTCACATTTATCACTAAGTTGTTTATGCATTGTCAAGACCTGACATTAAAGACCTTGGAGTTATCTCTTGAGGCTTGTTGATAGAGATTTACCTTTCAAGAGAGATATGATATTACATTTTTTTTGAGTTGTTGTGCAGAAAACATCATCAACAAATCTCACATTTCCAAATCCATTTTTTGAGAAAGAAGTACCCAAGTTCAAGATGCCAAGTTTCAAGCAAGGTAAGTCTCATGAGCTTCATAAGCCTTCCAAATTTGATATTCCAAGCTTCAAAGGTCCTTCTTTATTTAAAAATAATATTATTGAGGAAGTTCATCCCATTAATCCTCCAAAGTAGCTCTTAGAACAACCTTTTTCCCTTCAAGAAAATCAATAAATTTCCCAAGTTTCATTTTCTAATCAGCCCTCTTGTCTTCTTAGTGGGAAAAATAAGGAGGTTTCAAAGGTAATTTTGGAGTCTTTTATTGATTTTTCACTTGTGCATGATGAAGAGAATGAAAAATTAGACCTACAACAAAGGAGTGCTGAGCAAAAAGGGTTGGGACAGTAGTGTGTAAAGTAAGTGGATGATAATGAGGAGGAAGATTTGGTCTACTTCTTTAACCAAATGCCTTATTTTGTTGACAAAGAGGAATTTTTTAAGCAACATGAAGTGGTTGGAGCTCTTAGTGAGCTATTGGTTTGTAAAGGAAATCCTAAGTCTGAAATCTTAACTCTTGATGAAGAAATCCTAATTAGTCCCTCTATTTAGAAAAATAAGGAAGAAATTGAAGACATTTTTTTGGATGAGTTGGAAGTTTTTTGCTCAAAATTGGACATCAAAACAACACTTTCCAAAGAGGAGATTCATGAGAAAAAACAAAAAAGTGAGGCAGCCAATATTCATGATTAGTCACAAGATTGAATTCTTTTGAATCAACAAGAAGATGTAGCACTTTTCCATGAACAACAAGCCAACGAGGTAGTTCAACCTTTGTTATTTCAATAGGTTGTCCTATTAGACACCTAGCAAGACTAGAGGTCACTAAAGTTCCACACGTTATGCTTGCACCCAAGCATAAAGATGCAGCTGAAGATGAAAGCATCCAGCCTATCCATCCACTTTAAAATAACAGTTTGCTTGACCAAGATGAGGAGATAAGTGGAGGCATTTTCATTTTCAAAGAGGTATAGTAGAAGCTAGTTGAAATTTTTTCATTTCTCTATCTCCTCTTAGCAGTTCATAAACATGTGAAGGATTGTAAGCTCATGAAGAAAGGAATTTATTTTAGACAACCAGTTAATGGGTTTGTTTTACCAACTTCTTTGTTGGTTAGAGTAGTTTAGAGTAGGCTTCGGTTTAGTTTTCCAATTCCCTAAATGTTGTTCTACATAGTTTAGTAGTTTTGATCCAAGTTTTGGTGGGTGGAATAAGTTTTCAAGGGGTTATACATAGTTTTTTATGAGTAATAGTAGCATGCAAGACTATTTTTCAAGTCTTGCTAGATTTCTATTGACTCCATGCCCAATGGATAGCTTCAGGCAACTGGTCAAGATGTTTAGCAAGAAAAAATATAGTAGATGTCACCAAAATGTTACCTATTTTTGCTTCCAGCTCAATCGGGTAGAGCTAAGATAGTGTTTTCAAAACAAAGATAAAAGGTACACATTGAATTTTTCTATGTTTCATTCATATGCACAAAATAATTATCAAATAGATTGTATTCCATTATGCAAATGTATACAAGATAAGAGAGAGAACAAATGTTGCATAAATGTTGTCTTTATTGATAATCATAAATGTATGGTATCCCATACAAGCCATGGGACTAACTATTTCAATGTAGAAAAAGAAATAAGCTATACATTTTATGCTACATAAAAGTAAAAATTCATATGGAAAGAAAGGGGATCTGGCATTGCATGAATGAAGAATCCCAGTTGAGTTGAGTTGTTGCATCTATTTCAACCTCCCTCCTACTAGTCCAACCTCTAGAAGTTGCTTTCCAGTTGCTCCAAGATTGCCTACATGAGGGAGAGTTTGTTAGAGCTTTGGATCACCAATATTTACATATACAACATCTTCAAACATATAGCCTAATCCTCTTAAAGCATTGAAATAGTCTGCATGCCATAGATGTCCAAGAAAACAGAAAGGTTATCATAAACATCTATCATATGCTTTGTTTTATCTAATATGTTTGTTCACTATGTAGGTATAGGTGAAATTTCATTGCTTTATCATTTTTGTTTGACACCATAGCATGTGGAGTGAAATAGGCTCCCACAAGGGTTGATCCTAGCATACTTTCCCTCTATTTTGAAAAGGGATGAGAGTGGGAAGGCATCATATTTATCCAATTTAACAAATATCCATTACCTATGGTAAGTGAGGTTGTTGACATTGGAGACACGCAAAATGTATTGATTGACATTGCATGCTTGATCTCGATTGCTAAAATCATTTTCATCCTTAATCATCCCCCTATCTAACCACTTAATCAAATACCCTTATTTGATTAAATTCATCAATTTTCCTCTCTTAATTAAATTAATCATTTATCTGATTAAGTCATTCTCCCTCATTAATTAAATCAATCAATCTAATCTAATTAACCTTAGCTCTTTATTAATTAAATAAATCAATTTTATTTAATTAATTTCTAAATTCTACCTAATTAAATTAAATAAATTAAAACCTTACTTGTTTTAATCTAACCAATCATCCTCTTTAGTTAAATAAAACAAAATATTTATTTAACTATCTCTAAAAACATATTCTTCTCATCTTTGATTTAAATCAACCCATAAATCTAAGTCAAAATTGTCAAATCATCTAATCCTTCATTAAATTAATTAACCCTTGATTAATTTAATCCTAATCCATGTCCCACCCTCTAGCTTTTTCCAATTGCACACGAAAATAGTTTTAATTCATTTATTAAATCTCTATTTTCTCTCAACATGGCATAATAGAGGAATATTCCTTCAATTTTGAAATCCCTCCAAGTGGACTTAGCCCTTCCAACAAGGGATTTATTTCATCTTAAAGTCATTTTTCCTTGAGCCAAGTGGCATTTAAGTCATTCCTTTTTCCCTCTTCCATGTCATTTCACTAATTTCAAATTTCACCTAAATGCATTTATGGGCACATTCATCAAAATGTGCACATCCTTCATCCATTCATCTCTTGACAAGTGAGCACTATAGTGGAACCATCTTTTGGGGTCATGTCTCCAATTTCATCCATGCCCCCAATCTCATCCACACCTCCATTCCAAAACAACACCCAACCCATCCCCCAAATTACATCATCCATTGCTCTAGCCCAACCCATAGTTAACAAGGGAAGTGCATTTCTCAATGCACTACAAACACATCCCCTCATAAACAATCAAGATTTGGACTCAAACACCACATTGGGGTAGACCACACCCCAAAACCCATCACATCCATATGCCCCCCTCACCTTTCATGATCCTAATGACCCATCATAATTTCGCGCAACACCTCAAACTTTTCTCCCCATAACCTCACAAGGAGAAGGAGACTTATTTGGACTAGGGGGCATTTTTGACGCTACATTCTCATCATTTCCACAAGGAAATATGCCACTCACTTTTCCACCACTTCCACCATTGTCATTGTAGACATGTAAAATGTACTAATTGACATTGTGTAGTTGATCTTGACCACTAACCTCGATTCGTCTTGAATCATCCTTCAATTTAACCTTTTAATCAGATTCCCTTATTTGATTAAATTCATAATTATTTCCTCTCTTAATTAAATAAATTAGTTATCTAGTTAAGTCACCTCTTCTCGATATTTAAATTAATCATTTTGATCTAATTATCTGATTTAATTAAATAGTGACTATTATTTAATTAAATCTCTTATAGTCTATCTATTAAATTAAATAAATTAAAACCTTATTTAATTTAATCTATCATCTCTTTCAATTAAATAAATCAAAAATCTTTATTTAATTAATCTCTTATCACATTCTTCTCATTATTTGATTTAAATAAATCCATAAATTTAAGTCAAATAGATCACATCATCTAACTCCCTTCATTAAATTAATTAACTTTGATTAATTTAATCTCTTATCATGTCCCATCCTCTAGATTTTCCCACTTGCACATGAAATAGATTTAATTGATTTATTAAGTCTCCATTTTCCTCAACAAGGAATCTTTTGGGAATATTCTTCAAGTTTGAATTCAAAAATCCAAGTTGACATGTACATCCAACAAGGAATTTACTCCATCTTATATTTCATTTTCCTTGAGCCAAGTGGAATTCAATGCATTCTTTCTTCCCTCTTGCATGTCATATCAACAAAATTCAAAATTCAAAAATAGGCATTTATTGGCACAATCCTCAAAACCTGCACATCATTCATCCACTCATAGGTTGACAAGTGGCATCTTGTCATTGGATGAATGTTAGTCCTACATTGCTCTATTTTGGACATTCATCCATCTTGGCATTCTATAAATAAAAATCTCATCTCCTCATTTGATCATCCACAATTTGAGTAAAGTTACCATGCTCAAATCATTAGCAATCCCCATCCATTATTATTGAATCTTAGCTAGGTTATGTAGATTTTTCTATTGGAGCAATCACCATTCTTCATCAAAGTGGATCATCCATCAACATTCATCAAGCTTGCATCACAAGAATTGGGAAAGGGCCAATTTTCACATCAAATTGGTACCAATTCCCCAATGGGATCATGGGTTTGCTAGTTTAATTAGGATTCAATCTCTATTTTGTTTTTTTCATTGTGTTCTTCATCTATTTTCCCTAATTTAAACTTTGTGAATGGATTTCATCGGGAATCCTTGTTCTTGCTTGCATTTCATAATATAATGTGTTTCTTCTTATTGTTTTGTAGGTATTCAGATTGGGGTTCACACATTTGGCACTAGAAGGAGGGAAATCTCAACATTCAATCACGTTTTTTATCAAATTTATGCATTTTTCTTTGTTTATAGGTTCAACATTGTTGTTCAACACCGCTAGTTCTCTAGTGTCGCCATATAGCACCACTGAAAATTCAAACTGCGATGTTGAAGTCTTCTCACCCAAGATTTTGAATTTCAAATTGCACTGCTTGACTAATTTGACCCGTAGGACTTTTCAAAAAAATCAAACTATGACGTTGGCAAAAAGGGTGACACATTTGAGCTCACTAGTCTAGGTACAGAGCGTCGTTGACTAGTAAGCAGAGCTATACAACACCACTGGAGAAATCAAACTGTGATGCAGTCACGGGTTGCGCTACTGGTAGGGAGTAAAAAATTAAAATTTCATTTTAGCACGTGCCTTTTGATAAATGATAAGTTTATCTTTTATTTTTTTCTTTTTAACCTCTGTGTTTTGCAAAATCTGACTAGTTTTCTTTCTTGTAGGTTGGATCAATTGAAAACAAAAGAAGGAGAAGCATGATGATGGTATTTCACAAAATCAAAGTGTTTTTAAACACTTTAGTGTTTTTTTAACACTCTTAGGAAACTGTTATCTCTTCTTACTTAGGAAACTAATTTTGTTTGGGCTTTAAAAAGATTCTTTTCAATTTTTTTGCAAAGGCTTAAAACAAACATTAGCAATACAACTTACTAGAGTTTGTTTTTTTGGTTAACAATTAAACAAAACAACTCTCATTTGTCCTTTGGTGATTGAAAAAGAACTCACAATTGCTTTGTGGATTTAAAAAGAACAAATGAAACTTTGTCTTCATGATGGCTTACTTTAACTAACTTCATTGAAAAAGGATGTATGCACTTCTTTCGCGCTTTATAGAAATCTTGAGAATCAAAAGGCCTTTTTTGTGATTTTAGGTTGAGATAAAGAAATCACCTCCACACTTCATTTCGGGTTTAAAATTGAAAAAAATCATGTACAAGTGTGAATGAGCGTATTGCATGTTTTCTCCCTTTGTTTCTAAACAAGAGTCAATCAAACTATGAATAAGTTTATTCGCTTTTGTTTATCTTAGAGGGCCTGCCTTGGGGAAAAAGTACTTACCCAATGGAATGACTCAACTGGTAACACTCTAAAGCCAAGAGTATTTCCAACTGGGATATAAATTTTGGTATTGGAGTAAACTCCAATATCATGCAGTTGGCTCTAACGAGATGGATCTAAAAATGGACTCTCGCTGTATGGGTCAATCTCCACGAACAGAAAGTCCTAATTAAAGCCCATGTTTTATAATTGCCAAAACCTTCGATCTATTTTTTGGTGCAAGAACGATTGTTCTGAAGCCACCCCATACTTTTACGGTCTTTAGTAGAAATGGAAAGCATTCCATGGGAGTTTCATGGGTTTTGATGCTTGGTTGCCTCGTATAAGTGAGTTTCATGGAGGGGAGCCAGTGGGGTCAAGCATCTAACCATTCGCTAAAGATAAGCGTAGGTGGACTTGTCCAAGTGGGGACTCAACAAATATTGCCTTCCATATCCATAGGGTTGTACTTATTCTTGGTTACAAAATGATTTTCTTGTTTGAAAACATCTTGGAAACAAACACTTAAACATCATCATCAAAATTTCAAACCCTTTAGGAGACAAATACAATTGACCCAATTCAAGTGTTATTGCTTGCCCTTGGGATTCTATCCTTAAAGGTTTCTAAACGCTTGGATTACATCTCAATTTTTCTACTAAAGTTAAACAATAGGTAACCTTTGCCTTGACTTCATCAAAATTCCACATAACATACTTTGTGGGATTCGAAGAAATTAAGACATTGGACATCTAGTTTGGAAACCTAATCAAAGAAAGTGTTTGTGGTAAAATATAGTCACTAAGAAAAGAGAACAAAATTGACTCTTACATGTGTTGAAACCTCTTGATTTCCAAGAAGGTCAAAATCCCAAAACCAAAATCCTTGAGTCAAAGTTCAAAATTTAGGAGTCATACTCAAAATATCATCAAGAAATACAATAGAAAGTGCAATCAAAAGCAACACATGAAGATAAGAAAAAATTTCACAAGGTTCTATAGGCTCATCCCTTTGAACAATCTGGAAATGTATGCTCAATTTCAACCACTTCTTAGTTATAGAGGTCCTTGTTCTTCAATACTGAGGTCTAGGTAAACAAAGTGTCTTTTTTTGAGGTACATCTTAGGATCAAAAGAGTCTTTTTCATCCATCCTTCAAACATCAAACCAAAAATCATCTCATCACCATCTTTTGAGAAATCTTGAAAATTAACCTTCATGCTAGGCTTTTTGGCAAAAAATCAAAATCATCAAATCTTTGAGACAAAATCCTTGAATTTTTTATCAAATCATCTTTGAATAGGTATGTGTAGATGCATCCTTTTGCATATCTTAGTCAAAGTTATCAAACCATCTTTTTTAGCTAGGTATATTTAGATGCATCCTTCTTCATATACTTGGCTAAATTATCATCTTGTTTGAATAGGTGTGGGTAGATGCATCCTTCTCCCTACACCTATTCAAATTATCATCCTTTGAGAAAATATACCCCTTAGATAATCATCCAACATCTTAGGGTCTATTTTTTCAAATAAAATCAAACCAAAATCAATCAATTCAAGGACAATCCTAAAATCAAAAAAAAAAAAAATCCAAAACATATCCAAAAGTCCTAAAATTCTAGCATTCCCCTCAAGATTTATAGAAAAATAAAAACATCCACATCATCCATCTCTTGCATCATCATCATATCACCTTTTGATCCTAAAGATATCCTAAAATTTTCTCTTTTGTGCAAAAAGTAGAGATTAATTCAAAGAATTAAGAGATTCATCTCCCATATTCTTGAAAATTGATCCTTGTTTTATGGTTCAAACTAGATCTCAATACAAGAAGAACATGGAAGCTGACAAAGAAACACCCGCTTCAAGTGATCTAAGCCAAACGAAATTCAAAAATAGACAAGCTACATAATTAGTTGCACAACAGGCAACGCAAGCCACTCAAGCAGATCAATCCAGTCAAATTGTTCAAGCTGCACAGCAAGCACTACAAACACAACAAGAACAACAAGTTGCACAAGCCCAAGCCTTATTGTAACAACAATAACAACAAGTTTCTCAAGCCACACAAGTGACATAGATTGCATAATCTACCCAACAAGCTCAAGCCCAACCCCAAGCGCAATCCCAAGCTCAAGCACAAGCCCAATATCAAGCTTAGCAAGCACAAGCACAAGCACAATATCTCACACGACAAAAAATAGCCCAGTAGCAAGCACTGAAACAATACCAAGAGCAACAAGAAGTAGCCCAATTAGAAGCCCACAACAGGAGTTGTTGGTGCAACAATAGCAACAACAAGCTCAACAATAGGCACTATTAGCATAGCAGCAATAGGACCAACAAAAAGTATTGTTGGTACAACAAGAATTGCAAGCATACCTAGCACAAAAAAATGTGAAAACACCCACCAATCCACCCATCCCACCAACAATAAAACCACCACAAAACACCTTCATCCCACCCCCTGATCTACAAAATGATGTAGCAACACAAATCAAGTTACTCTCACAACAAGTACTTGATCTCCAATTAGGGAAAACCATAAAAAAACCCGCAACTTGTGTCCTTACCCATTCGACAAGATTCTTATAATGAAACCATTCCCAAAGGTATTTGAGATCCCCAAATCCAATAAATTCTATGGGATGGGAAACCCTAAAGATTACATTAGGGAATTCCAAGTTCATTGTATGGAAATTGCATACGATGATACATATCTAATGTGGCTATTTCCTAGAAGTTTGGTTGGCCAAGCCATGGAGTGGTTCTCTCACCTTCCTCCTGGCATCAAAAAGTTCCAAGAGATAGTAGATACATTCATCAATAATTATGTATTCAACATTGGTATGGATGTCAGTCTAGAGGAACTATCAGCTCTGAAACAAGGGAAGAATGAATCATTCACTTCATTCCTACAACGATGGTGATCCAAGGCCAATCAGAGCAAATGGGTCATGCCTAAAGAACAACAAGTGTGCACTATCGTATCCAACCTCGACGAAGCCTTGGAATTTCATCTCAAAGTACAATGCATCACCACATATGACCAATTTATCTCTAACGTGCTTAACATCAAATGAACCCTTATATCACAAGGAGGATCACCCACATATCCTAAATAGTAAAATAATTTCCCATCCACTAGTTATAATGAAAAACCATGCACACGGGAAATAAAAAAAAATGTTACCAATTATGGTGTTTTTGACACCAAAGCTGTCATCAGCGCCCCTCGACAAAACACACCCACACCCCAACAACAACCCCAAAACCATCATCAAAATAGTCATCAAGCTAATGTAGCGACACAGCAGCTAAACACTCAAATGATCAACAACATAAACGATCAAAGGGGACCACCCTAGTGAAAAAAAAACTACCCCAAGCACAAGTACACTTCCCTTGGGGAACCACTCGAAGTCATCATGAAAAAATTAATAAAAAAAAACCTCATCAAGGCTTCCCCTTATGAGAATTACCAAGAACTAAATGTGAAACCACCCTGGTACAATGAAAACCAACTCTGCAACTTTCACAAAATAAAAGGGCACACCACTAATAGTTGCATGAGGTTGAAAAACCTAATCCAAAACCTCAATGATCAAAAAATTATAAATGTGGAGCAACTAGCAGGAAATTAGAACCTCAACATATACACGAATCTAATGCCTAATCACAATAACAAAGGGAACAATAACATGAATAAGGGAAAGGGCATTTTCAAGATCATGAATCATGTGTATGACCATGTCATAGCATCCTTAGATAAATATTGTACTACTATCACCATCAAAGGATCCCATGTTGATTGTGGAGTCACCACAAGAGGCAGGAAAATTACCATTGTAGGGTCATCTCAGCCAAACAAAGCACCCAATCCCAACTCAAGATCTATTCCCAGTGGCTATAATTCCTTGATCAACTAAAAATAACCCCAACACAAATCCCATCATGGAGTTGCTAAAAATTTCATCTTCCCACAAGAAAATCCTTAAAGAAGCATTGGCTTCATCCATTGTCCCTGTAGATCTTGATGTGAAACAATTCCAACCTATAGTCAGAAACATCCTTACCCCAAATCTCCTAACATTATCTGACCAATATTTTCCCACCCAACCATCTCACAACTATGCACTCCATTTAGAGGTCCTAGTGCAAAAAAAAAAAATCAAATGAGTCTTGGTGGATGGAGGTGCAGGTTTAAACATTTGTTCCCTCAAGCTCATTAAGAACTTTAAAATATTAGAGGATTCCATTGAAAAAGGAAAAGGCATCACAATCAGGGCATCTAATGACCAAGGAAGAGTGTCCCAAGGCACAATCCAAATCCCTATTCAAGTAGCGCCAACAATCATGGAATCCACTTGTCAGGTCCTTGACCTTGATCTACCTTATAACATTCTCTTGGAACATTTTTGGATCCATGAAATGCAAGTAGTAGCAAAAAACCTTCCATCAATGCATCAAATTCAAATATGAAGGCCAAGAGGTCACCATCCATGGAGATCTCAAACCATTCTCTTATTGGAAGAACCTAGAGGAAAAATACTACAAGATCCCTCAAGTGTCTAAAAATGATGAAGGCCCATCAACACCATACATTGATCCAACCACTCTTGCTTCCACTTCTGTGATAGAGACACCCACCACTCCCACCATCCCCACCATCTCTGATATCAAATTCATCTTCTAAGACAATGGTTGTGGAAACTATACAATTCCAAAGAATACCTTTGTGGTAGGAGAGTTACCACAATCTACCAAATCACGAGGATGACCATAATCAAATGAAGCCTCGACATCCCAAACATCCCCTGAAGGATATTCCAACTTCAGAATTTGGGGATATCTCAACTAAGAAGTAATAAAGGAGTACCTATCCCATCTCCTATATCAATACAATAGACTGATAGCCAATCTACCTATGGACGACAGCAGTTAAGTCTGCAAATGATGCTTGCAATGGGCTATGATAGAAACTAGAAACTAGTAGACAAAAAAATGAGCTCCTAATACCCATCATTCCAGATACATGAATGAGAAATATTGGCCTTGGATGTACCACTCTAAGTATAACCATACATGGCTAGAATCCCCTGGTTGAGAAGCGAAGAACTCCTTAGCAATCAGCAATCGAACTTCACTTACATGTATCTACAAGTCGAGTCATAGACAACTTCACATTTGACATAACTGATGTTTGTAGTAGTAGTATGATGAAGATCCCATAACCAACCTACCTATGCTTTTTGAGGATACCACCCTTCATATGATTAGTACCATGTCATTTGAGTCTAGTCAATACCATGAAATTCGCCTAGTCTACCCACAACTCATCGACTACGACCAACAAGGACTACCAATTCTTGACACATTCAAAAATGATGAGGTGCTCTCAAAATTCATGGGACTATGGGATAGTATTCAATGTGGGGATCATAAAGAAGGATTCATCATTGAGCTAGATACACATGCATATTATGGGGAAATGATTAAATCCCTCAATCGCAAAAGCAAAAAACTGAGAATAATCTCTAGGTCGTTGAGTGAAAACCACACTGTGGCACTCTCCAACCCAAAAATAGTAAAAATAAAGGATGCATCCGATAGTGAAAACCTCTCTAAGGAACTTGAGGATGGGGGATTCAATCTTCCTCTCAAACCTCTCCATTAGGCAAAAATCAGTGGTCCTAGCTGAAAAATCCAACCCAATCAACTTAGGAACAGAAGAAACACTGCACATTACATTCTATGCAAAGTCATTATTTTCAAAGGAACAAGAGCTCCTAGCATCCTTCTTAAGAGAGAGACAATTTAATTTTGCATGGAGCTATGCGGACATGCCTGGGCTTGATCTAGAGATTGTGGTTCATCACTTAGCAATCTAGCTTGAAGCAAAACCTATTAGACAAAAGATTAGAAAAATGCATCCTCAGATCACCCTACTAGTAAAGATGGAATTGAAGAAGCTACTAGATGTAGGATTTATATGGCCAATCAACTACCCAGAGTGGGTGTCAAATTTGGTTCCTATTTCAAAACCTAATGGGGGCATCTAAATCTACACAAATTTCAAAGACCTAAACAAAGCATGCCTAAAAGATGATTTATCATTGCCTAACACTGACATGATAGTAGACATGACTGTGGGACATGAAATACTTTCTCTAATGGACAGTTTCTTTGGGTACAACCAAATAATGATTGCTAAAGAATACCAACACAAAACGGCCTTCACTTGCCCATGGGGGACTTACTACTAGAACATGATGCCATTCAGCTTAAAGAATGATAGGGCCACCTACCAAAGAGCCATGATGTTAATCTTTCTTGACATGATCGACAAAACTGTCAAAGATTACGTTGATGAAATACTAGCAAAATCTAGAAAGAGGAGAGATCACATAGCAAAATTGAGCTCTATTTTTGATAGGCTAGAGGAATACAAGGTCTATTTAAATCCAAAGAAGTTTTCCTTTGGTGTATAGTCAGGAAAACTACTAGGATACATAGTCTCAATAAGGGGTATTGAAATAGATCTCGCCAAAGTAAAAGTAATCCTTTAGATGGAGGCACCCAAAACATTGAAACAGTTGAGAGGCCTCCAAGGAAAGCTTCAGTCCATTTGCAAATTAATAGCACAACTGGAAAACAAGCAAATCTCGTATTCTCACCTACTTCACAAAGGAGTAGCATACAAATGGGATGACAAGTGTGAGGATTCTTTTAAAAAAATCAAAGAATATCTGCTCACACCTCTGGTCCTCATGGCCACCAATACCAAGAAAGCCACTAATCCTCTATGTGTTAGCAACAACAGCAACCCTCAAAGCTCTCCTAGTTCATCACAATGAAAATGGGACACAATGGGCCATATATTACATCAGCCTCACAATGGTTGGGCATGAATTAACCTAGTCATTCATTGAAAAACCCTGTCTAGCAGTAGTTTTGCTTTCACAAAAATTCAGACATTACATGTTGGCACACAAAATCAAACTCATCACCAAGATCGATCCCCTAAAGTACCTACTATCAAAGGAAATACTCACAGGAAGGATGGCCAAGTGGTTCATGATACTATCATAGTACAACATTGAGTACTTGGAATGAAAAGTAATCAAAGTCCAAGTAATCATATATCAGCTTGCAAAAGCACCCATGTATTTAGAGAATCCACTTGTATCATAGTTTTCAGATGAATCCATCTACAATATCAGCATGGCTGACCATTGGAAACTCTACTTTGATGGTTCCTACATGCAACATGCATCAGGGGCTAGTGTCTTCTTCATCACCCCATAGGGGGACTATATACCTAGATCCTACAAATTGGCATTCCCTTGCACTAATAACATTGTAGTGTATGAGGCATTAACCATAGGTCTCAGAATATTAGTGCAGTGGCACATCATGGCCTTCAAAGTATATGGAGACTCTCAACTAATAATAAATCAAGTGAACAAGTACCAAAAAAAGGATGATAAGTTGACTCCATACAAAAAGTTGGTAGAGAGCCTCAAAGAATCATTCATTGATATCACATTTGAGTAGATTTCCAAAACAAAAAATAGAGTAGTAGACACCATGGCAACAATTAGATCCCTACTAGACATTCCTCGCAATGTCCCAAAGCATGAATTATTGGTAGAACAACTTCTTGTGCCCGCATTCGAGGTACCAGAGTCAAAATTTGTGTACAAAATTGTTGGTCCTGACAATCCCTAGTACCATGACATTTATACCTACTTACGAATAGGGGTCCTATCTGCTAACTTACCCTCAATCCTAAAAAGAACCTTTGTCAAGAAAGCATCCTGGTTTGTCATTCTAGGAAACACCCTTTACCATAGGAGCATAGAAGGAACCTTATTGCACTGCCTAAATGTTGAGGAGGCATTGACTACCTTAACTGAGGTACATAAAGGTATTTTTGGTTCACATTTGAGCATAATGAACTTGGCCAAGAAATTATTGAGGACAGGGTATTATTAGCCTACAATGGAAAGAGAAGCACATGACTACGTCAAAAGGTGTCTACAATGTCAGTAGCATGGGGACCTCATCCATGCTCCAGCTCAAGAACTCCATTTGATTATCACACCATGGCCCTTTTCGTAGTGGGGGCTTGATCTCATGGGGAAAATCACTCCCACCTCATCCAATGGTCACAAGTTTATCATAACCACCACTGAGTACTTCACCAAGTGGTTGGAAGCCATACCAATTACCTACGTAACTAGGAAGCAAATATCAAAATCCATCCTAAACTATATCATATGTTAATATGGTGTTCCCTAAGCTATTATCTTAGATAATGGGACACCATTCAAAAATCAAGAAATTTGTGACCTTTGCGACAAGTTCAAATCCAACATCGATTCTCCACACCATACTATCCTCAAGGAAATGGCCAAGCAGAAGCCACCAATAAAACCATTTTGAAAATCCTCAAAAAGATAGTCAATGACATGGGTCATGACTAGCATCTGTAGCTAAATCCCACCCTCTAGACCTACTGAACTAGTATCCACAAACCCATAGGCACCACCCCATTCTCCCTAGTTTATGCATCAGAAGCTATATTTCCCATCAAGATCGAGCTCCCATCACTAATAATATAATTGCAAAACCTCATCACAGATGAGGAATACTGAGTATCAAGACTAAATGAGCTAGAGCTACTGGATGAGTGGCATATGGATGCCTTAAATCATTTACAAGTCTATCAAAACTAACTAAAGAGGAGCTATAACAAGAGGGTCAGGAGTCAGACATTCCAATTTGGAGAATTGGTACTAAAGGAGAATCAGAAGAACATCCCAAATCCAAACAATAGAGGCAAATTTGAACCCAACTAGTTGGGACCATTCATCATCATAGCGAGCTACAAGTCAAGGGAATATTAGTTATCAACACTGGAAGGAAAGCCTCTGTAGGAGTCCATAAATAGCTCCCATCTCAAAAAGTTCTATGCCTAAATCTTTCAAAGTATAAAACCAAAAAATCCAAAAAAAATAGAAAATGTCCTAAAAAAATGGTCACCCTGATGAAAACTTGGCAAATAGGCGTCTTGGTGAGAACAAAAAAATAAAAATAAAAAATAGAAAAAATGATCAAAAACAGTAAAGAAAAAAATCGTCCTCTAGTGAAAACCACTTCGGTGGCACTTCGGCAAGTACCTTGGTGAAAACCTGGAAAACAGGTGCCTTGTGTAAATAAACACTCTCCATCCACTAGGATCTTCATGACTTGTTCTGCATCATCCATCCATTATGCTTTCATCATCCATAAAATTACATATCTCCATCCATCACCTATCTGTTTGGAATCTACATCATAGCTTGGTCCTATGTTCGTGTCATGATCCCTCCTAGTACTACTCAACCCATTCACAAGGTCAGATTGTCTTGCCTCTATCGGAGTAGTCTATTGCATCACACTAGGGGCATGTTCATATCAGATTGGATTCATGTATATTCTTGAGGTCAGAAAATCCAAAAACATTAGAAAATAAAAAAATCCAAAAACATTAGAAAATTAGAAAATCCAAAAAAAGGTCAGAAAATCAAAAAATCCAAAACATTGGAAAACCATAAAAATCCAAAAATAGGTCAAAAATTCAAAAAATCAAAAATAGAGTCGTCTTGTCAAACTAAAAGTCTCTAAGCCTTGAACATAGGCAAGGTTGGTCTTTGATCATCCCCCAAGACACTTAGGTCAATCCTTTAGGAGTCTGTCATAATAAACTAGCAATCCATTTATTCATATCTCATCAATAATCAAGTTTGTGTCGGTTGAACTATGTGGTCTCTGTGTGTATAACATAGGCAAGGCTAATCTATTGATCAGCCCCTAAGGCCCCTAGGATAGGTCTTTAGGTTAGTCTTTTAGTCAAAATTTAAGAAAACCCCAAAACATTTCAAAATTCAAAAAATCAAAACATTTGTAAAATCTTGAAAATACCAAAAATAGCCTCAAAATAGTTCAGAAAACTCTAAAAAATCTAGATATTTGAAAAAATCCATCTGTCTCATCTCGCTTTCACCCATAATAAATATCACTCATAATAAACAATCATCATCCTCAAACTTTGGTAAAACAAACAGAAACAAGTCTAGCAGATCAAAAGTGAAAACTCAAAATGTCAAAGTCTAAGGTCTAGGTCAGTATGTAAATAGGTTGGTTAACTCTTTGTGTCAATAGCCTATCATCCAATCAGTCCCATATAAAAATCATTTGATATCATCATGTCCTAAGATGCATCCTTCCTCCAATGGACATCAACATCAGGCATCATCGTAGTTTAGTCTTGGCTAGAAATATTGAAGAACATTATCTTGGTTGTTTACTTTATCTTTATCTTTTGATTTATCTTATTATGCTCATTCCAAGGACCTCTCAATGATGTCCAAATAGAAGAATTTAGAGAGATAGGAATAGGGAAATGATCATTATCATTTATATGTTGTGCTTGTTGGATATTCTTGTAATATAACTTGGTCATGTGTGCTTTGTTTAGGAGTAGGGGGGTGTTTTAGATATCTTTTTTACCACATAGGAAGGATTTCCTTCCTATATTTTGGCTTGAGATGTTTGAAATATTTGAAATACATTCTAAATAAGGTTCCATATGTCAGGTGTGAACAAGAATACTCCTATCTGATTATCGAGTCAAATTCCATCACACTAGGTGCAACGTAATCCTGGTTCTTTATACCTTGATGCATCATGCCTATGAGTGTAATTAAACATAAGGTAATTGGCCCTTTGAAAATCCTACTCCTCTGCAAGAAATCATCATCATTATCATCATCTCGTGTCTTGTTGAAATCTCTTATTTTCTTCTATCTCTTGCTTTTCACACTAACATGGTACCATGATAGTTAATAAAATCATCATCATCATTGCATTCACCCTTCATTCACAAACCATCAACACATTGCATATTGCATATTGCATATCATAATGGAAACATTAAATCATATCATAACATTTCATTTTACATATTGCATATCATATAGGAAACATTAAAATCATATCATAACATTGCATTTCCATTATACATAATATATATTAGTTATTCTAAGCATCTCATGAATCATTTCATTGCATTCATTTAACATAAACATAAAAGCAATCACCCCATAGCATTATAAACATCTGTATCATCATAGCATCATTTCCATTGCGTTATCAAATATCATAAATCAAAGTATCCATATCATAAATATCATCTACATTCATCATATCATAGATATCATCATATCATTCATGAACATCATTTACACATATCATAATCATATCACATCATCACAAGTGCATATCATACATAGAAAAGGTACACTTGATCATACCATCCATCACTACATAATATATATTTGTTGGTCTAAGCATTTTCACATCATAACAAATTGCATACATCATTAAAAATGCATAAGAAAAGGTACTAAAAAAGAAATACATCCATACATCATCACATAACATATCCATCATGGAATCGTAAGATAGAAGCATTACATAGCATATATAAAGTAGAAACCATCCATAATACATAAATAAGATAGGACATAGCATATAACATCATATCAAAATCATCATCTCATATATCATCAAAATATACATTGTCATGGTACAAAATCGAATTAATGTACATGTATGTCAATAAGTACAAAAGGGCCCATGGGGCTATAAAAAATGAGCCCATAGGGCACAAAATGAATTATGTCTTGATCAAAATAAGGCCTAGCCTTGCTAGCTACTGCCCTCACCACCTACTCTCTCACCATGCTCTTTTTTTGGCCTATGCCCTATCCTCTGTGAAAAATCTAGCACTCACGTTGCTCGTGGGATAGCTTGGTGATAGTATAACCTATTTTAATCAGCCTCCTAGATGGCCTCTCTGTATGAATGAAGTGATACCATGTTCCAAGAAGAGGATGCAACCATGCTCTCCAGTTGTTGTCATCAGCCCATCTCAAACATTGCCTATAACTTTGCAACCTATCGCTGCAAAATGGCTTGGTCCCACTCTGCTCTAGCCTGATCTCTCTCAGCTGTCAATGCTTGTAGCTAGGCCTATAACTACAAAATCTAGCCATCTTTGGGATCTAGCTATAGAGTGGGTTGTATGGTTGGCTACTCCTAATCTCCATCTCTAGGTGGTGTCGAGATCCTATCCTATCATCCCTACTCCTAATCCCCATCCCTAGGTGGTGTCAAAACCCTGTCCTATCATCCTAGGTCCTAATCTTGTCTCTAATCTCCCACCTATGGATCTTAGTGTGGCTAATCCTGGGGTACATGATCCTAAACCTGATGCACCAATGGTGGCCCCCTTGATCCTTATCTCTGTCCCCCTGGCCCCATCCTACTCCCCTACCTCTAGCTCTCCGTCAAGTAGAGGGTGTCCCTAGAATTGTAAGTTGAAGAGGTGGCCTGAACCTATCTTTTTAGGCTTGTGTGACCCCTGGATCTACCTATCCCTAGTCATATGGCCATGGCCTAGCCACTAGATGCATGAAACTCTAAACTACCTCATGCATAGGTATGTACTAGCCCCATAAGCTCTGTCTCACTGTCCTCACAAAAATGGCCATGTATTGATCATCTAGCCTATCTTGTGGCTCACCAAACTATCTTTGAACCCTGCCTAGCAGGTACAACTTAATCATTAGATTCTCTCTATCCTACATAATTCATCCCTAGAGAGCAAAGAAAATTTGTGCAACATCAAACCATGTTGGTTGTCCAAGATATGGCCGCCATCTAAACACGTGTATATCGTCAAGGACCCTCCTCCAATGAGGAATCCCATGCTACCTAGTGTGGGTGAAGGAGAGGCCTCCTCTATATCACCAGACAACTAGATCATTTGGCTCCATCAAAACTAAAAAAAATCTTAGACGAAGTATAGGGATGTGCTCCCATGCCTAGATATGTAGTAGTGTAACCCCCGCCCCAAGTGCTCTATTGTGCAAATAGGAAAACTCATGAAGATCTTTGTAAAGTGAGGCTAGCAGAACTAGCCCCCATGCAAAAAATGTCGGTCGCCGCTGGACCATGTGCTCCCAAGTGAGCCCCCATTTAGGACTAAAGTATCAGCCTCATTGATTTGGTATGATAAGACCTGACATAATGGATGCAATGACTAGGCAATAGGGTGATACAAGAGGCTTGTGGTGCTCCAACTCAATTTGTACCTTGCAGAATATAATCTCATCTATGTCCATGATGGCATAATAGGCTTGCCTCCTAGCATCCATATTGTAAATAACCCTCTCACTGTGGATAGGAAATCTCAAGATCCACCACACATCCTCCAGTGTGACTATGGCCTCGCCTATCGAAAGGTGGAATGAGGAGGCCTCACTATGCCACCTCTCAACAAGTGTCATCATCATGCCCAAGTGTGTCCATGCAGGCGGTGCATAGGTGATGTACCAAAAACCCATCTCTCCTAGGCGCTCATGTTGTTAGTCAGAAAAATCATTCAAAATCTTGAATATCTCTCAAGACCTATGCTCGTGTGACTAAATCTCTCTCACCTCCTCTTGCATCAGTAAATTTTCCATGTTAAAGTTCATCGAAAAAATCTCGATCATGGCTTGGGCCAACATTGAAGTAGATCCAACATCACTGCCTTTGAAGGTGGTGAAATTTGCAAACTTCAAAATGCGCTGCTAGATTCTTCAAAGTCCCAAATCACATCGCGGTGTCGTAGTTTGTGATGGCAGTCGAGTTTAGCATGAAACACTAATTCTAAAGGGCACTATGGTGGTGCACTTTGCAAAAGCGCCTTGGTTTGGAATTTAGACTCAAACTCCAAACTACATCATAGCATCGCTATTCACAATGGTGGTGCAGTTTGACCCCAAGCAAGGCTGTTTAAAATCTGAGAGGAATTGTTTAGCATCGCTCCTAAAGACCTAAATTCTTTAACATAATAAATGCACATGTAAATCGAAAATCAAGCTCGAGTCAAGTTGACTCACTAATGGTTCAGTGCTAGGAACCCTCTGATGTGTTTATACCCTGTCTGAAATGTGCATGGGGAGTTGTCATTGTGCCATCTCACCAAGGTGTCAGAGCTCAAAACTACAAAATCTCTCAAGGTTGAATGTGAAAATGAATTGGAAGTGGCCCCTCAAGGCCTATTTAAGCCTAAAATTAGGGTTTTTTGACCCCGTTTAGTTGTCCTGCTAGGTTTTTGGTCCCCCAATCCTATTTTTTCCGTTCAAAGGCCATTTTATATCATTTTTTGCATTTTTTTGGCCTCCTAGAGCCTTTTTGGACCCGTCAGGAACCTTGTTTTATTTTTTTGCAAGATCACCCAAAAATCAAATTTTTTGTCTGATCTCTCAAGGGGGCAGTATAGTAGCATCTTTTTTTTGTTGGGGCAACAGTGTGGCATTTTTGGAATTAAAAAAAATTGTATTTTTGATCGAGACAGTTTATTCTTTGAAACAACATAGCAAGTGCATTTGCTTCAAAGAGGGGCAAAATTTTGACGTGCAAAATGTACTTATTAACATTGCACGCTTGATCCTGATTACTAACATCATTTTCATCCTAAATCATCCCCATGTCTAACCATTTAATTGAATACCCTTATTTGATTAAATTCATCAATTTTCCTCTCTTAATTAAATTAATCATTTATCTGATTAAGTCATTCTCCCTCATTAATTAAATCAATCAATCTGATCTAATTAACCCTAGCTCTTTATTAATTAAATAAATCAATTTTATTTAATTAATTTCTAAAGTCTACCTCATTAAATTAAATAAATTAAAACCTTACTTGATTTAATCTAACCAATCATCCTCTTTAGTTAAATAAAACAAAATATTTATTTAACTATCTCTAAAATCACATTCTTCTCATCTTTGATTTAAATCAACCCATAAATCTAAGTCAAAATTGTCACATCATCTATTCTTTCATTAAATTGATTAACCCTTGATTAATTTAATCTGAATCCATGTTCCATCCTCTAGCTTTTTCCACTTACACATGAAAATAGATTTAATTCATTTATTAAATCTCTATTTTCTCTCAACATGGCATAATAGAGGAATATTCCTTCAAATTTGAAATCCCTCCAAGTGGATTTAGCCCTTCCAACAAGGAATTTATTTCATCTTACAAGTCTTTTTTCCTTTATCCAAGTGGCATTTAAGTCATTCCTTTTTCCCTCTTCCATGTCATTTCACCAATTTCAAATTTCACCTAAATGCATTTATGGGCGCATTCATCAAAATGTGCACATCCTTCATCCATTCATCTCTTGACAAGTGGCATCTTTCCATTGGTTGAAAGTTAGTCCCGCATTGCTTCATTTTGGGCATTTCTGCATCTTTTCTTTCTATAAATAAGAGGCTTCTTTCCTCATTTGATAATCCATAATTTGAGCAAACTAACTATGCTCAAATCCATACTCAAGCATAGAAATTCTCATCCATTTCATCAAGTCTTAGCTAGGTTATGTATTTTTTTCATCATGGAGCACACTCAAATCTTCAACAAAGTGGATCACTCTTCATCACACATCAATCTTGCATCATAGAAGTTGGGAGAGGGCCAATTTTCACATCAAATTAGCATCATTTCCCCCATAAGATCAAGAGTTTGCATTACTTTTAATAGGGTTTAATCTATCTTATTGATATTTGTTATATTCTTACTTTCATTCCTATTTGAGCATTGTTGAATGGATTTTATGGGGAACTTAGATTCTAACTTGCATTTCAATACTCTAATGTGTTTGTTTATTGTGTTTTGCAGGTACTAGGATCTTGGCTCTATAGAAATCACTACCATAAATGATAAATGTTTGACAAACTAGAAACACAATAAGAAAGATAGCCACCTTATTTATAAGTGTGGAGATTCATACCCAATTGAGTTGCATAGTGCATGTGTGATGAGTATCTTGCAAGATCACACTACCCAAGAGGCTAATACTTCATCAAGATCTATAGTAGTCATGTCAAGTAGCATTGTGTAGTCAAAGAGTACATAATAGTGTGAAACATGCTAAAACAATATGTAATTTAAAAAATTTATCTTGATCAAATCAATGGAGTTTCGGGATATTGTTTCTAGAATGTATCAAAAGGTATCACAATAAAGGAAACATGTAACAGTGATAGGAGAGGTTAGATAGTTGTTCAAGATCACAGAAATCATGAAGTGAAGCTAAGGAGTAGAGGACAGTCATGACTCTAATGATTGAGATCAATGACTTTCAAGGCTAATGATAGTGGACAGTAATAGAGGATAGTGGAAGTCACTTTGGAAGAATAATGCAAAGGAGGAAGAGTCTAAAAGACAAAAAAAATAAAGTGGAAGTCCTCTCATTCACAATAAAGAAATCTTACAAGTGAACAACAAAGAATGATAGTCTACCAATCAATATTGTTGAGTATGAAAGCTATTCACAAGTTTTCCAAAATGAAAGGATATAGTTTAGTGTCATATGAAAGGACCAAAATCCTCTCTTAAACCTTTTCATAAGGACAAGATGGTACATAGTATCGGATCTTGATTTGTGGGACTTCAAAAGAAGGATAGATCATAGACACCTTGAAGGATCAAATTTTAGACTATAATCTTGTGCCAAGAATGAGAAGGAAGGGTTTCATAAGCATGTGAAGGTGCATAATAAAAATGTGTATAGCCGATCTCAATCATAATGGTAACATCATATATGCATTGAACACATTCTTGAGATATTTGGAGTTGTATGAAAGACTTCAGACTACTTTGAAAGTCATTGATAAGCTTGATGGTGAATAAATGAGGAAGGGGGAGTTTTAAAAGCAGACATCAATAGAAGATCTCTAAATGAGAATACCAATGGGACAAGATACAAAGGAAATGGAACACAAAATACAATAAATGTAAGCCTCGATCAAAATGTACAAGTGAAACCCTCAATAGGAAAATGAGTTTTATTTACTCACAGTGAATAGAATCATTATAAAGTTCGAGCATATACAGAAAAGGAAAAAAAACAAAAGATATTTCCATCATTTTTTCACAATAAAGGAGCTTGTGACAGCATTATTTTCACAAATTTTAAATTGAAATGTATTTTTAGCAGGAATGAGGGCTTACTTGAGTACATTCCACCTTGAATCTACAAATAAATCTGCATATTAAGCTTCAGAAACCCCAATCATGGCAACCCCCATAGCTTCATGAAATTCCTAAGACAAAAATGAAGTGAATGAAGTGTTTTGGCCAAATATTGGTGCTTAGGGTTTTTTCCCTAAGTTGGTTGATAAGAAAAAGGGAAATTTTTCCCTTTATTTTAACTTTTCATGTGTCAACTAATACCCTTGCATTTCATTAATATGACAAGTGACTAAGAGTGTTCACTCAACGACCTTTGGATTTTGCATTGTCTAAGAGGATACAGGTTGAGTGTAGTGCCTTCTATTTTGCAAGTTTCAAAAACTTTTGAAATGAAAAGTACCATTAAAGTGATAATGATAAATCACTTTAAATGTTATGTAAATGCAAACAAAATTTTAAAAAAACATGTGCTTTCAAAGAATAATGCATAGAGGGGATATAGTTGAAATTTATGTTTATGAAAGCATATAGGAGAGGTTGAAGGAGGTTAGAAAATATGTGCCAAGAATATAGGGAGCAATTTGACTTAGTTTTGAATCCTTGAAAAGCATCTTGAAGTGTTTTTAGGGGTCATTATGGTTGGTAAAGTCATGGAGTGACTTTTTCTTCTCTCTTGTGCTTTTTTGGAGATCTTTATGGGGCTAAAAAATAGGGCTTTTGGTTTTGCAAGACCAAAGGAGGTTGAGTTGGAAAAACATGTGTTCCTATCTTTGTGCAATAGTTGAGAAGCATATAAGAAAGCTTTTGAAGCTTTCTCAAGTTAGTTCTTTTTGGCCTTACTAGAATTTTGTAGCTTTTGGAGGCTCTTCTCAAGAAAAAGTACAAATTGTAACTTATTTATAGGCATGTATTTCAGTATTTTACCTTTGAGATTCAATTGCGTGCAGTGATTTTGACCTTCTCAAAGTTGTTTATGTGTGTAGTTGAATGATTGATGTATATTTTTTGTGATTTATGCTCGAATCCTTGAATTTATGTTTCATCTTTTACACCTCTAAACAAAAAAAGCATGGTTTGTGTAGGTTTTAGGTTGTGTGATAGTTTTAATCAATAGTTAGTTGTGAGAATCTTCAATTTTCCTTCTAATTTTGTAAACACTAAATCCTTCCTATGAAATATTAATACATGAACATGAGAAAGGTGTGAGTTGTGTCTTGAAAAAATTTGGCTTATTGAGCTCATTGTGCATGTTATAGAATAGTATTTGTCACAAAAAATTGGTGTTTCAGCTTTTAAAGCATTAGGATAGTGTTTTCATTTTCATGTTCTTCTTCCCCTTTTCTCTACAAAATATTTAGTTTAGTTTACTTTAGGTGATTTAGCAAAAGGAGACAACCTTCTTTGGAGGTCCATTCCAAGTTTAGGTAACCCACAGCCTAGGAATGTCCCAATGCTTCTCCAAAGTGCTAAGTTTTGCAACTTAGAAAGGGTGCAATTTTGGAGATAACAATACTAATGAATTTTTAGGAGAAATAACTTAAATAAATATGATCTCATAGTATTCCATGATTGCACATAATAAATTTTTCAAAAGTGTTCCCAAATTGTATGTTATATCTCCATTTAAAAGGTTGCAAAACCTTGTCTTGAGCTCAAGAATTTAGTAGTTCTAAAACCCCAATGTTTTTAGTTCTTGTGAATTGATTAAAGAAACTACTATATAGAAGTTATTTTTTGTTCATTTTGTGCTAATAAATATGCAAAATATATTGGTGTAAATTAGTATTTTTCCTATCTAGTATTAGCTATGTCCTATTTACATTATTAAGTCCACTTAGGTTTGATGAGGGAATCTTTCTTGTTAGCATTAATTAGAGGGGAATCTTTCTAGTTAACCATTAGCTATCACTTATTTTATCTAGTTGGTTTTGATTTAATACTTGTTTCCTAGGTTATTTAATATTGGATCATGTCATTTAATTATGACAAATCCATTTAATGTTGGTACATCATCACCCTTTCCTATTTTTTGATGAAAAAGGGATCCTATGTATAAATGCAATAGAACAGCAAGATCAAGTCTTTCTCAAGAGAACATTAGGATGTAGATCAATAAGGTGAGCCAATCAAACCTGGATTTAATTATTTTGAGCCTTGGAAATTTATTAGAATTGATTTTCCTTGATTAACTTAATTAAATTATGTGCCCTAATTTGAAAATGTAAGATTCTAACAAAGTTAAGAATTTGTAATAGAAATTCACCAATAGATCTAAGAAAGGTAGAGTTTTGTGCACCTATCCTATAAATTTGGAGTCAACCAAAATAGGATGACTAATTCACCATATGGAGTATATGTCCTTGTAGAGATATTTTAGTTTTGTTTTCACAGTCCTCTAGTGCTAGATCATAGTTTTTTTATTCCACTTGCAAATTTATCAGATCATTATGGGAGAATTATGTAGGTGAGTTTTCGTGAGTTGTTAAGGTGTATGGATTTGAATGCAACAATAGATAATTTATCTTCAAACTTCCTTCAATTCTCTCCAAACCTAAAACCTACACTTTCAAAGTGAGAGGAAGATTTGTGCCATTTCGAGGCTTGCCTTAGTCAAACCCCATGATAGTGTTTCCACTTCCACAATGGAAATGTCAATGATAGAAAAGATAAATTATAGGAAGGAATAATGAATCAACAATTTGTTATAACTCACCACCCTTCAATGGCTTCCTCAAGGACTCAAGTCATGCACATCTCCTCAAGTTCTTGGATCTTGCTTGCTTGAATTGCTTGGAGACCTACAAAAGGGTTAGCCTTCACAAACAATGATATCATAAACATGTACAACCTCGCATAGGATTTGACATGATGTTTAGATCTTCAATTTCTACAATAAATCTCTAAAATTATGCTCTTGACAATAATTTTTGCTCTTAGTGTTCACTTATTGCTTGTTGTTCCTTTAAAAATTATGCAATAACTAGGTATTTGTAGGTATTTATTCAATTTTCTACAAATTAGATCCCAATAGTCAACTTTGGATACTTTAATTGCAAGTAATAAAGTGTCAACATTGACATATTTGAATTTGGAGCCAAACAAGATAAGGGGACACTTTTTTCCAAAATGGGACACATTCACCATAATGTGACTCATTCACCATAGGTTGTCTATGTCCCAACCCTATTTTTTAGAATTTAAGCTGTCGGGAGAAAAGTATTAGATGAATGCATTTGTTTTTGCTTGTAATTTATTGACAATTGTTAAAAATAGGCCATGGAATGCATAATTTGGGAAACTAGGGGTTCAATTAGGTCCAATTACTTAAAGGGGAGCAAAACATAGTGTGAAATTGTCAAGGGTGACAATTTACAATGCTACAACCTATATAAGAAAGACTTCATATGTACATTGTATCTTAGTTGAGTGTGTAAGTCTAATATATCACTACAATATTTAGTATTGCATACTAGCCATATCTTGCATCCATTGTTAAAACTTTATGTTCTTGCTTTTCCCTCTTATAGAAGGTTGTTTTTTTTTATAGATGATCTTGGAGGCTTGAGTCCTTGAGTGAATCTAACATGGTATTAGAGCTTCAGTTTTGTAAAACCCCTTCTTAGATGTAAGGATGATTCAAGTTTGAGATTTTGTAGGGTGCACATTGGGGCAAAAAAAACCTCACAGTTGAGTCTAGAAGGCCCAACAATGCCTATTTTCATATAAAACACTTAATCTTTGGGAAAAAAAATTAAAGCCATTTTTTGAGGGTTTGGTGAAATCTGCCTATTCCATTCCATATATTGTACGAATTTGTACTATCCATACATGTTGTAGGTGGGAGGATAGCCTGGTCAATAGTCTGTAGGGTATATTTGGGTGAATATTTTCCTATCTATGTCAACCTGTACAACAAGGTACCTCTGTCAAATCCATCACAAGTACAAAAAGTATGAATCGTATATTTTTAATATTAAAAAAAATAATTATTTTTTAAATTTTCTCCACCAGTTATTTTGGTGTCAGTCATAGCATGTGGTTCATTGAAATTTAGAGGGGCTTACACTCAAGCAAAAGAGGTTCGGCATAGCCCCACCCACTGCCTAACCGCCACCCTGCCACTGTCGAGAGGTGACACATTATTTTTTAAAAAAATAGTGGAGTCATATTGGCACCCAAGCCCCTAAATTCTTAACCTTAGGTGTTAAATTTCATCCCTTGGAGGCCCTAGAAGGACAATTTTTTTCTCTAAGCCATAACTTTCCACCCAGGTGTCAAAAATTTATAAACAAGATATTGACAAAATGTTGTAAGAATGAAAAGAATGAAGGTGTTGTCATTGATGTCAACTATTCAATTGGTTATCAACCGGTTGTTGTTATCATTGATGTCATGGTTGCAGTTTATTGGTTGTTCATGTCGAGGATATTTAGAAAATTGTATTCAAGAAAGGTTGCAGGTGTTTAGCAATTTCTCCAAGTTTTGCTCTAGGATTTGCTCCTATGTTTGTGTGGTTTAGATATGTTGATCATGGTTGTTGGAAGCTGCTATATCTATATTTTTGGGTCTTGATTCATTGTATAGTGCAAGTTATGTTCACCAATTGTGAACTATGGTTTTCTATGTTTTTGGTTGAGGTCCAGGAAAAATGTTGTTTGTCTAGATTTCTCTTTGGTATAGTCTTATGACTTACAGTTCTAGAGTTAAGTTGTTATCATTGTATTGAAGATAATTTCAGCATTTGGAAATTTTGTGCTTAATTTTTATATGTGTTTTACACTAGTTTCGCTGACATTGTGTTGAACACTATCCTCGAAGTTGATGAAGTGTGTTGGATCTATTTGGGTCCTCATCAAGTGTTTGTTTGGGTCGCCCTCATTTTAATTCTACCCTAGGATTTTTTAGCACTAACCTAATTTTAATTTAATGTTGGATGGTCAACTTTGGGTATGTTTCAAACTTGAAGATGGTAAAAATGTAGGATGAGTTAGTGGTGAAAAGATGTACAAAGAGAGAGAAGTGCAAAGAAATAGAACATATAGATGTGAGATTGATGTGAATCAATGAGTGTGTGTGATGTGAGTGTGGTAGATCAGTGTGAAGCCTAAATGCTAAGTTTCTACATGCATTAAGTTGAAGGTGTACTCTATCATTCATGCATGTCTGCAAGTGGTTGAGAAAATTATGGTGGATTTCTCTGTTGCGTTGATATTTTCTTCACTCTATAACATATCTCTTCTATCAATTTTGTATCTTTGTGGTAGTGATCCCTCTGGGTTGTTTGCCATGTTGGATAGTGAGTCTTGATCTGGACAATGAGTCCTTGTTTTGACAGTGAGCCTTAGTTCTTAAGCAGTGAGCCTTTGTACTAGGTTTTGATATTCTCTATAGTGTGAGTTAATCCTCACTATGGTTTTTCCCTTCTTTTTTTTCCATGTAAATCCGGTGTTGTTGTGTTTGTGTGATGGTTTTTAGTTTTTTCACTTGCACTTAATGTTTAATCATTTAAGTAGTGTTAATTATTAGTTCTAGTGAATGATTTAAAGGGTTAAATTTATTACAATTGATTCACCCCCCCTCTTAGTTGTCCTATTCAACAATTGGCATTAGAGCTTGGTTCCTTGGAGTAGAGCTTAACCACTTAAGGAATGTCTACGATGGCTGGAAAAGTTACTTATGATTATCCAAAGTTTGATGGAACTAATTGCGTTATCTGGAAAATACTAATGGAAGAATAGATAGAGTATTGTGGATATGATGTGGAGAAATATTACAAGAATCCTTACACTCCTCTTGTTAATGGTTTAAGTATAGCAGATGAGATCAAGGCACATGAAGTGAACAATAAGGTGAAGTAGGGTATGTATAGGATCATCATGGAAAAAACAGGCCCTTAAGTGGCAATGAAAATTTAGAAAAATCAGAGTTAGGCAACTTTACATAAAAATTTGAATAAGTTATCTATATTATTTCAAAAATATGTAAGAATAGAATCTGTGGAAAATTGAATATAGTTTCTAAACTACTAAGTTTATTTTATTATTTTAAAAGTCTATTTAATTTGAAAATTTGAAATTTCAATGCATTAGTACTTAAATTTCAGGGAAAAATAAGTAGATTAATAAATACGATACCTAGCAAAATAAATGTTAATATTTTTGCCAAGGTTTTAGATATAAGTAGAGGACATGTCCGGATATTGTATATTTTTGTAATTTTTTTCCAAGTAAATAATTAATTATTATTTTTATTACAACTTTTTAAAAATATAAAAACTTCATTATCGACCACCTTAACTTGGTCAAATTCCATAAAATTCAATTTATTTTTTTAATCTATAGTATGTGAAGCATAGAATGTGACACATATTTTGGATCAAAAATATGTTACCATTGAAAGTTATAGATGTTTTCAATGGAAGGCTGTGTCGGACTTTAGTCATAATTCTAATAGAAAATGAATAATAATTATTTATTAAATTCAAATTAAAGAATAATTTATATTGGTGGAAAGCTGAGTCTCCTCTACAAACGCTTTTTGTTTCATCAATTTTGGCTAAAAATAAAGTCGTCAACCACATGGATGAAGTCTAGAAAAATAAGGTGAGTTGTCAAACACATTTTTGCATTGACTTCTTAGGATTGGCATGTCCAAGCCAAATACCAAAGCAAGCCCGAGGCTAATCCCTAGGCAATAAATTCTTTGTTAGAAATATCATATATCTATTTCAAATCGGATATTCATTTTG